>CM052022.1:35699718-36899718 GCA_028476575.1 Platygaster robiniae
CCTTAATTTTTCAAATTCCGGTATTCGGCATTCCGGGCAAGTTTAAAGAATTTGTTTAGGCAGTTGATTAGAATCAACTCTAATCAAGCCAACTCGGTGGGCCGAGTTGTCTCAACTCGGCGCGCGATTTCTTCTGGAAGAAAGTGAGCGACTCTGAAGTTGACTCGAAAGTTGAGTCAACTCTGATAAGAGTTTGGAGAACTCGATTTTTTTTCTGATTGAAGTGAAGTTATAAGTTTTTTCTGCCAGAAATGAATCTTTCAAAGAAGAATAGATCGGGTCCATGACGCACTATATTTTTGAGAAAGTAAGAAAGGGGTGCATAATTTAGAAAATTTATTTAAAAAGAAAGAAACGACGACCTTGGAATGCACATATCGTCAGAGGGGATTCATTGACGCACTAAAAATGATCGGGAAGATATGGACCCAGTAAACCTGTGAGCTCACTGTGAACTTAATTGTGAGCTCACAGTAAGCTCACAGTGGGCTTCTAACTTTCGCTTTTCAAACACGTTGGCGTGAGCGTACTGTGAGCTCACTGTTAGCTTCCATGGAAAATCTCGAGGTGAGTTTACTGCCGGTTTTCTGTGAGATACTTGTGAGTTTCCCGGGAAAAACAAACTTGCGTTTTTCATGTATGCTACACGCATCAGCATGCATGTCAAAATAAGCGATTTTTTCTTCTTTCTGTTTTTTGCATTGCATTTTTTTGCGCATGGAAAATTGCAAGTTAAATTTGCAACCATGAAAAATTTTTCATCTACATTCGTAGAAAGTAAAAAAAAAAACATATTGGACCTCAACTTCCTAGTGATTGCGTCTACCGTGCCTTTGTGGCACAAGTAATGACACTTACTAGGGAAATGGGCAAAAAAGTATCATATTAATTAACAGGAGACATGCACTTGATTTAAGCATTCTACACAAAACTTGAAACATGAGAAAAAAAAACTAGCAGCCATCTGGCGGGCGCTTGGAGAGAGCGCGCGAATTTTCAAAATTCGAATATAAAATAATTCAAATTTTGAAAATTCGCGTGCTCTCCCCAAGCGCTCTCGGAACTCTCTCGGACAATTGTCCGAGAGAGTTCCGAGAGAGTTCTGAGAGAGTTCCGAGGGAAATCGCTCCGAACTCTCTCGGAAGTCTCTCGGAGCCCCGTCACCAGGGCAGTACACTCACGCCAACGTTTTTGAAAAGCGGAAGTTGGAAGCCCACTGTGAGCTTACTGTGAGCTCATAGTTAAGCTTACAGTGAGCTCACAGCGAGCTCACAGGTTTTCTGGGGAACTTTGAATAAAAAAAGGATGAACGTTCATTTAATTTTGACTTCCTTCTACTTAATGGGTGGCTCCGAGGATCAGATTTTACTACTTCATATTTCAAATATATTGAATAATGTGATTTGATTCTGTTATGAAATTCTCGAATTTACAAATGTCTTGATTGAGTATTTAGAATTAATATAGCAGTAGTGTTTTCTAATATGATTCATCAAAAATCTAAATTCCACAAATATAATGAAATAGCGTGATTCAATATTGTCACATAGGTCACATACATAGAATATTTGAAATAATTAGTCAGGATTAAGCGGCTCCATAGCCGAGTGGTAAAGCCACTGGACGTCGGAACTGGAGGTTGTGAGTTCGATTCTTACCTTGGGGAAGTGGATATTTTTCTGATAGAAGAAATGTCCACAGTACCTGGTGGGTGGAAGCGAGCTTATGTCTGCCTGCTCTGCCGCGAGGGATCTTATGGTTTCCCTCGCGGGCCAGCCAGAGATGGGTCCACGTGACTTGGTGCTCAGGATGGTGTGAATGTCAGGGAAGGTCAATTCGAAGTCGGCCATGGACGCAAAAACGGATTAAATAAACAGGCTAAAGTAAGGACTACGTGATAGAAGCGCAGGAATCAGAAAAGAAAGAATCATAACAATAACCCAGACCAGAGCATGATTAACCGCTTTAGTCAAGAGAACTCGTAGTTAGGAAGAAACCTAGCGCGATAGATGACGAAGAAAATAGTTGACAGATAAAAGCGCGTAGTGACAGATGTAAAATACATGTAATTAGCTGTATGCGACAGAGTCCGTCCTGCCAAGAAGCAAATTAAGTATTATAATAAAATGATAAGTTTTTAATTAATTTTTTCCTCAGGCCTTTCACAGTCGAAACTATGAATTCATTGAGAGCGAAATGTCATCGAAAGCTGGAAGTTATAAATGAATAAAGAAGTATACGTTGTCTCAGTGGTCCCAGAACAGGGGGGCAACTGCCTCCCCCCTCATTTTAGTCGAGTATACTAATTGACTTGATAAAAAATTTTTTTGCCCCCCCCCCCCAAAAAAAAATTTTTTCATTCCGGTGCCACTGCGTTTTTTGATGAAATTTATTTAGAAATCGTGGTGCGATTATACACTCGATTCTGCATCGAACACGCGTGCATCGAACAAGCAAGCCAAGCGAACAAGCGTGGAAATCACGAGCGAGCGAGTACCCCTAATTCCCACCCAAGGCCTGTGGCGAGCAGGCGGGAACTCCTTTTCCCCACTTTCCCTTCTCCCGCGCGTCCTGCAACCACAAAGCTATGGTTTTATTATATTCCGACGCGTTCGACTGTTTAGCTCCGACTGAAGTACCTTAGACACTTGGAGCGTGTGTGTTGCGAGTTGAGGGGCAAGGACTTTGTCGTCTGCATGGATGCGAACGCGCACTCTCCTCTTTAGGGCGGGAGTGCGACGGACGCGGAGGGAGAGGCATTGGTGGACTTCATCATGGGTAATGCGGGTAGAATAGCATTGCTCAATGAGGTCGAACAGGGACCCACGTTTACGGGCAAGGGAGCTGGGACGTTCGTGGACTTGACGCTCGCCTCTGGTTCTCTTGAGGGGAGAGCTCGAGGATGGGCGGTCAAGAGGTCGTGGACCACCAGAGACCATGCCTCTATCGTGTTTGAGATAAGACAAGACGCCAGGGAAAGGCGAGAGGTGGCACCGGGGCCACAGGCTAGGTTCGATACTAAACGGGTGGATTGGGAGCTGTTCGGACGCGAGCTGCAATCTGCGATGCCGGGCGCCTTCGAGATTGAGCTTAGGATGGAGGCTGGGCTTGAGAGTGGGGCGCACATGATCTCAGACGCGATCGCGCTGGCATGCGAGGGAGCCATGCCGACGAGGGTTCGGAGAGCCCGAGCCAGCCCATGGTGGACGAAGGCCCTCACTCGCATGAAGAGAGGGGTCTTTCGTGCTAGACGCAGGATGGCGCGCGCGCCCACACATAGGGATGGGGAGGGACGACAGGCTACGGTGGCCTACAAGGTTGCCCTCCGATAGTACAGGAGGGGGATCTTGCGGGCCAAGAGGCGGAGCTGGAGGCGCTTTGTCACGAAGGTGAGGAATCAGAACGCGTATGGGTTTGTGTACCAGTTCGCTGCCGGAAAGGTCGGCATCGAGCAGGTTTCGCGTACCCTCAAAGACAGGGACGGGGACTTCACGCTCGGGTCGGAGGAGACAGCCAAGCGTATGCTTGCAGCACATATGCCAGAAGATAGGCCCGAGGATGACACGTCGGAACAGGCTGCCATAAGAGATAGAATAGACGCTTTGCCGGGCGTGCAGGACATGGGGGAGTTCACTGAAATACAACTGGAGGTGGCGGTAAAGTCACTCAGGAACGGCAGGGCCCGGGGGTCCGATCTGATAGAGGTGGAGGTAGTGAAGAGGGCGCGATCGGTTGCGGCGAATCCGCTGCTCGCGCTTTTCAATGGGTGCCTCGCCGTGGGGTACTTCCCTCGCATCTGGAAAGTGGGGTTGCTCCAGACCTTCTTAAAAAGTGGCAACAAAGATCCCGGAGATCCAAAATCTTATCGACCGATCTGCCTCCTCTCGGTGCTAGGGAAGGTTCTCGAGAAGCTTGTCAAGGTTAGGCTTGAAGCCTGCGTGATGACGCCGGAGAAGATGTCTGGCCGGCAGTTTGGCTCCACGGCCGGAAAGTCGACTACTGACGCTATGGTCGAACTCAGGGGGGTGGTGGCGTCTTGTGAGAACAGGTACGTAGCCACTGTACTGTACGATATCTCCGGTGCTTTTGACAATGTCTGGTGGCCGAAAATCTTGGAAGCGGCTCGAGACAAGGGGTGCCCGGATAACTTGTTTAGGCTCATAAGGGATTATCTTAGAGATAGGGTGGTTGCGGTGAATGTAGGTGGGCTCGTGATCACTTGGGCTGCCACCCGTGGCTGCCTGCAGAGGTTCTCACATCGCCAGCGCGATGCGCTGGCTGTGGAGGGCCAGGCGATAACGAATGTTACAGGTAACTGGTGCAGAGACGCTAGACTCGAAGTCTCGGAGAAGAAGACGGAAGACATCATCCTGGCGATCAACGACATCAACCCAGTGGAGGAACAACAAGGGGGAGACGACAACAGAAGGAAGCGACCGGACAGGAAGCCGAAACCCAAGAAGAAGCCGAGACTGGAACGGGCCCCCATCATCAAACTCAACGGAAGGATCATCGCCTTCAAGAACTCGGTCAAATATCTCGGAGTGACGTTTGACCGGGGGATGGGTATGAAGACGCACATAGATAACCTTAGAACGCGTACGATATCCATGTTCTGGGAATTTAGGACGCTGTCTGGCCGTGTGTGAGGGCTTCAGACCAAGGCTCTGAGGACCCTATACCGCGGGGTATTCGACCCGATCGTCACGTACGCCTCGGCGGGCTGGGCGGATCTGGTTAAATGCCATGATCGGCGGGCTCTTGCTGCTGTGCAGAGAAGTGGGCTACTTGCCGTGACGAGGGCGTATCGCATGACCTCCAAAGATGCTCTGCGTATCATTGCGGGGATCGCGCCGATGCACATCAGAATAGAGGAGTGCGCGGCTCTGTACAACGCGAGAGTGGGTAGAGAGGTGAGAATAGGAAACCTCTTTGTCCCGGTGGATGCGGACAGGGAGGGTCTACGGACGCGGATAAGAGAGGAGGCCGTGAGAATGTGGGATAGAGAGTGGAGGGCCTTTGGGGATTGGAGGCACACGGCTGTCTTCTTCCCCGGAGTGGGCGACAAGCTGCGGTGTGGGATCGAATTGGATCACTTCGTCACCCAGATTGTGTCTGGTCACGGGAGTTTTGCTGAGAAGCTTCGCTCCTTTGCCCTGGTAGAGGATGGGAGATGTGAGTGCGGGGAGATCGACACGGCATGTTATCCAGGAGTATGTGTTGCTTGATGCAGAGAGAGAGAGAGCCTCATCGGGAGATTTTTGCATGCAGAATGGCCGGGGGCTGCGCGGGCCCTGTTCAACACTAGAGAATCGTGTAGGGCACTTGTGGAATATGCTAGAATGGTGATAGAGTGTCGGGTGAGATGATGGATTTGCATTTAACAGAATATTCTTTTGCAGCAGACTGGTTGGCCCCCCTTCCCGGATGAGTGGCCGAGGGAGGGTCCGAAGGTCCTGATGGGAAGAGGGGTCAGGTGTGACACCGAGACTCTGGCGCGGTGACCTAAAGCTTTGGCGTGGGCGAGGAATGGGCTAGGGCCGCGATGCCATGCCTCGCCTACATCGGACTCAGGTCGGGTGGGGCGGCCGGGGCGATGCTCCGGCTGCTCTGTCTGGGTCACGGGGGAACATGAAATACGGACAGGCTTTACAGGGAATCACCCGCCTCACTTTTCAGAGACTGGGCGCTCTACATGGGGAGCGCCAGAACCACCGTCACGAGGTACCCCGCGTGAGCTTGTTTCGGAGGCGAGGCATTTCGATGCCTCGGCTGGGAAGCAAGTGACTAAGAGCTCTACCATGATTCCTGAGTGGCAGTTTTGGGTTTCCCTAAGTGTGTTCTTCTTGTGTGGCGTAGCTTCGAGGTGAATAGCAGTTGTTGTTGTGCGTTATGTCCCCTCGTGTGGATTAGATACGTGAGCTGTTTGGACTTGTGCCATCAGTGAAGAAATATATTGTCTAGCTCCGACTGACTCTCGCGCATCTTACTTTGCGCAGTCTACGTAGTCGTTCGAGAGTGGGATCCCTTCGCGTACTCCAAGGCATCGAAGATCACGGTCGCGAGCTGCTTGTACAATAGAGAACCGAGTGTAACTGGCGATAAGTATTTCCCCATACAGAAACATTACACAACACTTTGGAGATTTTTTGACAACTTGATGACAGAGCAATTGCCGAGTTAGTTTCAACTGTCTTATCCTCTCGCAATTCATGTGGGTTACAGTTTTGCAACTCGAGTGTTACACGTACGTTTGCAGGAAGGCGAGCAATCCACAGGGTGCGAAGTATATTTTCAGATACCAAGGATCCTCCAATGGAACGAAGATGACTGAGAAATTGCGACGATTTTCGATTACCTATATCTTCCAGTGGGTGCGAACTCAACGCTACTTTTGGTGGGAAGAGATTTGGGTCTGCGAGAAAGAGAAATGACGATGTGAAAATGAGAACAAGTGGGAAGAAATATCTTCGTGTTCACTTGCTTTCATTCCACATCGTCCTCTCTATTTCTCGCAGACTCAACCATGATTCCCAATCAATGATCTCAGTTGAGATTATAGAATTAATAAAAAAAAGACGCCCGAGAAAAAACAAAACTGTCAAAGTCAACTAAGATTATTATACAAATACTACTCTCGGAGCGTGGATGTTCTGTATCCTGTCTTCAGCCTTTTTCTGAAAAAAGAAAAAAAAACTGGTATCGCACTTTTTTACCGCGAGATGCTGGTTTGCCGATAAAGAAGCGCTTACCAATAATAAGTCTGATCGCGGTCGTGGATTTCAATCATCGTTCTCTCTCTAGTATTTTTCTCTGCCTCGTTGTCTCTCTTTTCTGTCTTGTTCTAAAGTTTGCATGTAAAATATTACATCGCAACGATCTTTGTTTGCGAAGAATATTTTTCAAAATCAATAAGGTGCGGTGAGATTCTTTAGAAATTCGTTATCAACTAGAAGATCGGTAACGTAGTGGATAAGGCACCCGCCCCGCGATCGCAAGGTCGCTGGATCGAACCCCAACAGAAGAAATTTTTTTTCTCTCAAACACAATAATGTACAAAACTTTATTATAGTATTTGTAACTTTTTCCTATTTCTATTATTTTTTCACCGAAAAATACTTAACTTGTGTACAGAACGTTTCGTTTGAACCACATGCAAATTCAATAATGTATTTATAGTCTTTTTAACATGCATAATATAATTTTTGATTAAGGCACCCGTGAAAATAGAAAAAGATACAATTATTTAAATATAGTTCAATTATATAATTCAGTAATAAAATGGACGAATTTAAATTCATTCACACAACAATAGTTAAGTTAAATTCTGTTCGAAAAGTAAAAAATATTTTGAAAGATTGCCGCAGTAGGGAAAAGATTTGGGAAATTTATGTATGTAACTATTAGTTTTCACAAAATATGAATAAAAATTAGGTTGTTTACAATATGCATTTGCTTTTTTATTTGTTTGGTACCTTGATGAGGAATATGGCATCAGACGTAGAAAATTGATTTGTCTAAACTTTTTTCCAGCAGTTACTTGTAAATTTAGATGTGATTGCAAGATGCACTTGCTTTTCATGGTATTTTGTGTGGCTGATTATGAGTCTTGTGCCATGTTTGCATAATTCATTGATTAAAATATTTGTTCAGACAAATCACTTATAACAACCCTCCCCCCTCTCACCGAACATCGCCAATGTATAAATACCAGAATTAATAAAAATGGAGGGAAATTCCGATTGAGAAAAAACTTGATGAGAAAAGTGAGATACAAAAGTATTGAAATCAGAAATGAATTAATATACAAGGGAAATATTTGACTGTCAAGTAATCTTGAAATGGCTACAAGGATTATCTTGAATTTTAATAATTGACAAATCTTGAAGAGACAAATAACCTGAAACGTAAATACATCATAATGAAAAAAGGATTCCAATTTATTCAATGATACCTTATACTGAAATGAACGAAAAAAAAATTTTTTTTCAACATCAATTCTTACAGTTTCATATGAAAATCAGATAGAGTCAACTTTCTAAAATTAAAGTTTCGTGAAAATATAAAAGTCTCAGAAATAAAAGTAGGTTAAAATTAATTCGTGGGCCGTTGTACAAGAAACAACCTATTTTATGTTGATGATAATTTTTGTGAAGACATTGAATTTTATAATATAAAACGAGTTTTATCACATAGCTGAAATTATTGATCTGTATTGCTTTGCAATATCAACGGACAGATAACTTGAAGTTGAAATCGGTAGTGCAAAAGTTCGACTTGATGCAGTTTTCCGTGAAAAACGATATCCAATTAAAAATTACTGAAATAATGCGAACACCACGAAAGTTGTATGTACTTGTTGAAAGTTGCTAATGCAATTTTTCTATTATTGAATGTGATTCAGTTTAAGTATACGACCCAGGTAATTTGATCCTCTCAGGGAACGATTTTAGGCCCGGTTTTATTTACTTTGTACATAAATGACATTTTTGATCAACTTCCATATGGAGAAATTGTTATTTACGCAGATGACACTGCTGTAATTGTCACTGCGGATACGTGGAGCAACGTGAAATTATTAGCGGAAGAAAGCATGAGTAAGATCTGTATGTGGCTAAGTAGAAATAACCTGAAGTTTAATGTTGATAAGTCGATTTTCATTACGTTTGGTTCATACAAGGATAGTGTTCCCTCATATTTAGATATCAGGATTCATAAGTCTTATTGTACCTCTGATGAAAAGTGTGATTGCCCATGTATGAAAAGGGAGAAACACGCAAGATACCTTGGGATATTTTTAGATGAAAATTTTAAGTGGGACAAACATGTATCAGCAGTAGTTAGTAAATTAAGATATACGTTATATTTATTTTACAAGATAAGGAGGATTTTGACTATGAAGTAAATGCGTAGGCTATATTATGCTTTTTTCTGGTCAGTGCTGTCTTATGGACTAGTTGTTTGGGGTAACGCAAGTAATAATGTCATAAGGAATCTAAGTAGCTTACAGAGACAGGTAATCAAAGTTATGTACAGTAGAAGATCTACATTTCCATCAGATAGGCTCTACAAAGAGACAGGATTGCTGACTATTAGAAAGGACTACTTATTAAGTGTTTCGGTTTATTTCTTTCATGAATTGCAAGTTGAATATTTTAAGAAATCGTCAGACACAAGGAGGAGGATAATTACGTCATATTCCATTAAGAAGGAGTCATACCGTAGGTCTTTCTGTTATCTGAAGTACAAGATCTTTAATGCTTTGCCAAATGAAATAAGAAATGATACTACATTATCAGTACAGGGCTCACGGGGTAAAATTAAGAGATGGGTGAATGTTTTATCGGTTTCGGATTTGGATGAGATACTGATATAATAGGGGACGATTTACGTGGATGCATATACGTACATTAGATAACAAACTATATGTATCAGATGTGTATATACAGAAGTACATTTGCTGTTTTTCCACTTTTCTTCGTTTTCTTTTCGTTATTTTTATACTTGTGCGAAATGGAGGGTTAAATAGAATGCTCTGCTTTATATGCAGTAACTTCAAGTCTCTGGATGGATTAATTCTACTTAGTATTGTATAGAGTCAGTATTGTTCCCTCACTAGTTTGTAAGTTTTTAAGATTGTTTAGTTTTGGGTCGGGCCCGCGACAGATCTATTTTCATGATCTTGCGGGAGGTGGAAATGTATTACACCTTGTATGTTGTTAACAACACCTGAATAAAGTTGTTGTTATAAGGTTTCCATAAGGTCTATAAGGTGCACCGTATAATAAATTGAATTCTCACAAAAAATTTCGTTCTCTTATAAGTTTTTATAAGGAATAAAGTTACTAAGAGAACTAATTGTTGCCTTTTAATCGAGTGTCTCTACAGCACTGTCAAGAAGTTGAATCACAAGTCTAAAAGTTGTTACCTTTTTAATCAATAACATAAATAACATAAAACCATGTAAAGAGTCTAAAAATAGAACAATGGCAATTGCAATTATGCCTCGGTAACTTTGCATATAAATTAGTGATTGATATGAAACTTGACGGTAGCCCACGAATTAGTTTTAACTTACTTTTATTTCCGAGACTTTTATATTTTCACGAAACTTTAATTTTAGAAAGTTGACTGTATCTGAATTTCATATGAAACTGTAAGAATCGATGTTGAAAAATAGTATATTTCGTAACAGGCACGGATGTGCGAATTTGGCGAAACGGGGAAATTCGCACATCCGTGACTGTTACGAACGATATTTTATGTACCGAGGGCATAGAAAACGCGTTTAGAGATCTCGAGCTGGCATAGAAACGCGTTTTCTATGCCAGAGGTACATAAAAATTTTTTTTGTTCATCATTTCAGTATAATTGTGTATCATTGAATGAATTGGAATCCTGTTTTTGCTATGATTTATTTACGTTTCAGGTTATTTGTCTCTTCAAGATTTGTCCATTATTAAAATTCAAGATAATCCTTGTAGCCATTTCAAGATTACTTGACAGTCAAATATTTCCCTTGTATATTAATTCATTTCTGATTTCAATACTTTTGTATCTCACTTTCCTCATCAAGTTTTTTCTCAGTCGAAATTTCGCTCCATTTTTATTAATTCTGGTATTTATACATTGGCGATGTTCGGTGGGAGGGTCCAAGTTCACTGATATCTTCTCTTCCCTGGCAAAGGCCCGGGGACGGGGTTCCGTGCTTTTTGCGTGTTCTTCGCGCCCTTTTTCCGTTCCATGCTGTTTTCTCAGCAATTATCATCAAAATCCCATACATTTTTCCCGAAAATTGCTTTTTGGAGTGTTGGGTTCTTAAAAAATCAATTGCAACTTAACACTTTATAAATAATTGATTTTTTATGCCAAAATGACTTTACGCAAATTCATCCGGAATCTTGCTTACTGGCTTTTTTGCCTGACAGTTATCATGCGATCACGTATTTAATTTTTCGACATTTTTAATAAATACATCTAAGAATACAATTGATAACTATATAATAACGGAGAAATTGACTTTATATATTACATGTAATTAAAAACAAGACATTTCAGCTTGAAATTTAGGAGAATTTATCAAAGGACGGAAAAGGAACGGAGTTGGAACGCAATGAGCACGGAGTTCCGTGCTTTTTGCGTGCCTTTTGCGTCCTCAAGCCTTTGCTACGGTCCCAACAGCGCATTATTAATATGTATAAGAAATGACTCGAAAGAATTAAAGCCGCAACTCAGACGCTACCCGTAGCCCAGTCTACCCTGCACTGCCCTGTACTGTTACGGTTCAACTTCAAAAGAATTTTTTCCAAAGTTTTTGTCGTGTTTCCATAGTGCATAGGGTTATATAAAAAATGTATGGGTAAAAAAAGAAAATCCTTGATGAACTAAATGTAATATAACTTAAGGGGAAAAAGTATTCATAAATTTTCTCAGTGTATGTTTTACGTCTTCTCATATCTGTACATAAGTCGATCCTAAAATTCCTGTGTTCGAGTCGAGGAAAAGAGTGGCCTGGGAAAAAATAGCTGCTCAAAGTCGCAAAGGCAAAAAACGCATATATGCCCGGAGGAAAACGAGTTTTTTTGCGTTTAGGGCTTTGAGGAGGTATTTCCGCTCGGACCACTATTTATCGCTTGAAAACAGACATTTCAGGGTCGCTCCACAGGTATGAGAAGACGTAGAAATGATACACCTGTTGTAAATAATATTATTTTTACATGAAGGATGTTTCAGAAAGTATACTTTCATTATTCAGTCGACGCCGTAAAAACGTTCACTTTGAGGCCAGTTGAATAGCTTAATTATCATTGACGCGCACGATTGCCGCAAAAAATTTGTTTTCAAAGTGAAAATTATCGTGTGTATCACGGTGCTCAAACAGCCGATTCGAACTCGTGTGAGCTTTGCCGCCTTCTCTTAATCGGCTGTTTTCGCCCGTAGATACACAATATACTATTAGTTGGACAAGGTAAAATCATTGTCATCAGCTAACGATGATATGGTTCATGTACAATAAACACAATGATATCATTGCACATGAAATTGTGATGAGATTTCAAGACGCTGCTTATCTCAAATTCCATCAGTGTACACTAATTTATCTCTACGCTACGTAAAGTACGACCGCTTTGTTACAATTATGTACCTTACTTTTCGTACATTTATCTTTAAAGATAGTTGATCATAAAAGTAATTTTCGTGTAAAGTAAAGGGTGCATTAAATTTCATTTATAATTTCAAGTTACACGGGCTGTGATTTTACGCAGTACCTCAAATTTTGGTACAGTGAGCTGTATTGGAAGTGTGCGGCTTTCTGTTCCTCAAATCCTAACTATGAAAAAGAAGGTTCGAGAGCACATATTTAAGGTGGTATTTAAATTCAGTGTAACGCGCATTAAGTTAATTTTTAGAATTAACGAAACTTAGGAATAATGTACGATTTTAAGGCTCCTTATTTTAGAAAAATCTCAAATTTTAGGAAACTTCTAACAGTGGATAAAAGTCACATGTATTGTTTTTTTTATAAAGTTTATTTTTCAAGTTAAATTTACTGAATGACCTTTTTCATTCAAAATTCAACAAATTAGAAAAACACAGAAACGAATACACTCTGTGCACAATGTTTACATATCCTAGGATGTGTGCCCGCACTCTCTTATTTTTTGTCAGTGTTCAATCCCATGAAGATAACAAAGCTGCATGATAAAAACTAACTCTGATAAAAGCTCAATCTTCTTTGCCAATTAATTATTGACGTGTTTCCAACTTTTGTCAAATTTTTTGAATATTCTTTTTCTGACCTGATGCATGTAAAAGGTACATAAATAGATTCTATATTATTTATTTTCATGATTATAGAATGCTTGAAAAAGTCATAAAAAATTGTGGATTATATACATTCACAGTAAAACTGTAAAAGATGTTTAAATTGAGCGTTGTATGAGTATCATTACATGTAACGATTACCTGCTATTATTTTACTTTCGAATGAAAATAACGATCGAAGAAATTGCAAAAATGAAGACACTTTTACGTCATTACCACTTTCAGATAAATTTTATGACTTTGATGATACAGTAGAGTTAATTGTCTATACTGACGTTACTACATATATATTATATCAGCCGAATCTTCAAAACTAAAGTTTGTCACAGAATAACATCTTTTACGGTATTATTCAAGTTTTCAAAATACCATACCATGAATTTTCATCTTTTCGCTTTGGTAGCGTTTTTCTCGGTAAGTTTGATTTCTACTTTACTTTACATTTAAGCTTCATCATCGCATCGATTAGGTGTTTTTTACGCTGCTTGTTAAGAAAATAACTCTTGCGGAAATAACACCTACAATGCTCAAAGATATCATTTCGTGATAAAACATATACTCAATCCAAAAAGCATTTTCTTCGACCAAGTCAGTGAAAATGAGGCGCATGCGAACATAATGTGAGAATGGTACAGTTAAAAAATTTTCGTAAAGCGTATAGAAGAAATTGTGTTTATCAGCATGAAGCTTGTGCACTGAGAGAATTTACGAATGCGTCACAACTATGCATTGTTAGTAAGTTATACGAAAAAATTCGTCAAGCTTATACAAGTCTCTTAGTAAATATGTGACTAACTGGCTTAACAGCATTTTTTGCGTAAGGTCTCCATACATATCTATTGGTATATGCAACTAATGACTCAAATTGACTACATAAAATGTTCTTAGTGAAACTAACTGAAATATTATTCCATAAAATAGAATTGGCTGCTTAAAAAGCTTTTTTTTCGACCCTATGTATAACGTTCTTACAGCGCAGTGGTTAAACACTAGACATCAAACTAAAAAGACGAGAGGGTTCTAATTCAGGCGGAAGTTTGTTTTTAATCATGAGAAACATGAATAAGTGAAGTTTTAAAATTCTTTAAAGTTTATTCCACCATAGATTAAATTTCGCATCTAGGGAAAAAATAAATTTCTCACGAGGGATATATCCACCCGAAGAAGAAATTAATTTAAAAAAAAAAATTTTTTTTGACATTTGTGAATAATTTGTTAAACATAATTGAACTATCATGATACAAGTGATAGTAACATTATGAGGCAGTAATATAACAGAAATAAATAACACTACATATTTGTACAAATGACCTTTGATTCGAAAGTCATTTGACTTGTATATTTCAATCATCGTTTGATAACTATCATTATGCTCACGGTTTTTTTTTTTTTTGATAACAACAGGTGGTGTTTCTGAGTTTCTCGAGTTCTACTACTTACTTTAAAGGTTCGGCAACTTTGATAAAATTAGACCATGATAACTATGTCTCTGAAAGAGCCAAAAACATTGCCAATATGACCGAAGTCGAGGAAACTCTTGTCATTTTCAATAATATCACCGAGAGAGCCGATCAAACGGTAAAATCTCTTATTAGCATTAACTACACAGCCCCACAAAAAAAGTGGAATGTGCGACAGACTACGGTAGTCCTATCATATGGATTTTGGGTCGCTGAATTCGAATCCGTACTTAGAATTGCAAGATAATTCACAGTTTTTGACATAACCTCAAAAAACGTTGTTTTTTCGGCAAATCTTGCATTGAAAAATTCGTACCCATAAAACCAAATCTTGACATCAAGATCAACTCAAGATTCTTGAATTAAGATTCTTGACCTGTACATGAGCAAGACTTGAGATGTTAACCTGAGTTCAAATGGAAGTCCAGATTCTTGGCGAAGACTTGATTAAGACATGATAAATATATTTCCAGAATCTTGAGCGAGACTCGGTCAAGTATGGGAAATAGATTTGCCCAAGACTTAATCAAGAATCTTGGACTAGAATCTTAGACACCTAGGAATATTTTTTCTAGCTTTTAGATATACCGAAATGGCTCAAGTGGTATAGTGGAACCCGTTCATCGTCAGAGGTCCCGAGTTCGCGCCCACTCCCAAGCAAGGATTTTTTTCAGGAGAAATATATCCGTCAACTAACTTACTTATGTGTGCCGCCACCACTACCATTTATTTGTAATTTTTAATTTTTAATATTTAATTTTTGCCTCAAGATTTTTGGGCGCATCTTGATCAAGACTTGCGTCAGTTAGTTAATGGGATTAGTCAAGAATCTTGACCAAGACTTGATAAATATTGGGAAATAGATTTACCTAAGGCTTGTTCAAGATGTCTCAAGAATCTTGGACACGTCTTCATCAAGTCTTGACGTGAGTTGGTTTTATGGGTAAAGATAAAAATCGTGAATTTTTTCAAATTTTGACTACAGATTCAGATTCAGCAGCAAAACATACACGAGGAATGCTCTATTTAGTCCACTAGCCCCAATACTTTGCAGTGGGGGAGAGACTGTAAGAAGGGTATAGGTGGAAAATCCCGCTGAACAAAAGTGACTTTTTTTGGCAACCAGACTAGTCGATTTCTATGGATTTTGGGTCGCTGAATCCGAATCTGTGGTTAGAATTACAATATTGGTGACATTTTTTCACATAACCTCAAAAAAAATTGTTTTTTTCGGCTAATTTTGCAATAAAAAATGTGTAAAAAAAGAATTCGTAGATTTTTTTCAAATTTTATTACAGATTCGGTATCAATAGCAAAAAATACACGAGTGATGCTTTTTTTAGTTGCCTAGCACCAATACTTGGTGGTGGGGAAGGGACTGTACGAAGGGTATTAGCGTAAAATCTCGTAGAACAAAATTTACTATTTGTGCCAACCAGAATAATTGATTTCTGTAGATCTTGAATCACTGAATTCAACTCGGCAGTCGAAACTGAACGATACTGAAGTCAAAGTGTACCATATTGAAAAACGGGGAAATCAGTAATTCGTGAATGACGTAAAAAAAGTAGAAACTTTATGTATCAGACGTATGTACTTCTGAATCAGGTGGACTGAGCATGTTTTTTTTACACACTGAAAAAAATTTGTGGAATATTACTGTTCCGACACAAAAGTTATTAACCATTCCCTTGGTGGGGAAATTTTACTATAATTATACCGTGATTTTACTAATATTACTGTAAGTAAACAGTTTATTTATACTCCTATTCCATATTTTCATGAAATTTTCCTATTCAAGTATGTGAAACATAAAATTCCGGTTGGCACAAATGGAGAATTTTGTTCGGCGAGATTTTACGCTAATACCCTTCGTACAGTCCCTTCCCCACCACCAAGTATTGGTGCTAGGCAACTAAAAAAAGCATCACTCGTGTATTTTTTGCTATTGATACCGAATCTGTAATAAAATTTGAAAAAAATCTACGAATTCTTTTTTTACACATTTTTTATTGCAAAATTAGCCGAAAAAAACAATTTTTTTTGAGGTTATGTGAAAAAATGTCACAAATATTGTAATTCTAACCACAGGTTCGGATTCAGCGACCCAAAATCTATAGAAAATGACTAGTCTGGTTGGCAAAAAAAGTCACTTTTGTTCGGCGGGATTTTCCACTTATACCCTTCTTACAATCTCCCCCACCGCAAAGTCTTGGGGCTAGTGGACTAAATAGAGCATTCCTCGTGTATTTTTTGCTGCTGAATCTGAATCTGTAGTCAAAATAAAAAAAAATTCACGATTTTTTTTTACAAATTTTTTAATGCAAAATTAGCCAAAAAAACAACGTTTTTTGAGGTTATGTCAAAAACCGTCAATTACCTTGCGATTCTGAGTACGGATTCTGATTCAGCGACCCAAAATCCACATGATAGGACTACCGTGGTCTGTCGCACATTCCACTTTTTTTTTGTGGGGCTGTGCTATCAATCTGCATATCTCTATGTGTCTAATATCTGAGAATCGAAGTGAATGTACAGGAAAGAAGAAAATCTTGAAAAAATGTTTTTTTTTTTTGGAAATTTTTATTTAAACTTGAAATTCGAAGTGATTGGGCATTTTGGATAGACTCATGAGTATTAAGCTTTTGGAGTATTTGGGTGTACATACCTCGACTTACCTACGATTTTCTTTATCCTTATTAGCAATAGACTGATATTAGCACTGAAGAAATTACAATCATATAATGATCTAGAATATCAATAGATAACGAAGAAGACAATAATTTTGTAACGTTGTTTGCACAGTGCCGGTCGAATTTCTGCAAAAATCCTGCGTCCCTAGGAAAGCGTGGTGATTATGCAGACTCACTTAAGTCGTTCTTTTAAAATTAATTTAGACTCATTTGCAGATTTATCTCCAATCTTTCGATTTCATAAAGTTTTTTGTTAAATATGAAACCTCAACGGTAAATGTAAGCCTATGATACATTCTTACATCTAATAGTTGTAAAAAAAATTATTACATTTCTTCACATGATCATCTACCCGCGGATAATCCTGCTCTTCTTGATAATGTACCGAATGGAAATTTCAAATATGTATTTTGCAAAGTAGTCAATATTTTTCGATTCTCTCAAGTAATTTGTAATAATAACTATCGATATTAATTATAGTATGAGAGTCAGCGACACTGAACCTTACATCACCGCGGAATCGAACAAAAATATTATGAATCAGTAGGTTTTAAAGGGGAAAAACGAAACCTCGGGAGCTTGTTTTTTTTTTTTTTTTTTCGTTTCTTAAATCAATCACTTTGCTGCACTATTAAAAATGTTATTCATTTTAGTAAACTTTCATATATGAAGGCTGTATGAAAATTAATAAACTGGTATGTTAAGGTAGAATTAATAAACTTTTGCATTAAAAAAAATACACGTATATTAAAATCTATAGAAAGTTAATTAAAAATGCTCAAGTTGTATATTGAATCCTAATTGCACCCACTATGCTTAAATGTAATACACTTCAAAGCATGAATGTATAATAAAATTGATTCATTTCTGTAAGAATTTTATATCGATTAACATGTTTTTTGAAATTTTTAAATACGTATGTTGAATTCTGCGAATTCGTAATTCAAGCATATTTTTTTAGTATGTCATTAATTAAAAAAAAACTATGTGATAATTTTTTTTACTGTAACGTGTTATTAATTTTCATTAGATATACAGTGTTCAATGAAAGTTCTAAACCTGTGCATTAAACCTTTGAATGCATATGATCTGAAAAGAAATAACTTTGTTCAGATGTGACATTAGCTCAGTTGTCTAAACGTATAGGCTAGGTAGCTTAGGTAGGAAAGTACTAGGCTCAAATCTTTCTACAGCACTGCAAACAGAAAATTATTGGAAGCCACAAAAGATGACTCACACGCACAGCATTTCAATACTTTTTAGCGTGAGATCAAAGGCGCCGACGCCAAAAAGTATTAAAATGCAATGAGTTTTTATCCGTTTTTGGGTCTCCAATAATTTTCTGTTTGCAGTGAAGCGAAAAATTTGTCTGGAGTTATTTCGCAATTTTCGTGAGCTTGTAGTATATGGATTTGAATATACTTGTATATGAATATTCTATACCTATACAAGTTCATTAAAATCCGCAAACAGGTTTATTCAAATTCAAAAAGTTTGTGCGATTTTAAAAACACCGTATATCAAATTTAACATACGTTTATGTAAAAACCCTTCAATACAAGTTTGTTAAAATCGATACAAAAATATCTTATAATCAGGCTTAGAAAAAAAGGTTCGTTGAAGCGATAAAAAACAAACTATCATCGCTAAGTATAAATTAGTTGTCTGAAGTTGTGTCGAATTAACAACTCTTTTTGCTGCTACAGCAAATTCTTTTTTTTTACATATATTATTTTTATTGTCTTACAAACTCTTAAAAAAATAGTTTATTATCTTTTACCTCTACTCTATCCTTACTTAGTCTAAAAAATTTTTTTTCACAGTTTTACTTATTTAATCGGTTTATCTCATTGAAGTTATTTCAATTTTTGAATAATTCTGAAAAAGTAACTTTTTCCTTGCTGGAAGAGGAATATGAGCATTATTTCAGATGAACAAGATTATTCTTGCACCCCGTTGGGTACATTTTTCTTTTTTTGTTTTTTTTTGTTAGTGCCCCCTGATAGTTAAACCATGACAAACATTTCATTTGAAGTTCCGGCACTTTTATGTGATGTGCGCGCATTTTATCTCTACATAACAGACAATTTCAGGCAGTGATGAACAGTTTTAGAAAGGACAAGGCGAATATTCGTTTCTACAAATGAAACGACTATGCCATAGTTTTAATATTACGATTGCAGATAAAATCTTTTTCATCATTAATTTCGAACATAACGAAATTTGGTTTTACTAGATCATTATTGCAATTAAAGCATTTAAAAGACATGGTGCATATTGGCCAGGTTCTGTTGTCAAATCGACGACGGACGAGCTGCGATTGTGTGATTTTTTGAAAGATAAAGAAGTGAAGATAAGTGCCGGCAATCAGCAACCATACGAAGGAAGCTCCAGGATTGCGTGATTTTGTAACCAATGCTTTGGGCCTTAAGAACGTTGAGGAGTGTCCTGTACCAGCAGTAAGTTTTAACCCATTGCTTGTTTTACAGTAACATAATATTACACTTTCGAAAAAATATTTGATGGACGTATATTATAGGCTTGAAATAAATTTTGGAAAAGTCTAGTTCACTTATTTGAAAACGTTTCAAAGATGTGTTCACGATGTTGAGAAGATCTATGCGTTGTTTTTGTGTGAAAATGAGACTTTACATTTTTATTATGTGATAGTAAGATTTTACAATTTTCCAAACTTTTCACTCTTTAGAACTTATTGCTACCTTCTTTCATTTAAAATTTGACAACTTTTTCACCGTATCGTTTTCCTCTATTTTCATAAGGAGAACGACTTGTTAAAAAAAAAATTTGCATTTGATTCTCAAATACAAGAAGTCACTTTTTCGTAAAATTTGACTGGTAACCAACAGTTGATTTTATATAATTTATTCTTGTGTACGTATATTTTTTATGCGTTACCATATGGCCACCTGGCACTTATTGTAGTAAAATCCTATTCTCGGAAGCATCTTCACTGGGTCACAATGGAATTCTCTTCGCGAGGAGTTTACAGAGACACTTAAAAATTGAAAGAGAGAAGTTCCTTTGCTAACTTTTATAAATTTTAAGCGATTTTTTGAGAATTTTTCGTTGAGCAGGCTATAGAAAAAACGATTTTACTATATTCGTACATACGAGGGGGGACCCAAAAGTAACGGGAATTGTGTTACAACTTTTTTATTGCCAAATTTTTTCACACACAATTTTTATCACCTTCAAAGTAACCCCCATTGACTGTAATACACTTGTTCAATCTTTTTTTCCAGTGTTCAAAACAGTTCTGAAATTCATTTTTTTCAATGTTTTTTAAACCTTCCAGCGATTTTTGTTTCACCTCTTCTACAGTCCCAAAACATTTTCCTTTCATGTCCCTTTTGAGTCTAGGGAACAAAAAAAAGTCACAGGGGGCAAGGTCCGGTGAATAGGGGGGGTGAACAATCGGTGTCATGCCGTTTTTGGTCAAAAATTTCTTCACGGACAGCGCTGTGTGGGCAGGTGCATTGTCGTGGTGGAAGAACCAATCTCCTGTGCGCCAAAGATCCGCTCTTTTCTTCCGGATGTTCTCCCTCAACCTTTTCAAAACCTCCAAGTAGAAGTGTTGGTTGACCGTTTGGCCTGGAGGAACAAATTCTGCGTGCACAATACCTCTGCAATCGAAGAAACAAATGAGCAATGTCTTCATGTTGGACTTCACTTGGCGTGCCTTTTTTGGACGAGGCGAGAGAGGTGTCTTCCATTGGCTTGATTGCTGCTTTGTTTCAGGGTCGTAGCCATAGCACCATGATTCATCGCCAGTTATAACTTTGAGAAAAAAATCTGGGTCTTCATCCAACTGATTTTGCAGCTCAAGACAGGCGTGAAGTCGACGCTCCTTTTGATCGTCGGAGAGAAGGCGAGGAACAAATTTGGCTGCAATCCTCCTCATGCTCAAATCTTCAGTTAAAATCCTCTGAATTGAACTCCATGACAATCCAGACATCTCACAAAGTTGATCGATGGTTCGGCGACGGTCTTCATGAACAAGAGTGTTGATTTTTTCAATGTTTTCGTCCGTTCTTGAAGTCGAGGGGCGCCCAGAACGAGGTTGGTCTTCTATTGACATCTCTCCATTCTTGAAACGCGAAAACCAGTCGTACACACGCGTTTTACTCAAAGCATTATCCCCATAAGCTGTTTTCAGCATCACAAGGGTTTCCGCGGGTGTTTTTCCTAACAAAAAACAAAATTTTACAGCCGCGCGTTGCTCTCCGCACCCATCCATTTCACGTTTTCGCCGAAACGGAAAAAGTCGTTTCACTAGAAAAATTCTTACGGACGAACGAATGCACTCACAGCAAATGAACTTTGCACACTGACTTGGGAGAGTAGCAGCTTGGAAGAGAACCAGTGGAGAACCCGATCCCCCCCTCCGCGGTCCCCCCACCACCTAATTCCCGTTACTTTTGGGTCCCCCCTCGTATGTCTACAACAATCTTGACGGTATTCATTTGATCGAAGGGAAACTTCACTATTCACAATAATCTGGATGTAAACTTCGGTTGGGATTCTGAACGACTTCCAGTAGATTTGAAAAAAGAAGTTACTCTTGATATCCTTTTTTATCCATACTATGGAAGTGGCTTACAAATGGAGTTAACATACAAATTGGACATGGAACCGGTTTCGGGCGGAAAGACTGTATGATTATGATAAAGGTGGTCTTTTGCAATACTTACTTGATTTTTTAGTTCAGTGTTCATTCAGTGATCTTTAAAATATATTGAAAAGTGTGCTTTTAAAACATTGCTGACTTTTCTTGTAGTTACTAATTTTCAAATAAAAAACTTGTTACCTCACTGTGGGAATCTCGAGTATGCTCATAATTATCCGACTAGATTGATGAAATATTAATTTTTCATCGATAACAACGACGAACGACACACGATCGAGAGTTGAATGTATCTGGAATTTAATTTCATCGAAAAATTCATAATCAATGTAAATAATAGTTCAAAATTTTGTCACCTCTTCTATCATGTGCGCAAAATGTTGTGATTTTTTTTTTATTTGATGAATTTGTTTCCTGACTTTTCATTTTTCTCTCATAGAAATTTTTTATAATTTTTTAAGTGGATTTTGAACATTGTAATTGTAATCATCGATACTATTATTTATATTATATCTTTTTGCAGAATAGTAATAAATCCTACTTAGTTTTATTAGACATCGGTGAAAAAATTTTTAAGTTTTATCCTAAAAAAGTTTTAATTTTATTTTGGATTTATCCTTGAAAAATATCAAATAACCAGCTAGATGTAAAGCTGTGGGATCGGAAAATAAAAATTACTGGAAATAGTGATTATCACAACAAAGTTCTCATCCTTTTTGTTCGTACTGGACAAATCATTTTTTAAGTTGTTCAATTTACGAATCTTATGTCAGCAAATGAGATGAAACATTTGAAAGAATTGTCTAATTCGTATACTCCAGCGGAATTATTCTAATTTGCAATTTTTCAGTTTGACTTTCGTTCCTTTTGGACACATTTTGATGTATCATGATTGCGTCATCGTTCTTTCTGATGATTGTGTGAAATTTTAAATGTGTAGATCGCACCTTGTACGATAGAAGCGAAAAAATTGTAAAACGTTAATGTGTCGACTCATGAGTCATTTATCGAAGCTTTTTAGAAATATCGCAAAACAATTTTTAAGAATTTCTTTGTGTTTATTGTTCGTCGTTTGAATAACAATACAGTGTATGAGAGTAACCGTTATTATTGACAACACACCTGTAAAATTTTTTCAAGATACACTCGTTGCTAAATCGTACAAGCATGTATCGTACCAGCAAACCAAGTGAATAAGCGTGTGAATTTTTTCGAGGAAACGAGAACCCCTCACTCCTACCAATGGCCTGTGGTGAGCGGGCGGGAACTCCTTCCTTCTCCCGCGCATCCTGCAACCGCAAAGCTACGGCTATGAAGCCTATAGAAGGAGGCCCGACTTCCTATGTCGCGGCTAACAGCAGAGTATGCATGGGTGTGGCAGCCCGAATCCCCACTCTACAGCCTTTATTTATTTTTTTTTTTTTTTTTACTGCGCGAACCGACTGATTTTACTCGAAGTGTATCGTTCGTGCAGTACAGAAAAAAAATTGGTGGGGATTTGCGCCACCAAATCCTTACATATTTTTCTTCCAATAGTCGGGCCTCCTTCTATAGGCTTCATAGCTACGGCTTTCTGTTATTCCGATGCGTTCGACTGTCTAGCTCCGACTGACTTTCACGCATCTACTTTTGCACAGTCGTTCGGGAGTGGGAGCCCTTCACGCGCTTCAAGGCAACGAAGGTCACGGTCTCGAGGTGCTTGTACGATTTAAGGTAGTACCTCCAGGATGAAATGATATGAATATAGCCGCAACAAAAAATTCTAGCAGCCACATTCACATTTCAGGCTCTGGGCACATGTATCGGCAATTTCGCATCTACCACTGTCTGCCACTTGCTTCCACATAAGCAGTGGTAAGTACTGGCAAGCACGGGTAAGCACTGTAGCTATATATACGATCAGCGATTGTTTCGCTTGGAATGCAACGCTGCCAAATGTACGTTGATAAAAAAAAATAAAATAATTTTTTGTTCCATGAATATGTAGTTAACTTTGATGGAATTTTGCACTGAGTTCATAAACATTTTCAACAATATGTCCTCAATTTTCCAAAATTTTCGGCTAATAACTTTTTGATTTATTTGAAAAAATGATGCTTTTCCCATAAAAACGCATGTAAAAATTATTGTATGTTCAAAGTGTGGATCGATTTAAAATTTTGCAAGGAATTTTCTTTAATTTTTTTGAACATCATTTCTAAATTTCGTCCAAATCGGTTAATAATTTCTATCGTGGAGGTACTACCTTAATTTCTTAATTAGTTTTTAAGTATCATTTCATATGTTTATCAAGATTATACAATACTTTCAAAATTATTTACTCCTTTCCACTACCTTTCATAACAAATTTGTAAAGATCTTCGTGGGTAATGACCCCTTGCAGACTATCTCCTTCATCCATAACGGCAACAAACCTTTCGACTTCCAAAATTCTAGAAACCCTTCCAAGAGTGTCCTTCGTCTTAACCTTTCCATACATTTTATCGTAAACTTTTTCTATGTTCTCGTTATTCCCCACAATTCCCGCGATCAATGAACTTAAAATTTTGTTTTTCTCCATAAAACCCTTCATCTTGTTATTTTCTATGACAGCAACAAAATCAATCCCTTTTTTGAAAATTTCCAAAACTTCCTGGCTAGTACTTTTTACTGAAACGGCAACAGCATCGGTCATTTTCATTCGGGAAATCGGAAGGTACCACCACCACTCGTTGCAATTCTGAGGTGCTGGTGTGTCCAGAAAGCCCCGAGCTTCCATCCAGTGGTCGGAAACAAATTTCGTCATGTAGTTGCGTATTCCATCGGGTAAAATGACGACGACACGATTGTCTGCAGGAAGATCTTGCGCCACGTGAAGGGACGCGAAGACATTAGCGCCGCTGCTGCCGCCACATAGCAAGCCTTCATCTTTGATGAGACTACGAGCTGTGATGAAAGAATCGCGGTCATTCGTTTGTATCCACGAGTCTACGACATTTAGATCCATGGAGGTTGGAACGAAGTCGTACCTGTAGAAAGTACGGATGGTGTAATGGGAAGAGGAAACTCAAAGTCAGAACTTGTTCGTAAAATGTCATCCAGTCAGTAAATAAGAGATTTTTTCACAAACGGATTATGTAAATACTACACTGAATGCCATCATAGTGATATGATAGTACTATAAATATGAAGCCTATAGAAGGAGGCCCCACTATTGGAAAAAAAAAGATGTCAGGATTTAGAATCAAGCGGGAATTTAAAAAGTTGCGCAGAATCAAAGAAGTGTAGCGTTCGCGCAGTACAGAAAAAAAAAAAATGAATAAAGACTGTAGAGTGGGGATTCGAGCATCCACAGCTATGCATACTCTGCTGTTAGCCGCGACATAGGAAGTCGGGCATCCTTCTATAGACTTCATAATTATGAAAGAAATAATAGGTATGGATGATGAGTTACCTACCCAATACCTTCAACTTCAAAAAATCCAGCCGCATGATCCCCATTTACAGAACACCTGGCTAGGACGCTACCTTCTGGATCCACCCCTACAATTTTGGTCTCTGGAGAAATTTCTTTGAATTTTCGACCTACGCCACTGACAGTTCCACCAGTTCCGGCACCAATCACCAAGTAGTCGACTTTTCCCTCACATTGTTGCCAAATTTCCATAGCGGTCTGGTCATAATGAGCCAGAGGGTTCCCTGGATTTGTATACTAGAATACAGATAATTTTCTCGATGATACAACGACGAATCCTTGAGTTTTCAAAGCTCTGAAATCATCAGTGTCTCCTTATGTATAAATCAATTATTTCTGAAGAAATTCACTGGTAGCGTTCAATCTTCGACTCTATCTGAACAAAAAGCCATGGCACGAGCTGAATTTGAAGTGTGAAAATTCATGGAAAGCTAAGTCAATAAAAATGTAATTAATATTGATCATAGAAGTTTTTTTGTTACTCTAACCTCAAAACTGACAATTTGAAGTGGCTTTTCAGCTATCGTAACAAAAAATGTCTTACGTAAACAATTGCAGATGTGCTTAAAGCGAGGACTGTTATTTTCCTGTTTCGCCAAATTCGCAGATCTGTACTTGTTACGTAATAAACTATTTTGTGCCCTCAATAAAGCTATTCATAATAGGAATACACTCGATCCTGAATCGTACAAGCAGCTCAGGACCGTGCCCTTCGTTGCCTTGAAATGCGCGAAGGGCTCCCACTCTCGAACGATTGCGCAGACTGCGCAAAGCAAGATGCGCGAGAGTCAGTCGGAGCTAGACAGTCGAACGCGTCGGAATATAAGAAAGCCATAGCTTTGCGGTTGCGTGACACTCGGGAAAAGGGAAAAGTGGGGAAAAGGAGTTCTCGCCCGCTCGCCACAGTCCATCGGTGGGAGTGAGGGGATCTCATTCCATAAAAATTCACCCGCTCTTTCGCTTGGTTTGCTTGTACGATGCATGCTTGTACGATTTAGGAACGAGTGTAATATGATACCTGATCAAGTACAATGCTGTTGGGAATTTCCCGTGCGAGTCTCTGCGCAGTCGCGATATGTCCCTCAGGGCTATCGAAACCAGCCTCGTTTGGTGTGCGCACTATTCTCGCACCCAACGCGTGCAACGTGTAAACCTTTTCGTTTGACATTTTTTCCGGCATGACGATGATGCAGTGGTAGCCTTTGATAGCCGCCGCCATTGCCAGACCGATTCCAGTGTTGCCACTTGTCGGCTCTATAATAGTGCAACCTGGCTTCAACAGTCCCTTTTTTTCTGCGTCCAAGATCATTCTGTATCCGATCCGGTCCTTCACTGAGCCGCCAGGGTTCAAGAATTCGCATTTAGCAACTGTAGAATTAAGCGTTAGGAAGTGAGTGTAAATATTGTTAATAATCAATTCTTCGTAATGTCCCAAGGCCAATTTCTTTTTTTATTTATTTAAAAATTCAAAAGTATCAAAGTTGTTGATGGTAAAATCTTAACCAGCATGCAGTGCGGTGGCATCGAGTGCTGTGTTCACACCATTTTATTATTCTGATCTTTTAAACGCCCTGATCATAGATATTCTTATTTATATTATTCGGGTTCCTAGGAAATAACTCAGAAAAAAACTAATGCACTTTAGCCCAAAAGTTCCATGATTCTATAGCTTTTTGGAGATATGAGTTGAGTGAAAATTTCCCAAGTGGGCCACATATTTTTTGATGGTCGGCTTTTTTGGGCGGAAATGACTGTTTTCAAATCGTTATAACTAATAAAAACTGAAATTTTAACAGTTTTGTGATGTTCGAAGTTTTACAATAGCTATTGTTAATAACATTTTTTGGCATGAATTCAGTGTATATTTTTTTCTTATTGATCTGTTGCATGTTTCTTCCCAATTTTTTGTTGAAGATCGTCAATGAGACACTTCAGATAAGCAAATTTTCTAAAGTCGATGAGATTTTTCTGAAAATATAAAAAATTTTAGTAAACAAATTGAAATAATGGTAACTTCTCAATCGAATTTGCTCATTTTTTGTATGGAATATTTTTCTGTATTATTTAACGCAGTAAATAAAAAAGAAATATATGGAAACTTGCATTAGATTACGAGTAATGAATTTTTTTCACTGGGCGCGTGGCATGTGCTGTCCACGGTCCATGAGCCTTTAAGCTGGGCGAGCGTGTATATATACATTTTTGTGCTTAATTGGTCAACAAGCAACAATTGAGAAAATTTTTTTTGTTTTCACATCAAAATACACATTAAACACATTAATTAACATTCAATAAATCATCAACCATTATTTTTTGTTCACTCTAGTTTTCAAAACGTCTCCAATCACTGATTTGGTTGAGTTTGAAAATATCTTAGAAGCAACTCATTTTTCATCAATCGGGATGTAAGAATTTTCCATTCACTCTTCATCCATCGGTAGTTTATTAGAAAAAAATAGCGAAATGAAAAGTCTTAACAACGTTGTCATTTCCGAACAATTACATCATGATGCAAACACGGTTCATTTATTTAAGTCTAAATTTAATGCACATTTAAAAAGTCAACTTGGCCCAGAAAATGTAAAAAAATGTATTATTTTTCCGATGGTGCAAGCTCGTAAAATAAAAATAAGTGCAATCTAATTAATTTATTGAGTCATGAAAAAGGTTCTGCAGCTGAAGCTAAATGGAATTTTTTCGCAACTTCCCACGGAAAAAGCGTCATGGGATCGGCAGTGGTATTGTTAAGAGAAATGCATTTCGATCTAGTTTCCAGAATATAACTATAACTTGTTCGAGACTTTTGTATTAATGTGCAAAAATATTAAAAAAAAAAATCAAACTCGAATACTGCACAATAGAAGAATATAATGCACTTGAGGAGGTCATGAAAATTCGATACAGCAGAGCGAAGACAATAAAAAATACTCAAATGTATTATTCTTTCATCCCGATTTATGAAAAAAGATTTGCTTCTAAGATATTTTCAAACTCAACCAAATCAGTGATTGGAGACGTTTTGAAAACTAGAGTGAACAAAAAATAATGGTTGATGATTTATTGAATGTTAATTAATGTGTTTAATGTGTATTTTGATGTGAAAACAAAAAAAATTTTCTCAATTGTTGCTTGTTGACCAATTAAGCACAAAAATGTATATATACACGCTCGCCGAGCTTAAAGGCTCATGGACCGTGGACAGCGCATGCCGTGCGCCGAGTGAAAAAAATTCATTACTCGTAAACTAATGCAAGTTTCCATATTTTTTTTTATTCACTGCGTTAAATAATACAGATTAATATTCCATACAAAAAATGAGCAAATTTGATTGAGAAGTTACAATTATTTCAATTTGTTTACTTGAATTGTTTATATTTTCAGAAAAATCTCATCGACTTTAGAAAGTTTGCTTATCTGAAGAGTGTCTCATTGACGATCTTTAATACAAAAATTGGCAAGAAACCTGCAACAGATCAATACGAAAAAAATATACGCTGAATTCATGCCAAAAAATGTTATTAACAATAGCTATTGTAAAACTTCGAACATCACAAAACTGTTTAAATTTCAGTTTTAATTTGTTATAACGATTTGAATACAGTCATTTCCGCCAAAACAAGTCGACCATCAAAAAATATGTGGCCCACTTGGGAAATTTTCACTCAAATTCAATTCATCATTTGTCGTTCAGGGTTATATATGAGTTTCATGTACTTTTTGGATTGCCAATACTTATCGTTACCGATTTCACACTGGATGCCATGTTTTTTTGGAATATTGTTGAGTTTAATCATTGGTGTTTGGCCGATTGCGTAGAGTGCGTTGGGCAGAATCTTCGTTTTGTCCAAATTTCTTTCAGAACAAAAGAAAAATTTACATTGTACAATAAATGGTGATCAGTTTGGACCTGACAATCATTAATCTCTTATTTAGCAAGCTGCAGAATAATTTTTTGCAAAAAACTCCGTCATTTCCTGTCATTCTCAAAATTTCACAACTTTAAATTAAAAATTCACATCAATCGAGCTGTGGACCAAAATCGCCTTATGAAAGCAGCCCAAGAGGTTTCAAGCGATAGGTTTAATTGTGTAAGAAATCATCATATTGCACATCATTTTTTATTTGTAAAGCGTCATCGAGCAAAACTTATACACATTCAAAAAATAAATATACATCAGTCTACCAGATTCATTTTACATTTGGTATATCCTAAACAACATTTCGAAATCTCCTGGATACATCTTAGGGATCTTTCTGTTATTGATGGATACTTTACACATCATATATAATTATTTCAAAATTTACGTAAGAAAAATGTGACATATCGTTAAACTTTAGAATAAAAAAAGTTGAAATCTGCTACAGTTCTCGTAATCCGATGCATAATAACTGTGTTTACTTACTCGCATTGCTTCGTATGTGGGCTATTTCCGTCATTTGGCCTCCATAAACAACGCGAATTTCTATCAGGCCGCGTAGAATACATAGCTTTTTTAAAAATAATTGATTACGATTTCTAACTATTCATTAGAAATTCGCGGATAGTCAGTGATTCTGGGGCAATGCAGTCACCGCTTTGATGCACTTTACGCTCGATCGAACCTTCGAATTCTCCAGCTCACGCATTTGATCCCCCACACATTACTTAGGTTTATAAATAATCGGAAATGTAGAATAGTGCCACCGGATGTATGCCATCATTTTCTAATGCAAACTCTACATAATCGCTCTATGCAGTAAAAATTTCAATATTTTTCAACGTTATCATGTTTTATTATCTACCCGGAAATGTAAAATTTCTTTAAAATGTAGAGTTTTACAATAAGCAATTCATTCATGTACAGTAGCAAGATAGTGAAATTGTACTTTTCATTAACTTTTTTCGTGCATTTTCGTAAACAATAGATATGACTTATTTGTTTCATATCTAAACTTGCATGTCGATGAACTTTCAAATCTTCTAGGATAAATGGGAGATATTCTATGCGAAGTGAGATATGAAAAGATTCTTGAACTCTTGTTATCAAACTTTCTTATTCGGGAATGGAATTTTCAGAATCGGTTTGTTCTTGTAAATAAATGTGTAGAAAAATTCAGATATGAAAGCAGAGTTCAAATTTTTTGAAATAAAATATAATCTGTCAATAAAAACTTATTGCAACAAAGTTGAATCCGAATCGTAAACGTTGAAATCTGAAAACGGAAAAAAAGAAGGAGGATATTAAAACATTTGATAGTCAACATTGTTAGCTCCGTAGTTTCATCAGTAATCAACTGAAATGTATGATAACTAAAATTTTAGAACTAACATACTCGAAATATAAAGTTATATTCAGAGAATACTGGATATTATGTAAACAATGAACGATTCATACAATAAGACTCGAAAAATTCAAATATTATAAACTTCACATATTTTCTTGATTTTTTTTTATCCTTAAACGAATATCATCAAAAAATTTCATTATTATGAGAATTAAGTACGATAGAATTTGATCATAAAGCCAATCAACTTATAATTAAGTACGGCATTTTAGTTCCCAAATATATATCTATGATGAAAAAAATACGTGACTTTAAAAATGCCAGGTCATTTTTTTGAATTAATTATTACGAGAGATATTTTTTCCACGGTCCAATAACACCAAAAAAATATTCTCAAATCCTATTTTTCGAAAACCATGATTCCAAAAGGTTTTTTTGTTCAAATTTTCTAAAAACAATATAACCCAACATATTTTCGCCAGGGTTTGGAAGTAACGCTTGACTCTACAACGTTACATTTTTTTCCAAAACGATAGCGTAACACGTTATATTAATTCAATGTGTAAGTCTACAACATTATTTTCATTTGAATGTTGAAACATGCAACTGTGAATTAGATAATTTTATCGATTCAAATAAATTTTCCTTAACCTCCAAGATATTAACACCATTAAAAAAATTATGCAGTTGAAAACATAAACTGCAAATACGCTCTTTTGTAGGTTTTGCTGACTATTGAATTTGAACTTCTTAAACTTTACAGACGAATTTTTCATTTTTTTCAGAGAAATTGGAAATTTGTAATCTCCCAAAAAATTATCTTTTCTTCGTAATTTTCATGTTAAAAAGCATTACAAATCTTCATTTAACAACCTTGATCTCGGGAATAATCGAGCAAAAAAATTTGTTGACTTCATTCTGATTGGTTGGAATTTATCATGTAAACCGAAAGAAAAATGCGAATACTTTGAAATAAACTCTTAAGTTTACTTAAGGAGCCAAGTTCTAAATCTCGTAGAACCTGAAAATTTAAAAAAATTTTAAAGATGAGAGATGTACAGCGAAAAAATTGTCATAAATTTCACTTTTTAAAGTACGTAAACTGATCATTGTTCGAAGCTCTAGCTTTAGATTTATTTTTCAACATATTTTCTACAAATCTAGATTGTTCATTTTTGTGTTGAATTCCGGTAAAAATAAGAAAGTAAAAATAAGAGAAATAAGCAAAATAAGAAGTGTTTTTATGTTTTTATGCTTAAAAATAGCAGTAAAGCTGTACAAACACCAGGGAAACTCGTTGACAACGCAGAATGTTCAACCAGGACAAGATTGGCAAACTCTTTGATAGATTTAGACTTTGTTGTTTAATTTTGTATCTCGGCCATTAAAACGCGCGTTTCGATGTTTACGTGTAGAAACCCTAATACGACCGCCTTTTTAAACGATGTTTTACAGCGCGTGGAAAACTCGTATATTTTGTATTTACGAATATTAAAAAGCACGGAATCGTGTGTAAACAACGATGTTAGGGTACGAGGTCACCATTTTCATGTCAGTTTTTGTGGACAGCCGATTCATCGATTCGGAAAGATGGCCTTGGGTTTCTACACGTAAACACCGAAAACGCTTGTTTTCATGTTCTCGTTAAAAAAATACTGTTTGTATTAAGTGTCAGAAACAAAAATAATATTCTTTAGTGCTGATCGCAACTCGTTCAGATATGACGATATTTAATCCAAGTATGAAACATGCATCATGATGAATTTTGACTGCTCATGAATTGTGACTTTATTTTTTTTTTCCCCTTTTTTTCTCAACAAGCAAAAATGCCTAAAAATACATTAAATTCTCAAACAAAGAGTATACACAATCCTGATTCACCCGAAGACCATATAAATTCATGAAGCAGATATAAATATAACATTTATGACAATTATCAAATATTATCCAGCATAATCCAATGTGGAGCCACGCATTTCCTTAATAAATCCAGCAAGGCTAAGTGTTCAGATTCTTTCATCTACAATTTTATTTTCCAATCTAATTATTCCAGGTTTTGACGAGTCATAAGTAAATTCATTTCTATGATAAGTCTCAACAAAATTCGTAGCCTTACGCTTACTGTAAATTGATTCATCTAAAATGAAATAGTGATGGGCGATACTTGCTCGATACTTTGTGTATCGAATCCACGTGTCGATATTACTGTATCGATCCTCGATATTCTCGAGTACAAAGTATCGAATCATCGATACTTTTTTGCCGGTATCGACAGGTCGATATTATGAATTCAAAAAAAAAATGTTTTCAAATTTTGCTATATCATTGCAAATTTTTTCGGATTGAAATTCATACACAAGTTAATCTAATTTGCGAATTATTTGCAAAATAATTTGCAAACCGATCTGCAAATATTTGCAAAGGTTTTGCAAATGTTTTCGGCGTGAAATTCATACACAAGTAAAATATGGAAGTAAGTCAATGAACGTGTAAATTCGTAAAAACTTAAAATTCAACATTCCGAAATTTCAGTACATTCTACCTGAAATTTGAATTAAAAATGCGTTCATTTGCAATGAACAGCTACCTCCCCTACCTCCGAATTTCAATAAGAACGTTTACTTCACACCGTAACAATAAAAACAAAAGAACGTGAATCAGTGACGTGAAAAAAAGCTGGGTAAAATAAAACAAAGATTGCGAAAAACATTCTGTTCGCGGTGTTTATTGCGTATGTAAGTATTGTAAATATATAAATATTGTGGATTTATAAACGATTTATCATGTGCAATTATAAATAAAATTGTTTTTCTTGGTAGCAGACAAGATGAGCGAGAAAAAAAAGTTCCCAGTCCTGTCTAGGGCTTTTTCACAAAAGTCGAGGGAAAAGAAGATTCGGAAGCAAGGTGCAAATTATGCATGAAAACTGTTCCACGGAAGAGTAACACGACCAATTTGTCACGGCATTTAGAAAGAAATCATCAGACTTAATTTCTGCAAATTAAAAAAAATTGAACAGCGCGACATCCATTGCAGAGGTATAGGCAAAGGCAATTTTTTCTCTCCATAATTAAAAAAAAAGTTTTTTATATTGTATGAATATATTTTATGTGTCCCCGAAAAAAGCTTTTTTATATCATAATTCTATTTCATTAGACATTTTCTCATTTTAAAGAATAAATAATCAAAGTTTGACTTTAACTTTATAATAAATAGAAAATTTGCAAAAAACATCTCATTGGTTCATTAATAAATACGAATGTAAATGAATTTATATCGATGATAAATTTATTAGAAAAAGATTTTATATATTTTTTTTATTTAAAATTAAATTATAAGTTACTGCAGTAACTTATAATTTATTTACAACCATAGTAAAAGTTGCAATACAAACTTGTAAACTGCGAAGTTCTAGTATTCCTGTGTTATCTTTTTTTTTAATTCAGTAAAAAGAATATTTGAATGTTTTTCGATTTAAAAATTTTTACTTTTTATTATAAAATTATGATTTCTATATTGTCCAAATTTTTCATCTCTTTCAAAAAAAATTTGATTTCGTCAATACATTAAATAATGTTGAGATAGAAATAAAAAAGTATTTTATTTAATGTAACATACATCCTTTCGGCTATCACGTTTTTGAAGAGAGAACTTTCAAGTGATTATGAGTGCATATAATAAAAGGGGTTATTTTCCTATTGGTAATTAATAAGTGCGATATAATACCAAAATGTACATATGAAAATTTAAAAGAAATTTGTTCTTTTGGAAAAGTTTTTATGGATTTTCATTTTACATTATCAATAAAATTCGATCAGAAATTTATTCGATGAAAGAAATGTTTAATTTATTAGAGCCATCAATGAATAGTTTTATCCTAAGGTGTGAAACATATTGCCTTTTTTTTACAGAAGGAGGAAACAAACATGCAGCATTGACGAATGCTCTTCTATACATGATAGCCGCCGATGATATGCCCCTCAGGACCAGTGAGAAATGAGGATTTCTGAAATTCGCCAAAGTTGGAATGCCATTTAACAAACCTCCCAGCCGAAAAACTGTCACAACTATGATGGATAGTAAATATGAAACTCTAAAGAAAAAAGTCCGAAAAGATCTCGAGAATCTCGAGAATGTCAGTCTCACAACTGATGCGTGGACAGAAAGTAAAACTAGCAAAAGCTATTTGGGCCTGACCGTTCACTACCCAGATTTAAAATCTTCAAAAATAGGTTCCATCAACTTGGGATGCTTCCCATTAGAGTCAAGCCACACTGCCAATTATTTAGGGTCAAAACTCGAAGAGTTATGCACTGAGTGGAATATTCGAAAATCTCATATTAGCGCGATTTTGTCCGATAATGCAGCTAACATTGGTAAAGCTATTTCCGATGCATTCAGTAAATCCCACCATTTGCCCTGTTTTGCACATACGATTCAACTAATTCCGGACACAGCAATACAAGCAACACCATTATTAGATGAATTAATTACAAAAGTGAAAGAAACGGTAACGTTTTTTAGAAAGAGCAATAATGCAAGTGACGAACTGAAGCGCGTTCAAATAAGTGCAGGGAAAACGGTGGGAAATACCCTTAAACTTATCCAATCAGTACTGACTCCTTGGAACTCGACGTTCTACATGATACCTTGAACTAGCGCCTTTTATCAGCCAAGCTTTGTTTAACCTTCGAACTGGTCCAAAAATGTTATCTCAGGACGAAATAATTGTATTGGAGGATTTCATTGAACTTTTAAAACCAATAGAGCAAATCACACGCGAAATGTGCTCTGAAGATGTCACATGCAGCAAGGTCATTCCAATAATTAATTGTCTCACTTCAGCGCTGGAGACCAAAACTCCCCAATCAGAAATCGGCATGTTTTTAAAAATTTCTTTAAAACAGGAAATTGAATTCAGATTTGAGGATTATCCAGAAACCCATTCAACATTGACAAAAGCCATACTTCTTGACCCAAGATTCAAAAAAATTCATTTTAAAAAAATTTTGCACGTTTCACGAATGATTAAATAAATTTCAAACGAAATGAAAAAAGGGTCTGATGATAATTCTGCAGCATTAGATGAAGACAATTTGTTGGAAAACGATACAAATACCGTGAAATTTGAAGATGAGTTGTGGACTCACCATGACTCGAAATTAACACAAAAATCAGTAGTTCAGCGTAGTGATGATGATTCGGACGGTATTTCCGCGAAATTACGCAATTACCTGTCCCAAAATGTGATTCCGAGAAAAGAAAACCCGCTAATATACTGGCAAAGCGTAAAGCATTCTTTCCCGAACATTTTTCCGGTCGCAATTAAATATTTGAGCATCCCAGCAACGTCGGTCCCGTGCGAGCGCCTATTTTCGAAAGCGGGGTTCATTGATTCGGATTGGAGAAACAGGCTTGATCCTGAGCGTCTGTCAAAATGAGTATTTTTATCCTCTATAGAGGATAAAAATATTCCTATTAGTCTATTCCCCAGTCTATTCCTCTATAGAGGAAAAAGACTGGGGTTTTTAGCGTTCGATCTCTATTCTACTTTGCTCTTTATGTAAAAAAAACTCTTTCGAATATATGAATTCGTTTTTTTGTATAAAATGTTCATATGTATATGCATATAAGAGAATGACGCATTGTTTCTCTCTCGGTCTCTCTTTCGGAAAAAATTTTAAAATCAAATTTACAAAGACGTGTACACCTTTGTATATCATGCATATGTGATTTTAAAGCAAAATTTAAATAAAAAGAGATTTATTGGAAAAGCATAATTGATAAGGTTCAGAATTAACGAATCTTCAGATCGCTATTTATGTGATCGATACTTTTCAGTCGGTATCGAAGTGTGATCGATATAAATACTTAAAAGTCTCGATACAGCGGATCGATACATTTTTCTAGATATCGCCCATTACTAAAATGAAACAATATCGCAACGGTTGACGAGTAATAACGCCAGTAAGTACTTTAAATAAAATAGTAGCATCTCTCATGTCTCTATTAGATCGAAGTGAATAAACATCTGGCATCTTAGAAATCTCAATGCAATCGTGAGTCACAGTTGGATTTGTGATTCTCACTTTGTAAGCTGCAAATGATAAGAATTTCTGTTGAACTCTTTTAATCCTTTTAACCCTAAAATCAGCTGAAGATGACCAAATCGTCGAACAATACATAAGCTTAAGAACAATCAACGATTTATATAGCCGTGTTATAGAGTGCAACGATTTAAATTCCTGAGCCTGACTTTTCAGAAAACCTGACAATTTCAAGGACTCATTAATAATGAATTCCGTGTGAGGTGCGAAAGTCAGCTTCTCATCGATAATAATACCAAAATCTTTTACTTGTGTGATTTTATTTATTGTCGTCTCATAAATTTTACATTCGAAGGTATACTTCTTACGATTTCTCGAAACTGACATTATATTACATTTTTTCATGTTTAAAGAAAGATTATTTATATCGCGGTACATTGATAAAGAATTAATGTCCTCTTGTAACATGATAGCATAAAGTTAATTTCTTATGGTGCGCCAGAATTTACAATCATCAGCATATAGTTGAAAAAGAGAATGCTTAAAAACCGGTAATATATCGTTAATAGATATTAGGAAATTAGCGGTTCCAAATCAGATCCCTGTGGGACTACAGTTATAACCGAAATTGTAAAAGATTTATAATTCTCGTACTTAACAATCTGACTACTATTTTTAAGGTAACTCATGAACCATTTAATAGAAATGACTTTGATGCCTATTTGACTTATTTTAAATATTAGATTGTCAATATCAACACTATCGAATGCCATAGCAAAGTCCGTATATATGACATCAACTTGCTCTCCATTTTCAAGAGATTTATACAATTTATTGGTATATAAAATCAAATTGAGCCCCCGGATGCAATAACTCGCTGAGCGCTCGAAAACGCTTAAAAGTATTGTCTGCGCGGTGATGTCACGAGTCAAAATCAAAATTCGAATTTAGGAAAATGAAAAATACTACTTGGTAGCTTTTAAAAAATGAATGTTAGTATACATTTAAATTTTTTTTTGTAAATGTCATAGTTTTAGTTGAAAAAAATAAAAAAAGGCGCCGCTGAGCATTCATTTTTCAAAATATTTACATAACCTTTGTATACTTTTTTTCGGGAAGGTCTAGCGATGAACACAGTATCAAAATATTTATGAAAAGTTATTAGCAACTGACTTTTTTTTCAATCCGATTGAAAAACCATGTTTTCCGACGTTCGCATTATAAATGTATGGAGCGAATTTTCGTTTTTAACTGGGTTTTCACGCTTGTTATAATTTTAAGTGTATTGTCGAACTTTTAGGAAAGTTTGAGCTCTCTAAAACTATTATTTTTAGAAAAGCTAGCAGGTTGAACACAACGCGCAGCGCGATGTGCTTGAATTTTTCGCTGGTAGGACTAACCACGGAGCTCGAGCGCGTAAAATTCAATAACATCGGGCTGCGCGTTGTGTTCAACCTGCTAGCTTTTCTATAAATAATAGTTTTAGAGAACTTAAACTTTCCAAAAAGTTTGAAAATACACTTAAAATTATGACAATCGTGAAAACCCCGTTAAAAACGAAAATTCCCTCGATACATTTTTAATGCGAACGTCGGAAAACATGATTTTTCAGTCGGATTAAAAAAAAAGTCAGTTGTTAATAACTTTTTATAAATATTTTGATACTGTGTTCACCGCTAGACCTTCCCGAACAAAAGTATACAAAGGTTATGTAAAAATCTTGAAAAATGAATGCTCAGCGAAGATGTAAGTTTTAAAAACAATTGAATTTCTGATTTACAAATCACCGGTTTTTTTTTCAATTAAAACTATGACATTTACAAAAAAAGTTTAATTGTAGACTAACATTCATTTTTCAAAAGCTATCGAGTAGTATTTTTCATTTTCCTAAATTCGGCTTTTGATTTTGACTCGTGACATCCCGTGCGGACAATACTTTTAAGCGTTTTCGAGCGCTCGGCGAGTTATTGCATCCGGGTACTCAATTGGTTTCAGTTGAATGTCCAGATCTGAAACCATGCTGTTGCTGAATTAAGCATTCTTTAGTTCTAGGTAGGGATTTTTCCGATTAGCGAGCAACCAACAAGGTTCACAGGAAGCACAATCCAAAATTTTCGAATAGCATAGCCTTCTAGTTTAAATGAATGTCAATCCAAGAATCCGGTTTTATTCTTCGTTTCATAAAAGTAAGTAGAAAAATGAGAGTGCGAATCATAGTTGATTGGAAAAGGCCATTGAGGTCTACAGTAACCAGTTGCAATTATAAATCTTTTTTATTCCGAAAATAAAATTTCTTTCAAATGCCTTTTATCAGTTGGATATTGTACATGTTCTTTTTGAAAATTTCTATGATTTGTTTCATGGAATAAGTGATTTTAATTCTGTTACTCTCAACCAGTTTCTAGTATCTACGTGTTTCACTCGCACTGCAGTAGTTTCTGAGTCGTCTTAAGCAGCACACAGTAAAATTGCAGATTTTTTTCGATTGAGTCTCTGATGCTCTGACGCAATGAGAAAATATAAAAAAATGTAAAGGATTGAAGCGGATATTAGCCAAATAAATTGTCTGCAAATCCTCAACTTTTGGGAGCCCCCTGAGTAGCGGGGTCCTGGTGAAGCAAACCACCCAGACCACTGGTAGCTCCACCACTGATCGTTGCTAAAGACGTGCTCCCATTCGCTGGTTCGAACTGTTCAAATCATCCCACTAACTATGCAAAGGAATCCAATGTATAAACTATTTTTCTACGTTTTCAGATCGATTATCATATGTCATACGTTAATAATAATAAGTTGGTATAACAGTTTTGAAAATAGGAAATATTTTTTTACAAAAAATTATAACGAGTGTCACATGGAAAATAAAATAAACTTTGTACATGAAAGAACATGAGATTGAAGTGAAAAGTGAAACCTCGAGTGTTACCTACGTTCTGTAAATGAAGCATAAAAGTAGAAAAGAAAGAAATATTATCTGAGAAATTTAAGATAACGCTGTCATGCAAAAGTTTTCAGGCGTTACATTTCTCGTATACAATAATAAAAAGACAATAATATGGAATGAAATCCTTTAAATATTGATTGTACTATGTTATTGCAACTTTTTTCATAATTCTAGAGTATTAAAAGACAGCATGAAAAAATTGACGAATCTGCCATATTACACATTACTTTGGACTCACTCTCTAAATTTCTTCAAGTGAAATCCTGTTAATTGAACTCGAGTGTGAATTAAACTCAGATCAAGTGAAATTTTACTTCATTAAATGGTAATTCAACTATGCACCTATACTACACTTCTGTATTAGTTGCATAGACATAGGAATATAGTTGCCAGTTGAATAATTCTTATTACCTTGGTGACGGGGCTCCGAGAGACTTCCGAGAGAGTTCCGAGAGACTTGCACATGCATTTCATAGTTTTTTAGGTCGCTGATCATGAATCTGAGGTCAAATTTGGAAAATTATTTTGTTTAAACAATTTTCTTTCAAAATTATAAGAAAATACTTACTAAGATGCATATGCTTTTCATGGTTTTTTAGGTCACTGATCATAAATCTTAGGTCAAATTTGGAAAATTATTTTGTTCAAACAATTTGTATTAACAAATTATAAAAAAATACTTACGAAGATGCATATGCTTTTCATGGTTTTTTAGGTCACTGATCATGAAATGCATATGCACGTCTCTCGGAACTATCTCGGACAATTGTCCGAGAGAGATAAAGAATATACCGATTCTGAAATTAGCCACTATTTTGAAATTATTTTGCCAGCATCATTAAGAAATTTTAGATGCTGTTGCATGATTGGTAAATGTTTCGAGTGGATATGTGTTGAATTTTCATGATAATTTTTTTTATTTTACAAAGAGTAATATTGTTATGTAATGTTATCGGATGACTAAAACAAGTACACACCCTAGGAAGGATAGTATCAGTTTTGTTATCTCATCATGAATGATACAGAAATTACATGCTTTTTAGTGGTTAAAAAAAGTAATTAACTATCGTTGTTTTTGGAGTACAATAATTGTACATTGTACATCGCAAAACTGCATTTATTGATACATGAATCTAGATTCTCCATCCAATTTATGCATTACGTTGATTAATAGTAAGTAGCATGATCTTACGAGCTGTATAAATGATTGATAATTGTATTATCACTTATAGCGCTTTTAGCTTGAAAGCGAGACCTTACAAAATGACCTCAGTTCAAGAAACAGTTGTTCGAACAAATGTAAAATCAATATTTTTCATCAAATCTTAGAATTTATTTAATATCACAATGGAGCTAAAAAGCTGACGTTTAGCAATCAGCACTCGCTGCAGGAACTTCATGTACTAATTGTAAGCAAGTTGGCAGCGCCCCGATTTTTCGAAGATTTGAAGTTTTCGTTGAGTGAGAAAAGGGCATACATCCACAAAAAAAAACCTTTTACTTACGCTCGTAATTTTAAACATTTCAAATCCGTGCAAGTAAATAAAATTTCTTATAAGAATTTCATTTCTTGCAAGGTGCCCCTTATAAAAAACCTTATAAGAATGTATTGAATGGAATATAAGAAAAAAACTTTGAAAAATAAATAACTTAAAATGAAAAAATAACTAGAAAAAAGTTCAAATGGATTCCAGAGAACAGTATATTAACGTAATAGTGACTAGATTTTTTTCTCAATGTATATTTTGAGTTATCTGGAAGTCTGTTATTTCTATTATATCCTTTGAATATTCATCTTTCCCTACCTGGGTAAATAATTCTGGGCTAAAGTCCTTCAAAACAACTGTGAATGCGGTCATTGGTTGTTGATACTTGAGGTAAACAATCATATACTGTTTCCGCATGCTTTGTGGTAAATGATACAGTTCCCAGCTATGCCTGAATAGATGAGCGGACTGATGTCATCGAAAACTCAAAAAGTGGAATACAGAAATATCTTAAAAAAGATAGGTTATCACAATCTGCAAAAGTTTGCATTTAAAAATGTATGAAACGAATAGAGAATGAAAAATTATAATTAACATATCTACTTTTGAATTAATATTATACCTATATAATAATGATTTGAATGATATTTGAGAGTGAGAATGTATTCTCGCTTAAGTAGTACAGTATTTTTCATGGATGCCTTTGCTTTTTCGAACGCTAGCCTATGTAAAACGTTCGAAATAGCCAAGGCATCCATGAAAAATACTGTACAATACGAATGAATTGGATTAAAATTAGAATTTTCTAGAACTCACATTGCTTGCAAGACTTCGGCATATCTGTCCTTCACATTGCTATCAGCTAGTATATCGACAAAGCCATTTTCCAATGTTATGAAGGTTGAGACTAACAAGTATCCATAGCCGACAAGTATTGAAAACTGCTCACTCAGTAAATGACCTTACTCTGATGTTAGCTTGTATCAGGGGGGTGCAACTTCAGCCTTTTTAAATGGGGTAGTTTGTACCGCTAAAGTATATGGCCGCTAGAGGCACTGCAGTCTTTCCAGGCTTTTTTTATTGGTTCCCGTCACTCGCCATCGTTCCATATGTTCCATATCTTCCGAAATTATCAACAAAACAAACAATCACCCACAAAGTCGCGTGAAAAATCGCCTGGCAAGATCGCAGCGCCTCTAGCGGCCATATACTTTAACGGTACAGACTCTTAACATGGAGTTGCACCCCCCTGGCTTGTATACAGAGGTAAAACAACTTTTTTTAATTATTGAGATATCTATCGTTTTAGATGCTCAAAAATAAGAGTTGGTGTCGAAAATCTTCTTTAAGTGCTGCGAAAAAAGAACGTTACGAAAAAAACTGAAAATGTAAGAAGTAATTGCTAGTAGAACACCACTTATATCAAAGACGATGTTGAAAGGCAAAATTATTGCTTGATTGATCATGTCAAGAGGTTTTTAAATGTTATAAAATGTTCGTCATTGACGAAGGTACCTTTATGGAAAAGCATCAACCTCATTTAACCGTTAGCTTAGATCCAGCAAGAATAATTGTAGTTCCAACTACTCACGACGTATACTGCAAGTCGAGTTTAATTATATTCTTTAAATTTTTTTGTAATTTTTCATAATGATGACTTTGATAACTGCTGTTTTCATTACGGACTCTTTAATAATATTCGAATTCATGCCTGCAAAGTGAGCATTAATTTATGTCGCGTCAACGAGTTTTTGTTGTGGTTCGAAAAAAGTACTTCAAAAAGGCCAGTTCGGTTGGAATGCAATCAGTGTTTGTAATATTCTGTTATTAAAATATGAGTATGTGCTTTTCGTGTAAGATAAACATTCAAGAAATCATGGAGTTTAATTTCAAGCTAATAATTCTTTAAAATTTGGGAGATTTTGTTCAGAATTTGGGTTTATAGATGACAACATTTGTGACGAGCGGGATTCATCCACTCGTCTGCTTTCATATTTTTCAAAATTATTCACAACTTAAATAAGTTCTAGAATAGAAATTCATAAATAAATCCATATATTTCTCACTGGGTCGAAACAACTCAATAATTCTATTTACTTTACTCGATTTCCCCAGTCAATGATTCCTCTCATTAAATTCATATGTGAGAAAAAAATCCGGTCAGAAGCCGGGATACAAACCCGGGACCTCACGATTACGCGTCAAGTGCTCTTCCAACTGAGCTACTTCGAGAGGAATCGAGAGGTCCCGGGTTCGGATCCCGGCTTCTGATGGATTTTTTCCTCACATGGATTTAATAAGAGGAATCATTGACTGGAGAAATCGAGTAAAGTGAATAGAATTATAAAACTCTAGAAAAATTGTAAGAAAGAAAAATTGTTTTCAAACACTAAGATAACGCGCGCCAGTATCTTAATCGCAATGACCCGCCGACGCTACGAATTAATGGCGTTTACGATCGACGACTAAGAACTGATTTGGACAGGAAATAAACGGACGAAAGAAGTTCCGCAGAAATGACGCCAATGATATACAAATGGATCTTTTATCTAACGACTTGCAAATAACAGATGTAATATATAATATTAACATATAATATTATGTGTTACTTATGCGCAACATGTTTTTACACATATATTCCCTTATGAAATAACTCAGAATGGTTCACCGCTGTGCGAACTTTGCGCGTTTCGCGCAGCGTTCGCAAATTCACGCGAAAGTACGCGTTAATAAACGAAGCACGTCGCGCTTTATACTGCTGGCGGCCATCTATGTATACTTGGCATTTTGAGAAAATTCTCTCGAATAAACGTCCGACGTATGGATGGTTACTGACTACAGGTGGAGGGTATAAATGCTGTTCAAATATGGTTCGACCGAACAAATTTTAATTAAATTAATGGCTGCTGTCTACAGGCCAAATTTATAATTGGTGTTTGAACAAATCAAGCTCTTATTGAGTTGCACTGTACATATTTTTGCCGCTTTATGGCAAAACCTTCAATCAGTATTTGAGCAGAGTAAACTCGAAAAAAAATAATTTCAACCCTATTGAGAGTGTTAATTTGAAAAAAAATATAAGTACCGTGTATTTGTACCTGATACTCCAATGTGTTATGAATGCAAGTAGTTTCTTTTCTTAATTGATAATGAACAGCACTGCGACATACATCGTTTACTTAGCTGTCGTTGCTATATTAAGTAAATTATAAAATTCAATTTTGTATCAGTTCTGTACATAAACACTTTGTTATTTAGTTTCGAATGATAATTCATCAGTATATCAATACAATGTATTGATGTACATATGTATATATATATATGTATATATGATATGTATATAGTATATACAATATCGCTATAAGGAGTGAAGCAAGTGGAAATACATGGATGTTCAAGGTTTTTTTTACTGAAAAACAAACTATTATGCACAGTTCTCATTAGAGTTATTTAAATTTGTGTCGTGATGCCATGGTGAAGAGTCGTTAAGAATAACCATCGACTTATATACATTTTGTGCATTCAAAAGGCATAAGCACATGATCACTTTTAGTTACAGTACATGATCTTTTTTAGTTACTTATTCTACTAAGGGTAAAAAGAATAATCATTGTCTACATAGTATTTCCACCAATCGTCAATTACCTTTTCTCCTTAATTTCTTCGTCTCTAGAATAATGCTTAAGAAATTATGGTGGTAAATGGTGGTTTCCACATCCAGTGTAATAATTATGAATAAGATGACATTATGGGTTGAATAAAATAACACTGTCTAAAGTAAGATTGACTTAGTATAAATTTAAGCATGCTTCAGTTTAGTAGAAGAAAAATTTTTCATAGATCGGTTAGCAAACTGAGTATGCTGTATTGACATGACTCTGTCATGAAAAAATATAATTTCAACAATTCTCTAAAACGCTAGCTTAAAGTTTGAAATCATAAATACTTCACAGCATAAAGTTTATTCAGAGGATCGATGGTATCCCCTCTGTATTTTTAGTGCACATCGTCGTCGTTGGTTAATTGTAGCTCGCTTATCACGAATTTGATACAAATATAATTCATCTATCAGGATGAGTTGATTGTAGAGAATTAATTATTGAGAATTCAAATGTAAGAGAGGTGCTTTTATGTAAGTAGCGAACAACAATACATTTTATATGGTTGAAATATCAGAAACCTACTTATAGGAAGATCAATGAATTTAGGAGAAACATGAATATCAGAACTTTTTGTATCATGAATTTTTTCACCCTAATTGTAGGATCCAAATCATTGTTCACATATGGAAAAGCAAAACACCTCATCTTTTTAATAATTCCAATTTCTATTCATTCTAATTAAGAAAAGAAGGAATGGAAGTTTGAAAGATACCGCAATAATTATGATTTACATCTACATAAGTGTTCAATTTCCTTATATCGCCCCCCTCCACGCTATATTACATAACAAATGTAAAATCAGCCGTTACATCGTGTGCATCACACGCTTATATCTGAACAGCACGATGAATGAGAATTGAACGTAAGACAATGAAGATTTTGCGGGAGATAAAAAAAACATATTAAAAGGAAATGATCTGTAAATTTCTCCGCAATTTTATCGTTGGACAATAATATTTTGTAGAATACGTTAGTATAATATAATCACATTGTCAGTTTGAATGAACATACTTATTCTAACAAGATACCCTTCTTGGCCAGTTAAAGAAACACGGTACCAACGTTACAATCTTCTTAACTTTTTAATGTTGTTACTTTAACTTGATATGCGTTGAAAAGAACTCGACGGCCTGCTTTAATAAAATTGAAGGTGATTAGGTAATAAATTACGAAGTCACTATATTTAATTTTATTACATAAATTTTGCAAGGTAGTGGGTATTTGCTTTATCTCAACTGGATCTCTTTGCGATCAAGACTGATTTTACACAAACTTCTTACAAATTCTTATCAGCTGAAAGAAGAATGAAAACAAATATTCATATGAGTATGTTATAAAATAATTCTTTTTAGATCAAGCATAGATGTTATTTATGAAGTGCATCCATCGCTACATTCAATTTTTCTAATATCCAAATGTGAATTTACAAAACGAATTACACGATAAACAATACGATTCTGAAAATTGGAGAGTATACATTTTTGTAAGTACCAAAGAGACTATGCATCGAATAACTATATACACAAGATGGTATAAAATCATTAAATTAAGGGCCTAATTTCACTCATGCCTTCAATTTTTTTGTACATAAACGAAATTTCGATTACGTATAAAGAGGGCGTTCGGTAATAATGGCGTTGGATAATGGTTCTTTAGATATGCATGGTAGTATTTTTTAATTTTTCCTTGAAAATCAGAAAATCTCGAAAAGTATTTGAAAATTACGAAAAATATTGATGAGCTAGACGAATTCCCATCAAATATGTAAAGTAAGTAATTTGAACATTGTTGCAAATTTTAAGAACTTTAAAATTGATTAAACACATTGAAAATTTAGGAGTATGTCTGTAATTCTACAAAACCCGAAAAATTTTAAAAATGTTCCAAACTTATGATGAATTTTGTGCAACGTTTATTGAAAATTTTTCAACTACGTCCACCTCTCCTCATCAAGTCCATTTATCGCCACCAATTTTTTTTGTTTTTAAAATTTAATGCATATTTACGTGTGTGGTTTAGGTAACTTTAGCAATTCATAGTTTTTATCGAAAGGGTTTAAATTAAAACTTAGATCTTGAATTTTTTCTTATTGTAAATAAACACCTCCCCCACTTACCCTAGACTTAGATTAACTTAGACTTTTTTAAGAGTAACTTGGGTCCCCCTGGTATAGAGTATTTCCAAACACGAGAAATTTCCATGAGTTCATTCAAAATATTTCAAATAAAGAATGGAAAATTTCCATGCATTTGTATGTAAATTTTTCCAACCATTGATATTCACATTTTGGATTGAATAAATTTCTATACTGTTTCTCGAATTTTCTTTCTTGTATATAAGAAAGAAATATTCCTATTGCAGTATGGAAAATTTCACAACATGGGAATTTGCCATGCCTGTATTGAAACACTGTTAATCATAAATGCAATATTTCCAGGATGCATTAGTAAAAAAATATTTTTGTTTGCGCCACGGGACGTTGATAACGGGTCCGCGCGCTGAAGTTGATGGGAGCGTCTTTTGAAGAGATTTGGAACGGTGAAAAAGAACACTTTGATCGCCGTATGAAAACTAATTTATTTGAAATGGCGATAACGAAAAGGCGCGGACGAGTGTTATCGGAGACGGAATGCTTACGACTTCGAATAAATGCACTGACTTTGAACGACCGATTGAGAAAGACGGTCCATGAATGAATCTATGAAATTATTCTTTTTGAATGAATGAATGAATGAGTCTCAGAATGAATTTCTGAATGAATCTCTGAACTAGTCTCTCAGGCCTCGCTTTGGCCACCTTTAGATAGGTTTCAGAGAGATTCTAGAAATTTCTCGACTACTTCCCGTTCACTTCCCGCTAATTCGTAGATGTTGGAATTCGATTGGCTCAAAGTAATTTCCAGAATCCCCCGAAACGAGTGTGACACGTTTACATGACTTGTCATCGGTGATAATGCATATGGGACGATTTGGATTTTCGATTCCCAATGTTTCGTATTTATGTTTGGAAGCGTTAATGGAACGAAATGTATATGAAAACGAGTCCGACGAATTTACAAAGTTATGAAAATCTCGAACGGAAATAAATAGATGACGAAATGACAAGATAATTACGAGTGAGAATAAATTCCATTTTCGGATCGAATTATAATTGAAGAAATTTTTATGTAATTTTGTGTTCGTCGTGAACAATGTTCAATCATTGAGTTTTTTCCTTTCGGTATGGATAAATTTTTATACGATCACTAAGATTTTTCATACATAGTTATACGCCCTTACGGAAAAAACTCTCGAATTTGAGCGTATATGCTCAAAATTAAGCATATATGGTCAAATTTGAGCGTATAAAGTCAACATTGAGCATAAACACTTAAGAATGAGCGTATATTCTCAAGCGTTGGGCGTTAACTCTCAAAGTTGAGAGTATACTCTAAAGTGTTGGGCGTTAACTCTTAACCTTGAGAGTACACTCTCAAGTGTTGGGCGGCAACTCTCAAAGTTGAGGGTACACTCTTAACTGTTGGGCGTTGACTCTCAACGTCGAACGTATACTCTCAACGTTTAACGTCTCCAAGTGATTGTATCAAGTGATTGTGTCAAGTGATTGTGTCAAGTGATTGTGTCAATTACTTTAAATTCAAATTTTGAAAATTCGCATGCTCTCCCAAACACTCACCAGATGGCTGCTGGATTTTTTTTCTCATATTTCAAGTTTTGTATAGAATGCTTAACCCAAGTGCATGTCTATGAGAAAATTAATATCCTACTTCTTAGGCCCACTTCTTTAGTAGATGTCATTACTTGCGCCACAAAGGCACTGTTGATGCAATCATTAGCAAACCTTAGGTCAAGTATTTTCATTTTTTTTTTTAATAAGTTAAATTATTTGTGCAAGTTTTCATGTTAAAAAATGCAATTAAAAAAAATGCCAACTTTTGGTTCAATGGTTGCATTTTTTTTAACAATATTAAAATTTTTCATGCTAAAAAAATACTCTAAATTAGGCGTAGCTCAAAAACGCTTAACATTAGGCGTAGATGCTCAACATTGAGTGGTCGAAATGATGCTCAACGTTGAGCGTATACGCTCAAATTTGAGAGTTATTTCCGTAAGGGACTGACCTATACGGATCAGTGGTAAGAAATATAATGTATCGGCAAAGAATCCACGTTTCCAAGCAATAAAATTGTATATTCTCTTCCACTCTGCTTTCTGAAAAACTGGTTATGTATCATAATTCCCAAATCGAAAGCAATCAAACTCCGGATGTTATAGAAAATTTGAAACTATTTGCAACCATGCATGTCGACAGACATTTGATCTTGTAGAAAATACTATGATCCATAGTACTAGACGTTATTAATATTTATGTTGATAATATTTTAAAATATTTAAAAATTTCTTAGAACTTTGAAGTTGATCGTAAAATATTAGGATGATGTATAAAGAAATTTTATACAATCGATTCAGACAAACAATTATCAATCAACTCCAGGGTTGGGCATTCTCTACTTTTTTGTGGAATGAAATGAATGAATGACGCTGGGAGTGAATAATCCCATCATTCGGAAGATGGGAAAAATTCTGAATGAAATGAATTCTTTCCAGGAGTTTCCTGGTCCCAGGGTTAAGTCATTCCTTCATTCCGTTTACCTGAAGTAGCCAAACTACTCCAAAAATAAGTTTTCGAGGAACATCGAATATCCAGTAATCCATAGAATATTCTATCTGTGAATATTAGATTGACGCATACCGATTCCACTAAATGAAGAATACCTGCCTTTAAATTTTGTCTCAATCACATAAAAGTGAAATTAAATATTTAAGAGGAATTTCTGTTATTTCATGAATATACAATGGAGTTTCAGAAAAGCCGGAAAAAAGGTAAGAAAGGAAGGTACAAAAGGTAAAAAAGGTAAGGTACACTCGTATCAAAATTCCTTCAGGAACCGCTCAGGTACCTGGGTTCTTTGGTGTTTAGAAGCAGACAATACGGTCGAAAACATCTCATTATTCCCATTGTATATTCACGAAATAACTGAATTTTCTAACAAAATTTCTATTTCCCTCACATTAAGATGTGTACAAAAAAAAGTAATTTTATCTCGTTTGTGTTATGCATTATGCGGGGCTACTCCGGCCTCCGGCGGCCCCGGTTCCCTTACTTCGGACGGCTGCAAAGTGGGAGGTAGCGTTAGTGGTATGTACTGGGCCTATTCGACTTGGGCATATGGCATATGTTTCTGGATACGAATTTAGTTTTCCGGTCTCTTGCGGTCTCTTTGCGTGGCGTTAGGTGGCCGCGGCCTTGTATTTTCTCTGCTTGCTCTTTGCTCGTAGGATTTTATCAATTTTTTCAAGGTATTGTCTATTTGTCTAGCGCGTAGTTGTGTTGTGTTATCTGTTGATTTAGTATTGCAATCCATCTTATATGGCGAGATAGTTGCTTTCAATTTTCGTTTTTGTTTTGGTATGGAATATATTTGGATTGGTTCATTTAACACATAAGCGCCCAAACGGACGTTTTTTCGACCAACTTTTGAGCGATGAAAAAAACCATGTAGAAAGTTAGGAAAAAATCCAGCCAAGGATTTTCTAAGCTAAAATTTTATCTACTTTCGGAATTTGGTCTTGTTTTTTTGATGCTATGTGTAACGTATGTGATTTTTTGGTTGATGATGATGAGAATGATGTTGAAGATGATTCCGAAAGTCGTTGAGATGAATTCCAAATATCCAAAAATCTTTAGGCCGTAGGTAGCGTGGCCAACCCAAATAACTTCCGTTTTATCCTCTTTTTGAATTGATTTTAATAAAAATACATTTCTTTTTTATAATTATTATTTATTTTTACACTTTTTAATTTAACTTTATAATTCCCGTTAAATGAACGCGAACGCGAACGGACCGATCGAGGTCCAAAATTGACTAAAAGAGTTCTTGAATTAGACTGGTTACTTCGTGGTGTAAAAATCGACCAAAATCGACTGACAACCGACTCAATCCTAAAATTGACTGACACAAATGCGCACTCAAACAGGCGTATTTATAAGAGGATTAAAAACGCAATAGAAAAGGAAAGAATAATTGAAGACCGGATGACGAAATCTAGAATCTACTGGATTTCGGATACAAGCCAGGTCTATCGCATGACTAATGTAACGTCGTAAAAACAGACCCGCCTTGTGTTTCTCGAACCCGTTAGATCGTAGAACAAAACTTGGCTCTTTGAATGACTCAACGCACAAAAAACTATATTACAAGCAAAAAATAATACGCATAGATTCGAACACTTCTAGAACGTTTTAGCCAAATTTATTTCAGGATCAACTTTAAACTATTCATGTTACTGGGACGTAACACTATGTGAGCCTTCATAGTTATCAACAATTTAACGAAAAAAAACGTGAAATTTTCGAGTTCGATCACTTTTTAAATCAACGAAACACATGAAAATCGAATCCTAAGAACCGCGAAAACCGAATATCTCGCGTCCATGGGTATTAAACTCGAAGATTCATGCGCTGTTTGTAAACATTATGTAAATGGTGCTGTCTAAAAAAATTTATTGCGATTTTCAATTTATCCGATTTTGACATTTTGCCATAATATTGTGAAAACTTCACATTATAAATTCAAAATGTGTTTTCATGTATTTTCTATTTATAGATTATATAATAATTTAAGCTATTTGTTGAAACAAATCATGTTAATTTTCCATTTTTTTTGCAAAACGACCGTAGATTTGTAAAGTACGGGAAAGAATACGCCGGGAAAAATGTTTCATCGATTTTTCCATCATGACCCTACAACAATATGGATATTTATTAACAAACGCCCTTTTCTGAGCGTGAAAGATAAGAATTTCATCTTTTATGGCAGAGTGTCATAACATTTCAAATGTTTTTTCGGTTGGTGATCGCGAATATAAAGTTGTTTTTGCAAAATTCAATTGTTTGAACAATTTGTTTAAACAAACTATGTCTGAATTTTGTGATTTTTTTTCAACAAAGGCAGGTTTGTGATGTACGGGAAGAAATACGCCAGAGTAACGTTTTATTGATTTTTTCATTATAACACGACAACGACAAAAAATTTTGATAAACAAAATCTCTTCGCTAAGGGCGGGACATAAGTGATTCTTTTTTTATAGCAGAGATAAGTATGATTACTTGAGTTTTTTTTTCTATTTCTGATGATATGTATGTATAACATTGTATTTGCAAAATAAATTCTTCGATAAAACAATTGATCTTAATGAAATAATATTTGAAAAAAAAAAAATAGACGTGGGTAATCTTTTGTAGATTTATACAGTCGTCTTACGCTAATGCAACTGTTCTTCATAACTTGGTGCAAAATGATAATAAACTTGGAACGAAGGAAGTTTATTTGGAACTGGCTAACTATTACTTTTTTAAGAACAAAAAACATGAGATTTCAGATAGTAATAGTAAACGGAATTGCGAGAATTTCAAGAAATGCGGAGCAAGAACACAGAAAATGTGTAAAAATGTCAAGTATATTCTTGCACGTCTTGCATTTAAAAAAATCACAAATAATATCAAGTATATATAGTTATTATGAATATACATGTAGCCAAAAGGGTCAAGAGATTATGATCGACCAAATAGATTAATTTATAAAGTATCATGAGAAGTCAAAAGAATGGAAATTAAAAAAAATGAATAAAAACGCAGGGTCTCTAATTACGTTTACCTCCTCGTGGTGAAGGTCGGACAACGACAATATTTTGTGTCAGCTCAAAAGCGTATTCAATTAGACATACTTTCTACTACCTACAAACATATCTAGACATTGTTTTCCTGCTAAACACAAAGACAACTTTTCTTTGAAAAAACAGTCAATTTCAAATATTATTTTATTAAGATCAATTATTTCAACAAAGAATTTATTTTGCAAATACAATGTTATGTATATCATCAGAAATAAAAAAAACTCAAGTAATCATACACTGTGAAGTGGATATTGCGATGAGCACAATACGCTCCAACTTACTATGTGATTTCAGACGTAAGCATGTATTTGCCTTTGTGAAAGATACGTATACGTGACGCAGCGGAATGCGTTTGGTTCCGTTGAGAATCAGCTTGTATACCTTTGGGAGTTATCGGATTCCCATAGGGAGGACCCCGGATGTTCGCAGGCACTTTAAAGTATATAGTGACAAGTTTACAAGATCCTGAATGTCACGATACACTCACAAGAATGCGTGTATTGCCGTGATCCGTATGCGAAATTATTCCTAGCAGAATCTCCCCAGATTATGTGTGCACCTTGATATTATCGTTCCCAGCAGGATTTAATCGTCACAATGACAATATCCACTCATAGTGTATCTAACTCTGCCATAAAAAAAAAGAATCACTTATATCCCGCCCTTAGCGAAGAGATTTTGTTTATCAAAATTTTTTGTCGTTGTCGTGTTATAATGAAAAAATCAATAAAACGTTACTCTGGCGTATTTCTTCCCGTACATCACAAACCTGCCTTTGTTGAAAAAAAATCACAAAATTCAGACATAGTTTGTTTAAACAAATTGTTCAAACAATTGAATTTTGCAAAAACAACTTTATATTCGCGATCACCAACCGAAAAAACATTTGAAATGTTATGACACTCTGCCATAAAAGATGAAATTCTTATCTTTCACGCTCAGAAAAGGGCGTTTGTTAATAAATATCCATATTGTTGTAGGGTCATGATGGAAAAATCGATGAAACATTTTTCCCGGCGTATTCTTTCCCGTACTTTACAAATCTACGGTCGTTTTGCAAAAAAAATGAAAAATTAACATGATTTGTTTCAACAAATAGCTTAAATTATTATATAATCTATAAATAGAAAATACATGAAAACACATTTTGAATTTATAATGTGAAGTTTTCACAATATTATGGCAAAATGTCAAAATCGGATAAATTGAAAATCGCAATAAATTTTTTTAGACAGCACCATTTACATAATGTTTATAAACAGCGCATGAATCTTCGAGTTTAATACCCATGGACGCGAGATATTCGGTTTTCGCGGTTCTTAGGATTCGATTTTCATGTGTTTCGTTGATTTAAAAAGTGATCGAACTCGAAAATTTCACGTTTTTTTTCGTTAAATTGTTAATAACTATGTTGGATATTCTAACTCCAATATTGTATTCATTTTTCTTCTTTTCTATACAAATATTTTAGAATAGGAACGTAAGATAACGGATCAAGTTCAACTGCCTATTTTCTTTTTCAAACTTAAGTAAATGACATTTTTTTTATCATTTAACATTATTGAACTACTTCTAAACCTTTATCATCACGTACACGTAAACAACCTCTGTTTTTACCACGAATATGTAAACGACCTCGATTAATCGGGTTTTTGTAGCGGTAAATAGATATGTCGAAGAGTATAAAAGTCCACATTTACTGTTAAAGGCAGCCCATTTTTTAGTTAGAGAAACACCTGATCGAAACACAACCTTCGTACAAAAGAAAAGTTCCGTATTGAAAAGTGAAGTTTTTCGTGTTAACCTGACGAGTACCCAACAACTATGAAGGCTCACATAGCATCAAAAAAACAAGACCAAATTCCGAAAGTAGATAAAATTTTAGCGTAGAATATCCTTGGCTGGATTTTTTCCTAAATTTTCTACATGGTTTTTTTCATCGCTCGAAAGTTGGTCGAAAAAACGTCCGTTTGGGCACTAATGGGTTAAGGGGGTCTTCTGTAGTAGCGGCTCTTTTTTTAGGCGTCTTTTGAAATTTTTCTGTAAAGAAAGTATTCAATTTTTTTTGATACGATTTTTTTTTCAAAGTTTTATTGTACTTTCAACTACAAAATACGGTATTAGATTTTAAAAAAATATTCATTATTCGCTGCACTGTAGCCCCGCAAAGTGATGCCAACCAAAAAAAACATGTGTTGATGGTTCACACGATTGCACTAGTCTCTGAAACGTTAAAATTTTTTTTTTTTTTTTTCTTTCGTAATCTATATGAGTGCTATTATCGTCCGATAAAAGTTTTTTTTTTTCACATCAAAAGTTTCGAAATAGCGTAACTCGAAAATTGAAAATTTTTGTCGCTAACTTTTTCGATTAAAAAAATTTTATAAAAAACTTGTAAATAATAATATCGAAAAAAACGCTCGTCGGACGATAGCGGAAACAGTTCTGAGCATTAAAAAATAAAACTTATTGAAATCCGTTCCAGTGTCGTTCAACTCGGGACTGAATGTTCCATGAGAATTTAGTTCCATGGGATACGTATTGGCAGCGCTGATACCAGCCAGCGACTCGTCTCGACTGGTCTCGACCCGCCCACTTTTCAGTTGGCCGCTGTGGATTCCATAAAGTGTTCGACGCGTGGGACAATTAGAGAATGGAGGACACAAGAGAACCAGTAGCTCCGCCTTCTTCCACTCTTTCATGCCCCCACTACGACTACGACTACGCTACCTCTCTTCTTCCCTCTGCATTTACTTTTATTCCACTATCTATCCCACAGATCTCAATTCAGGGGTAGCATACTTCAACCGGGCGAATTGCTGATGTTTTTCGAGAGTAGGGATAGGTGTAGCATGCGTGGTGGGAGTCCAGACTGCTCACTTTGAACACGACCAACCAGGCAAGCCAGCCCCTACACAACGAAAGTCGTGCCTGTGTTTTCGCGCGCGTGGTATTCAGTGGTATTTTAATGTTCGATCCCTCTATTTCACAACATTTCCCAATTTTCGCATCTAAGACCCCCTGGCTGAGTTCCTTATTGAGAGTTGTGACCGAAAATGTAGTCTAATTATTTGTAAATCGCATATGGTGTTTACGTAAACGCCTGTTCACAAATAATTTACTGTAAGATAGACGTCCTTAGTAGTAACTTGATGGGTTTTTATAAACTTAATATCAAACATCTTAAGAAATCTCAGTTCATGAAATGAAATTCCCTTTTTATAAAATCTCGCTTTTTTTTAAGTACCATATAGAAATAGCAATTTTAGAAATTTTGAACAGTTTTCATAAAGATAAAATAAAGTTTTTACAAAGTGACTTTATAAAAACTAAGAAAGAATTTATAAAACATTCCTTTTTTTATAGAGTAATTTCATATAAAAGGAGTGGAATGTCCTTTAGAAAATAAAGATTTTATAAAGGGTTTCAAGAAAAGTTATCAAAAATCCAAGTTATAAGGAGGTATTAAATATTTCGTAAAAGTTAATATATATTTATAGTCATTTGTTATGAAAACTTATAATGTTTACATATACTTCTAACTGACTTCAATAATATGGTAGAATCTATAATTTTGAAAATTAAGTTAATTGATACAGTTTCATTTATTATAATGTGTATGATAATGAAGTTCGAAGATTATTCGTTGTAAAATTCGTAACACAAAATAACACTAATTATAAAATGTGGAATTCCTAGTTTTTTTTAACATAATTGACACTGTATACAGTCCCAGAATATTATTATTTCTCAAACTCTGTAAGATATCTTTTAAATATCAATATATATTCTCAAAGATTGAAAAATTTTGCTCCTCTATTTTTTAGAGATTCAATAACCTTCAAAATCATTGAAACATAAATTTTATATGAACGAGTGTGAAGTTTGGTAGACCGAGGCAAAGACAAGATAATTGAGAAAGTTTGTCAAAAATATGTATACATATTTTTACACTTCAACAATTTTTTCGAATAAACTTTGTTACTTTAAGTTACAAGTGTTCGAAAAATTCAACTGCTTAAAATCCCAAGTACGGACAGAGAATTTTTTACTTTAACATAATTCTAAGATATTGGAAAATAAATAAAGTCAAATCATCTACTCTTTTAAATAATTTATTATCTGCTAGAAAGTGAATATGCGCTGAATTTTTTTAGATTAAAACATATGTATAAGCGCTTTTACGATGTTTTCGAAATTTTATTTAATTTTTATTTATGTAATGAAAGATATTATTATTTTACAATCTTTACATTTTTATAACGCCCTTCTTTTCTAATTTCAAAAATGTAAATAATTTTCAAAGACTCCCACTATTTTTTTAAAGTATAATAAGATAAATATCATATATAGTACTATGTAATTTATTATTCACTACATTTTACAGCCTATCAATTACTCAAAGCGCAATGCGCGAGAAAACAGATACGCCTTTCGTTGTGTTGGGGCTGGTCGTTGCTGGCCGTGTTAAAAGTGCGCAGCCTAGCAAGAACGCATTCGCAGTTGTCGATTTGAATTATGCCGCCAAAGTCTCGCGTTCTCATTGGTCGATATTATTTCAAATATTGCAAAGCACATGATTGGCTGAAATTTTTAGCATTGGTCTTAACATGGGATTGTGCTACCTCTGGCTCAATCTCCATAGTTACAGAGAGCATAGGGAGTTGCACGACACTGATCCGTTCGCTCAATCGTTAGTAATCGTTTGAACCAGTTCCGAAAACGTGGTTCCGAGAAAAACGCATTTGAACGCCAAACGTACCGTAAGAACTCAGTGGAGGGCGTTACAAACCTCCCCTTAAAAAATCACTTTCTAGTCTAAATTCTTCAAAAACCTTTTTGTATAAGATAGATGGTAACATGACCTGTTAAAAAATTTAAAAAAAAATCGATTTTTTGAAAGTATTACAACAGAAGACCCCCTTAAATCTGAGAATTCAGTGCTTAGGAAAGCATAAGCTCGTAAAATCAAAAAATCAAAAAAAGGAAAAGAAAAATTTTTCAGAAGGCAGCTACGACCTACTACTCGCATGGGCAAAAGTACATGTATATTCTCAAGTTGACTGACGTAACATAATGAACTGCATCATTAACTTTCTTTAAAACTCAACTATCTCTCATGGACTGTGATTTTTCAAAAATGCTTTTTTGTGCAAAAAGTTTTCGGAAAAAATACATTTGTTACTTCTTTTTGAACTACAGTTCATGACCTCATGCATTTTACCCTCAAAAGTTTATTCGATAATTTTTATCGATTTTGGAAAAATATTTGTTCTTGCTACATTTTTTCGAAAATTTCACACAAGGTTGCTGATGTAAGGGCATGTTGATTTTACGTTAAGATACCCTTAAAGTATACAAATTGAATTTTCAAGAGTTTACGTGTTTTCGCATCATCACCTAATTTCAATTGAATTCGCCGTAATTTTGAAAATGATCAGAAAACAATTGAAAAGAAGCTATTTATCAGAAGAACAAAGGAATGCGTGAAGTGCAAGTATTGTATTTTTTGTCTTGATATCAATTTAAAAAAAGGGGGAGCGATAAAGATCTCCTGATACCGTTAAAAAATCGAGTATGATACACGTCAGCCACTTGAGACTCAATTGAGCATGTTACATATATGAACGCGAATATTTCTGCAACTTTATTCGAGTGTTCATTGCTATACTGACACGAGTGATAAAAAACGTGGCTCAAAACAGTTTGATTCTAGGGAAAACGTTAGCTTCAAGTTCAAGATTCGAAATTAAAGTATCAAAATGAGCCGAGACCAAAATTTACTCAAAAACGTAAGCGACCTCTTTACTGAAGAAACCTTGAAGGAAATGGTGATAAAAGCAACTAGAATATATGATGCTAAATATGTGGAAATATTATCCTGGAATTTTGGGGAAGCAAATGTGAAAGGAGACAGCAATTTATCTACAACGAACAAAATTAAGATCAAAGCGAAGATTGATGATAAACCGCATGATGTGAAAGTTTTCGTAAAATCTCTGCCAAGAAACATCGGTCGTAGAAAAACTGTTAGAAGCCCGGAATTTTTCCGCAACGAAATCGTTTTCTACCGAGATGTAAGTGATAAAAATCTCACAATGTATTCGAACGTAAAACTCTAGTAGACGCGTGTTCATGAAAAAATTTTGTCAACTCTGGTAGCAGTTTACATACTCGTCCATTTGCAAGCTGGCATCTTGTACTTTATCTCAAAAATCATTCTTAATATAGTACGCATAGGAAATTTGAGAAATTTTCGTAACAATAGCATAGTTATATCCAAAGGATCTAATTTTTCAATTTCAAGATGAAGACGTCATGCAAATTTTCAACACCTGAGTTTCAATAAATAGGAAACAAAGCCTGAGACTTCTTAAGTCTTGACTTATTTTTGAAAGTGCAATCTACACACATGCAAACAGTTTACATAGTGTTGATATTTATATTTTTTTAGTGAGTGCATTCACGTAGAACATTGTGCGATAAAAAAAAACTTTTTTGTATGCTATAAATCTAAATACATAAAAAAGATTGTGTATAACCTCATAAATAAGTCTACCAGAGCTTTTTACAAAGAGAGCGTTTGTTTGCGAGAAATTATTTATTTAAAATTTTGAAAATAGAACACCGTAACCCATACAAATATGGCTCGATTTTTACCAGGCGAAAGCGCAAGTCCATGTATCTGAGGCCGAGAATTCTATTTTAATCATAAAAATCAATAAAAACTGTATTTGTTACAAAATTCAATATGCAAAGAAAAACAGTTGATACGGATAACCAATGACGAGTTTACACGAATACAGAAAAATAACAGGGGTATACAATAGAAAAAAATTCAGGTGGACGCATTACTGAACAGGTATACCCAATTTTATTCTATTGACTAGACTATACCAGTGATGTAGCGTGACGGTGACATGACGGTCAGCTGATGAGGTAACTTTTTTGTCACATACATGACGTCGTGACATATGCTAGAAACAATTATTCTACATCTATTAGAAACACAAATCTACGAATTTTTTTGACTGAATCATCAAATACTAAAAAGTGTTATGCACCCAGAGAAAAAGCGAGCCTCTCGATCATAATGTTATCCGCCGCGCGAGGCATGGCTCCGTCGGTGCTTGAAAAGGATGAATTCGATGCAACCTCTGCGCAGATGCTTGATTTAAAAGCGTCCGTCATGCTCGGGGGGGATACTGTCTAACGTTTGAAGGTCGTCACAGCGCGCGCTTCCAACGCGCGGAGTACTGCCATGCTCGAGAAGCTTACTTTTTCTCTCAGTGTGCTATAGTTATTTTTTTGTAATTCGATCATAAATGAAACCACCGATATTCATTTTTCTAATTGTAAGTCAAACATAAGAAAGAAAAAAATGAAATTGAAATAAATTGATATAACTTCCGAATAGATGGTTCTAAAAGAAATTTCCATACATTGCTCCATGCCTCTCAATAATATGACTATACAGGGATTTTTCATTGTAAAATTTCGGGAATTCTTTGTTTTCAATGAAAAAAAAAACTTTCTTATATAATATGATACGTACTATATTTGTTGTTGTTATACGTATAATAATGTTACGAAGAAAAAAAAAATAACGTACTAGTTGTTTAGTACTTCGAGTACACGATTCGAGGACATTTTTATTCCGCGATTGACATGACGGTCATATGACATGTCATGTGACAAAAAATTTTGTGACATGTCATGCAAACATACAAAGTTGTTGTACATACAATCAAGTTATTTACTTGATTCGGCTGATTTGGGTTAATTCCGAATCAGTAAAAGCTCGAGCTACGCTCAAATTTGCAGCGCGTCACGGTGAATCTAGCTAATTCTTAGAAAATTTTTGTGATTTTATTGAATTTTATCAATTGAATTACTCTTATCAATCAATTTTATCAATTAATTTACTTGATCCTTGAACATCTGATTCTGATCTACACATTTGTTCTTAGATCTTGTTGATTCCCAACATGATTCATTTATTCCCCTTAAGTTTTATTCGACTTGAAACATAAAAAATCATTGATTTTTCGAGTGGATGGCCCCACGGGGTCCAGAAAGCATAACGACCTCTGCGCGCGGGACAGTTATAGAATGAAGGAACGAGTGAGCGGACCAAGTGCTGTCAAGCGCGATTAGACGGGAATTTTAATCCGTTTTTAAAAACTAAACTCGCGTTGTCTCCAAAACTAATCATCCTATCTGCGTCAAATTTTGAAACGTATGACTACTTGCTTCAGTGCCGCCTCCAAGATAGAAAAAATTATCATTATATACCAAAAAATCACAGCTTAACAGCAATTTTCTCTTTTTATGTTACATATATTAATCATAAATAGGTAGCCGCAAATCAATTTTAAATTTGTAGCGAAAGTTTTTTATCTCATGGAAAAACAATAGTTGATCAGAAATTCGAAAATTTCTCATAAACGACGGTCGGATACAAAAGAAAATGTTGTTGCTTAGTTATGATTTTTTTATGATAAATGGTTTTTTTTTATCTCGGAGGTGGCACTGAACCAATGAGCCATACGTCTCAAAATTAAGCGCAAATTGGATGATTAATTTCGGAGACATCGTGAGTTAAGTTTTTAGAAACGGATTAAAATTCCGTCTAATCGCACTCGACAGCGCTTCGTCCGTTCACTCATTCCTTCATTCTATAACTTTCTCGCACGCAGAAGTCGCTATGCTTTCCGGCTCTTCAGCTGCTTTTCTTCGAGTATTTAATTTTGTAAGAAATGCAGCTTCCATGTTTTTTAAAATTAGAATAGAATTATTGACCTTAAATACATATTCTTGCGCTTTTACCAGTAAAAGTCGAGCCATAATTGTAAGAGTTACGGTGTTATATTTTCGAAACTTTTAATGGCTAATTTCTTGTAAACAAACGCTAACTTTGTAAAAAGCTCTTTTGTAAATTTGTTTACAAGTTGATTGGCTATCGATTTTATGTATTTAGATTAAGAGCATAATAAAGTTTTTTTTTTTTTTTTTTTTTGCACAGTGGAGTTTATGCAAGGAGCTGTATAGCTACTATTTATGTGAAAGAACTTGATGTAAATGAGTTCCAGGAAATTTCATGCAAGCTGCGAGTTATCATTTTGCATACAATTAACAAATGGGTTTGAGACAAATTTACATAAAACTTTTGTTAACTGATTGTTTTGACATCCACTACAGTACAGAATGCTAATTTTGTCATTTTTTTTTCAAACTAGATTGTGCCTAAGTTCGAAGATTTCATAAATCGCAAGAACATGCCGTTACTCATGTGCGTGCCGAAATGTCTGGCTTTCGCGGTTGACGGTGAAAACGATTTTTTGGCTCTGGAAGACGCAGGAAATTTCGGATTTGGGCGAATTCCGAGGGACGATTGCGTTGACTTTGAAACTTGCTGCTCGATGCTTAATACCATGGCTGAATTTCATGCGATTTCCTACGCTTTCAAGGATCAGCATCCTGAAGAGTTTGCCAAAATGGCGGGATTGCTCAAGGAAACCTATTATACTAGGAGGCATTGGGATTGGTATCAGAAATTCCAAGTAAATAGTTCATGTTTGTTACTCTTTCATTTGAAATTTATAGTCATTATCATCACAGCTTTACGCAAAGTGAGCATGTTTTGATCTGCGCTAGAATATTTCAATTTTTTTGAAATAAATAGTAATCGTCATTCTAATTCGTTAACAAGATATTTTTCCTAATTTTTTGTTTAAGGAATGAGATCTTTATCTCTGAAAACATATATGTCCGTTTTTGAATATTGAAAAACTATTAAGGATTGCCCATGTTGACGATAAATTTTATGGATCGCAAATAAATTTACGAAACGATCTCAGATTGCAAAAAATTTCGGTTGTTCAATTCAAGAGGTCTTAAGTAACCATTATAGCTTACTTTCGTTTAGGCTTTTTTTGGTGTTGTACAGTGTTATTAATCGTACTGTTCATGCAGCACGATTAAAAGCAAAAACCACTCTTTTAAAAAATTATCCTTATGGAGAAAGATGCTTTTCTTTGGATTGACTATCAATATTCTATTGTGTCACTCTAGAACATCACGATTCGAGTTTCTAAAGACGCACTAGCCAGAGAATACCCAAACAGTGCAGTAGAAAAGCGGTTCAACTCCCTAAAAATCGACGAGCTTTTCAACCGGAACGTCGATTTTTGTTCACGTCAAAAAGCAAAAACATCAGTGATTTTGCAAGGAGATTGCTGGGCACCCAATTTTCTAGTTCGCGATCTTCCGGAAAATAGAAAGCAAGTGATGATGTTGGATTTTCAACTCGCGAGGTGTGCCAGTCCGGTCACCGACATTTCATTCATGTTCTATTCATGCACGGACAAAGCAATGAGGGATGAAAATTACGAAAAATTGCTTAAAGTCTATCACGACAAATTGAAGGAAACTATCTCGGAACTCGGCTCTGATCCAGAGAAAGTTTACTCATGGGATACGTTCATGAAAGAGGTTTGGACAAATTTTTTAGTTTTTTCAAACTTCGACGTTTTTGTGCATATATACAAATTTTCACTACCAGAGTTAAATATCTGAGGAGCTTTGATGAAAAAATGTTAAATATTTCAGTAGTTTTATATGATTCCAAAAAATTTCGTGAAAAATCTAAAAATTCAAAGTCAAATATGTTTGGAAGATGTTCTTCAACTTTTCTTGTAATGCCTCTAGAACATGAAATGAATGTTTTTGATTCAACTCTTAAAAATATTGATAGAAAATAAGTCAACCTCTATGCATCACATGTACATAATCAAAGTCATAAATTTTTGTGTAAGGGTATTGCGGTATCGTAAGAGTATATAAAATATCAAAGTATGTTGAAATCTATAAATCACCCTCGTTTGCGCACGCATATGATAAATACATGTTTTTCCATCTACAAATTCTTTCAAAACCTATAACTTTGTGGATAGAGATCACTATAAAACACTCGCGTGTACCAAGAAAACTTTATACGAAGAAATTATTTATAAAAAATGAATTGAAGAATACCTACAATGAATTAGCTTGAGTGCTAAGAAGTGCACTCTAAAAAAAAAAAAATAGTAATTTTCCCATTTTCGAATTGGACATAATTAAGCTATTTTTTATTAAAAAATGTACCATTTATCGATATAGTAAATTTTCTTTTCATATATCGAAAATTTGTTAAACGCATTTACACTTTTTTCTTCTATATGAAAGTGGAAAATACTATTCGCAATGGAAATGTTCCCATTTTTTAATTATACGTAATTAACCTATTTTTTATTGAAAAATTCACCATTCATCGAGAGTAAATTTTTTCCCATACATCGAAATATTAATACACGCATTAAAACTTTTTCCTTCTATATGGAAATGAAAATTACTTTTCGTAATGGAAATTTTCCTATTTTTTTATCGGATATACCACATTTTTATAAATAAAAAATTTACAATTCACTCTATTCGATACGATATTGTACTATCATGTTAAATGTTCACGTTGTATATTAGGGAGCTCACCCTGCACACTGCAAATAACTGAAATAGACACATAGTCTTTACAGAATATATTACATTTTTTATCCTGTGAAAATTGCCTGAATCGGGACTTGAACCTCGGACGTTGGACTAGCTGCTTTCCATTCGCTGCTCGCTGCTCACTGAGCCACGGGACCTGATGAATGAAAATGCTTCTATTATGCGCGAAAACATATTTTCCTTACATTAGTATAATTTGAATGTAGTTGATGAGAAAAATACTCTCATTTATCATTAATTTCTGACAATTTATGGAGGGATGAAAAATATCTATGGTGAAATTTCTGTAACTTTTGATAAGAAAAAAATTATTTTTTTCTTTACGTTCCGCAGATCGTGATATATATGGATGGCAATTTCAATGCATGAATAGAATATATCTCACATACTCATCCAGCAAATTTGAAAATATAGATAGAGAAAATAGCATCTTTCATAAGAAAGTTCTCATTCACTTGACTTTTCTACAAACTCACTTTTTAAAATGGAAGAAAAACCATTGCCAATGGGAAACTTATGACATTATATTGAAAGATGAATAGAATGGTAAATTTTTCAAGGTTTTCGGGTATGTAAAGTTATTCTCTTTATTTTTGCTTAATTTGCCACAGATCGAAATAGACATATTCTGTCACTAAGTGGCAATTTCAATTAATTGTACGTAAAATAGTTCCCATATACTTACGTAGCAAATTCGCAAATATTTATTAAGAAAATTGCACGTCTTATATGTGCAATTTCCATTTGCTGACTTTTCTAAAAATTTACTATTGAAAATGGAGAAAAATCATAACAAAACATTAATTTCTGACAATCTATGGGAAAATGGAAAGTATAAAAAAATTCCCATAGTTGGCAAAAGGAAAGTTTCCATTTTTTCATGAAATTTTCCTCATGTAATGATCAAAATATTTTGAATTTGATAGCAAGTTAAGTAATGCAATATAGAGTATTTTCGATGAACTTATCCAGAAAATTTACTAACATTAATAGGAAAAATATGGATTACTATGGAAAAATTACCATAGACTTAATTTCCCATTATAGTGAACTAATTTTATCATTGCAAGTTGTAAAAGTACTATGGCTCATAGTAAATTTCCGAACATCTATGGAAAAATAGAGATTATGGGAAGTTTACCATTCATATTTATGGGAAAATTTCTAATTTTTTTTACATTGTGTAAAAGGGTCAGGTACAGGTAGAAGTGATATGGAGCGTGGTCGGAACTTGAGTGGCCCATTCCGGGATTTGACCTGATTTTATAAGAAACTCGTCATGCCTTTTTATTTTTGGCACGTATAAACTTCCGGTGTTATTTTAAACAGAATACTGATTATCTTCCAAATTTCAGGTGGTGTTTTATCTCTCAAACAATAAGATTACGCGTTTTTATATTTTTACTTTTCTTTCATTAAAAAATATCGCTTTCACGAAAACCCGACTGATCACTGAACATGACGACTGAACCCAAAGCCGATGATCGTGTTGACAACATTCAAAACAAGTAAAAACGCTCACATTTCGCTCTGTTTCGCTCAGCATTAGCTGCAATCAGCTGTGACCAGGGATGTGAATTTACCGGTCAGAAAAAAATTGGTCAGGTCATGGTAATTTCTGACGGTCATTTACTGTTATTTACGGTCAAATTTAAAAACTCTCTAACTATAATTTACCGTCAGAACTCGTTTCTGGTCAGTAATTACTAGTCATGACCGAACTTCGATGTAAAAATTTGACTTAACGAAACTGACCAAACGATTTCCAGCAATTCCAGATGAAAACCACCAATCTTGTTATTTCATATTTCATAAATGGTTTTCCATTTTTCTAGAAAAAACTCATGAGTGTCACTGTACTACTGCATTTGCTGGACAATATATAGGGTGTCCATAAGTCGGCGGATCATCAGAAAACCATCGATACCTCATAAAATTTCAAGAAACTTTTCCTTTACAATTTTTTAAAAATCGCAAAATTTAAAGAGTTATTAGTTATTCAGTTTCGTCCAATCACTATTCAGCAAGGCAGAGCTTTTGATTAAAGTCCCTTCTCCTTTCACCTTTTCTCTTTCTTAGCTTACTCCAATAGGAAATTGGGGGTAATTGAAGTGTGTGATGGAATGAAGATTAATCAAATCTCTTATCTTGAAAGACAATTTTTACTCTGACTCACCTTTGTGCTAGTGATAATAGTCTTTTGTCTAACTGTTACATTTACTATACAGTATTTTCTAATTTTTTTTAAATAGCTGAGAGAAGAGATATAAAAATTACAATAGTCGAAACTGATTAACAATTACAATGCTTAACAGTGAAAAATACAATACTCTTGTCTAAAAATTAGTGTAGAAAACTGACGTGAAATACATAAAATAGAAATTTTTCCGAAAATAAAGATACCGAAGGAAAATACCTAATCAACAACACACTTTTATAAAGTAATTTGCTTATTTCTTTATAAATGACACTTTTCAAATGGAAAGGTTGTAATTGTGCAATTATTAAGGTATTATTTAAAAAACTAGATTTTCTTTCACTTTTTCATAAAAATTAGATGAAAAAAGGAAGCTGCAATTACAAACGAGTTGAAAATTTTTTCAAGTCATCTTTGAGTATGTACTAATTTTGATCATCATAATAATTCTGACCGGTAAGGTAAACTGACGGTCAAAATTGACCAAAACTTTCTTGTCGTGAATGACGGTCATGGCCAGTATTTAACCGGTAAATTAACCGGTAAATTGACTGCCTCACATTTTTGGCAGTGACTCAATTGATGGCCAAGGGAGCGAGGGGCAAGTGGAAATGAGCTCCAGAAGATTAAAGGCGCCTCGAGCGGCCAGGGGACGTTTACGCGCCGCGATTCGACTTAAAAAACCTGCTCGTCGTGGATGCTGAACGAGGTTAATCGGTCCACCTTAAGAAAATTTGAATTTTCGCGCGCCACTCTGTATATACGTAAATTGACGTAGTTCGTCGTAGCGCTGCCTTGTGGCGAAATCTCTAAAAAAACCAGAAGTTGGATGGAAGAACTCGAACTTAGACGCGATAAGTTCTGTATGATACTCTCAGTTGACTTTCACATTAGTTTTTTTTTGTGTTTTTTCAAAATAATTTCACAGTATCAACTGAGATTATTGATCGCTTAAGAGATCAAATTTTATCCAACTAATACGAAAACAATTCTAGTTACATTGTATTATTTGGTCTTTTTTTATCAACTCTAGCAATCTCAACTCAGATTATTGATTCAGTTTTATTTAATGGACAAATTGCTCGAACATTTCGGGATAAAAATAGGCGCAGTTCTGCGTCGATTATGTAAATTCGATCGAAAAATTATGATGAAATCTCATGTAAACTATAATATATGAATTAATTATCATTTTTTCGTATTGATTTAACTATTTATTTATTGGTAACTTTTTTTTCAAGGTAAAAGAGCAAGCTGTTTACGGCATTCATTTTGCGATGGAAGCGCTACCATGGTGTGCGTTACCAAACACTGAAGCATACGATCTTGATGAAATCATCAAAGGGGATGATGCCATGGATCTCTCGGAAGTTTGGCCTCTTCCAAACATAGAAGATAAAAAAGGTCGATGTCGTCTTGCCGACATCATAGCATTCGCTTACGAGAAAGGATATTTATAAGCGTTTTGTAAACTTGAAAGATATGCACGTTTGTTCATAATTTTATTCACTTATTCGAAAGCTTACATTTTTCGTCTCAAAGCTTTTGTTAATACCTTCTTATGAACTTCTGATGTTCAGAACCTTATTCACTTATTTAGAAGCTTATTTCTATTTTTATTGCAAAATGTATGATAAAGTTGTTATAAACCTAACTTGTTGGCTGACTTTTTTTTAATGCTCCTCAACCTTTTTCAATTATTAGCTGGGAAACTGAATGAATTTAAAACTCAGTGATTATCGAATTGTACTTCAATTACATTTTCTATCTCGTCCTCAAGATCAAATATTACTTGTAGTAGCGTCATCTGCTCGATCCAATCACTACATTTCCCAAATATAATTTCAAAAGAAAAAGAGAATGCGCGCCAGTGTTCCCAAAAAGTCTCTCTGCGCGATCCAACACGCATCGCGCGCGTACTTTTTCGCGAATTTTTACCCCATTCCATCGTTTTTTTGTGCGATTCGAATTGAATTTCTTTTTTTCTAATATAGACTTCAGAAGAGAATAAGGAAAATTTATCCCCAAACGCGCTGCTCCTACAAGTAATTACGTCGCTAACAAGTGAGGTAAAACGACTCAACGAGGATCAAAATGGCCGCGCGAGAACGTGATCGAGGTCCGTCATACCAAGAGAATCCGGGTCGCGTCGAAACCAGTCTCAGAGTCATTCTCGGTCATCTCATTCGCGAAGTCATCGCTCAAGGAGATCGCGAGACCGTAACCGCTACCGATCTCGCAGCTCGAGTCGCAGTTAGCACAGGATGCCCCGGCCCTTATGGGGGCGTTTGGCAAATTCTTCCAGTTCGAAAAGGATCCATTGGAGGCGCTTTCTACGCTTGAAATATCACATAAAATATCACATTGTATTACAAAGTATCACATCGAATCACAATCCTAGAAATTTTTCAATTTTAAATTTTATTGTGATGTCAGCTGTTTTTGCTGGTGAAAAACAAAGCTTCTGGACTGGTAGATTTCAGAAATCACCAAACTAAAAGTTTCCAAAAGGATCCATTGGAGGCGCTGATTTTCGCCAGACGTCCGTGAGCCGAAGTACCCTGCGTCAGCATGACTTCCACGACTCGAATCATCGACGTTACCACTCCCGCAGTTTTAGCCATCGCCATCGCCACTCCGACAACTCGAGTCGCTACAATAGCCAGTCTCGAAGTCCGAGATCTCGAAGTCAGAGACACGACAGATCGATTGAAATTTAATGGCAATTTAAGAGTGCGAACACAGGGTCGTAACAATTGTCGTGTTTTCATGATGATTGTACCAGTTTACCACGTTGCTCCTGATTCTTGGCCGGGAAGCGTAACAATTTAAGAGCACGAACCTAGGGTCGTGACAATTGTCAAAAATTTTCCTTTTTTACCCACTCAATGTTTACATAAAACACTTGGAGTGATAATTTCATGACGTGAACTGTGATCTGCGATTATCGACGGAATCAGGACCCATCCGTCAGTCCATTGACCTTGATTTTACAATTTACTGTCAGGGGGGTGACAGTTCAGAATCGCTCTTTTAAATTGTCAATATGTGGTATACATACGCTCATGAAAATTATTCTTTTGGTGGTATAAATGACAAACGGGACACGAGTCTTGAGCCGTGACAGTTTCGCAACCTAACCTAAAAAAAAAGAAAGGAAAATACAATGTTGTTCCCCGTTTTCGGAGGAAATGATGCCAACTCACTCGGAATCCTTAGATACTCCGAAGTCTCCTGAAGGAAACCTCGATTCTGCTGAATTTATCGGGCAGGATGGAAAACAAGAACCAATGAGGGAGGATTTATTCACCCAAATTTCCTAGAATTGGTCGCCTATTTTGAAATCAGGCCTGACTAAAGAAACGAAGTCTAAAATTATCAAGAAGTACCCCATCCCAAGCAATTGCCTGGCCTTGCGACCTCCTCAGCTTAACGAGGAGATTAAACTCAACTCGTCACTCGTCAGCAACAACAGTCTCGAGAGACGGGTACCCAGAGTCCACAGATTTCCACCCGTCGGGTACTTACACAATTGCAATCACTCGTACTTGTGGCCTCAAGTACGAACGATTGCAAGTGTGTGAGTACCCGACGGGTGGAAATCTGTGGACTCTGCGGGTACCTCGCTTCGTTCCAAAGTGGGATTCGTGTAGCCTTGGCAGCATTAGGATCAGCCTCCTCCCTCTCCTTAACTCGAGAACAATCAGACGGGGTAAATGAGATAAACTGGGTATTAGGAGACGCTGGCAGAATCTTGGCGGGTGTCCACAATGAAATTTCAAATTCCAGAAGGTTTTTTATTCAGAGGAGTCTTCAGGGTTCGGCTAAAGACGTAGCAAAAAATTCATTAATCGACTCACTGTTGTTTGGAGAAAAATTGTTTGACAAGTTCAAGAGTGCCCAAACATTGGAGAAATCTGGAAGGGAGCTGGTTAAGCAGAAGCCAAAGAACGCCAATCTCAATACTCAGAGAACCCGACCTTCTTCAAACCAGGCGTCAAAAAACTTCAAGCCCCAGGGGAAGAGAATCACGCCGAGATTCTCTTCTCGCTCAAGGAAGAAAAAACCTTAGACCACGGCACACTAAGTATCATATCACCACTTCCAACGCAGCGATTATCGTCGGAACTAATGGTAAATAAACCAGCTGGGTGATTACTGTCTTATATTAAAGGTTAAGAGGAAATAACATCTGACCCCTTCATAATTGATGTGATTTCGGGTTACAAACACCCATTACAATTGCAACATTTCATACAGATGCGTTAAGTGCGGTGAGGGGCACGACGCATCTGAATGCCATATTAAGAAGGGGCAGGAGAAACCCGAGACCCTTTTTTGTATAGTGTGCAAACAATCAGGCCACCCGGCCTCATCTAGGCTCTGCCCCAGAAAACTCTAAATTTTGAAAGCCAAAGAGAACAAAGAAAAAGAAGCCTTGAGAGCAATAGAAGCAAAAATTAACATGATGAACAAATTCATTGACAAAAAAATATCATTCTCCGAAAAAGTCATGGGAACACAAAAAAACAACATTCCCGAAAACAAGTCTCAGGATAAAAACTCAGAACCAAACTCCACAATCCTGAAAGAAATTCAAAATTTGAGAAATTTTATTACCCACAGACTCGACGGAATGGAGAAAAAAATACAAGTATTACACGAGAAAGTAGAAGAAAACAAAGCGCAAATACACTCTTCCCTTATGAAAAAAAATCTGAACTATTAGGCGTATACGCCTAATTTTGAGAATATATGCTTAATTTTCAGTATATATATCCAATATTAAGCATTTAATCTCAACGTTCAGTATATACGCTAAACATTTGAGTGTATATACTAAACGTTGAACGTAGACGCTGAACAGTTGGGAGTACACACTCAACTATTCAGCGTTTACGCTCAACATTTAGCATCTACGCTTAACGTTGAATATAAACGCTAAACAGTTAGGATTACACGCTCAACTATACAGCATTTATGCTCAACCTTCAGCGTAAATGAGTGTAAACGCTGAACAGTTGGGACTGCACGCCCAACTATTTAGTAGTTAAACTCAACGTTGACGATCTACGCTGAAAGTTGAACTTAAATGCTGCATAATTGAGAGTACATACCCAACTATTAACGTTTATGCTTGATCTTGAGCATCAGTTGAACATAAACGCTGAACAGTTGCGAGTACACGCTTAACTATTTAGGATTTATGCTCAACGTTAAGCATGTACGCTGAAAGCTGAACGTAAACTTTGTACAGTCAAGAGTCCACGCCCAACTTTACTGTATACGTTCAACGTTGAGCTTTATTTCAAACGCTCAACTTGACCATAAACGCTCCACTTTGCGTATACGCTCATTGATGAGCATTATTTCAAACGCTCAATTTGACCGTGCACGCTCAACTTGACCGTATACAATCAACCTTGAGCGTTTGAAATGATGGTCAACTTTAAGCGTATATGTACGCTCAATAATTGAGTTTTTTCATAAGGTTGGGTTACATAGTGAAGCAGCATGAAAATTATATATGCAGCTACAGCTCAACTAATACATTGACCTATAGAAATTATACTACTGTTGCCACACGTGCCACACTAAGAAGTTCCATTAAATACCTTCACAAGTATCTTATAGTAATTGGGTGATAATAAGTTTTTCCTTTTATTTTTACTAGACTCTTGTATTCACTTGCACAACTGTTAGGCGTCGTTAGTCTAGTGGCTAGGTAGCTAGGTTAGTAAATGATAGGTCCTGAGTTCAAGACTTATAGATCAGGTTGTTCGGACTTATAGAAAAATTACTGCTAAACGTTTTTTTTTTTGTAGAAAAATTTTTATACAGTTTATTTTGTTAAAAAAACAGCTGCTGATTAATAAAAAATAAATCTATTGAAACAAAAATCTATATTATAAGGACAGGATTACATTACTCTCAAGTTAACAGTATACGCTCAAATTGAGAGTACTCCCAAGTTGAGCGTACGAAAAAACGCTCGAAATAAATGCTTAATAGTTGAATCATTTTTCCGTAAGGGTTGAGCGTTATGCTCAACTTGAACGTATACAATCAGCCTTGAGCGTTTGAAATGATGGTCAACTTCGAGCGTATACGCTCAATAATTGAGAGTTCATTTCATAAGGGTTGGAACAACTTTGACGACTATGAATATGATGAAATTTGATATATCACATACTCAAATGAACACAAACGACCCAAAAAGTCACAATTCAAAAACTAAAACTTCAAACTCATTCCCAAACTTTTTAAACTTAAACACAAGAAAAATTGGTTTTAAAAATCTTCTATTAGACAGAATCTTTTGTAGAACAAGAACTCAAAGAATAATAGAGTCCAACATTCCCATTCCTGTTGAACAAGAAACAAACATAAATAAAGATAGAAATTTTGCACGAGCAAATCCAAAATTTTTAAATTTAAACAAAAGAAAAATTGTAGTATTTATTGTCCGCTCCTTTAATTTTCATATTGTCCAAATTTTCTTTACAACGATCACTTCTGGAGCCAATTTTCAATAAAAACAGCAATTTTTTCTTTTTCTAGCTTTCGGCACATATTTTGCTCTCATCAGGAACTACAAAATTATTTATTACAATTATTACAATTACTTTTAGTGACACTTTAAGATTTGTATCGTTACTTACATTCTTAAAAACATCGTCGAACTATCAATCAATCAAAAACTTAGATGGTCCCATTCTTTTGCCCTTATCAGGAACTACAAGTTTATTTATTACAATTATTATAATCACTTTTTTTGACAATTCCAAGATTTTTATTGTTACTAACATTCTTATTTATTAAAAACATCGTCGGAACACAATCCATCGAAAAAATTTCTTTTAAAATTAATCACATTTTCAATCTTTTAATTAATGGAACCATCCTCGTCATACAACACACAACTGAGCAATGACAAACTTCTTGAATTTCTTTAAATTTTGAAAAGAACTAACTGATTACTAAACCACGTCATCTATGTATTTATCGTACACTGAACTCAATAACACTGTATCCTCTAGTCTATTCAATGTATTCTTCGTCCCCTTACTAAAAATGATTTCTGAAATCATTCTTTTCTTGTAATTACTTTCCTTGCCCAGAACTTTTATATCTTCTCATTTAAACTCATGATTTTTCTGGATCCTGTGTTCAGTTAAGACTGAGTGATTTTTCGTCAAATTCTTAATATTACTCTCATGTTCTTTAATTCTTGTTTTTAAACACCTTTTTGTCATATGTAAATTGAAAATTCTTACAATCAATCCTGTAAACAACACCCTGTTGATCTAAACTTTCTAATTTATCTTTTCCTCTCTTGATAATATTCATATTTAATTTGTTTCTACTTTTATATACAACTTTAAAATTTTCCTTATTTAATATTTTTCAATTTTTTCTTGACCCTTTTCTGTATAAGATAAAACTAAAAATTTCTTTCTTTCCACAATACAATTTGGATCTCCATTAACTTTTTTTTTTGGTTCAAAATATCTTAAATAATTCATTCTGTTTTTAATATTTCTATTTATAAATTCAATCGGGTAATGATTCTTTAAAAGTATCTTTTTCATTTTTTCAAAATTCTTTTCATAAAACCGTTCATCAGATAATTTTACTACTCTATCAACCAATCCATAAATTCTAATGTATAATGTACATAATTTCTAATGTAGAAAGAAGTTTTTTGGATTACTGTCTATGAGTGGTTTTTATAATATGGATTTGAATAAGGAAAGTATTTGCAATTTAATGAATATTGAGTTACTCAGAGAAGTTTTAGTAACATTGTCTCTTGGAGAGAAGTTTAATTTCCCTTATGAAAGCAATAGTAAATTGTCTATACAGTAGAAACCCGCGCAGCTGGAAAGCTCGGGGGATAATTACGTATGGCTGGATATGTTAAAGCGTGAAGTGAACCAGTAGGTGTTCCGACCCTGAGTCCCTCGACAGTGTCGTACCTATGTGCTGAGTGATCAAGCCTTTTCAAGCGTCGTATTCCGCTACTTTCAAATGATTTCTACTTATTACAAAAATTCCGTAACAATCACCAATTGTTGTGAAGTTTGTATTGCAAAAATTTCTTCATGTGGTAAACAAGAATTTTTAACGAAACACCTTTATTTTCAGCGTCTTTTCTAATATTTTTATCTAAAGAAATTTAATTTTGTAAAATGATTTTTCGTAAAGTGATTAATGTTTAATTTTAGTTGAATGTACGGTATGTAGATAAAAACAATATTTTTTGGCTTATAGGACTGATATTATCTGAATGCTCTGGAGTAGGTGTAGATGAAAAATATGCACATTATAATATAAAGTTTGAAATTCATGTTGTTCGATTAAGAAAAAAATGAACAATTTTGTGTCTTTAATTCATTTTTAGGAGTTCTTAAAACAATTTTTAAGGGGAAAATGCGGTGTCATGAAAATTTATAGGGAGTTTGGGTTCAGGTTATTCCACTAAGAAAAAGTACATATATTTTTTCGCCATGTAGTGTGAAAAAGTTTTTTTTAAATAATTCCAGTTTTACTATTCCATTCACTACAAAAATTATTGAACACCTGTAAAAAACCATATTCTTTTCATCAGCGTAAAAAATGCAAGTTTTATAGGATTCTAGCATGTTAAAAACGACTAATTTTCCCAAGAAATTGAATAAAGATTATTTTACGATAAAATTTTATAGAGACAAAAGTTTTCCATCGAAATGATAGAATTTGAGAAAACTTAGCCTATTTCGTATTGTAATCTTAAAATTTTTTTGAATAAAATAAATTGCATAAAAATAATTTTAATGAAGCTAATTTTGAATTCTGCAAAGTTAAAAAAATTAATTTAAGGTCCGGTGACGTTTACTTCAGTACCATTTAGAAAGTTTATTGGTATTTTGCTTGAACTATTTCGTTGAGGATGCACATTGAAATAATTTATTCAATCGAATGATAAATGATGTTTATTGACATACGTTCATATATATGTATGTAGAACAAAGATGTTTTTTTATGTATATACGAGTATTTTTCTCAAAGACATTACAAGATAAATATATTTATTATTTTTGCACATAATGACAGAATTTGTACAATTCTTCAAAAACTTTTTCGCCGGTGGGTACTTGTTGGGTAGTGTAGCGATCCCATACCTCGAACAGCTTTTGGAAATCGACTTTTGGAAAGCATGGATCATTTTCGACATAAATTCTAACGGTCTGTAAAGCTTGTCGAGCTTCATCCAACGAAATCGTAGCGGGTTCGCAAAAACTATTGCCATTTCTGACTAACTCGATTGGGTCCTCAGCACCTATGCTTTCTTCCAGTGCATCCTCGGAGGGGATAAAGTTTGGATTTATCACGGATTTAATGATTTCCGAATCCGACAGTGGATACCACCCGGCATCGTAGTTATCATGCATTACCCATGCATTGATTTTCGTCGCAGTGGTCGCAGTGTCATCTTCATGGCCTTTTTCTGTGTCTTGATTTATGAAATTGGCGAATTCATTGCAGATTGGAATATAATCGGTCTCATTGCCAATAGATTGTCTTTCATCATTTACAGCTTGTTTTGTTGTATCGAGCAACTTTTTCCAAGCGTTCATCAATGTTGTTTTCTTCATTGCAGACCACACTTTGCTAACCGTATTGAGGGCAAGAAAGAGATTCCAGTTTTTCAAAAAATTTTCTGCTGATGGTACATCGTCTCTGAGCAACAGTTCTTTCAGCAATGCACTTTTGTATAATTTTTTTGTTGCAGCTATTACTCCCTGATCCATTGGCTGGATTATAGCTGTAACGTTGGATGGAAGATAAATTACCTCGAAATTTTCATTTATAGCGCTTAATTCTGCTGCACTTAGATGCGAGGGGGCGTTGTCCAAAAGAAGAATGACTTTTCCAGATTCCCCAGTTTTTTGTCGATGTTCCAAAACATTAGAAATGAAAACATCTGTGAACCTACACACAAAAAACGACTCATTAATAAATTTCATAATACTATAAGGTACAACGATATGAGAAGCAAAATTCGCAAATGAAATTTAAAATTTTCTTGAAATATAAATTGCAGCGTAAGCCTTCGGTTTGGCAATACGTAGAATACAAGCGTAAGGAAAGCGAACAAAAAATTCAAAAAATTTTTAATTCACATATACTGAGAAATTATATCGATTTCATAGTGTAAATAATAAAATAAAAAGAAGGAAAGCAGAGTTTATTAACTTCGAAAATTCGAAATCCAAATTCTTAATGGCTTTTCGAAAATTAAGATGTCAAAATTAAAATTGATTCAAATTTGAAATCTTGTTTCATCCTTTTTGGAAATCAATTTCAGAATACAGTTAACTAATTTCAATAATTTTGATTATATGCAGAACATACTAACATTATGTTTCGTTAAATACTTAAGAAAACAGACTTACACGCCAAAAATGTATATGAAATAAACAAAGTTTTATTTTGAAATAATAATTATTCATTGGAAACATATCAGTACATAAAGCAAAAATACATTGATATACAATCAATATAATATTATGTGGGAATTCGATAATAGTGATATTGCAGTAAGGCATATTCAATGTACGAATTCGATGGGATCTTAATATTTCAAAAGAAAATTAATGTTAGACGGGACAAGTAAAGAATTTATACAGTTTCTACCAATAAATTTTGTGCTCAAAACATTTTTTTCTAATTTATAAAAAAAATGTAATTATTCAATTATTTTTCAATTTTTTTCAAAGTAAAATCATATTTTTTAGGCTTGAATAAATTTGATCCTTCAAATGTTGTAACAAGTGATATTAAATGTGTTTTTTCCACTTATTTCATGATTTGATTGAATAATATAGTGTCATAATCCTAGAACAGTAAAAAAACTAATTTTCATTATTTACCACTCCACAAATAACTTGCGGTTCATCCATCCTTTTGCACTGGATCTGTAAACCACAGAAAGTCGTTTGTTCTTAAGGCATCTCGGATTAACAGATTTGCCAATTGCGAGCAAAGGCAGTTGATGATCCCCTGTTGCGTTTGAGCAAAAAAGCGCTGTAAATTTTTCTTTGCTTTCTTTCCTTCCAGGTGCACAGGTTTCTTGAAACGCTGCAAGTGATACACTTGGTAGAAGCCTCCATTGAAACCCAGACTTGTCGGCGTTGTAAATATTACAAAGATGTACACCTTCATTTGCGATTTTGTTGCTAAAATTTTCCGTGAATTTCCGAGCTTCTTCCGCATTGTTTGAAAGTAACTCCCCTGATAACTTCAACAGTCAAATGCCATGACGATTTTTGAATCTTGAAAGCCATCCTCCACTTGCCTAATAAACAAATTAAATATTTTCGTAAACATTAAATATTATGAACGTGGGGTCAGTTTATTTAAGCAACGTTATAAACCAATTAAAAATTCAAAGTTTTACACCAAAAACGCAAATTTTTTTAATTACTAAATTCAGATAGCGTTCATGTAAAAATTAATTACTCGAGAAAATAAAATAAGCTGTAAGAAAATTGCTTAAAATTTTAAAGAGTTAATAATTTCTAACATCGTAAGATTGTTAACAATAGTTTAAAGTGTAAAAGTTCATAACGACTTTTTTGAAATATTTTAAAAGTATAGAAAATTGAAAAAATTGTTTTAATTTCAAAAATTTACAAATTCTTGTACGTTTCTTAGATCTTAAAAGTCTGAAAAATTCTGAAAATTTATACAATTCATGATATTATTGAAATTTCGAAAACTTTGAGAAAATTGATGATTTCGAACATTGTAAGATTTTTAACGATTTACAAAATTTTGAAAGCTTGATACAATTTATAAAATATTCATCAAAATCAGAACTGCTGTGTCATATTATATAACTTACAATAAATGATGTTCCATGAATATCCTTGCAGAATATTTTGGCTTTTTCTTGAATCGTTGGTCCATTCACAGGAATGTGCATATCTCTCATTTGATGAAACCATTTTATTAGTGCACTTTCCACAATTTTAAAACGCGTAGATTGGTTTTGTTTTTTGTTTTTTAACTGAAAACTATCACTACGAACAGCAATTTCAGCTTCATTTTTGATAATGTCATAGTAAGTAAATATTGACAAATTAAACTCGCGCCTTATTTCATCGCGAGAAACACCACTTTTCTTTTTCGCGATAATTTCGCTTTTCTCTCGGTAAGATATATAGTGTCTTTTTTTTCTTGTCGTTTGCATCGTGTTGACGCTTCGATAGTTCAACGAAAACTAACGAAAACTATTTAAAATTTGCCCACGTTCCCTTGCTTATGAACCTTGCACTAGGTACGACACTGCTAAATCAACAAAATTCCGAGATACGAGACTCGACGGTCCATTAGTAAAGGTTCGGAACGTGTTTTTCTTCCGTTCCACTTCATTACGTTACGTATGGATGGATTCGGTATGGACGGGTTTCTACTGTATTGGAATACACTCGATCGCTGAGTAAACGAGCAGCTCGGAACCACTCGGGACCTGTCGGGACCGAAAATGCCGAGTGAACGAACACGTGAGGGGGCCCCCACTGTCGAACATCTCGTCGCGTATGTTAGCCTATCAAAGAGCGGACTGCGCAAAGCGAGATGCCGAAACTCATTCACAGCGATACAGTCGAACGCGTTGGATGGCGCCAGACTCGATGCTTCTCTCGTTCTCTCCACATTCCTCGCCCGCCAGTTGCGGGAGGACGCGGGAGAAATTTCCCAGTCGATCACCGTGTGTCACGGGTGGGAGCAAGAGGCGAGTGGCGCTCGTTCTTCACGCAGTCCAGGGCTCATCGGCTCTTACGGGGGCTTTGGCTAATGGAAATAATAGTTCCGAGGGATTTCGTTGGTGGCGCAGCGATATATCCCCTCGTTTGTAGCTTTTGCACCCCCGAATCGGCCTAATATTCAAATTACGAGACTATGTTTTCTTTCTAACAGAAGAAAAACATACAACAATAGAGTTTACTTCGATTTCATTCATTCCTCGCCCGGCGACGAAATTTCAAAAGGTCCCCGGGGGACCCCCGTGGTCCCGAAACTCCCAAAACAAGCTTGGAATCTCGCCAGGCGACTTCTCTCTCTCCGTTCTCTCTCAGATGCATGAAAGGTATCGGAATTTTTCTCGGCCAATAAGATCGCGAGAAAACGACCCAAAACCGCAAAATTCACAACTCGAACCATCAGGGGTCCGAGCCGAAAGATCCGAAGATTTTCAGGAACATCACTGTCTCCATCCCTGCTGCTACTTTCCGGAAAGACCTTGTATATTGTTTGTTTACAATGCCCCACACCAAAGAAAATACCTAATCACTTATTGAATTTCATATCAAAAAGTCCTTTACCTATCACTTTTTATAAAACTCGATATTGGAAAAGTTACGTAAGCCTAAAAATAATACAACAAATGCGCTCTCTCGACAAGTGGGGGTAGACTTCGTGAACCGAAATTTTACCGAATTTTCTTTATATTTTTTTGTGGCGAAAAATCCTTTGCAACTTTTTTCAAAAGTCAAAATCAAAAAAGTTGTTCGAAGTGCAAGTTCCAGCTTATCAGTTTGGTGTAGGTAGCCACTGAATTTGCCATCAATGACAAAAGCAACGAAAAAGAGTTATAGAAATTGAACAAACCAATGTGGGTCCATTATTTATTTTTTTATTAACAATGCAACATGAAAACAATGTCTCAGAATAATTTTTCCAATGTCTTGCATTTTGTAAATTTATTCCTTGTACCATTGTTCGACTGGAGAGTCGCTATCCTTCAATCCTAAAGCATTGACGTTTATGCAGGCAAAAATTTTACCATCATCACCTTTCAAGGCGAAAACTATCAGTTTGCTCTGAAATATATAATTTATGACTATTATTAACATAAGGTTTCTGGATGTTACCAACAATTATATTTACTGACATCTACATCGATGTTTGTTATCGTAGTTTTGTACGTGTAAAACCTCCAATACTTTAAAGGGCACTTAAGTCCTGAACTTTCATCTTCGCAAGCATTTTTTGTAACATTTAGTGAAACAGGTTCGTTGTTAGGTAAAACTGAAAAGGCGTAGGCATCTACTTTTTTGACTGTTTTACCTGTAAAAAATTGTGAAAAGCTCAATAATTTTTCGTCTTTTAAATAACTTTTCTCCCGTGTCTATAAATTAGTTTCGTGTATATTTTGCGAACGAATAAAATTCATTTTATGTTGTGCGTATATACTAATGTTGTCCTTATTTTTACATTTTCGTATATACACTCGTTGCTACAATAACGAACAGCTCGGGACCGAGAATTCACGAGAATTTTGAATCGAACGAGCATGCGAGGGGCTCCCACTCTCGAGCATCTCATTGCATGTGTAGTCTGTCAAGGGCCGGACTAGGCTGGACTGCGCAAAGCGAGATGCGCAAGAATCAGTCGAAGCCAGACAGTTGAACGTGTTGGACTATAAGAAAGCATAGCTTTGCGTTTGAAGGATGCGCAGGAGAAAAAATTCCCGCCCCATCGCCGCAGGCCATAAGTGAGAGTATGGAGGGGTATTCGTTCTCTCCAATCCAACGCACGTGTTCGTTTAAGCCCTGGATACATGCGAGCAACTTGTAACTTGCAACTTGCGTTGCTTGCTGCTGATTGGATGCGCAAAGCAGAAATCTGTTCTGCGCAGGTTTGAAGTCCTACTTGAAACCTGCGCAATAGATTACTACGCAAGTCGCAAGTTGCAAGTCGCTTGCATGTAAACGCACCTTTAGTCCGTTTGTTCTCGTTAGCAACGAGTGTAAGTAATAAGTTCCCTTTCAAGTTCCCAAGTAAAAAAAACCAATCAAAGAAAATTTATCTTTGCATCAAAAGCGATCAACTTCAGTAAAATTAATAGCTTAACAAACAAAAAAACATTAAAAATTATACAATTTTTCGTTTTGACCCCTACGTCGAAAAGAACAAATATAAGCTTCCACTTTATTCAAACATCAAAAAAATTATTAATTTACCACAAGAGTCCATGAGTTTGTTTCGTAAAATTAATAATAGTTTTTACAAAGTCTCCACCAACATAAGTTGAGAACTATATCAATGGCAAACTTAACAAACTCTCTTTTTTTGTGATGAAAAAAGGTCTGATAAGACTTTTCAGTCAGAAACAAACAGTTCTGAAAATTTTGATGAAAAAGTGGGTTTTTTTACCAAAAACTGAGGTATTATCATGATATACCCTGTAAATTGTAATAAAAAATACATTAAAGTAATTTAATAGAAAAATTCACGCAGAATATCTCCATGAATCAGAAAATATTGCGCATTGTTAGACTTTATGAGACTTCAAGGAAAGGTGACGTAAGCTAAAACTAGTCTAGAATCTTCTACTTTGTCAAAAATATATGAAAGTTATGTATATTTATATCCATATATCCTACTGCGTTTAAACAACTCATTAATTCCCACTTACTCGATTTGGAATTTATAGAAAGACTTGACTTCAATTCAATGTGAGACTGAATATGTCCAGAACTAGCTTAGTTAGAAGAGCACTCAACGCGTAAACGAGAGGTCCCGGGTTCAGAGCCCAGCTTTTGACGGATTTTTTCTAACATATGAATTCAATGAGAGGATTCATTGAATGGAAAATCGAGTGAGCGGGAATTAATGAGTCATGCATATTTCTTGACAAATATTCAAGCAATCCCTATAAGAAACAATTATTGCTTACTTGAAATATAAAATTTTACTATGATTTCCGTATCCAATCGAAAGTAACACTTGAAGTAAGTTTTTCCAGTGATGCAACCCTGCATGTCGTACTGAATGCCATCGCCACTCGCTGTGTTCAAAAATGACAAATTAATTAGGAAAAGTTAACCACGTTTAAACTTTTTTGTTCCTTGAATTTAATAAATTGTAGATACTTACCACAATACTATGCATCATGCTCGAAACCTAAATTTATGTTTATGGAAATAAATAGTATTGAAAAAAAAATTCCCGCCTTGCACTCCATGTTTCTACGTGCTGTGTAGTTGCTTGGAGTTTCAACAATTTTCTTTATCAATTCCTGCTGTAATTTTACTTTTGTATGTTATATTTCAAACATATTTTATCTTTAATTTTTTTTTTTCTTCAGTCATGCAAGAAGTATTACAACATGAAAACTCCGACAAGAGCGATATTCTTTTTTTAAATGAAATTGAACTGAAGTGAAAATGGTGTTGATAGGAAAAAAATTTTTTTTTCAAAACCTGTTTGATGGTTTTATAAGGTATGGAATCAGTAAAATTTATTGAACGTCAGTATTAAACTGTATTTACGCTTAAAAAGTGTATTATAGAACACACAATTGATGCTATGAAGCTTACACATTACAGTACAAAATAATATTTGTAAAAAAAATTGAACATACAATTTTTTATAATTTACATTCTTGAATAATGATTGATAATACACAAGAAGTATATTTTTTGTATTCACCACGTTCCTGATTTTCAAATGAATGTCAAAACCTGAAAAAAAAAACCTTTTTAGCTCATCTTTCACATTTTATATTTATTAATAAACAGCCGTTTCAGAACCTGCGGCTGAGCTTTGAAGTAGCACTGTGCTAACTGGAAACCTTTTTCGCAGTGATCCTTATTATCTGTGTCATAAAAAATTGTTAGTATCTAATTTTTATGGCCTTTTTTTACAAAACGATATTCACCCAGGTCTTTGCATTTTTCTAGAATCATTCTTGTCGATCTTTGCAGACTGTCACTTAGAATCCGTCTCACGGTTCCGTTCACATCAATTAAATTTTTTTTATTCAATACCCCATTTTTTCTGAGAATACAATGAAGATAACATTTGGATTGTCGATCTGCTCCGTCGAATTCGGCATTTCTGAGCTTTTTCAATGACACTAAACACACATTTTAACTTATTTTGATGCTAAGCAAATTTTATTAGCACAAAACGTTGCTCACAGTTTGAAATCACTGTTGCTTTCCGGCATTCTCTTTTATAATCTGCGTCACATGTAATCTGCAAAAAATTTAGTGAAATCCCCAAAAAAGTTATTTCAGCCTTTAATGAATATTGAAAGAATTTTTTTTTACGAATATCGTTGCAAGAAGGACGAAAGGAATTTTCATGTTCTTTGATTTTTGTACGAAAAACTGAGGACAGAAAAAACGTCAGAAATACTGTGACAACACTGAGCAACTTTTGCTGCGATTCTATGCCCAATATCTCGAGTACTAAATCTTACATGCCACTCAAACTTGCGTTTAATTTTCCAGTATCGGTAAGATTGTGCTTTTATGATCGATTACGATGCTAATTTATTCCGAACATTTCCCGGAATATTCAAATATTTCAAATATGAAAAATGACATAAGAAATCGACCATTCAGAACTTGTGTAAGATCTCACATCGAATGCAACGTGAAATTAATATAAAACTTTATTTTCAGTTAGGGAAGAAAATGGAATAAACTTTTCCGTGAAAAACACTGCCTTTTTCTCACCGTAACAAACTTGCTGAAATAATAATCTTTTCACGGAAAAAAAAGTGGGGAAATGAATTTCTCTCGTCGAGACCAAGAAAATGTTCTTCGAATCAGATATATACATAAGATTTTCAAGTTTTTTCGAAAAACGAAGTTACTTTTTTATCAATTGACACGCTGAAAGCAAAAGCGACCTAAAAAAAAATTTCCGAAGAACGGTGGTAAAAAAGGGCGACCGCGCAAGGTGTGCTAAGAAATACGGACAGCAAGATCATGCCAAATAAGCGAGGGGAGCGATCCCCTACTTTTTTCCTGTTGTCTCGAGGCTCTCTACTGTTCTTCCATTCTCCCTTCGTTCGCTTCGTCACGTTTATGCGGCCTTGGGCTTGGAGGAGAAATCCGCGATTTAGGGTTGTTAATATTCCTCAAAACTATCGGATATCGATATTATTGATATTCTTAAAAATATCAAATATCGTAAGCGATATTTAGGGTTGAAAATATCGTATTCGATATATCGTCCAAAAAAAGTTGATTTTGAATAATGAATAGAAATGAAAACTTTTTTTCAAAAAAATTATCTTTTTTTTATATTAATACTGAAATTTTAATTCAAATTTTGAATGAAAATTGAAAAGTATGGCATGAAAGGCATTGGTTTGAAGATTTTGACAATTTTACCTTTTCAATTTACAAAAATTTACTTAAAAAAGATTTGAATATGTACTATTTGTAGCATGTGATGTTTATTGATTTGAGTGATATCTGATATCGATATTGCAAACAAAATATCGATATAATATCAGCAACCCTACCGCGATTCCTTTTCTTTTCGAATTCAGCCGTCTAATCCTAAACAACTTGTGCGGCAACAACTAATGATTATATTTATGTTCAGTGTTGTAAAATATGACTTTTTGACAAATTTTAGAGTTTTTGAATGAATCTCACTGTTTAGATACTTTTTACAAATTGGAAATAATTTTATAAATTTGAATGAATCTTACAAATTCAGGTGAATTTCACAAAATAAGGTATATTCTTTAAAAATGAAAGCGTACTCAACAAGAAAAAGTAACAGAATTTTACAAATTGAGGTAAATTTAACAGTTGAAAACCGATTTTACGAGTTCAAGTTAATTTTCAAAGTTGAACTAAATTTAACAAGTTGAAGTAAATTTTAGAAATTGCATATTCGAAAATTTTAACTCAATTTTACGGATTTAGGTGAATTTTGAAAAATGATAGTTACTTTACATATTTGGGTGAACTTTACAAGTTTGTGTGAATTTCACGAATTTCAGTAAACTTTACAAATACAAGTTATTTTAGAAATTTAACTAAGCCTTACAAAATTATGTAAATTTCGGAAATTTAAGTTAATTTCGCAATCCAAGCAAATTTTCTAAATTGAGGTACATTTGACATGTTAAAGAAAATTTTCTACATTTGAGTAAATTTTCTGTATGAATGTAACTCAATTTTTACGATATTTAGTTTTAAAGAAGGCGAGTAAATATTACAAATTTGAGTATTTAAATATTACGGATTTCAGTACATTTTTATGAATTAAAGTATATTTTGTAAATGTAAGTAAACTGCATACCTTTAATTAAACTAAACAAATTCAAGTAAATTTTACCAGTCGCAGCAAATTTTACGAATTGGAATGAATTTCACAAGGTTAAGTAAATTTTACAAATTCAACGCAACGTTCATGATTTTAGATAAATTTTGAAAAACGCAAGTACTTTTAACAAATTCAAGTACGTTTTAAAAATTAAAGTATATTCTCTACAATTTGGAGTAAATCATGCAAATTTAGGTATAATCAACATATTTCGATAAATTTTACAAGTTAAAGCAAATTTTACGAGTTGAAATTAATTTTACAAGTATAACTGAATTTTACAAGTTCAAGTGTATTTGAGAAATTTATGTAAATTTTACTAGTTTGAGTAAATTTGAGAAATTTATGTAAATTTTACGAATCGTACTGTTTCACGATTCAAGGTAAATTCCGAAAAAAAGCTATTAGTAAATGTACATGTATAGATGAATTTTAGAAACTTGAGAAAATTTTACAAATTTAGGTGTACTTCACAAATTTCAGGTAACTTCACAAATACAATAACGTTTTAAAAACTTGGGTAAATTATATAGTTACGTGAATTTTACAATTTGCAATAAATTTTACGCGTTAATGTGAATTTCGCAAATTTGAGTCAATTTCACAAGTTAAAGCAAATTTCACGAATTGAAAGTAATTTTATAAGTATCGATGAATTCCTCAAATTCGATTAAATTCTAGAAACTTATGAAAATGTAAGGGGATCCAGTGGAGTTGTTGCATTGAGGCCGTCAATCGGTCGTCCAAGCCAAGCGGCAGTGATTATTGCCGCGGGTTGGATAGGTCAGTGACGCCGGTGGCGCACCTCGAGTGCAACGGAAAAGCATGTATTTTCTCGACGGACCCTTGGGACCAGCATGAAAAAATTTCAGAACATTAAATTTAAATGTTTATTCGAAGCATTATTTTATTAAGACATCAGAATTTCATGTTACAGGTATACACGGATTTATTCGGAAATAGAACATTGTAGAAAAGTAAAATATAAAAAGTGAGTACAATGTACAAACATTTGTTCGACAAACGGAAACAATTCGTGACATATTTAGTAAGTAGTAAAAAAGAAATACTCACAGAATACGAGAAAATCCTCTTTTATCCTGTTTTGACTATGCGTACTTCTATTAACAATATCACACATTGTCCAATCATCAAAGTAAAGAAATATAAAAACATTCAAAAATGCATCACAGCATCTTTACATGATCACATCGATTTCTCATTATGTTTTGACCTGTGATAAATATGTAATCCTTGTTGCTAATTACTCCAAGAGGATCACATTTTTATACTTGAACACATCTATCATATACTTATTATAAATCGTGAAAGAATTGATGAGATATCGGTTCACAAACCTATTACTTTCAAGTACATTCCATGTCATGCTGATGTATAAAAAAATCACTTTTCGAAAAATCTCTTTTCTATCGCAGGACTAACTCGCAAGTGCCAACTTGCTAGAAAAATCCATCATAAAACATTCCATTTATAGAGTATTTAACTTCATCGACTTAACGCTTTGAACCTCTTAACCTTCATTCCTACGTTGTCACAATAATGAAAAGCTGGATTACGCCCCATTGACTTCTTTCTTCCCCTGCGCGACAAAACTGAAAATCTCCTCATTCGTGATGAGCCCAACAAAACCTGCGGCATCATCTTCCACAACAACGCAATCCTCAATCTCCAAAGTCCTGGATATTTTACCTAGGGTACTCGACAGCCCTACTCTTCTAAATGATTTCTCCATAACTTTCTGAACTCCTCCGCTTTTCCTGATCTGACCCGAAATCAAAGCATTCAGTAGCTTTTTCTTGCCGATGAGACCCTTCACGGTGGCACCCTCTACGATAGGGACGAAATTGAATCCTTCTTGCAAGACATCCAGAACTTCCTCGCAAGTAATTTTAGTAGATAAGACAACGGTATTGGCCATTTTTATTTTAGAAACAGGAAGATTCCACCACCATTCGTTGGTGGTCTGGGGTGCCGGTGTCTCCAGGAAGCCACGGGCCTCCATCCACTGGTCGGAAACGAATTTCGTCATGTAGTTACGGATGCCATCAGGAAGAATGACAACAACGCGTTTGTCTTCAGGAAGGTCTCGCGCCACCTGGAAGGACGCGAAGACATTGGCGCCACTGCTGCCACCGCACAACAGACCTTCATCTTTGATTAGACTGCGTGCAGTAATGAATGAATCATGGTCGTTGGTTTCTATCCAGGAATCCACAACGTTAAGGTCCATAGAAGTCGGAATGAAGTCATATCTGTAAGAGACAGGAAATCGTTATTCACTATTTCATCAGAAAGAGCATAAATTATGATGATACACTAAAGTTACACTATGCAACAAAAATCTTGCATCGGGAAAATTCTGATAGAAGCAAAAACGGAATGTGTGCTGAATTCAAAGTTACACGTGCCTTGGGGTTTGGTTAAGTTAGGTGTTGTAAACAGCTTATTGTGTATGTCCTTTTCACACTTGAAAGTTCAATTGGAAAGCTTTAGTGACATAATCTAGTGAACTCCTGAGACCAGCGTGTCTTCAAATTAAGTGTAGATTTCATTTTTGTAAGTATTTTTCTGATGCATAATTTACATCTTAAATTCATTGCCCTGTGTTATATGCAGCATATAAACTTCTGTCATTACCCTATCCCTTCGACTTCATAAAACTCAATATGCTCTGTAGACCTTCCATCGGCTGTTCTTGCAATGATACTGCCTTCCGGGTCAACGCCAATGATTTTTGTACTGGGAGATAGTTCCTTGAACTTCCTACCAATCCCACTGACAGTCCCACCAGTTCCAGCTCCTACAACCAAGTAGTCTACTTTTCCCCCGCACTGTTGCCAAATTTCCATGGCAGTCTGGTCGTAATGAGCTAATGGGTTTCCAGGATTTGAGTACTAGAATACAAATGATTTCAGTTAAATAGTTTAATGAATGTCGTGTAGAAGTATTCAGTGAGTCCAATAAAGGTTAGACATCATCAGTATATGCTACATACGTTTGATACTTCTCACTATGCGACAAAATTAAGGCTGCAAATTGAATATTTTGCAAATATATTGCATATATATTGCAAAAATAATATTGCGAAAAATAGCATCAGTAAGAGATTTTGCTAGATTCATCGACATATATAACTGGACCGCGCGTGTGCAATAGCACACAGGCGGTGCAAATACAAAATTGATGAACAATTATAATTTTTTTAAGATCATTGATTTCGACTATTTTTCGAAAAAAAGAAATAAAAAAGCAGACTTTCCTCATCGCTTTATAAATTTTTTGCATTTCCCTTATAATAAAAAATCACAACTTTCAATAATTAAGGTAGTACCTCCAGGATAGAATGATATGAATATAGCCGCAACAAAAAATTCTTGCAGCCACATTCACATTTCAGGCTCTGTGCACATGTGTCGGCAACGTCGCATCTACCACTGTCTGCCACCTGCTTTCACATAAGCACTGGTAAGCACTGTAGCTATATATACGATCAGCCGTTGTTTCGCTTAGAATGCGACGTTGCCTAATGTACGTTGATAAGAATGAAATAAAATAATTTTTTGTCGCATAAATATGTAGTCAACTTCGATGCGATTTTGCACAGAGTTTATAAACATTTTGAACAATATGTGCCCTCAATTGTCAAGAATTTTCGGCCGATAACTTTCTGATTTATTCAAAAAAATGATGTTGTCCCCATAAGAACGCATGTAAAAAATATTGAATGTTGTGAGTAGTGGATTGACTTGAAATTTTGCAAGAAATTTTCTTTTATTTTGTTGAACCTTATTTTTCTAATTTTGTCCAAATCGGTCAATAATTTCTATAATGGAGATACTACCTTAAAATGAGTGTTCGTACGACCCCCCAAAAAAGGGAGGAACAGACTTTCAGGAGTCGCCATTTGCCATTTATCGACTTAATTTCAATTGCTCCCATGTAAAATTTTTCTTTGGAACGATAGGTCTCTTTTCTGCTGGCACGTCACATTTCTTTTTAATATAGTCTCAAGCGATTCTCTTTGGCGACCCGCGTGGAAAAAATTTGTTCGGCAATAGTTCGGCAGATCATTGGCAAAACCTTTTTTTGATATAAGTTCGGCGAAAGTCTAACAAACTCATATTTCGTTAAAAATTTTTCGAAAAAAACAAATTGTTCGGCAAAAGTTCGGCAAAAAAAGAATTCGGGACAAGCTTGCTCCAACCTTGACACAAATTTGCGCCAAACTTTCTTTTGCCGAACTCTTGCCGGACAACATTTTAGCAAAGGGTAAACTCTTTTCGAAAATTTGAGCGTGCCGAATTTTCGCCAAACTCATATCAAAAAAAGTTTTGCCGAACTGTTTGCCAATGATCGGGAAACGCTTACTATCCGAACAGTTGCCGAACAAAATCCAAACTTTTGCCAAGCTGGCGCCAAGCTTAGCCCAAACAGGTGCCAAACAACACAGCCGAACTATTGCCGAAAAAATTTTTTCTTCGCGGGAAGAAATGCGGAGTTTGAAGTGTAACAATTTTAGAGGATTAAAATCCTTGAATCCGGGACACATTTATCACTTCGAATTTCTAAAACATCGTACTTGTCATATGTCCGAATCACGAAACTCCAGAAATGCAAAAGACCATGAAAAAAATACTGCGAACCCTCATTGCTCCGAAAAACGATTCCCCCGACTCTTTATACTGCCGCGATCGCGCTTAACCGAATATTCATAGCGCCGATGAATTAAGGTGACTCGGAACCTACTGTAGTGCGAGAAAGACAAACAGAAAGGGAACCGGTCGAGAGGAAGGAGGACAAAAGGAGAACGTCTTCCGAGTCACCTTAAAGCGCCGAAAATTCAATTCACCGCCATTTTTTCATCCCGTTTCAACAACATACCGGGTTGTCGTTTTTCCGCATAAATATAATTCCGATTTTTCAAAACGGCGAAAGCTCAATTGGCCGATTTTGTTTTTCTTTTCCGTTTCCTCAATTAACTTTTTATTCAGTTCTACGAATCGTCATTTGACGGAACCCGCATTTTGCCGATTCTGAAAATTCCCGATTTATCATACTTCCGAATGATTAAAAATCCGAAGTATCAAAACACCTAAAATTCAGTACTTCGAATCACTAAATTACCGAACATCCAAATCATCGGCTTGCCAGAATATCGATTTATCAACGTCACGATTCATCAAAAGCGCGTTCTCTTGTTTACCAGAAATGTCAACGCCCAGATCCGCCAACCCCCCCCCCCCCCCCCGTTGCCTCGGAACAGCGTGGGTAAGGAACACCGAGACCCCAAAACTCCGTGAATTAATTCCTCCGTTCAGTTTGGGAGAGAAGTTATATATATAGATATATCTGCATTAACTTCTCTCCCAAACTGAACGGAGGAATTAATTCACGGAGTTTTGGGGTCTTGGTGTTCCTTACCCACGCTGTTCCGAGGCAACGGGGGGGGGGGGGGGGGTTGGCGGATCTGGGCGTTGACATTTCTGGTAAACAAGAGAACGCGCTTTTGATGAATCGTGACGTTGATAAATCGATATTCTGGCAAGCCGATGATTTGGATGTTCGGTAATTTAGTGATTCGAAGTACTGAATTTTAGGTGTTTTGATACTTCGGATTTTTAATCATTCGGAAGTATGATAAATCGGGAATTTTCAGAATCGGCAAAATGCGGGTTCGGTCAAATGACAATTCGTAGAACTGAATAAAAGGTTAATTGAGGAAACGGAAAAAAAAACAAAATCGGCCAATTGAGCTTTCGCCGTTTCGAAAAATCGGAATTATATTTTTGCGGAAAAACGACAACCCGGTATGTTGTTGAAACGGGATGAAAAAATGGCGGTGAATTGAATTTTCGGCGCTTGAATTCATTGGCGCTATGAATCTTCGGTTAAGCGCGATCGCGGCAGTATAAAGAAGCGGGGGAATCGTTTTTCGTAGCAATGAGGGTTCGCAGTATTTTTTTCATGGTCTTTTGCATTTCCGGAGTTTCGTGATTCGGACATATGACAAGTACGGTGTTTTAGAAATTCAGAGTGATGAGTGTGTCCCTTGAATCCCAGAATGAAGAGTTACCTGATCGAGCACAATGCTGTTAGGGATCTCCCGAGCAAGTTTCTGAGCAATCGCGATGTGTCCCTCAGGACTGTCGAAGCTGGCCTCGGTTGGTGTGCGAACTATTTCTGCCCCGAGCGCGCGCAACGCGTAAACTTTTTCGTTCGACATTTTTTCTGGCATAACGATAATGCAACGGTAGCCTTTAATAGCGGCTGCCATTGCCAGACCAATACCGGTGTTGCCGCTGGTAGGTTCAATGATTGTGTAACCAGGCTTCAGAAGTCCCTTTTCCTCCGCGTCCAAGATCATTCTGTAGCCGATCCTGTCCTTCACTGAGCCACCAGGGTTTAGGTACTCGCATTTTACAACTATGAAAATGAAAATTAAATAATAAACGTGTAATTTGTAAACAGTAGAACAGTTTTCCTAATAAATCAAAAGTATACAATTTATCAATATACACTTGTTCCTCGCAGGGGCGAGCTGCTGGGGACCGAGAAAATGAAAGTTGAAAAGAACGAACACGCGAGGAGCTCCCGCTCTCGAATGGACTTTTCCACGCGCTCTTTTGATTCAGAGCTCGTTCCTGCGAAGCTCGCTCCTGCGAGGAACGAGTGTATAAATCTCAACAGGCAACGCGCGGTGTTGTAGAGTCGTGCACTGAGTTCATCGCAAACTTTTTCCCTGGTACGTTAACTCTTATCATCGATGTTTCAATTATTTTTGAGTCTGAAGAGAGTTCACTGTGGAACTCGTGTTTTACTGGAAATTTACGATATTTTTTAATGGAATTTTAGTAGCAGACATTATGTGAAAATTTTGAATTAAAATTCTTGTTTCAACTATTACATTACAAATTCTAATGTCATTATTAATACGAGAATTTTGTTAGGGCTGCTACAAGTATAAATACTGTCTTTGAAAATTCTGATAACATTCCAGATGTGCTCTTACTTTTTTGTAGTCACGAATTAAAAAAAAATATAGCTACTGTACAGCACTGTGAGATGAAGCATGTTTTTTAACATTATGACTTATAACCTTTCTTCGAATTTTTATGTAACACTGAGACAGTACTTTTCTTATTATTCTCATTCAATCAAAATATTGAGGGGTTATCGATAATGTAATTGAGAGCGATAGGACGCCACCGTCACATCAAAGTAAACCATCAACTGATCGCTATCTGTAATCACGATGAGCATATTGAAATTTTTTTCGAGGAAAAAACCTTCATATTATGCAGAGAAAAAGAATCACCAGTCAGTAGAACAGTATAATGGCTGTAATACCTATTTCGCACTTGATGCCATGTTTTTTTGGGATGGAGTTAAGACGAACCAAGGGTGTTTGTCCGATTGCATGAAGTACGTCTGGCAAAATAGTCATTCTGTCAGGTTGCCTGAAAAAATATTGATAAAGAGTTAAGGTTTGATAAAGTATGGTGGCAATTGCTGGAAAAGATGTATGATTCAGGTACGTAGGCAGAGAGGGATTTCAGAGGTCGAACCCCTCCGGAAAATAATAAAATAAAAAAAACTGTGATAACTTTACCTATTAAAATCCAGACGATATAACAAATTATGTCATGCTATTTCTGAAAGTTAAACGAAAGTCAGGATTGTTCATTTGACGCAATTAAAAATAATAATTCTGGCTCCAGAAGAATTTTTCTTAAACGAAATTATAACCAGAAATGTTTTAAAAGGATAACGTAGAAAATGACAATGTAAATAATTGTTCCCAACCAGTTAATTGCACAAATAAAATGATATCAAATACTTCAAAAATAATATAAATCTAAGAAAAACTTTGAAGGCTAAAGCATTGAATTCTATAAATCTTTGTAAAAATTCCAAAAAATCTGTCGAATCATGTGAACTCTGAAGAAGCTTTAGAAGTAATATTATTCAATAAAATAATAGTTTACTAAAAAATTTGACCCTACAGCCTATTAGAATTCTAGAGCATCAAATTGTAAAAAGCGTATAAAGCAATCCATTGAGAAACCAGAAGTCTCTTAAAATATGCAAAACGCTATAAAATCTTATAAATACTAAAATAAAACTAAAATGAAAGAAAATAATAAATTGCGTAACATTGATGTAATTTTCCACGAAATTGAAAAAGAAAGTAAATCCATCGATAATAAAAATTATAGAGCATCAAATTCTAGACATCTATAACTGTAGCAATCTATAAAAATACATACTAAAAAATCTTTCAAAGTTGCATAAACACTAAAAACTGCGGGAAATAATAGATGTATATTAAAACCTTTGAACTATGCAGATATAAATAGTATTCTAAAAACTTCATCAATTTTTTAATTTTAGATCATATTACTCCAGAACTCTATAGCGAAAAACATAAACATCCCTCTGGGATATTCTGTAATAGGTGTAATACCTATTTTGTACAATGTACATGAAATTAAAAATTGTATACCTAAAGTTTTGAAAATGAATAAACTTACAGAATTTTTCTATATATTTTGCAATACGATATCGATATTTTTTAATCACTGTAATAGGTATTACACTGGTAAAGTATTACATAATCTCCCTTAAGGATACTAGAAAACTTTTTAAATTCTATATATACTGAAAAAATACATTTTTCTCCTCCAAGTTCAAGTCCTTGGGAGTATATGTTAAATTAATATCGCAAAGTTATGATGTAAAAAAAAATGATTATTTTTTTAAATTGTACGATGCGGTTTTTTTAATCTCAACTACGAATTCCTATCGTAGTTTTCATTTTGAGGTTGGTCAAGTGAATGAACTCTTTATCAAGAGAGTTGAAGATACCGAAATTGCAAAGGAAAAATATTAGATACGTAAGAAATAAATCAGTTGTGATTCTGTACATTTTTTATCAAAAAACAACACAATTATTGACATTATTCTAAGAATCAGTAGCAAACGTGGATAAAAATCTCACAGTATGAAATTTTTGTCATATCTTTCTTGCCTTATGCCTGGCACACTTTAGTCAGCACATTTTTATCATCGAATATTGCGTGATTTTTTATCTACTCTTTGATAAGGTTTCTCGTTTTATACTCATACACCAAAAAAGTATTCCCGCATTCGTATCAAAAATATCTCATCACTTTTTTCTTAATAAGAAGAAATATTTATCAAAGTAGCGACAGTATTCTACGATCGATTTTTGATTTTTTCTCTGAATTTGTTCACTTGTAAAATGAAAAATTATTTAATCAAGTAGTATTTCAACAAACACATTCCAAAAGCTGAAAATTACTGTTTCATTGGAATTCCACGGGATTCGATTCAATCATTGTGACATCGATCATTTTTATTTTTGATTTGTTCAATAAAAAATATCAGCAATCAGATAAATGATTTTAAAACTGTTTAAATTTAGCACATATAAGAGATTTTTTGTGTTTATTGAAATCCTAGACTAGTATTTACACTAAAAAAACTTCCACGTACAGTTCGAAGGGATCACGTTTCAAAACGTTCTGTTGGACTGGTCCAACAGAACAAGCTTAAATCCCCTAAATTCAGAAGCTATCTAATGCTCCTCAGTGTACTCGCGTGCCGTGATGTATACGTTCCTATAGCAACGAACGCAACGAAGCTCTCGCGGTTCGAATTCGAAATCTGCAGCAGAGCGAGTCTCGCGATATTAGGAAACTCGCGCTTGGGCTAGTTGGGCGTTATAATATGTTCGAATTACAACTTGATGCGTGATTTTCAGTCGATTCTTCCGCAATGTCGAGAATTTAACTGTCTGCTACTACTGATATTTGTATTAGGTTGTGATAAATATTATATTTCTTTCTAATACGAGGTACTGGTAGAAAAAGGATCATTGAAAAGTTTCAATGAAAAGATTGTTCGAAATATGCTTAAACAGAAAAATGGCACAACAATTTTAAATTCATAAAGAATCTGGAAAATTTGTTTTTTTTGAAAATCAACCATTTTCAATTTTTTCAATGTACACTCATATATGTAGCTATCGTAAGCTTAAATTTCCTTTTTTTTCGAATAAATGTTTCGAATGTATGAAAATTTGACAAGTTAACTTTTAGATTCAGAAGGCCTTTGTTTGATATTCACATTTTTAATTTTCATTCAACGGGTAAAATAAAATCGAAAATTATTTTGCAAATGAAATTCCGAAATCGTTTTACATTGTACATACAACAAAAATTTGTTCAATGAGATATGGGAGCTTAAACAAATTCATAAATATGTGTAAAGTTTTTGATTCTCGGCACCGCGATCAAAAGTCATCTCTTGATAACATAAAATTAATATCATTATGAAGACGAGAATCGTGGATAATTTGAAAATTATTATTTGAATAAATGCATGTTAGTGATCTATGCATAAAAAGTCCCCTTGAGCACGTAAAGACACTTTTTTGAGTCGAAAACAGTTTTTTGCGACTTTCGCATTCCAGTATGATACTTGTCGTTGTTTTTACGTCTAAAAATTTCAGTTCACTTTTCCCTTCAATTTTTTTAAAGCACTTTATTTCCTCGACTTTTTTAATGCTCACTTTTTTCTGCTCATAACATATTCATATGAACCGTCATAAAAAGATGTGTGATTTTCAAGTAATCAATTTGGATGATGAACATACATTTTCATTTTTAAAACAATTTTGATGACAAATATAAATTCATATTATTACATTTTCGTATCACAAATCCGGATTTCATCTTTATAACGAAAGCCTATATTATTTTTAAAAAACTTTTTTACGATTTGTTGTGAGAAATGTTCATTTTGAATTTTCAATCTTCATTTTACATACTTTAAAAAAATTCAGTTCCAGCGATTAATAATTGTCTTTTAGTAATAACATCGAAACTTGATCATTATCGTTTTTCATTGCAAATTGGATGATATACCATATGTAACTGCGTACCAAACTGCAGATTTGCATGGATTGATATTCGCAGCATAAGTAACATAAAAAAATATTAATTTCATATGAAAATACTATTAAGAGACGAGGGAGGTCCCTTATAGATTATTAATTGTGAAGTGCTATATAATAATACACTTGCTGTTCTAAATTTTGATTATATAGAGATTTTCGTAAATAGATAATATTTTATTGCTGTTGCTGGACTTGTGTTATTGTTAATATTAATTGAAAACTTTTATAATATTATATAGATCCAGATGAGGGCTAAATCAACGACTGAAAGCTCGAAAATTTAATTCAAATAGTGTTCGATAGAAACCTGAAATATGAAAAAACGTTCGCTTAAGGAAATCGATTACTTTGGAAATTAAAACGTAATTGGAGCGCTATCTGACGTAAAAAAAAATCGCTTTTCATTAATTTTCAAGTATGAGAGATAATTATTTTGTAACGAATTGAAGACAAAACAGCTCAACAATATCTGTATTGTAAATTTTCATGTACAATGTTTTACATGAAAAATTTCTGTAAATTATTCAATTAGTCTTATAAAAAAAAGATACGTTTATTTATAGACGTACATTTTTAAAGGATTAGGATTATGACTATCATTGGTTAAATCCTGCCTGCTATATGTAGTACTAGCGCCCATTTTCATCAAAGTACGTAATAAAAAGGCGCTAAAAATAAAATTCAGATATTTTCGTTGAAGATTCCATATAAAAGAATATCTCCATTTTATTTGTAAGGCCTTTAAACTTGAAAAAGAATTGAAAAAAAATACACTTCCAAACAAGACGTTATTTAATAAAAATTTGCGATTTATCATATAAATCAAAAACTGCGATACTTTTTGAATATGCATTTTTTTTCGTGATAAATTTCTATTTTACGTAATGTAAGAACATTGATTGTACTCTAGTTCGCAAGATTTTGTGGTAGCGAAAATTCGTTCTTTCAAAAGTATAAACTTCGGCAGCAATATTCGATTTGTTACGAATAAAACTAGAAAATATGTAGATACATGCCTCAGAAATTTTATTATCATTGTAAATTTTCGAACTTTTCTGCACATATTGACACAAAAATCATCAAGAAATCGGTCAATGTTTGTGAATGTTACAGAGATAAAATAGTATATATAACGTAACAGGTACGGATGTCTGAGTTTGGCAAAAGAGGGGAAACAATTGATCGAGCCGAAGGCAAGGTATGTTAGACAGACATTTTAGGATCAATACCTTATGACTGGCGAAAAAAACTTTTTTGCAAAAAAATAAAAAAAAACGTGTCAAATAAAATTGTTTGACGTTCAGAAGACATGAATTTCAAGCGAAAATAAAATACTGACCCGTAAAGCTTCGTCAAATCGAAATGAGATCGGTCATGTATGATTTTCAAGTAATCAATTTGGTCAAAGAACATAATAATCAGGTTTCATAACAATGTCGATAACAATTACAAATTTATATTAGTGATCCAGATTTCGTCTTAAGGACGAAAGCCTATATTATTGAAGAACTTTTTTATGATTCGCTTGAAGTATTATTCTTTATTCAAAATTAAGCGTCTCCTTCAATAACTCACAACGGTTTCAGAAACTGACGCAGAATCGCCGGAGTACACATACAGCACGAGTACCATAATGGTACTCTTACTATATTGTGAAATATTTATTTTATATGATAAATTGCAAATTTTTATTTAATAACGTCTTGTTTGGAAGTGCATTTTTTTTCAATTCTTTTTCAAGTTTAAAGGCCTTACAAATAAAATGGAGATATTCTTTTATATGGAATCTTCAACGAAAATATCTGAATTTTATTTTTAGCGCCTTTTTATTACGTACTTTGATGAAAATGGGCGCTAGTACTACATATAGCAGGCAGGATTTAACCAATGATAGTCATAATCCTAATCCTTTAAAAATGTACGTCTATAAATAAACGTATCTTTTTTTTATAAGACTAATTGAATAATTTACAGAAATTTTTCATGTAAAACATTGTACATGAAAATTTACAATACAGATATTGTTGAGCTGTTTTGTCTTCAATTCGTTACAAAATAATTATCTCTCATACTTGAAAATTAATGAAAAGCGATTTTTTTTTACGTCAGATAGCGCTCCAATTACGTTTTAATTTCCAAAGTAATCGATTTCCTTAAGCGAACGTTTTTTCATATTTCAGGTTTCTATCGAACACTATTTGAATTAAATTTTCGAGCTTTCAGTCGTTGATTTAGCCCTCATCTGGATCTATATAATATTATAAAAGTTTTCAATTAATATTAACAATAACACAAGTCCAGCAACAGCAATAAAATATTATCTATTTACGAAAATCTCTATATAATCAAAATTTAGAACAGCAAGTGTATTATTATATAGCACTTCACAATTAATAATCTATAAGGGACCTCCCTCGTCTCTTAATAGTATTTTCATATGAAATTAATATTTTTTTATGTTACTTATGCTGCGAATATCAATCCATGCAAATCTGCAGTTTGGTACGCAGTTACATATGGTATATCATCCAATTTGCAATGAAAAACGATAATGATCAAGTTTCGATGTTATTACTAAAAGACAATTATTAATCGCTGGAACTGAATTTTTTTAAAGTATGTAAAATGACGGGCTTAAAAACGAAGTGGCGCTTCGAAGCAGGTCTCGGAAGGGTGGACTAAAAATTTGTCAACGGAAAGGTGGACTTAAATTCTTCAACAGAAAAGTGGCGCGTCGAAAGCCTACACGGAACGGTGACCTAAACAGATTTTCAACGGAAGAATTATACTAAAAATCTTTTCAATGAAAAAAAGATTCTATTTCAGGGTCTAGCGGAGTCTCAGTTGAGTAACCTGGATTAACCACCCGCAATGCTTTGTTGGGATACACGAATAGGCAGATTAGCATTACATGAATAAATTTAAAGAAAATATACTATTTTTTCAAGTGTCCGAAATGCAAGTTTCTTTTTACGCGTATGTATTATGTCTTGTGAATTTTTCATCATTTTTATTTTCTTCAATTTTAGAAAAAATCTTTTTTTCAGGAGCGGCTGAAGTATGTCAACTAGAGATCTCAAAAAAATTTTGTTTTATTGTTTATTCAAAAAAGCCGCATCGTTGAATAAAGGAACGTGTCTCGCAAAAAAGCTTTGGCGAATTTGAATAATTTTTGTTGTTTTGTGCATCAAAAATTTAAATAGTTATTTTTAACTTAACATATATCTCAGCCTAACTATGATAAAAACATCAACTTGTTCATTTTCAAGCCTAATCATTATATTCTTTATTGTTAGTGTAGCTTTTTTGTTGTTTGTAAAATGTTATTTTATTACATTACGAGCATTTGAATTAAGCATTTAACGATTATATATTGCCAAAAAATTCTTTTCAATACTTAAAAAATACCTATTCATGCACCAATGGCCAGCGAGTAAATTAAAAAAGGGATCATATAAAAATATTGTTGAAAACTTCCATGAATCCATTGAACTCAGAAATGCGCGAAAATACTACTCGTAAGTACTCGAGTGCCAAGGTCACATACTCAAGTACAATCTAAGTAAAAAAATACTCCTACTTCATTACATACTTATACTTTGTCTTATATTATATAAAATACTGCTAGTAGTCAAGCAGCATTTTTTGTGTTAATCGTGTGCTTATACGATTCCATAATGTTTATCGCTTCCGTGTAATGCACACGCCCTTTTCTTCTTAATTTTATGTCACTAAAAGTTGATACTGTACTCTTAAAAATGTAATCAATTTTAATAAACTTCCATGTATGAACGTTTTATGGAAAATAATAAAGTGGCATATATATAGGCATATATATAGGCTAGGTGGCTCAGGTAAAAAAGTACTAGGCGCAAATTCTGCTTGAGGCGAAAAATTTATCTGGAGTCATTTCGAAATTTCAGAAAGCTTTGAGTGAGATAAAATGGAGAAAACTATCAATTTTTTTTGAAAGTTCGAACAATAGATGCTTAAAATATTTATGAAATTTCACAAACCAGTACATCGATATTAATTTATACTTGTACATGAAAACTCTATAAACAAGTTTATTACTATCCGCAAACAGGTTTATTAAAATTCAGAAACGTTTTTGAATTTGAAAAACACCGTATATTACATTTAACATGCGTTAATGTAAAAAACTTCTAACACAAGTTTAACACTGAAGTACTAACGAGTAGTATTTTCGAGCATTTCTGAGTTCAATGGATTCATCGAAGTTTTCAACAATATTTTTATATGATCCCTTTTTTAATTTACTCGCTGGCCATTGGTGCATGAATAGGTATGTTTTAGGTATTGAAAATAATTTTTTGGCAATATATAATCGTTGAATGCTTAATTCAACTGCTCGTAATGTAATAAAATAACATTTTACAGACAACAAAAAAGCTACACTAACAATAAAGAATATAATGATTAGGCTTGAAAATGAACAAGTTGACGTTTTTATCATAGTTTGGCTGAGATATATGTTAAGTTAAAAATAACTATTTAAATTTTTGATGCACAAAACAACAAAAATTATTCAAATTCGCCAAAGCTTTTTTGCGAGACACGTTCCTTTATTCAACGATGCGGCTTTTTTGAATAAACAATAAAACAAAATTTTTTTGAGAATTCTAGTTAACATACTTCAGCCGCTCCTGAGAAAAAGATTTTTTCTAACATTGGAGAAAATAAAAATGATAAAAATTCACAAGACATAATACATACGCGTAAAAAGAAACTTACATTTCGGGCACTTGAAAAAATAGTATATTTTCTCTAAAATTATTCATGTAATGCTAATCTGTCTATTCATGTTTCCCAACAAAGCATTGCGGGTGGTTAATCCAGGTTACTCAACTGAAACTCCGCTAGACCCTGAAATAGAATCTTTTTTTCATTGAAAAAATTTTTAGTACAATTCTTCCGTTGAAGATCTGTTTAGGCCACCGTTCCGTGTAAGCTTTCGACGCGCCACTTTTCTATTGAAGAATTTAAGTCCACCTTTCCTTGCCAAACAACTCTTGCCAAACAATTGCCGAACAACATTTTAGCGAAGGGTTTGCCCTTTCCAAAAATTTGAGCCTGCCGAAATTTCGCCAAACTCATATTGAAAAAAGTTTTTCCGAACTGTTTGCCAATGATCGGGAAACGCTTACTATTCGAATAGTTGCCGAACAACATCCAAACCTTCTTTCCCAAGCTTAGCCTAAACAGGCGCCGAGTATCACAGCTGAACTATTGCCGAACAAATTTTTTCCACGCTGGTATCAAAACATGTATAGGCGAATTCCAAGTATCTAGTACATTATCTAGCTTGATTCCAATGTATAAGCGCGTAAAACATGATCCAGTTAAATTATTTCTCAAAAATTTTAAACATATTTTTGTATTCAAACTGTAAATTCAGAATTGTCAGAAAGCTTTGAAATTACTATACTTAGACTAATTTTGAAAAATTCCCAACAACGATAGAGCTCAAAATCAAGCAAAAAAAAATAAATAAACAAATAAAAAATACTTGTCTCATCGGTTTCGGTGTAGAAACTTTTAAACAAAATTTGATACAAAAAAAGACCTGACTCTACTGCGTGGAAGATTTGAAATAAAATGACCCATACATAATTCGAAAATTACTAGATGAACTATGTAATGTAGAATATGGAACATATTCGATATGCATAAAACTTTTCTTCTCTTGCAGTTTTCCCTAGAAAGTTCGTTACCGTTAACAAGGAATACATCATCTACTGAAACGGCATATTTTCGGCATATTTTCAATATTTTTTTCTAACATGACGAGCATTGGAAAGTTTTTTTGTATATTATTCGTATTTCTACCTTTTCTTTTTTAAAATTACAGATTTTTATGAGTCTCTGGGAATAGAAAAGACGGTCATTAAAAATAAAATTGTTGGATTTCGGAACAATCGATTTGCGGCAATCTCGGGTGAAGCATGCAGTAACGAGATGAGGTCATACATTACTGCGCTAACCGTATGAGGAGCAATTGGAAAAATTTACACTCACTTTAATATGTATAGAAAGTTTGCGTTTTAAAATAACCTCATATCGCAGAGTACCTCATGAATACATTTTTTGTTCTGACGTATTTACTTGTTTCATTGTTTTCGCGAATTTCTAGAGAATTTATTATAAACAATGTCAAATGATTCCTTACTTTTTTTTGATAAGTAAGAAAACATGTCCCTTTCGTGACATATTTTCGTGACATTATACCCCCCCCCCCCCCCCCCTAAAATGTCAGTGCCGTGGCATGTCCTCAACAACGTTTTTGTCAAACCTTGTTCGAAGTAAAATTGATTCATTTCAAAAAGATCTGCGAAAAATTGGCATGATTTTATTGTCTTTCTTTGAAACTTATATTTACGTAAGGATTTGTGATAAAAAAGGCGATATCGAGACATAAATTATGTCTCCATCAGTTTTGAATAATTTCACGAGCTTATTATTATGCATGCTTTCATTATTATCACCTGGTTAATTTGTTTCTACAAAAGATAATGTTGGAAAGAGAACGATCGCACTGACATATATGGTATTTTCATGTTTATGTGTTCATGACACTTAAACGTTTTACGTAGCAATAAATTGAAGACAAGGTGTAGATAAAAAAAAAACAGGTCAGTTCCGTGGTATGCTGGTACAAGAAAACAAATAAATTTAACATTCCGATTATAGAACTCATTGAAAGGTTTCATTGAGACAAAAAATCAAAGTGTAAGTTTTAAAAAAAACTGCAAGTACAAGCTTCTTAGTCAGTACGTAAAGTCGAAATGTTAGTTCCGTGGTAAGCACTTGCATGTCAGTTCCGTGGCAAAATCGAACTTGCAATTCCTAACGGAATTCAGATGTCAAAGATGCATGAAAATTTGAAAGGTGATGAAAATAAACAAACATTTACCTATTGAACATACGCTTAATATTTTGACGCATAAACATGGAAGTTTCTAAATTTGTAACAACTACACAAATAGCCAGATTAAATAATCATAATTACGCTTATAAAATATATCAAATAATATTAGGGTGATTCCTGGACAAGTGCCCCACGTTTTTTAAAACTGAGACTGTCCTTTTGTAATTATATTTACTAGGGCCCTTATAGCCGTTTTAGGTCAGGCAGTACTTCCAGATGTAGGAACAACCCTCTATTTTTCAATATTCCAAACTACAAAGGTACTGTAGGATTATTAGTAAAGAGTAGCCAATCGGTTGGTCGAGAAATCTTCAGGGACAAGCGCCCCACTTTGATGATCTGGATTGAAAGTGCTTTAAAGACAAAAGAACGTAAAGAAATAGTGAATTATTTGATTTTCCTCTATTTCATAATAAAAAAATTATAGTCAAAATAGTGAATTTGGTTTTGGAAGATGATTGAAAAAATAGGACTGAGATCATCGATCAAGGTGACAACGAAACTAAGGTCGAAAGTCGAAATTTTTAAACCACACAAAAAAAACCGGAACAAAGGCGTTTTTCATTGTTGGATAACGTCTCGAAATTGATGAATAACAATAAATGTGTTGAAAATGAAAAGCTTATCGAGATTGTTGGCAGGGCATTAAAAAAGTGGGGCGCTTGTCCCAATCGTACGATATTTGCGAATCTTTTTGCTGAAAACTATGTGGACCCAAAAAAAGTTCAAATGATTATTTATTGAATGGTCTTCTACGTTGAGAGGTGATGTTGCTGTATCTTACGTACATTGACATTTTAACGATCAAGTGGTAAGCATTTTTGAGTGGCTCAAAGAAATTTTAGCTTGTTTCTCCCATCACAAAGTATAAATTTTGTCAATTATGAATAGAAAACGTACCGAAGTATGACATTTTCGATTGCGTTTATCCTTTGACAGTAAAACACAACTTAACTCGAAATGTAGTTGCAATCTCATCACATAATTATGTTCAAAAGCACGAGAAACTTTAGATATAAAACATAGATAAATAAGATATTAATTGAAAATTTTTATAATTGATTAGGAAAACCATCTAAAAATTATACTTTTTTTTTATCAATTCGTAAATATGGAAAAATACGTAAAAATGAAGCATTTAATTTCTATTATTCTAAATAAAGAAAAAAATAAACATATGAACAGTATAGCCTCCATTTATTCACCATATTTTACATTTTTTTGACAGATTTTTAAAATATAATTTCAACAGTATAATTTATGTATAATTTACATGTTAAAATATAATTTCAACAGTTTAGAAATTTACTCTTCAATTTTATTTTCTTTATTTATTAATTTTTTTTTCTTTTTTCTTGCAAGGTTGGAATAAAAATTTTGAAATTCATCGCCAGAGACTGATTCCAAAAGCTTACGAAAACAATAACACGTATTTCGAAAGTAATCTGTTCACTTTGTGTATCGCTCAATCAAATTTCAAAATGTTTAGGTAAAGAAAGTTATTGCAGGAAATTTTGTAGTTGAAATTGTAATTTGAACAATTTTCCACGTTTTCTTACGATCGAGCCTGCAAATCAAATACTGGCACGAAAATATCGAGTAATTCGTCAGGACCTATACATAATAGAAATTAAGAGAACGAGTTTCGAAAATAGTTGGAACTTTGTATGATGTTGGAAACTGTTGATTCTGATTGATTTTATGTTTCTGAAATACATATTTCCAACTTCAATTTGATTTTGGATTTTTTTTTATTTCTCCAACATGTAAAGTTTCGCCCCTCGAAATCAAAGTATGTATCTCTTTTACGAAATCTTATCTTAAAAAATAACATGAAATCAGCGGCAAATTTTCGCGCAAGGATTGTGTGAATTTATTCAATGTTTCACTTCTTTCAAATATTTCTCACAAACTTTTCAATGTTTACATATTGTAATACAGTTCTACTCGTGGCGCTAATTCACCGAATGCATTGCCAAGTTTTCGATACGAAAAACGTTAATTTTGTAGTTACTGAATTACATGTTTTCCTTTTTTCATCATGTTATCGCCTCGATTTGACTTTACGATTTCTTAAATCAATATTGAGCGAATGTACGCGTGCGTGGCGTGCGGGAATTTTCGTAAATTATTTCCGGTTCACGTAAACAACAGCAATTTGAAAAAGACTGCATCATTTTCTGAGTATTCAATACAACGCTATTTCATCATCCTATATTTTCTAACCTACTCATTATATTTCAATTTTTTTTTTCCGTACAAATAATACCCTAATAAAAAAATGTTCGATCACCCGGCGTAAAACGCTATTTTCGCTTATCGTAATTACTTCAGCTTAATCCGAATTCATCATTTTTTATAACTTTGGCATTCCTATTTCATCATCCGATATTTTCAAATCTGCCTATACCATTTATATTTTAATGATCTTCCCGTGCTGATAACACCTGCATAAAAAATTTTCAATCATTGCAAAAAAATATTATCGCTCATGGTCATTTTAGTTACATACAAATTTTTCATTTTCTATTACCTAACATCGCTATTTCGTCATCCAATATTATTTAATCTACATCCAATTATTCTTCATATTTCAATTACCTTCCCGTACACTTGATAAAACTGTAATAAAAAAGGTTTAACTTTTTAGTAAAAAAATATTTTCGCTCATCATTATTACTTTAGTTTCATCCGAATTTCTCATTTTCTATAGCTTTGACATGAAAATTTTTATGTTTAGTGCAATATTTGAACAATCCTTTAGAAAAGTTTGTCGTTATTTTTCATTTTAAAACTTTCGTCATTGAGATATTCGGTTTATTTTCGGAGCCTTAATTAAGACTGGAGATAATTTTGTTTGTTCGCCTTGCACTTACTTGCTGCGATTTGTATGTGGGCTATTTCCTCCTGAAGGGTTCCAGGTACAACGGGATGTCTTGTCTGGCCTCGACAACTCCATTTTCACTTTTTTTGGTAGTCCAAGAAAATAACTTACGTAAAAATCGGGGTTTTAATAAGAACTTTAGAGACAATCGCTGCTGAACGTGTTGCGCGATATGTATGACCAAAAGGGTAAAGCGAGCAACTTGAAGCTACTGAATTCACTAATGAACTGCAATGAACTAAAACCACGAATTTAACGACAGCTGGCGGCAGCGACTGCGTATGTAGCGCCTGTAGCGGACAGCGATTCAAGCTCAAGTGCGTTATTCCCTCCCCTCCCTTGCGTTCGAGGTTTGAGCGCATATCCCGTTATGTTACGCAGGTTAAGCTATAGCTTTCTAAAATTTGTCGTAGTGCGCCTGAAGCTTCAAACATTTAAAATTGAAGGAAAAAAATATACCATATACGGGTCAGAATTTCTCAAACGGATCACCCAAATTGGATGAAAATTCAAATCGACTTGAAATTGATTTTTTACGATAGTGTTTAACTTTTCTGACATAAATCCAAAGTGATTTCGTTGAAAAATTTTTTTTGTTTAGAATATTAGCAATTAAAAATTTTCATCACTTTTTTTTTACAGAATTAATTGTGGCTGATCTAGTTTTCCGAGTTTTATGTTTCTTGTAGTGTTGGATGAACCATATATTTTATGATTACGATCAACTCCACGTAATGCCATGGAACGATTTCTCAATAGCTAATAGATAAAAAGAAAAGAGAACATGTTTACCAATCCACCGCTATGTTTCATTATCGAATTGTTCTTTCGGACGTGTACAAACAGAATTCACTGTTAGTATGTAAACTACGTATCTAGGTCACCAAATTTGATATATAAACTCGGGATCGAAGATCAGAAAGCAGAAAGAATTGTAAGCTATTTGGAGGAACACTGTGCTGTTCCACTGTTTGTTCTAATAAACCTGGGTTGAGAAAAAGAATCTCGGTATTTCTTCAATCATCAACCTAGAATACAACAAAAATTGGCGACGAGGATTTGGATTAGTCGACGTCTAATTCACTAAGGACGTTGCAACACAGTTGCACAAGAACTATCGAACCACTCTTGGCAATTGGCATCTTTCGGACGATCGTATTCAAGATTTCTGTGTTTTCCGACTAAACACCGACAGCTTCGAAAACCTGGCTTGACGACAGCGTGACACCAGAACTAGCAACCTGGTCCTGACCGTTCAAGCAGCCACGAGGAAACACTCTCGAGACGACTTGGAGCTAAATCGCGGGGTAGCGCTCACGATCCCAACGTCAACAGAGACAAAAACGAGCCAAACAGCGGAAGCCACAACATTAAAGTAGCCACTGTGTTTTTGAAGAGACATCTCTATCAGGGCCACTGATACAAGCCGCCAATCACCGAAGCAACAGCGTACTCTACGAGCCATCAGACTTCAAGATTCGACGCAAACGACCGGTTCTAAGTGAGTTGTACCATTGTATTTCGGTGAAAAGTGCATTCCCTAAATTTCTTGCAATTTCCTTTCTCAAATCCTAAATCAATCCTAAATTAATGCGAAATCAATCATAAATCAATGCTAAATCGATCTTAAATCAATCCTAAATTAATGCGAAATCAATCATAAATCAATGCTAAATCGATCTTAAATCAATGCTAAATCGATCTTAAATCAATCCTAAATTAATGCGAAATCAATCATAAATCAATGCTAAATCGACCTTAAATCAATGCTAAGTCGATCTCATATCAATCCTAAATTAATGCGAAATCAATCATGAATCAATGCTAAATCGATCTTAAATCGATCCTAAATCAATCTGAGATCAATCTTGAATCAATCCTGAAATACGAAATGTCAAACCCAGATACACCCAATTCGTCGACCCAAGGGACTGCAGAGAATCGAGAAACTTTCAAAATTGAATTCTTGATTAAATTGATTAATCAAAAATTCGACGGTGATCGTTTAAAGGTCCGTAGTTTTGTTAAGCAAATCGACGCAGTCTTTGAGTTGGCAACAGAAGAACAGAAGCCTGCTCTGTTACTTTATGTAAAGAGTTTGATACCAGGTGTACTCCTAAGTAATTTCCGGTTTTTTCAATGGATGGCTTTCTGTTTTGTACCGCTGTTGGTAACACATACCATATGTCATTTTGTTCAGTCATATCGAGTGCTTGAACTGCGTTGACATTTTCTCGAAAAAATCTTCCAGTAAGTTTTTATTGCGCTTCAAAAATGTCGAATTTTGTACCGAATTTTGAGCATATGCGCCATGCATTGCTTTTCATGTTCAATCAGGGGAAAAAAGTGTCCGAGAGCCACTGTGCGCTTGTGGAAGTTTATGGTGATCGTGCATTAACACTTCGAACATGTGAAACGTGGTTTCGACAGTTCAAAAATGGAGATTTCGACCTGAACGACGCCGCACGCTCCGGCAAGCGAAAATCGTTCGATGACGCCGAGTTGCAAGCATTATTAGATGAAGACAACACGCAAACGTAACGACAGCTTGCAGATGCGTTGGGAGTTCATCAGCAAGCAATTTCCAAACGTCTGCGAGCCATGGGAAAAATTCAGAAGTGTGGAAAGTGGGTGCCCCATGAACTGACCGAGAGACAAATGGAGAATCGAAAAGTGACCTATGAAATGCTGCTTCAACGATACAAAAGAAAGTCTTTCCTGCATCGTATTGTTACTGGTGATGAAAAGTGGATTTTCCTGGAGAACCCTAAGCGCAACAAATCGTGGGTGAGTCCAGGTGAAGCATCGACATCGACGGCACGGCCAAATCGTTACGGTCGGAAGGTCATGTGCTGTGTGTGTGGTGGGACCAGTCCGGTGTTATATACTTTGAACTGCTGAAACCTGGTGAAACTGTGAATGCCGTTCGCTACAAACAGCAAATGAAAGATTTGAGCCGAGCCATTGTGGAAAACCGACCAGAATATCAACAACGACAGAAGAAGGTGATTTTGCTCCACGACAATGCGCCGTCGCATAAGTCGAAAGTCGTTCGTGACACGCTGGAAAGGCTCAAGTGGGAAGTGCTTGATCATGCGGCTTACTCACCAGACCTGGCGCCATCCGACTACCACCTCTTTGCCTCGTTGGGCCATGCCCTTTCTGAGCAGCGCTTCGACTCGTACGAAAATGTACGAAAATGGCTCACCGAGTGGTTCACCTCCAAAGGCAATGATTTTTACTGGCGTGGTACCCACAATTTACCAGAAAGGTGGGAAAAATGTGTAGAAAGCGATGGAAAATACTTTGAATAAAATAAAGGTTACGGTTTTTTTGGAATTATGTGTTTTATTTGCAAAAAAACCGGAAATTAATTAGGAGTACACCTGGTAACTCCGACAGGTATTTGAGGCCTGTTAAAACGATGTTGTAGATGTAAAAAAAAATTTTCTCGTTTGAAAATTTCTTTCAACTGCTCTAAAAAAGGAAACTGCACAAAATATTCTTTTTTTGAATCATTGCAAGTTCTACAAGCGGCGTTAATATCAGCGATTAACATGAAACAACCAGAACAATAAAAGTGTTTGATGATTCTGTTCGCACCTATAGAAAAAAACTGTTTGAATTTGTTGAGACTGATTTTTTGGAAATTATCATGTAAACAACGCATATTTATGACAGCAATAATGTCAGCAAGACACTCATAATTTACGTTATGACGCAATAGAATCATAAGGACGAGCAACATACTTTCCCCTACACTTAAAAGTGAACCCCGATACAATGGCATATCATTTTGGAAATCAGCTGCATCATCTTCCTCATTTTGTTGATTTATAAGATTTTCCTCATTCACCTCGTCAAACTCGAAATCATTATCCAAATTTTCTTGACGTCCATGTTCCTCATTCTCAACATCTTCATAAACTCTTTCTGCGTCTGAGTCATTGTCGTTGTCAACGTCTACGTCGCGCGGTCCCTGTAGATTGTATCTGTTGTTCTGGTCGTTTGCATCAACCCCAACATTAGGCCTCAACAGCTCTAGTCTTTGACTTCTTCGTTGAGGCCCTAATTCGTTGAGATTTCTTCGAAACATCATGCAAGATGACCAAAACTGTAAAATAATATTTTTTTCGTGCAAGGATACGTTTCTTTGTTAATTGTATCATTTTGACTGTAGTCAAATGAAAAACTCATTTATTTATTAAAAATGAAAATTACATACTGAAGATCAATATAATTTGGGATAATATTGGATTTTAAATATTTTTCAAAAGCAAATTTTTAAGTTGAAAAAGTTTACTTATCATATCTTCAATTATTCACATTTTTCAGACCTCTCTCAATAATGCTTGAAGTAATCTCCTATAACAATTTCATATTTTAGGAAAATTGTACATATCCTCAAATTTAGTTAATTGATTGATGAATGAAAGTCACGTGTTGAACATTAATATTTACTTAGATTCAATCAGATTGTAGATATTTTTGATACGAAGAATTATATCTATGAATTTCGGAGTACAGTTTGTTTCAAATTTGCTTAACTTTTTAAAAATGAAGTTTCTAATAGTACATAACACGACGAGTTTCCAATTTACATCCTATTTAACAATTTAGAAATTTAAGAGAAATCGATAAATTTTTAATAATTATTTGGCATTTACAACCAACTTCGTCAAATATTGTGTTAATACATAATGAATTTCTTTATCTCATTTGATTTGTAATCATTGTTGTCACTTTGTCATACCTGCGCGGAAAATATTTTTTGCCAGTCTTTTACTCCTTTTTACGAATTGACGCGCAAAAATTTTAGTCTTGATCAATTTTGGTAAAAAAACAAGACCTCTAAATCAACTTTATTTACTTTGCGATTGTTGTTGTGTTTTGTACATTCATGTAGTCTGATGTACATAGTCTGTAACTCTGTTTAACTCATCGATGCCTGTCGATGCCAGATACATCAATTTATTGAAATCAATCAAAATCGATGTATCAATTTTTTTCTATGTGTACCACTATAGCTATATCTCGGACCCACCTAGGCACGTGCTATAGCCAAGTTGCTCAAAAAACGCCCAGGCCCGAGTCGACCAAAACTACGCAAAACAAATGCCGGTCGCACGTGCTCACTGCTGCAGTGAGCACGTGCGACCGGCATTTGTTTTGCGTAGTTTTGCGGTTCAACGTTTCTGTACCTACAAAAAAAAGTGAAAAAAATCGCAGCATCGGTATTTTTCGCTATAAAAATGTCACAGAAAGAGCCCTCGAAAAGAAAAACTAAACACGCGCTTGTTTGGTGGACCAAAAGTGGCGAAAAAAGTGTTGTTCAAGCGTCCAAAATTCCAATTGATAAACAGTATCCCGGCGCAATCGCTAATTTGTGGTGGTCCGAAGGTGGCTCACGAAAAAAATACGATACGAAGGTGATAAATCTCAGTTGTAAGTAAAACCTATGTATCTGTGTATTTTGTTACTGACAATACTCTGAACAAAAATGCTAGTTATATAGGGTTACCAGACGTCCCGGTTTTCAGTGGCGTTTGCCAATGTCCCGGAAAAAATTGATTTGAATTGATTTGTTATTGATCCATTTTGCTGATTATGCATTTCGACTCGACCCATCTGGTAATCCTAAATTATGTTACAGTAACTTTTCTGGCGGGGTAAAATACATAAAAATTTTACATTGTGCTTTTGTGTGCAAAACATATAATACTTTCGCTATTTTATACCAACATTTAAAAACTTGTTTTCTGTTCATTTTATGTTGATTTAGGCATCAGAGTGATATTGAAATTTCAAGTAGCTTCTCTATTTTAGATTTCATTCTAATCTTTTGGTACTTCATTTTTTCATTCGCAAATTTATAAAATTTTTCCATTTTGAAAATGGTACCTGTCGTATTACATTTTATCTACATTTTTGTAGTCATGTTTTTTGTACTGTTTATTATTCAATGCTTTGAAATTTACATAATTTACTGTTATGTAATAATTCATGATTTTGTACTCTACAATTTAATTTATAAATTGAAATTCAAAAAAATGTTTTCCATTTTTCAATTAATCTATTATAACCAATTTTAATTAAATATTCAAATATGATAATTTCATGTTTTTTTGTTTTGTTTTAGAATTTAACGTATTCCTGTGGTGTATGTTATTATGTTAATGGTTGCATTCCTTGCAACTTTAGTGATTTCGTATTTCGTAATTATGTCAATTAAATAAATGTAATAGTTCTTGTTATTATGTGTAATTGGGATTTTTATAGCTTTTCTAAAAACTCGACTTTTCTATGATGGTATAGTTAAGTTTTTACATGTATTTTTTCCATAGTGGTACACTCAATAAATTTGAAAATGTAGATAATTGTTCGAACAAAGTATATTTCAACATTTTTTCTTTATTGTGGATGGTTATATTTTGCTGTATATTATTTTTGATCTACGTCTACAAACTGTATTATTCATAATCTCAATATCAATATTTGATATTTTTCTATTTCATTATTTTTCTGTATTTTTTGAACTATTATTTCTTCTTTATATCTGATACTCTGTTTTGTTTGTTAAACATTAACTTTTTTCATACAATTGGATTTCTGTCTCCTTGTAACTTATAATTTCATACTTTGGTATCATCATTTCTTTAAGTACATTATTAGGTAGCTCTTATTTGGGCGATCTTTTTAAATCATTGCGACTCTCCCTGAAAATTAATCAAAAAATTATAATAAAATGTTCATTCAAATTTGAAGGAAATCAGACGTTATTAACCCACGCCGCGTGTTAATACATGTGAATTTTCAGAATTTTATAATTTTCTGATATACATGCACATTTTTTTTTACATTGCAAACGTTTCAGTTAATATTGTGTTCAACAGATGATTTTTGGAAATAATATTTATACTTTTTATTTTTACAAGATGATGTTTCCCAGCTTGAATCACTACCAGTCAGTATCAATGATGAAATTGTCAAAGGACAAATTTTTCATAAAAATGTAATTGATGAGCGAGATAAGATGGCCAAGGACAAAAAAAATGTTCAAACAACCAGAAAAGACGTGCAAGCTGATGCAAACTTAGAAATACTCGATGATCCTGGCATATTCTCTCAATCAACTACAAGCCAAAACAAGGAGGCCCTCTTTGTATCTGAGGCATTTCCTACTGCAGGAACGTCTAGTACCCGTATGTCAACTAGATTAACTAGTATTATATTTTGATACAGGGTGCGCCATTTCTTATGTCGGCATGTAAACATTGAATAACTTGAAAAAAAAACAACCGATTTCTGTAAATGAGGTATTTTTATTTAGTTTGGTCCTTTACAATTTATTTAGACTAGTTTTTGAACACAACATCAATCAAGTGGCCGCCCTTATTGTTCACAGCAAAATATGCCCTTTTTGCGGCGTTTTCCATTACCTTTTCGAGCATCTCGGGTGGTATAGCAATGATTTCGGCACGAATATTTTCCTTAAGCTCTTCAATGGTCTGCGGCTTGCTGGCGTACACTTTACTTTTCAAATAACCCCACAAAAAGAAGTCTGGAGGGGTCAAATCTGGAGATCTGGGTGGCCATTCAATGTCGCCTCTTTTTGACATCAGACGTCCAGGGAATTTTCGTTGCAGAAACTGGATTGTTTGATTCGCAGTGTGGCAGGTCGCACCATCTTGTTGAAACCAGTAATCTTCAAGACCTTTTTCACGCATTTGTGGGCAGACATAGTGAGCCAACATCCACCGATATCGGTTTCCATCGATCGTTTGGTTCTCTTTGAAAAAATAAGGACCAATGATGGTTTTGGCGCAAACGCCGGCCCAAACAGTAACTTTTTGGTCATGCAATGGCGTTTCATGGATCTCGTGTGGATTCTGCGTTCCCCAAATGCGGCAATTTTGCTTATTAACGCCTCCAGAAAGTTTGAAATGTGCCTCGTCGGTCATTAAAATTCGCTTCCAAAAATCAGGTTCAGTATCAACTATTCGAGCGATTGTTTGTCCATATTCCAAGCGACGTGGATGATCTGTAGGCAATATTCTTTGTGTTAATTGCATTTTGTACGGAAACAAATGCAAATCATCTTTCAAAATGCGCCGTAGAGTGGTTCCACTGATGCCGAGATGCTGAGCGCGGTGACGATATGAAACTTTTGGGTTTTGGGCAACGCTCTCTCTGACAGCTTCAATCAGTTCATTTGAACGTCTTGGTCGTTGATGAACGGGTTGTTCGCGATCTTTCACTGTCCCGTGGTCACAAAAATTCGACACCAAACGACGAATAGTGTTGTCAGATGGTGCCTGTTTGCCAAGATATTTTCGACGATATGCTCGTTGAGTTAACACAACTGAACGACTATTTTCAATGTACAAAGTAACTATTTCAGCGCGTTCTTTTGGTGTGAAGCGATACATGGTTGAAATTGTACTGAATTTACGTTTCCAAAACAAGTGAAGTCAAGTAAATCGGTTGTCAAATGTTTAAGTTATTCAATGTTACAATACCGACATAAGAAATGGCGCACCCTGTATAAAGAAACTAGTATCGTTTTTTCATTGTGTTGATTATTTTTGTATACTTTTCCTATTTTTCTAAATTCAAATAAACGTCGCAACATACTAAAGTTTCTCAATTTCACGGTTACTGCAATGCAAGTACTTTGTTCAATTTTCTCATATTTATTTTTACATATTGCAGTTCAAAGTCGAATTACTTAAAGTGTGGGTTACAAAATACATAATTGATACTATAAATGAAATCACCATCAATTCAGATGGTAAGTTAAAAAAAAGTGCAAAAGTAATTAGTTGTTAATAATTTTACCATTTTATTCATTTTCTAGATTCATAAATAAAGTGTTAAGAGATTCTTGTTTTAAATGACGACAATCACAAAACTTATGCGACTTTTTAATTTATTATTTGTTTCTTTTCATTCAGAATAAGCTTTCTGAAGGATTAAGTTAAAAGGTCAACTTTACAAAAAATTTCTAACTTTTGTTATCATGAATGAATTTTTGTTCCATCTCCTCCATTTGAAAAGGGATCACCGAAGCTAATGCTTTAAAAGAAATGATAATTCTAAAATTTAAGTATGTATAGAAATAAATGACCAAAAATGTGTATATACAATTACAATTAATCTTAAATTTCGTAGATGATTTTAGATTACTGTAACGAACCGAGTTGTGTTGTTCGAACCGCTACCTTCAGGGACCGGTCAAAAACGATAAATTACTCAAATTTCCTTAAACACACGTTTAGTTTATTATACTCAGACACAGGTTATTTCCGTGAGCGAATACAATTCTCCGCGATAAGAATTCTCGGACGCAACAATAGGTTTCTACATCTTTGCAAGTTTACTAGAAGGACTCCTGAATTCAAAAAGCGCGGCAATGCCTGATGAGCCGGTATTTATAGGTACGATTTTCCATAAAACATGACCATATTTGGGCATAGGGAAAAATCAGAGAATGATAAGGCGATGAGCTGGCAATTGCTCACCGGAAAAAAACACACTTCGGGAGTCTTAATAGTACATTATTTCGCAATTGGGAATCGTAATTACGCGCTATCTAAATGTCTTCTTGCAATTAAGGCAAAAATTGATCGTTTTAATGACAAAATGTTCACTTTTATGAACTATTCCAGAATATTCTTACAAGTTTTCTATATTTAAATTACCATGTCACCGGGACGTGACATTCCTCATCCCTCTGGTATGCACGTCCCCATGCATTTACAATAAAACGTGATAAAAAGAAAAACAAAAATCTGTCGCTAAAACACAGAAAAGAGAGAAAGAGAAGAAAAAAAAAGGAAAATACTAACAAGAGAACTTGCTACTGGAAAACTGAAATTCGCAATCTGCGGCACGCCCCTACCCCTTTAGCTATACGCACGCCCTCGTGTGTTGTGGCAAGTCGTGGCCTAAGTACATAAAATCCGCAAAAGTTAAACGCATTACACAAGAAAAGTACATTCAAATTATAACGATAACTGAAATGCTACTGGCAGAAATACACATGTAACATGCCAGAGAGAGAAAAAAAAAGTCAAAGTTGTAAACGTGATAAAAGTAATAGAATGCAAAAACGCAGAAGTTAAATCAAACTTGCAAATGCAAAAAATGAAGCAAATTTGTAGACACAAAAAATTATGCAAAAACGCAAACGCAAAAATAATGCAAAATTGCAAACGCAAAAAAAAATGCGAAATTGTAAACGCAAAACAAAAAAAATGTAAAATATAAGAAATTTTTAAATATTGCTGATGTGCGCAAAAACAATTAAAAAAAAAAAAAAAATCTTCAACGACAAAACGACTACCGTCAGGCTTGATGACCTTCACCGCACAAGTATCTCTAACTTGAATTGAGACCAATACATAATCTCTCTGAAACATTTTTAACCACCAAAAAAAAAAGTCCCTAAGCGGTTTCCAGATAGTCCCACTCTGAAGGGTACGGTGGGGAGATGGGTTGTTGCTGTAGCTCGACGAACTTTTGAACCGTAAGACTAGGCGACGACTGCGGCGATGGCCTGTTTATGGGTTGCGACGTCCTGCAGGAACCAAGTGAACTGAGCTGCGGTGACAGACTACGGTTGCTGTTGCGGCGTTGTCTGAAGCGATTTCATGATGGATCTTCTGAAATTTGCGTGGACTTGGTCAAAAAAGGAACTCGATTCAAAATTGTCTGAAGTTGTGTTTGGTGGACCGGAATGTGCCGTAGGCTCGATGCGGTAAAATTCGTCCCTAGATCAGCATAAAATCCATGACATCGATGCAGGGCCGAATTAACAAGTAGGCAGAATAGGCAGTTGCCTGGGGCCCCCGATTTTAGGGGGCCCCCGAAAAATGAAAAAGACTTCTAAAATTTTCTTACAAACATACAATTCTAGAGAGTGAAAGAAAAATATAATCAGAACTGAAAATAATTGAAAAAATACGAAATAATAAAACAAACAAAGTGAAATCACAATTGACTTGAATAGAAGCCTTCAGGCGGAAATTTCAACGTGAATGATGAATGAGTGAATGATGGATGACAAATGACAAATAAATTAATGTATCATTTGACAGGCTCAGAGGCAAAACGACACAAGAATTCCCAAAAGAAAGACCGACTTATGTGAGTCAGCATATTTTTTATCCTTTCTTGGAAATTCTTGTGTCGTTTTGCCTCTGAGCCTGTCATTTGGTATCATTTAACAAATACGTTTTCGTGAATGTTCGAGAATAGAAATCAATGAAAAGGTCGAGAATATTCGAGAACAATAAATGACTGGAATTTTCTGTAATATTCTGGAACACTTGAATTTGTATATAAGACGAAGAATTCGCTGTACGGGGATAGTCACGTCTGAGAATACTCACCGTGAACAATAACATAGTGTAAAGTGAATAAGTGAATGAAATATCCTTGTTATTATCTCGTAAATGTCCGCGTTTTTTTCTTTACCGTAGTGAGACCATCATTTTTCGGGAGTGATAGTTTAAGTGCAATACACTAGTAAATACTAAAACCATCGTTTGTGTCTTAAGTTGTTATTTTGCAAAAAAATGTCTCGTTCATATTTAAGTGGTGCGCAAAAAAGAAAGGTTGCCGAAGAAAAACGATCACGAACAAGTGCAGTGTTAGAAAAAGTTCCAAAACCCGACAATTATTTTCATCGGAACGTAAAAACACCAAATTCATCAGGCAGTCAAGGACTTGCAACTAGTCCTGAATTGAACGATGATCCAGTCAACTCAACACCTGAATCTTCAAACCAATTTCTTGTGGGCAAAAGTGTACATAAAAATCAAGGTGTAGAAATTTCCAACCGTTCCAACGATCCAGGAAAACGGGAAAAATTTACTAGTGAAGATGTAAGATTTTGGATTGAACATGGGCCATCCACATGTCAAAATTCGACTGGACCATTCGAATCATCTAAGCGTTGGTATGGAAACGAATCAACATCGAGATATTGTTCGCCCAACGTATTTTTTGGGACTAAACCAAATGGAGAAAAAACAAACCGAGATTGGCTTATTTATTCACCAATGAAAGGTGATGTATGATTTGAATCAATTTCTTTCACGAAATTCACTCTATTTTTTGAGAAAGAATCAGGTTTTTTTCTAGCAAGAAAAAAAAATCCTTAAAAAAAAAAACTTGAGGTTAAACGAATTCGCTTTAAAAGTAACTTCTAATTTCTTACTTGAAAATTTATGAGTAACTTGTAATCTAACCAAGTTACATTAACTTAAACAAGTTACATTAACTCAACCAAGTTTCTTTTAAAAAGTAACTCACCCACCCTTAATTCATAGTTTGTGTATCATTCACATAATTTGTAACACTGTGTGACCTCAAAAATTACAAAAAAAAAAAAAAAAATACGAAACCTGTCTACAATGGCTGGTGATGATTCTTTAAATACTTCCATTACATTTTTTTTTCAAATTTAGCCCTCGTTTTCGATTTACTCATTAAATTAATTCTTTTTAAAAGCATGCTTTTGATCACGTAATATTGGTCCTTTTTTTCGAACAAAAGACTAGTTGTGTCCTCTTATTAACCTGATCACGTTTCTGGAATAAAATAGGTCAAAAACTGCACGGGAAAAAATTTGAAATAGCGGTCAATAAGTCTTTTTTTTATATTCTCTGACCTTGAAAAAACATTCAGAGAAAAGAAAACGGAAAATGACAGAAAACCGGAAAGCCGGTCGAATAAATAGACTTAACATTAAAAAAACCTGTAAAAAAAGTATTCAGGGGGTCATTACCAACCATTCTAGACAGGTTTCGTTTTTTTATAATTTTCAAAATTATTTTTAGGCACACAGTGTAATTGATAATAATAATTTTTGGTTTTTATTCACAGGGTCTGTCTATTGTTTTTATTGCAAGCTATTTCTACCACCCGACCAATCGATAAAACTTTCTCGTGAAGGATATGATGACTGGAAAAACATCGGAAGTCATTTACAACAGCATGAAAAAAATCCGAAACATCGGGAGTGTTTGCTGATTTACCGGCAAAAACGAAAGGACGAAAATAATCTGCCAGAACTACTCGAGAATGAACTACTAAGTGAAAAAAAATACTGGCGCGACGTTTTAAAACGGGTATTTGCTGTCATTACCACATTAGCAGAGCGAGGTTTGTCATTCAGAGGTTCGAACGAGCAATTCAGGGTGCCGGGCAACGGAAATTATCTAGGGTTACTTGAACTCGTTGCGAAATTCGATCCTTTTTTGCAAGGTCATATTGTTAGATACGGCAATGCTGGGACAGGTGTAACTTCTTACTTATCGAAGACGATCTGCGAGGAGTTCATTAACATTATGGGTAAAAAAGTCAGATCATACATTTTAAAAGAGGTTACTTCGGCTAGGTATTTTAGCTTATCTGTCGATTCGACTCCTGATGTATCGCATGTTGATCAATTGTCTATTATTTTAAGATATGTTTCTCCGAACGATTTTCAACCAGTCGAAAGGCTTATAACTTTTCTTCAGTTGGAAGGTCATACTGGTGAAAGTCTAGCGAATCAAACTTTAAACTTTCTTACTGAAAACTGTGGTTTAGATATTCAAAATTGTAGAGGACAATCATATGACAACGCATTCAACATGTCCGGAAAGTATAAAGGTGTGCAAGCAAGAATATTGAGTTTGAATGAGAATGCGATCTATGTTCCCTGTTCCGCGCATTCCCTTAATTTGGTTGGAGAGCATGCTGTGAAGTGCTGTTTTTATGCAGTAGATTTTTTCGCCATTATGCAGACATTATATAATTTTTTTTCCGCTTCCACCTATCGTTGGGGCGTATTAAAAAATAAAATAAACAATGAGAAAACTTTGAAGACATTGTCAACTACACGCTGGGAAGCACATTCGAATGCGACGAATGCAGTTTACGATTCATTTGATATCATATTAGAGGCTCTAGAAATCATTGCTGATGATGAATCACAAAATACTGATACTCGTTATGAGGCGACGTGTATCGCGAATAAAATGCAAAAATTCGAATTTGGTTTCATGTTGATTTTATGGAACTCTATTTTGACTGCTATGCGTTCAGTGAGTAAGTCATTGCAAAGTGAAAAAGCAGATTTGCAAACGTGTGCTTCTTTGTACGGATCGTTAGAAGAGAGTTTAGCTTCATTCCGTGAAAAGTTCAATGATTTCGAGGAAAAAACAAAACGATTATTACCTGGTGTAGGTTATACAGAAATCGTAAAACTTACTCGTCGTAGAAAAAAACAACCTAATGACGGAAATGCTCCAGAAGTAGAATTTTCGCCTCGCGATGATTTTAGAACAAAAGGTTTCCTCGAAATCATCGACAATCTTCACAGTGAAATCAAACGGCGTGCGAAAGTGTATATGGAAGTTTCAGAGATTTGCATTTCTCATCAACTTTTCTCTAAGTGGTGGAGACCTCCACGAAGCTATAAATAACTTAGTTCGTTTTTATCCTAGAGATTTGGAAGAATTTTTCATTGAAATGAAACAATTCCAAAGTTACGTGAACTCCAGATACACCGATGCACAAAAAAATCATAGTCATTTGTATAAGATTCTAATGGAAGATCAATTAGCCGAAGTATTTCCTAACACAGAAATAGCTCTTCGAATTTTTTTAACATTAATGATCACAAATTGTTCTGCCGAACGATCCTTCTCGCAATTAAAAAGAATCAAAGCTGCTGAAAGAGCTACAATGCGACAAGAGCGACTCGAGATGTTAGGTATACTTTGCATTGAGTCAGATTTATTGAACAAAATCGATATTGATGATATAATTGATGAATTTGCCGAAAACAAATGTAGAAAACGACATGTTTAAAATGTAGATAGTAATTTTATTGATATTATTACATTGTGACAATAAAATTTTTATGAAAGATATAAGTTTGTATTTTTTAATCGAAAAAAGAAGGGAACGGACGTAAAAAAAGGGCCCCCAAATTGATGGTTGCCTAGGGCCCCGTTGAGGGTTAATCCGGCCCTGCATCGATGGTGTTCAATGGTGTTGTCTTTTTAACTCAACTGGCCAATTTGTAGTCGATTGAGTAAGGTATAACAACTCGCCTTGCCCATGAAGTATCAATCACTTAAAGCCTCTAGTGATTTCGTGGTCCCTTGAAGGACGGAAATGACTATCTCTTGGAACCGCTTAAAGATTACAGTTGGTAAAAAGAAAACTTAAAACATTTCTCTGCATGAACTTAGCTATTCAGCCTCATTTGTGCGATGAAAATCATCGAAAAGATGGAGATAGAGAGAGAAAAAAAATTGACCTCGTCGTCAAAAGAGTACATGTAACAGTCAATCCACATACAACTGAACGCGCTACAATTTCTTCGTTCGCAGAACGGAAACTCCAAAATTATTAGACCCAAAATATCTCAAAAATCTTTTTCTTTGACTGGGTTTACAAGAATCCCAACAATACATTCGAATAATAGTGAATATCAACCAAGCCAAAGAAAAAACAGAATTCTCTTGCTGAGCAGGAAAAAGTTCCATCCCTTGCAGTTGGGGGAAATTTAATTCTTTTTTTTTTCTCTCTTTGAATTTTTGCAATTAAGAAGGCATACATCTGGCCATTCAATTTAAAATTCACTGACTAAAAACAACGAAAAAGAATTACCTCCACAGGAGTTATTTGCAATTTTTTATGCGATATCTTCTCAGAAAAACTCTTTTTTATTTACTTATTATTATTATTTTTTTTTATTTTTTTTTATTTAATTACTAACAAATTTCTAAACGTTATTTTTGAATTTATTATTATTATAATTATATATATATATTTTTTTATTATTATTATCCCGATTCTTGTCTTTATATTGTACTGTTCTGTTCAAATCACTCTGTTAAATTTTCTTTATTTATTTGAAAAGTTGAAACTCAGTTTGTTTTTCATGTATTTTTTTTTTTTTTTTTTTTGTGATATGTTTAATGTCATTTTGATCAATATTGATCACCCGAAAAAAAATTGTTGGGTTGACTAAATTCATTGCTCCATTCCTCTGTTTATGCCTTATTGAATTTTGGTTTCAAGAAATTGAAATGTACTACTCATTGTCTAATTTAACATTTTGTAAAAACATATCAAATATATTTTCTAATATTCCTCTTTCTTTTATGTTTATTTAATTTTCTATCATTGACGTTATAAGCTGTATTCTGGTCCAATCGCCCTAAAATACTTAAAGATACCTTTAATTTTTTTTTGAAGTTTCACTATGATTATAATAAATATTACTACTTGTTCATAATTATTTTTCTAAATCTTTCTGATTTTGATGTTTCTCATTGTCAGATTTTATTGGAAAGTCACAAGTGCACCGTTCTCTTTGATTTATTTTAATTATTATAACTTAAAGTTTCTGGTTTACTCGTAATCATATCAAACATTTTCATGGGTTTTTCGGCTTACCCGCAACCATAATAAAAATTTTCATGGGTTTTTCGGCTTACCCGTAACCATAATAAACTTTTTCATGGGTTTTTCGTAAGTTCGCCATTCATGTTCAACTCTGTCCTGCAAAACTCTCTGAATTGTGGAGAACCCAGTTTGCTTGATGGGCTTTCGACCCGCCTTCACTCATATTGGTGACTATTTTACGAAGCGCTTAGGATTCGTGAACTCAGTGTATTAGATAGGGACGTGGAACACTTTTTCGCACAACACCCTCAAAATTACAGACCATGAATGTGTGGTGTAACCGTTGCCTCCTACTGGCAGGGCTTAATACGTTACCAAAATCACTGCCACGAGGACACAAGTGGGCTTAATGTGACTTGGATACCACTCGCAGGGAAACCAGTCAGTAATAAATAGGGCTAGAGTCCTTGCAGTCAAAATCCCCCATTGAAGGCGAAATTTATGAATTGATCAAACGTGGTGCACTTTTGACGAGTATTTCATTGATGAGAAAATTTTATACAATTTTAATTTTCGTTTTGTTTTGTTTTGTCTTGTATTATTTCTTCTTTGCCGAAACAGAATAAAACTTTATTATTTTTACCTAATATTTCAAGCGATTTTACGTTGTATAATATTTGAGGCAATGTAATTCAGTTTCTCCACATTTTTGATCGTTTTTGTAATTTATCATGTAATCGAAATGATTCATATTTAATATATATTGGAATATTAGCAACTCTCAATTTCTGTCATTGTTAGTATTATTATTATTATCAGTATATATTTCGAAGTATTATAATAAGTATGTTAAGAACTTTTCATGTTAAAAAAAAAAATTTTTTTCCTCTTTTTTGAATATACTTTTTTGAATTGTAAGAATTGAATTTAATCAATTCAGTATGCAGTAAAACGTCGTATCACTTTATCTTTTGCTTTGTTCTTCTCTATTTTGATTAGAAAAAGAAAAAAGAACCCTAACATGCAAGAATAGATAATAAAGGAGAAGTTGAATAAAAACTGATAGCTCGATTTAAGGTTATTCCAAACAATTTTCTTTTACTTCGATGAATTTGTTCAAGGTGTATTTTATAAATATTTTATACTTTACGTTAAGTATTATGTATGAAATTTCAAAACTTTCCGGAAGTTCTTTTGAATTGTATTTCATTATTCTATTTTGAAAGAGTGATAATATATCCAATCATGAGTTGTAATTGCTAAAAAAATTCTACGAAACGTTATTGTATCGTGTATTTGCTTATTTTACTTTCGAAGAAGTGATTAAGTTTACGTTATCAATCGGAAATTGTAATTGTCAAAAATTTTTTTTTTGTATGATTTTCATTGCAAATGATTTTTTTAGATTATTCTATTTTCGAAAAAGTGATTTAGCAAGTGATTTATCAGTAGCTGTAATTATTAAAAAAAAAATTTTGCACGAAATGTTATTGCAACTTTTGCGATATAGTTTTGCTTGTCGAGAATTTTTTTTTTTTTTTTTTTTTTTTACATGTTCTATCTAACCATAAACAGTCATTATATATACATTTTGCGTTTTCATTTTTTTTTCGAAGTCGTTATCCATTCAGGATCTAACTATGTTCTAAAACTCTTTGAAATTTTTTTAATTTTTTGTCAAGCTTCAATAAGATTCATCATTTTCTGTTTCTAGTCTACTGTTACTGCTTTTCATTAAAAATAATCTCAATCACTTTATTTCTGTCGAATGGCATAATGGGATTTAAATTTCCTCTGCTTTTGAAAGTTAGTGCTATCGCTTTTTATTAGGAAAAAAAAAATTCTAAATCGTTTTGTTTTTGACTCTTATGGTACTTGCGTTTGCAGGTAAGCATTTCATAATGAAGTGAAGTGCAATTGCTTATTTTGAAGTATGAACTTAAAATCAACTCGCATATTACAGAATAAGTTTAACAATAAAATTTGCGTGGATCGCTGAATTTTGCTTTTCGTCAATTAACGTAATAAATATCAATGAGCGACCTCACTCTTCACAAGTATATTCTAGAATTTTTATAGTTGTAAAGTTTTTGTACCAGGCTTTTGAACCGTAGTGAAAAATCGCTCCCATCCGCTCGTAAAAATTCCCTCACAATTCTCCTCTCCGGATGCGAAGAGGAACATTTCTCGCAGTTCTCTTCCATCCGCGTACAAGGAGAAACTTTTTTTGTAAAATCCCTCTTATCCGATAAATTTTTAACTTTCTACGTGATATTGATATTTATATGAACTTAGTGAAATAATATATGCGGAAAAAGTTGAAGTATATACACTATAACTAAAGAGCCGAATTGAACAGCCTGCTTTCCGCGCGAAATCCCGTAAAAGTATTGTCCACTTTTAGATTTTAGCAATCAAAAATTTTTTCGAGCAAATTCCAGTTAAAAGATACAGGGTCATATTTTCCACAAAGATGCAACTTTTTCTCTTATAACCTTTTTTTGAAATGAACCATTATTTTTTGAATAAATGAAAACTGGTTTTTTGATGTACCTGAAAATTGCGAGCTTTTAAAACTTAAATCGCTAAATCTCGGTTGATTTACAGGTAATTTGCTTAAATTTTTTTTTTTAATCATCACAAAACATAAGTGTCGCTAATGCACCCTATGAAAAATTAAAAAAAAAAAAAATAATCGAATGTTCAACAATAATTATGTTATTAATCGCAGTGGAATTTTATACTTTCGATTTTAGACAAGTAAGAACGTTTTTTGCTATCAAACATTTATCAGGCGATCTTTTTTTGTATTGCTTGGGAAAGATTGAAGTTTGTTTAAGCTTAAAATCAAACTGATTCTAGTACTTATAGAACTGAAACTCCCAGCAGTTTATTTTCTGAACGCACGGAACGCACGCAACTATCCGAGATAGTCGTCATAATCTACAAAAACATACACTTTACTATTTAAAAAGTATATGATCTTTACTGCCTTACTGATAAGTGAATCAGAAGGGATTTTTCCTTTTGATTTCAAAAATTGTTTGAAATCCTTTACAATCAAATCTTCTGCCTTTTTGACAATGAAGGGAAGATTTTTAGCCATCTCCATGATTCACAAGTCGTCATCTTCAATTTTGGAAAATTAGAACGATAATAAAAAAAAAATTGGAGCGTGTTGAATCAACACACGTTAGAAGTATAACTTCTAATGCTGCTTTCTTTAAGGTTCCGATGTATAGGTTTTTATTCCTCTTGCCTTTCTTAATTCTAACAGATCCCTCAATTTTTCTGTGTTCTATTTTTCTTGTTTTTTCAACATTAAATCAGTTAAAAAATTTCTAGTCAAATCTATCAATTTATTAATAGCTGATTAATTCATTAATCTATCAATTATTACGGACTAAGATATCTCAAAATAACACCTTACACTCGAAACACGCTCAAATATCATCGACCTTCAACTATTCTGATCAAACATTACGCTCTTACAAAATTACAGACTTACAAAATATCAAAATTACTCCCTCAAAACGGTCAAAAAGAAAACATGACAGTCTTACATCTTACGGTCTTACATTAAAACAAGATCTTGAAATTACTCCTTGCAATCGAAAATTACACTCTTACATCTTACAATCTTATATCTTACATTGTAAAATCTCGACATTATAACTCCCTCCAAACGAAAACATTACAGTTTTACATCTCACAGTCTTAAATTACAACGAAATCTCAAAATCACTCCCTGCAAGCGAAAATATTACACTCTTACATATTACAGAATTCCCTCAGGGATGGGGAATTTCGGCAACGGATCTGGAGCGACTATAGCTTGTTCCCCACCCAGGAAAATGCTACAAATTTCGAACTCTTATTGGCCGAGCCGCTCTTATGCTCCTTGCTAATGTAAGAGAGAGATGAGTAGATTTCGCTTCCTCTGCGCCGTGTTGCCCCTTGTAATTTGAAGAGCGTGAAATTTTACATTATTTGGATGACCGTGGATGACCGGGAGAAAAAATTTTGTTTGAGGAAAACGAAAGTTTCACGATTTGACGTTGGACCTTTCCCGAGATCGGTGGATTTGGAACAGAAAGCATTCGCCATTGATTTTGTTTCACAATTTCTTTTCGCAGAATAAAGTCATGTTTTTTGATTCGCAACTGTCAAAATTTTAGGCTGCTTATCAAAATATTACATTTTATTACATTCATTTTTAAATGCTGTTTTTTTACCCAAGATTGTGTTTCACATAAGATCCAATATCGTTATTTGGACTTTTGAAATTCAGAAGTATAGAGCCAATTATTTATTCAAAAAATTACGAACCAAAAACGTTTCCTGGAAGTGCGATTCATAATAATGAATTCGCATAAAAAATATAATGTATAATATACAAATACATGTAAATTTTACATACACTAGAAAAAAATTTTCTCATATTCTCAATATTTTCATATAATGCAGGATAATTTCTATTATTTCTATTTCTACACACAAGTATGAAAATTTTGCAATTCTTTTTAGAATGATAGCTACAAACTAATATCTATGAATTCAGTGACTTTCTGAGTTGCACGCATATAATTTATGTGTACATGTAAATTGCATGATGATGATTATGATTTGCACATATTGTTTGAATTTTTTTATATGAATTATGCTGTATGATTAGTCAAATATCACCTTATCATACATATTCGAAACGAAAATTTTTGGTATATTCATAATGAGTAAAATATCCAATAATTTCGATCTGTCAAAATAAACTGATGTTAGTGAAAAGTTTTGATATATATCACATTTATCTACTAACAATAAGAATGAAATGAGCAACATCGTAGTAAAAATTAAGTTTATTTAATAATTATTGTACATAAGTAATAGAGCAAAATACTGCTCACAGGTGCTTTATTCAATTTTTCAATAATTTATCAAAAATAAATATTATTTTAAATCATCTGCAACTTATTATTATTATTTCAAAGAAAACGATTCACCTTTTCGTATAAAAAGTAGTTGTTACAACAACTTATTTTCACTAGTTCATTCGATTTCCCGTTGCTCGAAATGTGTATCATATCCTTTTTTTATCTGCCTGAAATTTCAAACGTTTAATGATAAATGAGAACAGAAATAATTGTGGATGTATAAAAATGTTCCCCGATGTTACTAACTTTTTCGCACCTCAATCTTAAATAGATATCGAAACATAATTTTTTCAGTTTCCATTTATCTCAGAAACGTTTAAAATTTTAAGCACTTACTTTTCTCCATGATCATTGATCGATCAAAACATTCTCAAACAACCTCAAGTTTATTAATATTTAAAAAAAATGATAGTTATTATGTATTACTTATCGTCCGGACGGTCCATGCCATATCATAAAATTTCGTAGAAGTGTCGAATATCATAGTTCATTTTTATGAATTATTTTAATAACAAACAGTTGGTCATTTTAATACATTATGCTAGGTTGCAGGTCAAGAAAAACTATTTAAATAATGGATACTAATTCATAATGATCGTGAATGATTTAGAAGAGCAGTAATAACCATAGATGATTTTTTCACTGTGTAAAATATAAGGAGTTACGTAAAATTCTGAATAACCGTTAGAAGCAATATAAAATTTTAGAACTGCAACTTTTACTATACATGACTTTGAATTTTCGCATTAAATACCCAATATGGAACTACGAAAACTATAGAAATCATAAGTAAGTATTAGCGAAATTTGCAAATATATAAAAAATGTGAAATATTCAACTTGAGCAGTTGACTTTTGACAAATAATAAATTTGAATAACTTGATAAAACACACTTATAGAGAATATATAACTGTTTTTTTTAAATTTTTTGCTAAAAAAACTCATGGTATCCTGAAAATTGATTGTTTGCATTTTCATGTTGTATTTTCAGCGAGGTTTTCAGTAGGAAAAAGGTTTAGAGTGTGCATTCATGACTTAAAATAAATTCTTTTATTTTCAGTCAAGGACAAAGCTTTGATAAATGAAAGTACTTTAAATCCAAATTACATGATTTGGATTGTATATATATTTTTTTGTTTTGATTTGATTATTTATTTTGTTCAAATTATTGATAAATGCATTTTTTTTTATTAGATCGTTACGTTTGAACGTGTGAAATCGATGTATATTATGAAAAAACACTCTGGGCAATTACAGGGCAAGCACGGGGCAGATACAGGGCCATGACTGCCCAGAGCTTTTTGTGAGGGAGGTTAGAGGAATAAAAATCTACACATTGGAATCTTAAAGAAAGCAGCATGAGAAGTTTTACTTCTAACGCGTGTTAATTCAGCGTGTACACGCTCCAATTTTTCGATAAATTTTTTACTGAAACAGTCACAATGGCATTAAAAAAAGATGACGCAAAAACAGAAAACAAAATTGAAAAATACGTTTAACATGAGGAAAAATTATATCCTCAAAGGCCCAAAAAAATCAACGAAAAACGCGAACAAATGTGAAAAGTCATTTTTTTTCATCATCTTTTTATATTTTCTTCCTGCCAATGAAACGGTATTTACAATTTTTGAAATATAATAGTTTATTCAATAGGCCTGGGCGATATCCTAACGATTATCGGTATATCGATGTTTTAAAAAAGATATTAAGGATAATATCGCCGATATTTCCGAAACCGATGTATCGTCAAATATCGGCTTTTCTCGGTTGATAATCAAAAATATCGAAACTTTGGAATATTAACGAAAATAACGACGAAAAATTAAAATAATGGGAGGTTTTAGATGATTTATCGTTATCAAAAAGGGGGATTTATTTAAAGCAGGTGAACGTGATAAAAAAAATTTTTTTGATAGAAATATTTTTACAGCAACCTGGTTATTGTAAGTTCAAATATTCTATGTGCACGGTGTTTAGATGATAAATGCACAATGAGCACTTGAATCAAAGAATTTTTCTTGTAAGTGTTGAAAAAGACGTTTGGGATTGTTGTATATGAATCACAGAGATTACAGATAACAATTATTGCAATAAAGCATGATAAATAATTAATTGTATTCTTCACTTGTCTTTATATAGCTGAGAAACAGTGATACAATTATATAAAATAAAAAAGAATACCTCGAACAAATGTTCGATAAATATACATTGATATTCAAAGGACATTTTTGCCTTAAGTGCTCTTATTTAAATTTCTTTTTGTATAAGATTTTTTCCATTTCTTTTTTCAAAAAAAGAAAAACGATAACCTATATATCGATATTTTGTCTCACGATAATTACGATAATTGACATTTTTTTGCCGATATATATCAATATCAAATTTCGATATTTTCGTCGGCGATATCCAGGTTTATTATTTAACACAGTAAGTGTAAAAATTTCATCAAAAATAATTTCTTATTTCCTTTTTCATCTTTAAAGCGATATCTTGTTTGGCGTTCGATCTTGATGATCCGTAAATTGCGCACGTTACGTGAGCTCAGAAAATAAATTGCTAAAAGTTTTAGTTTATCTAGAATCAGTTTGAGTTTTGGCTTAAATAATCTTCAATCTTTCCCAAGAAATACAAAAAAAGATCACTTCATAAAAGTTTAAAAACAAAAAAGTTTTCTATATGTCAAAAATAGAAAGCATAAAATTCTAGAGCCATTATTAATAATTATTGTTAAAAACTCGTTTATTTTACTGAATTTTTCATAGGCTGCATTAGCGACACTAAAGTTTTGTGATGATTAAAAAAAAATTTTAAGCAAATTTACGTGCACAATAGGGTCACCTGTGGAGTGAATACATTCTATGGAAATGTCCTGTTTTTTTTTTCATCCACTCGTTCTAGTGTACATACTTGGATATCGGTTTCCCAAATTCGTCTTATAGATGCTGGTCCTGCAATTTGCAAGTTCTCGGATTCTAATTCGAAATAGATGTTTTTCTTTTTGTTCTTATTGGACCGATCGTTGGCGTGCACTGTTGAAATTTTTAATCAAAACTGACAGTCCCCAAATAAAAAATATTTTTTTTATCAAATATCATAGAAATTAATAAAAGTGTAACTCAGAACTCACGAAAATTATAAGAAAAGCAACTTTCTCCTGCTCAAGTTTTAGTAAAGTACTTACGTCAAACGCATATGGGTGGTTTGCACTGCGTGCATTATTAAATGTTTGATATATAAACTATAGCATTTAATTAAAAATTGCTTTGTCTGCAAAATTTAAACAAACTAATCAGGGGTGCTGTCACGGAACTCACGATTTTGATGGGGATAACAAATTTCTCAAGCTCGCCGAGCAGCGAAGTAAGTAAAAAGCGTATTCGTAAATAAAACGTCGTGCACTTTATTGAAATTTTCCATCAAAACTAAGTCTCTAGATAAAAAATTTTGTTTCTATCAATTTTCATTGAAATTATTAAATAGGCTAACTAAGAACTCATTATTTTCATAAGGTAAGCAGATTTCCTGCTCAAGTTCTGGTAAAGTACGTTAAACGATTGAGGATGGCTTATACTGCGTGCACTATTGAATGTTTGATTTATAATCAATAGGATGTAACTAATTATTGCACTGCTTCTCAAATTTCAATAAATTAATCAGGGGTGCTATCTCAGAACTTATGATTTGGACGGGGAAAACAAATCTCTCAAACTCGCAGAGCAGCAAATCAGGTAAAAATTTGCTTCCCCCGTCAAAATCATAAGTTCTGAGATAGCACCCTTTATTAATTTGTTAAAAATTGATGAAAAAAATTATTTCTTTTTCATTTGCTATAGATTATATATCAAAATAAGTATCAATCGTACACACAGTTTAAGCAACCCAAACAAGGTTTACGTACTTTACTAGAACTTGAGCTGAAGAAATTTGTTTTTCTTCTATTAATCATGAGTTCTGAGTTGACACGCTCATTAATTTGAATCAAAATTTAAAGCACTTTTCCTGTAGAGACTTCCATTTCGATTGCAAATTTCGATAGTACACGCAGTATTATTCACTCAAACGCTCTTGAGGGAACATCCATAAACTACGTAATGCTCTAAGGGGGGGGGGGGGGGGGTAAGATCAAACGTCACGCTCCATGTTAACGCTTATGGGTAATAGTGGGGAATAGCGTCACGAAGAGGGGGGGGTCCAAAAGTCTCGAAATTTGCGTCACGTAGTTTATGGGATCACCGGTCATTTTCACGAATCCGGTTTCACGAACGGTCATTTTCACTGTGACGAGCGAGCTTCAGTCACTCGCCTTTTTTATTATTTTATATTTTATTATTTCTTTCTTCTTTCAAGCATTTTAAAATCGTAAAAACGAACAGAATATTGAATCATTAAAAATAGAGTTAGATTAAACTTAAATGACGCGCTCGGTAATGATAGCATTCAATTTCATATAACTCGTAAAATGTACCATTTTCAGCTCGATCATTAGAAACGAGTTCTTGATAATAAATTCAGCTAAAATCAAAGAAATAAAGTTGGATTCGAATATAATTCTTATTTTGCAGATAACGATAATTTACCTTAAGATAATTCGTATACGTTTAACAACTCTTTAACTACGAATCGAAGAATGAACTAATGATACTACTAATGGACTACGAAAAGACTATTTGATAACAATTGCACAATAAATGATTCTTCCAATAATTTAGATAACACCCCTTTTATTTTTTGAACCACGTCGACATTTTTCGGGTATATAAACCCTGGGAACTCGAGGTGGCTGAGGAGTTCTCTCTTGCCTTCCAAGCAAACAGCCTCCCGCTATTAGTTGGCCTAGCTGACCTCAGCCTTTACGCCTCTAATAAGCCTCAAGCTAACTGCCTAAGCAAGGAGAATTTCTCGTATAGGAGCCTTTACGCCCGACCTGTCGACGGCCTGTACGCTCCTCCATTCTGTCTGGTCACACTAGCCAGGGATTTAGCCGCGCACAGTATACAGGGGCAGGATTGGATAAATATATATAACAATTAATTACGAGTATTCACCCTTTTTTAGAGTCTTTCTGGGATCATTTTATTTTGTTCTGACTGTCTTCAACTCATCATCTTCATAGCCAGAGATGGGTGGTAGGGACATGTTCCCTATTCTGCTTCAGATCCAGGGCAACCCGTCTTAGGCTAACTACGAAGTAGTGATGGTGTTGGACGACAAAGAACTACATTTATTATTTGGTTATTATGAACAACTGATTCAAAGAATAGAAACCTCGGGAATCTAAAAGAGAATTTTCAATTTTATAGTGTTGAACGTAGGAGAATTACAGAGAATTTCAAGAAATCGCGCCAGGGAAAAAGGTTTAAGACCCACGGGAGGAGAGTTTTTATTTCGGAGGAAACAAGCTTTAGGACTATGGGTCCAGTTAAGGATTTCAAGGGGTCTCCCCACCAACCAGCCATTTTCCTTCACAGAATTAGAAGCGAAAACTGCAAACTATGCCAGTAAACTGTTCGGTCTCCCCCTCCAAACGACAGAGAAAACAATAAAAGTCACTTGTGGAAATTGTGGCCACAGCTAGGTATTCTAAAGACGAGCCGAGAGATTTAGGAAAGGATACTGCACCTTTGAGAAAGGACGAGACAAGAAATTCAAAGATAGGAGACTGGAAGAAATTAATGAGTAAAGGTTTCGACGATGCAATCGATTTTTGTGAAAGAACTATTTTAGATTATGAAGAGCAAAAGATTCAGGAGATTAAAAGGGAACTTGTCCCTCCTCCAACCGCGTTGTCACCGATATTGCCAGAACCAATGTAAAACCCATGTAAAACACAAAAACCAATGTTAAAACCAATGTTTATTTGAAATTGTTGAATAATAATGCCAAACGGGCAATACTTAGCACAAAAACTGTGATTATGTTTTATTTCCCTCAAAACAATTTTCAGACCACCAAATTTCAAGGTTGCACAGGGCGGGGTCTCTTGTGTCGGTCCTAATCTGGACGAGTGATATCTTTAAGAGATTGGGAATGCAACGTTGGGTTATTCTTGAGGAGCTCGCTCGTTACATCCACCAATGGACATTTTCACGAAAATCCTTTTTCACGAAAGCCATTTTCACGAAAATCCTTTTTCACGAAAGCCATTTTCACGAACGCCATTTTCACGAAACCCATGTTCACGAAAAACAAAAATATTTTAATCTTAAAAAAAACCATTGTTTCTCGAAAAACGCATATATTTTCCTTCATTTTTGTATAAAAATAAAAAAAAAAAAAAAAAATTCGAAAAATTCCTGGTTAAAATTTAGAGTACAATATTGCTTGCAATCATTCGCAAATATTTAAAAATATTGCCGTGTTCTTTGTATGTCTCGTGATTGGATACTATAGTTTTTATTCGGCTTTGAAGCATAACCCATTTTTTTGGGGGGGCTGCCTTTACTTTTCTTCCTAAATTGAATTCTTGAATCGCGATTTCAGTGTCCGCCTGCTCTCTCTGAAATTCTGTTAACAATTTGAATAAATCAGGGTGGTATTTCCCGACGAGGAGGCGAAAACGATTATGCCAACCCTCATTCACGTTATTCGTACGATGATCACCAGTGAGTGCTGCAATATGTTGGTTCCATATGTTAGGAGGGTATCGTGGTCGTCTTTCTCTTCGTCGTCCACGTGCTGGTACAGTTTTCAAGTAGTTTTCACCAAAGTATTTTACGATGGCATCGAGACTCTCTGGCATAATCTCTGTCAAAGAATCGAAAGTTTCTTTAATATCGTTGACAGGCACATACGCTAGGGCCAACATCATTTTAACGTGAATTCTGATTTCACCATCCTCAGGATTATTATACTCTTGTCGCAACCTTTCAGTTTGAACTCGACGATACATCAATTGGCCAAGATGGAAAAAGCAACAGGATGTAGGAATTTCCGGAAATACCAGTGTACAAGCATTTATAATTGCCATCTCAAAATCGCACATAAATCTTTGAGGCTGGCAGTTTTCAATTTTGTATTCTTGGGCTTTTTCGGTAATTGCTCGAAGGACTGTTGATTACTGACTCGATTCTATGGAAGGTTCTATTTGAAAAATGTCACTCTCTGAAGTTGAAATTAACTGAATAAATGAAATGAATGAAATATTGCCTCCCAATGAAGGGAGGCAAATATTTCACACAAATTTCTTTGGAAGAAAAACTACCTTTACTCGACACAAGCATGGAAAATGGCGGCTTTCATAGCCTTAAAGCCATCGGGATAATGTCTATATGCAGCCCACTAACAAGTAACAGTCGCTTAAGTTTACGTTACATCATATAAAGCTCGTTACATCATATAAAGTACAATTAATGCCGTCATATTGCACTTATAAGATATGTAGCTTTTTCATTATTTAAAAAAAAATCAGGATAGGTTTTTATTTATTAGAGCTTTAATTTCAAATACAACTCATGCGAGATTATTTCACTTATTATTGGCACAGAATTTTGTATTGTTTTTTTTTTTTTTTTTGTAAATAACTTTTCTCCTTAATACAATTATATTATTTGTTATACGTGTAACATCAAATTTTATTCAAAAATTCATCACCTTTCATATCACTTTTCTTTGTAAAAGTATATCATAGTAATGTACTGAAAAGTTTAATACCAAAAGAGAATTTTTCGGCGTCAAGTATATTTTTCATGTTCGAAAACGGTAGGAACTTCACCAGGGTAGATTTTAGTCATACCAATTGCTTGTTTCTTATTTCCAAGTAACCAGTTGTTTCATATTATTGGACACTATTTTTTAAGTTTCTATTTTATTTTATTTTACTTTAACCCTGTAGGTTATAAGAGGGGGGGGGGGGAGGAATAATTTTTTTCTGATTTCATGTAGCGTAAGCTAAAAAGGGTTTTTTTCTTGTTGGCACTTCTTGTTGGACATTTTCAAACTTTTACAAAACTATTTGTCAAGATGTAATTTCAACTTAAATAAATATCTCTTATTTATAAAAAAATAAAAACATTCACTCTTCTGAAATTTTTAATAGAAATTGCAGTACTGCTTTATGTTTGCAAATTTACCTAATAATTTTTGTATTTTATCGGTAAAATCAAAACTAGTAAGTATTGTACGTGTCAAACGAAATAATAACGTATTCTAATGGTACATTTTGTAACGAGCGTGGTTTTTGAGTATGTTAATAAACGGTCTTTTTCTCATTTTTTCACCTTCGGGTTGAAAAAGGTAGTTTTTATTCCAAAGGAATCTGTGTGAAATATTTATTTCCTTTCATTTCCATCATGAACATGATAATTCATGTTGTATTTAAAATATTTACACGTTAATTTCAACTTTAGAGAGTGACATTTTTCAAATAGAACCTGAATAACAGATATATTTGTCAGCCAATAAAATTCAATTCATGTAGAGTAATACATAACACGTTACTTGAAAACATTTGATAAAAATTGAACTATGTCTAAAATATTTGGTATATATAAATCTTTTTTTACGAAATAATTACACACCGTGGGAAACTTCAGGAACCGTTCGGTACATTTTTCATTACCTACAAATTATATCCCCTAAGACTTGGAACTTGGACGTTTTTATGAACTTTTCATAAAACCCTTATAAATTCTCTCTTATTATTTTTATTTTTAATTTTTTCGAAAATTACGTTTTTTTATGAAGTGATTTTATTTTTTCTTATTTTTTTCGTCATGGTCTGCGGATGGTTTATAGCTAAAGAAAATTTCGAATTTTCGAATAAAAGATGTCATTTGTGACATTTTGTAACATTTTAAGATTTTGTGACATTTTGTGACATTCGGTGCTATTTTGTGACATTTTGTAATTTTGTGACGTAGCATGATTTTGTAACATTTTGTGCTTTTGTGACATTGTGTGTGTAGGCGTCATATTCCTTCACTTCCTGGTTCCCCATCTTTCTAACTGAAAATTCGAAATTTTCTTAAGCTATAAACCATCCGCAGACCATGACGAAAAAAATTGAAAAAATTTTTGAAAATCCGTTTAGCCGTTGTTGGAAACCCACATTTCAAAAATTATTTTTATGCTTCAGAATATCTAGTTTTCGCTTTTCGAACTTCCGAAATTTGCGATATGTCGATCATTTAAGTTATCACGTGTACGTGACTTGTTAAATGTTTAAGTCATTTTCATTTCTAGTAAATTTCTTCAGCTTATATTTATCTATACACGTGTACAGATTATTCGTTATATTAACTATTTTCGTACAAAGTTCATATTATCAGACTCGTTTTATTAACGGACTTTATTGCGAACTCATCACCCAACGAAAACACTTTCGATTTTCAACGACTTTTGGCGATGATTGTAAATGAATATCATTTGAGTATCCCGATGATAAGTGTAAATGAACATCCTTTGAAAAAACCCGACGATAGATGAAATTGAACACCATTTGGATATACGATAACTGTAAAACGAACATCCTTCGGAAAAACCCAACGATAGTTGTAATCGAACATCATTTATACGATATTTGTAAATGAGTATTTCAGGATATATACTCACTCTATTGTACATGTATGAATATTTTTGGATTTCTTCGTAAAAATCCTGTGAAACATTGCACAAGATGTTTTGTTGTAAAAATCCAGTATACTTTCTAACTAGTAATCTAGTTGGATATAAGAGTTAAATTTCACATAAATCTTATAAACATAAATCTACCTAAATTCTAAACCAGAACTCTTCGAGTTCCGGTCGAGTTTGTTTTTTTAATTTGTAATTAAACCGCACTTGATTGTTAGACGTAGCCATCAAAATGAATGAAAAGTATTTAATTTTTATTTCACAACTACAAGTCTTATCAGGCTACTAAGTATACATGAAGTTGGATTTCTAAAAATATCACATCTATCATTTATGTACTGATTTCATTAGTTTTCTTATTAGAAATCAAATAACACTTTTGAATAAAATTTTATTATAATCCTAAAAATATGAACTTAATTACGTTTTGAACTAGAAAACCAATCCGAATTTCAATAAGTATTATTTCATTTTTCTTTTTTGATGAAGATCAATTGTATAAGATCAACTTATAAGTTAATTTTTTAGCTTGAAACATATCTCACTTATTTTCGTTTGGAAATAATACGCATTTTAACTTTAATAACACAATTTTAATTCAGGCAATACTATCCATAAAATTGTTAAAAATAAAGAGATTGTAAGCTTCACTCTATTATGCCATAAGCATACAATTGTGTTGAAAGCACCATGGATTTAACTAGAAAATCGTGAAACGTGAAGTATTAGCGCTTGATCTATAGTGATTAAATTAGTTCACAGTTTACTGGAAATGTAGCAAATAGCTTTGCAGAATAGCAATATATGCATGGACTTATAATTACTCCCCCTCTCCCCAAAGCGATTTTTCTCTCCGCAGGCAGCTTTGCCGCCAACATTATGTGGGCTATTTTATTTGACGAATGAGATAAGCCAAAACCAGCTTGAATCGAATTTTTATCAGCCATATACAGTAAGCTTTCTACCTAACAATATTTAGGACCGCCTCCGTTCACATTACATTCACCCACATTCACCATAACAATCGGCCCAGGCACGCCTTCTGGGCCTGAAGAACGAAACGGGGCACAAACAGGGATGGGGAATTTCGTCAACGGATCTGGAGCGACTACAGCTTGTTCCCCACCCAGGAAAATGCTACAAATTTCGAGCTCTTATTGGCCGAGCCGCTCTTATGCTCCTTGCTAATGTAAGAGAGAGATGAGTAGATTTCGCTTCCTCTGCGCCGTGTTGCCCTTTGTAATTTGAAGAGCGTGAAATTTTATATTATTTGGATGACCGTGGATGACCGGCAGAAAAAATTTTGTTTGAGGAAAACGAAAGTTTTATGATTTGACGTTGGATCTTTTTCGATATCGGTAGATTTAGAACAGAAAGCATTCGCTATTGATTTTGTTTCACAATTTCTTTTCGCAGAATAAAGTTATGTTTTTTGATTCGCAACTTTCAAAATTTTAGGCTGCTCATCAAAATATTACATTTTATTACATTAATTTTTAGATGCTGTTTTTTTACCCAAAATTGTGTTTCACAAAAGATCCAATATCGTTATTTGGTCTTTTGAAATTCGGAAGTAAAGAGCCAATTATTTATTCAAAAAATTACGAACTAAAAACTTTTTCTGGAAGTGCGATTCATAATAATGAATTTATATAAAAAATATAATGTATAATCTACAAATACATGTAAATGTTACACACACTTGTAACACGCGACGATCACGTGTTTCTTTTACTTTTAGTGAAATCGGCACCAAACATCATTTGCTAAAGCGGGTCATTTAATAATAATGACGATATCCCGGATAGCTAAATAACGAGCGCCTCGAATGCGCTCTATCTAAATAGACGCTGGGACGCTAGACACGTTTTGTTCATGTGATTTGTATTCTTCACTATTTCGCAAGAATCATTTCCGAAATTACAATAATTTGCGATTTCCTTCCCACTCTTGAAAATATAAATTGCTCTTTTTGGGTATAAAAGAAGGCACGATTCTTGGGAATATTCGCATTCGACCAGCACGAAGCCAAGCGTTCCAAACAAATCTTTTTTCGCGCCTTTAGGCAAAAACCGCCGCCCTCTTGAAGAAAACTTGCGGCATTAGCCTCATTGCGTGGAAACACTCGACTGCACTGTACCAGTCTAACCACTCTAAATTTTCAGCCAGTAAGAATTATTTCGCATTTTCCTTTTGAAATTGACTAAAGAATATTTATCGAGATAATGAAATTTCTATCCTTGTTGATCCACAGTGTATAAGAATTTGACTATTTTTGCGACGTATCAGTGCGGGTGTGCCGCTAGAGAGAGGAATATAAAACGGGAGGACAATCCCCCGTAAAGAAACAGCCCTCATTTTAATATATTTATTGTCGATTTATTGTCTATCGAGAGCGAGATTCTCTCATAGATTTGGATGGTCGTAGGGCGTTCCGGGGATTAAAATTCGATTTGCCAAGTCCAGAACCTTTCTGGACTTTAGATAGGATACAAGAGAAAAGGGAAGAGGAAACTCAAAAGAATACGAGTAGACCTGCGATAGTTTCAACAAAACGCGTATTAGAGGATAATGAAGATGATATCTTGGCTACGAACTTTGAAGGTATTTTTAACGACGCTCTACAGACAGAAAAACCCCTTTTATAGAAATTAAGAAAGGAACAATCACTCGAACCAGAGTTATCTATCGAGGAAATAGCTAATTTATTTCCACCCCTTCCAAGGGCCTTCAGCCTTTTCCAGACATTACCAGAGCTTTAGTTGTTGTAACAGACTTTATGTACTGAATTATAAAGAGAATAATTGTATTGCTTCATATACATTTAGAACTGTTTAAATAATAACGCTGAATGTCAGCATTCCCTAGAATAAAATCCGATTTGCTTGTTATTTCACCCTCAACACCTTTTTAACGCCCTTATAGGGTCAAGTAGAGCGGACGCTCTACATTGGTCCTTTTCTGGACACTGTGGGACAACGTTGGTTTCTCCCCAACCGGGGTCTCGCGTGTCACACACTAGAAAAAATTTCTCTCATATTCTCAATATTTTCATATAATACAGGATAGTTTCCATTATTTCTATTTCTACACACACATATGAAAATTTTGCAATTCTTTTTAGAATGATAGCTACAAACTAATATCTATGAATTCAGTCACTTTCTGAGTTGCACACATATAATTTATGTGTACATGTAAATTGCATGATGATGGTTATGATTTGCACATATTGTTTGAATTTTTTTATATAAATTATGCTGTATGATTAGTCAAATATCACCTTATCATACATATACGAAACGAAAATTTTTGGTATATTCATTAGGAGTAAAATATCCAATAATTTTGATCTGTCTAAATAAACTGATGTTAGTGAAAAGTTTTGATATAAATCACATTTATCTACTAACAATAAGAATGGAATGAGCAGCATCGTAGTAAAAATTAAGTTTATTTATTAATTATTATACATAAGTAATAAAGCAAAATACTGCTCACAGGTGGCCAAAAATTACTGTTTCAAATATATAATAAAATATTGCTTATAAATAATTGCTTACCACATACATCGATATATGCATATTTAAATACATGTAACTATCAGATAATTTTACTGATTCGAATGGATAATATTTTATTGCCGATACTCATACTGACTACTAATATCGGCATTTTTTTGTAATTTTACAGTATGTTCAAACAATCTATTAAGTAAAATTTTACACTTACTTTGACTCCGCACATATCAACGAAAAACATAATAAGTTTGAATTGCAACAGTTTCAGTAGTCAGACATTCTACGAGATGCTTTATTCAATTTTTCAATAATTTATCAAAAATGAATATTATTTCAAATCAACCGCAAATTATTATTATTATTTCCAAGAGAATGATTGTCCTTTTCGTATAAAAAGTAGTTGTTACAACAACTTATTTTTACTAGTTCATTCGATTTCCCGTTGCTCGAAATGTGTATGATATTCTTTTTTTCATCAGCCTGAAATTTCAAACGTTTAATGATAAATGAGAACAGAAAAAATTGTGGATGTTTAAAAAATGTTCCCGGATCTTACTGACTTTTTCGCACCTCAATCTTAAATAGATATCGAAACATAATTTTTTCAGTTTCCGTTTATCTCAGAAACGTTTAAAGTTTTAAGCACTTACTTTTCTTCATGATCATTGATCGATCAAGACATTCTCAAACAACCTCAAGTTTATTTATATTTAAAAAAAATGATAGTTATTATGTATTACTTATCGTCCGGACAGTCCATGCCAAATCATAAAATTTCGTAGAACTGTCGAATATCATAGTTCATTTTTATGAATTATTTTGGTAACAAACAGTTGGTCATTTTAATACATTATGCTAGGTTGCAGGTCAAGAAAAACTATACAAATAATGGATACAAATTAATAATGATCGTGAATTATTTAGAAGAGCAGTAATAACTATAGATAATTTTTTCACAATGTACAATATAAGGAGTTATGTAAAATTCTGAATAACCGTTAGAAGCAATGTAAAATTTTAGAAACACAACTTTTACTATACATTGCCTTAAATACCCAATATGGAACTACGAAAACTATAGAAATCATTAGTAAGTATAAGTGAAATTTGCAAATATATAACAAATGTGAAATATTCAACTTGAGCAGCTGACTTTTGAGAAATAATAAATTTGAATAACTTGATGAAACACTCTTATAGAGAATATATTACTGTTTTTTTTTAATTTTTTGATAAAAAAACTCATGGTATCCTGAAAATTGATTGTTAATTGACAAGTCATCACTGTCCATGACAATAAATCTTCACGAAGTTTTAGAGGAATCATAATGATGCTGTGACTCACTCGAAATCACGGTAAACCGTTGACCATTTTTTAACATTTTTATTGGCTGCATTCTATAAAAAAATGTAAGAACCATGTATAAGAATGATATTAAATTTGACTAATGATAAGACAAATTTTTACAAAACATTGAAGATGGTTGATCATGTAAAATTTACTTACATTCAAAAATTATACATTATAATGAATAACCGTCGAAAGTGATATATACATAAAAAAAAAAAATTATGACAGAGAAGTGACCTGTTCAAATGAATTTTTTGAAAAATTTGAAAAAAAGATAAAATGAATGAATTTTCATATTTGTGATGAAATTATTGAATTCTTATTTTATGAAACCATTGAATCCACGAACAATCACATCCACCTTAACAATCGGCCGAGGCACCCCTTCTGGGCCTGAAGAACGAAACGGGGCACAAATAGTGGTAAAATGCCTTTGTGCCCAAAAAGCACCACCACTTGCCTACTCGTTTACCGACCGGACAAGAGTGCCCGCGATCCCCGGGTAACTGAAAAACTCAAGATCAAGTTTCAAATTTTTACATTACCTCGGAGAAAGCACTTTTTACTTGTTTATTAATAATTAAAAATTTCTCGATATAAACGATAAATTCATAAACTAATACTACTCTCGAGTCATGAAAATGGCATGGCATATGAAATGCAGTCTCTAAACTGTTCATAAATAGTATTTTTCGCACGGTCTTGGCCCAGAACCCTAGAAGACCTTAGAAGACTCTCCGAGAGTCTTCGCGCGCCCATCAGGGGGGTACCTAACTGGTACCTTACAAGGTACCGCTAAAGTACCGATTAGGAACCGGGACGTTTGCTAGGGAACCATTCTAATAAATGTTATATCATAATCAAAATACATAATATTAGGTATATTATATTTTTTTTTTTTTCGTAAGGGTCAGAATTTTTGAACGGATCACCTGACCCTAGTGATTTGAATTTTCATAAAGTTTTTATCAAACTCCTTATAAAATTTAGGTATTTTTCATGAAATTCCGATTCTTTTATGTATCCATTTTATAAAAAGAGCAATGTTTAGTAAAGTTTTTATTATTTTTTATCAAGTCACTTCATAAAACCTTCATAAAATCTTTATAAGTCAAAATCTTTATAAAGTAGATTTTAAAATCCACTATATAACAATGTCGTCAGTTTATGAAGATTTGTAAAGTTTTTAAAAAGTGGCTTTATTGGAACTAATAAAACCTTCATAGAAAATTGCTCTTTTTATGAAGGAACTTTATAAAAAAAAAAGGAATTTTACTAAAAATATCTAAATTTATTAAGGATTTTTACACAAACTTTATAAAAACTCAAATTACTAAGGGAATTAAGTTGCGGATCCACGGCATAGATAATTATAGAAATAATAATAAAAAGTGCATTTATAAACATGTCCATTTGTCCAGGTCCCTGAATATGGAGTCAATGAATCTCTGAAAGGTTTGTGAAGCGTTTTTCAGACCGAAGGGCATGATCACGTACTCGAAGAGTCCGAAGGGGGTGATGATAACCGTCTTCTGGACGTCCTCGTGAGCCACAAGAATTTGGTGGTAGGCCTTTCGCAAGTCTAGGGTTGTGAAGATTTTTTTGTGTTACAGCCTCGGAAAGAGATCTTGAATCATGGGTGCCGGGTACCTGTCTGGTACAGTCAGCGCGTTGAGCCCCCTATAGTCTCCGCAAAATCACCAGCCGCCTGCAGGTTTGCTTTGAAGGTGGAGTGGGCTCGCCCAAGGGCTGGATGATGGTCGCATGATACCTTGCTCCAGGAGTTCGTTGATCTCTGCCTTGGCAACTTCCAGTTTGTGACCGGCCAACCGTCGTGGACGCTCTGATGTTGGCTGACCTTCGGATATGATTATGTGCACTGTGCCGGAGGTTTCTTCGACTTTCGACTGCAGTCTGGTTGTGGTGACTTCGGGAAATTGCTGGAGTAGCTCCACAAACGGTCCTTGTCCTGGTGATGATGGGCTGGTTTTCGTATCCACTGTGGAAATTTCATGTTCGAGAGTTTCTACGAGTTTTCCTGGCGAGGACAGGGTGGTTTCCGCGTCGACGAGTCGCCTCTTCTGCAGGTCGATGAGTAGGCCATGCCTGGCTATGAAGTCGGCTCCGATGATGGGGTTGGTGACGTCTGCGATGGTAAAGTGCCACTGTAACTGTCGTCGGAGTCCTAGGTTGAGAGTGAAAAGTTGCTCGCCGTAGATCTTGATGTTGGTTAAGTTGGCAGCATACAGGATGAGTGAGGTTGGGGCAGGTTTTCTGTGCACCAGATTGCGGGGACAGACTGAGACCGAGGAGCCGGAATCCACGAGATATTTATATCCGGAGGAATGGTCAGTGATGTGCAGCCGGTGTTCCCTGTTGCTGTCGGTGATCGCTCCTGACGAAGACAGCGGTGCAAGTTTTCCTGCTGCTTTGATGTCCAGGTGCATGGTTGTTGGCACTTCCTCGCTTTTTCGCCAAAGGTGTTGTGGTAGAAACAGAGGTCCTTATTTTCCCCCGTTGACCTGGGGCGTGATTTGGAGCGGCTTCTTGATCGATGCTGGCTGCTACGCTGGAGCTGCTGTACTTCGCGGGTGAGTGCCGCCATGGCCTTGCCGAGATCTGTGAGGGTGTTGTCGGAGTCGGATTCCTGGTTGTACCTGGGGGCCGTGAATACCGCTGCTACGCTCAAGGGTGAAACCTCGATGATTTTGTCGGCTTTCAGTACCAATTTGTCCAGGTCCACGCTGTCACATACGGCCAGGATGGTGCGAACGTTCTGCGGCATCTTCTCCATGAACAAGGTCCTCATCAGGTCCGCGTTGCAGTTCTTGCTAGCAAGGTTTCTCATGCGTTGTAGCATAAAGGAGGGTTTCTCATCGTGAAAATCTAATTCTCGCAATAGTTTTCTTAATTTTGAATCAGCCGTCTCGCTAAATGTTTTTATTTTATTTGTTTATAACTGTCACCCTGCGGCGGTGCAGTGACAATGTCAGATATAAAGGTTAGTACCTGGGGGTCGAGGTTTGCAGTCACATATTTGTATTTTTTTGAGTCTGCTGTGATATGTGCGATTCCGAAGGACGTCTCGACTTGTGCGAACCAGAGGCTAGGATTTTCTTTCCAAAATGGCGGGATTCTTACATTTTTTGTTATGGCTGTTACCTAGTGCTCTTGTGGTGTGGTTGGGTTGACTCTGGGTGTCACATCTATTTTTTCTTCGGTCTTCTTTGTCGCCTGCTGTTCCAGTGCTATTAACCTGGAGAGTAGTAGCTGGTTCTGTTAGTGCAAGGTTTTGCTTTTTTCCATGAGGTCCCGGTGTTCGGCCTGCTGCTGCAATAATTGTTGTTGCTGTGCCCGTATTGTTTGCTGCATTTGTTCTGCGTTGGCTTCGAGGGACATTTTCGCGATTTTTCTTCAAAGTCGGGGTCACTAATGTAGCGTATCTGATCCCAGGATGGGTATTTCACTAGATGAGGGTGAGTTTAGGTTTTCTCACGTGGATGAAAAAGTCCGAAATACACACACACTCGATTTATTTACAGTAAAATCTCCTTAGCTCCTCTATAAACAATTTTTTACAGAGTTGGTTAATTACACGCGTAACAGTTGTGAAAAATCGGATTCGCGAGCACGAGGTTGAGAACAGGCGATTTTTGGTTGGTTCTTTTTCTACCCAGCACCACCGAGGATCACTGGCTATCCTGCCATGGAACTAATTTTTGTTTTCCCCTCCTTGCGGTAGAGCGCGTTGCTATCGTGTTGTTTCACACGACCGAGTTCGGGCCAGTAGACTCTCTTTCTCTCTCTAGTCTACTTTCTCCCTCAGATTCGTAGGAACGCACCGCCACAGATTCAGTTAGATTGCATTCGTTTCGAATAAAACCGCATTCAATTAAATGTCTAGATTTAGACCAGAATGTCAATTGTCCGAGAGAGGAAAAAAGTACACACACTTTTTAAGACTAATGAAATAATGAAATTCGCTCTACAAGTTCAGCAGTACTAGTTTTCGTATTTATTTTTGTCTTTATCAGAGAAATAAGCGGATACAAGTACTGTCATTTTCAATCGTGTATTACATTTTAAATTCGATTATATCTATCTTTCCTCGTTGTGGAATTTTACGAAATTCATTTCAGCATTGATAAAAATTATGGCTAAATTTCCATACCTATGGGAGAATTCTTATAGTTTATGGAAAATTTTACAGATCTAATATTTAATCATGGGAAAAATCCTATACAAGAAATGGGTTAAAAACTTCCAAAATACTTTTAATGTAAAATTTACAAATATTCGTTAATGTTTATTTTTCCACACGCTCCAAAACATAGTTCTACACGTAAATATAAAAAACGCGCGTTTTGATGTTCAAGATAAGAAAAGGCTGATTAATATAAGACAAAATTATTTTTCAACTGATTTATTCAACACTTCTTATTATTATACAAAATTTTCGAATGTATCAACAGTCTGATGAAACTCGAAATTGATATCCATACAAAATTTGTGAACACATCATTTGGTAACAACATAGTTGAAAATATACTCGTATTAACAGTCTCATGAAACTTGAAATGAATATCCGCCAGTGTGTTCGAACTTCCATAAGCCCAATGTTTACCGTAGTACACCGTAGTACAACGTAAGGGGGAAAACAAAAGAGGTACTCCAGGGAAGAAAATATGCATCAGATTATAGTCCAGTTTCGTGATGAAAAAGTATTACATGACAATAATAATTCTGATTTAATAAAAAAAAAAAACATCACGGATTTTATTTCGATTTATCTAACTTTTTTCCAGATTTTATTCAAAAATTAAAAAAACATGATCATTTATATATAATGGAAATAATAACGAACACAGTTAATAAAATTTATAAATATTTTCTAAAATGGTGAATTTTTTAAAGTTTATATGAACCATTTAACTATTGAAAATATTTTTTAAATTCTCTAAGTTTTTTGAATTTTTCAAAAATTTTGGTTATTCAAACATAATACAAACAGTAACTGTTCAAAAATTTACAAACTTGATAAAAATTTTTATAACTCAATAGGATTTTTTGTAATTCCAAATACTTTTCAGGTTTTCCAGTTTTTTATTACAAGTGAAATAGTATATAACGTACCTAGGACTGAAATTTTATATTTTCGTACGATATTTTATGTCCCGAGGGCTGGAAAACGAGTTTAGAGATTTTGAACTGGACGAGAAACGAGTTTTCTATGCCAGAGGTACATAAAATAATTTATCATGTATATTTAGAAGATAGATATAGAATAACGAATAAAATCTAAAAATGAAGTTAACATTTACTAAAATTCTACTAACTTTTAGGAGTTTTGAGAATCATTAACAGTAATCTATTATTTTTAATATTTGTTGAATTTTCGAAATTTTCAAAATTTTGAATATGATACAAACTAGCTGGAACTTTACGAATTGTATTAAAATTCATCTTTCTCATAATTCTTTTTATATTCTAATACTTTTCAAATTTTACTGAAAAATAAAAAAAAAAACCATTATCATGCATATCAATTATGTAATAATGATGATGATAAAAAATAATATTCAGTTGATAGATGTTCATAGCTCATTATAATAACCATACAAGAAATTGATGGGTTGTACATAAATGTTTTGAAACCCCCCTCCCCCTAAATATTTTTCTGTTCCCTCTTAAGGTAGTTCTTGCACTTGGGCAATTTTCTATAGATTTTCTTGAAAATTTCAGAATTTGATCTTGATATTGTATATAATCTATGGTAAACATTTAATGATTGCTTACCGCACTGATTTTTGAGTAATAATTTTTCGAAATTAACATGCACGTACATGTGGAATCGTGCATTTCCGCTTATTTTTCAAGAACTTTTCTATAATTAATTCTGAAAAAATTACTAAAAATCACTATTATCATGAATATCAACCTTGCAAAAGTTCAAGAAGCGTTAACGAACTATTTTTTGAGAAATTTACAAAAAACACCTATAACTGTCACTTTTGTACAGACCATAGGTATGCTTGGCAACGTCGCATTTTAAAAAACGCAATGATAATACTTCCGACATATTTATATGATTTAAAAATTTGAAATAAATTCACAAAAAACTCTACGTGCATGCACTACATCTACGGCTGCGCATGCAAACATGTTTATATACATTTACATATTTACATACGTTGGGCGAGATATAAAAAAACAGTTGCGATGTTGCCAAGTCTACGAATTCAAATTGCGGAGCTGAATGAAGTTGGCCACGCAAGACTCTGTGACTAAATTCAATTTCTTTCAAGTGCAAGGACTACCTTAAGTGCGAATTTCGAAACACATCTGATGCGTGCATACGTAAACTTACGACCTACGACTGGTTACTATACCGAAAACATTTCATGGTGAAAAAATTGGGCCGAGTTCAAACATCCTGATATCCGCGAAGCGTGTTCTTTCGAGTTCATATTATTATAAGCTAATATCACTGATCGTGCGATCCGCAAGATTCTGAATAAATAGCTGTGTAATTACAAATAAATTATTTTACAGTTTTTTCTTTACATGGAGTGATTCACCCAATCCATTTCTTGCCTCAGAATTCCTTCCATTATAAACTCCATTGACTGTACACTGCAATCTTTGGGTCCTTTCGCTTGGAGGCGCCGAGCCTCTTGTAAAGTTTGCCGGTTCGATAAGATCACTAAGTTCGATGGCAACCGACGAGGATTGGCATTTATGATTTGTCCTCCGCAGGCGATGATCATTTCTGTAATGTCAATGCCACTCATTACTCCATAATTACATTTCTAACAACTAATTTTAAGTGTTAACACTCCGAAGATTCGAGCAAAATAGATGATTATTTGAAGAAAATCAAATTCTGTGACTTAAATATAAAAACAAAATGTGCACCACTGTGAATTAGAAAGTTAAATATTTAAAAATTGAAATATTTATAAAACAAATTGTAAGACGTTACTCTCGAAACCAGATCGAAAATAACAAATTTTAACTCCGGTCAACCCTTCCAAAAAAAATTTTCAGCAACAAGCATAGTTCCCTTTAGATAAGTATACCCAGAAACATGTATTTTTAACAAATCTTAAAAATCCTTGGAAATCTTAATAAATTTGGGGGAAAAAATGGTTTCTCATTCAAGGTTTCAACTACAGATTTGACAATAAAACTAGAAAAATTTTACTGAATTTCGATTTTTTGAACAGTTCAATCAATCACGCACCTTTAACTTCTGGGATTTTCACATTATCGAGATTGGGCATCACGTAAAACTTGTATCCTTCGAACATCTTTCGTTCCCTTGCTTTTTCTAAACTCTGGCGCAAATTGAAAACCCATTTGGCTTCAGCTGGTTTATCATCCACGATGAAATCTTCGGTTTCCAAAAATTCGCCAGCTTCGATGCTGTCATTGATCCACTCTAAACTGAGGATTGGTTTCCCCATTCCAATGGCGCACAAGAACTTTGCCGTTCTCTTTACTCCGTTGGACACTAGAGCAGTGCAGCGATACACGTCGTTGACTATCGATCCTCCTGTTTATTTCAATAACTAAATAAACAACGTTTACATCTGTACTCCATCACACTTTCATAAATTTATTAGTTTTTCTATTAACCCAATAAACTTGGTGGACTACACATGTGCAGCCTCTCAACTTCTAGTTTTTAAAAATTCTTTTTATTACGAGGGTTGTCCAGGAAGTGAGTGTACTCAATTTATCTAATCTTCAAAAAAAATGTATTAAAACAAAAACATACTTGGTTACATTTGTACGTATATATGTAAGTTATTTTTCGACGTAGTCACCATCCCTCCAAGTTATTTTGGCGGGAGATAAGATCAGAATTTTTAGCGTCGAACGCTCTTGTGTTTGGAGTTTTCAAGACACTGACATGAATTTGGTGTCGTTTTGAAGAGGAGGAGTTAGACTACAAGGCAGTTTAGCTAATATATCGAAACAGCAATCCCCACAGCCAGGAGAGTCCCAGTACATTTACTTTCTAGACGTACCTCGTATAATCACTGTTTTTTTTTTTAACTTTTCGTGTTGATTGTGATAAACATTTAAAGAAAAAAATTTTATTTCTTAATAATTTCAACTCAAAACTTGTGATTCTAGATTCAGAACTAATGGTTCAAAGTGTTCAATTCGAGAACTGTAGGAGTGTATTTAATAGAATGATTAATGTAAGAATCAGTATTTTTCAAATCTTAAAATGATAAAACTAGAAAATCTTGAAGAGTTTATTTGAAATTGAAATTTTAAGGTTAGTTGATTTTACTACCACATTTTTATCTACTTATAAGTTAAAATATTAAAATTTCAGTATAACAAATACATCAACTATAATTTTCATGATTTACAGATTTTTCCATTGTGAAATTCAATCCATAGTTCTATAAATTCTGAAATTATAGATATAGTTTTTCATTTGTTGAACTGTAACAAACCAAAAACTTGAACAATTTCGAAATTCCTTAACTTCAATAAAATTTTAGTTACATAAATTCGAAAATGTTCTGTTTGGGTATAATATGATGTTGTTTAAGTTTACGTGTTTCCAACTTTTTAACTTTGTTTTTGAACAACTATGCAACTTTCATTTCATATTTTTTAGAACTTAAAATTCAAAGTTGTGAATAAACAATGTCGTAATTTGCTTACATATTCAAACAAATTAATGAACGAAATCACTATAGAAATTCATTGATTAAAATATTTTCATTATCATATTTTTATTAATTATATATATTATAAAATAATGAATAATATAATCATACGTATCATTTATTATTTTATTTATTTTTTAATATTTTCATTAAATACTATTAAACTTAAATATTATGTATTATATGATTTCCAATCGATCTCTCGGAGTATGTAGAAGAAAAAAATGACCACATAAACATAAGTTTTTTGCTTCTACTTGTTTAGAGAGATCGATTGGAAATTATATAATATTCAAAAAGGGTGGAACGAAAATTTAATGAAGCAAATATTATATATTATTAATTAATATGTATTTTTTTTATTTAAAAAATATTTTTTAATTGATATTTTTTCATTACTTAAGCATACATACATGAATATAATAAATTAAAAAATAAAACAAGACTACTAAAAATTCGAAGTTACTTATTCATATAAACATGTCCAAAATTGAACGTTCAAAAAATGATCGAATTATGAAAACTCACCTAACTCCCTCACACTCTTCTCCCACGTCGAAGATTCAAGCCCAGTGAAGGCAATCTTGTAGACTGCTTTCTTAGAGGAGAAGGACTGGTTGGTGATAGCACTTTTTTTGGCGTTGAAAACGCAGCTACGAGCAGAGCTGGTCCTCTTGGGTGTGCTGCAATCACTTGTCCTCCCGTTCCTTTTTTGTTCTCTGATTGCTGTAACACTAGGGACTAAATCCATCCTTAAATTAGACAACTCTCGTCCCAACTTATTCCTATTTTTCGACTCTTCAATTTTTTCTTTCGCTTCCCTCTTTTTTAACACAGATGGATTCAATTTTTCCAATTCAATAACAGGCTTTTTTAAAATGACTTGAATTTCCTGTGAGGCTTCGCCAAAACTATCGTCCATATCCTCGTTTGGCGAAGCTTGCCGTTTTCTTTTCTGTGGTCTTTCTTCTTCTTTTGAATTCTTCAATGGTCTCTTTCTTTCCCTGGCATCTTTATTCAGGCGATTTACTCGTGAAGGTGCCAAGGAAGAGTCTGAATCTGAGCCACATACATTACAATCGCTATTGCTATCATTACAGCTATTAATTTCTGAGGTGGGTTTTTCATTGGTATTTTGGTAATTTTCTGTTGTGCGTTTGGACTTCGATAAGCCTCCATTTAGGAATTTTTCAGGCAGAGGTGACAGAGAAATAGACAGCTCTTGTAACTGAATGGAGCCGAGTGGTTTTGCCGTAACTTTGGGTGTAGTTTTTTGATTGCGAGGTGTGGAGCGAACAATCATGGGCGAAGGGGGCATTGCTGAGGTTGATGGTCTGGCCATTGCGTCATCCTATAAATAATAAGCCTTCTTTCAGTAATGGAAGAGTTAAATTATATCAAATTTTTCTCCAGTATGTCATAATCAGATTTTGTGAGGAAACTATCAAATGCTGGAGCGAAATGCGCATCCTGAATCTATTGATTTATCAATTATAATTATACGTCAATATAATCAATGACTGTTAAAAAATATAGCGCATATGATCATAAAAGTACTTATCTTCTCACAGTACCCATCATCGTACTTAGAAAATTGAATACGAAATAACAGTTTGTTAACAAAATTTTACTAATCAATAAAAAGTGAATCACACAGTTTCTTAGATTAGATGATCCCTCAATACAGATTTTAGAAAATTAAATTTACTAATATTAAAATCAGTAGTAAATTTGTTTCAAAATAAAAAAATGCACTGTATTTTAAAATATTTATAATTAGTCAGGAGATTTCAAATTTTACGATTTTTTGATTAAAAGCTTGATCATAAAATGAGTGAATAGGGTAAAAATTTCAATGCTTTGATTTAACAAGTAAAAAATTACATTATAAAAAGTTTCATACTTGGATAAAAAAATTGTGACTCAGACCTCTAAATGAAAAAATTGACAATATTGCTATCAACCAATTGAAAATCAATCATTTTGAAATTCAGGCCTTATGAATGATTTATGATGAATTTTTCAACAAAATTCACTACAAAATAGAATTTACCAAAGACAAGAAAGAAATGAAAAAATAACCAAATGAATAAAAAATAGAAACGAGATCAGAAAAACTTGTGGTTTTGATATTTTGGAAATAAAATAAAAAATTCGAAAAATTGGAAATATTATGCATGGGAAGTCCTAACTCATTGCATAATTATGAATTTGTGTGAATGAATAGAAACATTTGTTACTATCAAGTATTTTTAATTCATAAATTTTGTGGATGAAGATTATTTTATAGCATATAATTTAATGCATTAAAAAGAATTTTGCGAAATAAACTTTCAAAATAAAAAATTTTTTTTATAATAAATGGTGGATTTGCATCATTCAAAAGAATTTCCTGCATTTTAAGGCCATCATTCTAAAAATATTACAATTTTTATTCATATAATTATTTTTATATAATATCATAAAAATTTAATACATATGGAAAATATGCTGCAAAATGTAAAAATCATTCGAAAATAGCAAATTTTTTGCCTGAACGACTACAAATTCAAACAAAAAACATTCTGTAATAAATTTAGGCATTTAATTTCAATCGATACCTGGAGCAAAATAACAAGTAAAGAAGTTAAATTTGTAATTGACATATTAGAAATTTAAAATAATCATTAACTATCATAATGGCGATTTCAACAAAATTCACCTGAAATATTAAAAACACAAATTATTTTTATTTCGAAATTTTTATTTTTCAGTCATCTAATGAACTGCTATAATTATTAAAAATTTTTTAATTCCTGTCTTTTTCTTTTAACTTTTATATTGCAGTAAATTCGATGAAAAAATTGAGCTTGGAAGTTTATGTGGAATACAATTAAGAAAGATCGATTTTTATTAGCTGGCAGAAATTTTTCAGTTAGCCAATGCAAACTTACTTACTTTATTATTTTTCTATCAATACGTTTTGGTTTTCAAAAATTTATTATTACATGCTGGAAAATGATTCGGTTGTCACAGTAAATTGAAAAAAAAAAAGCAAATCATGATCATTGCTGCCTATGCGTGTGAGTTCATAAAAATCTAGCATTAATTTGAAAACAAGTACTTTCAAAACGAAATACTCAAATATAAGCTTTCAAGTGATCACATGAATGTCGAAGAAAACAGAAACCATATAATTACCAAAGAGCTTTCCAAATCTTCTCGGAGCTGCTGGGTCATCAATGGGGCGTCAGACGGGGGCTCATCTTCTAACTCTTTTTGTTCCCCGAACAATTGTTGAAAAACTTCTTCGATTGTAAGGCACTTTTCGATAGTTGGCCGAGATATTTCTTGTTTCTTACCCGCTGTATCTTCAATATCAGAATTCAAAGGCTTTTTGTCATAATCTTCAACGACTTCCTTTTTCTTACTTGGCTCATCCGTTTCAGTGTCGTCCGAATGGAAGTTCGGAGAATCTGCATGGTTGTATTTGCCTGTAACATCCAAATTATTGGAAGTGTCTTCTGAGAACATGTCGCCTTGCGGAGAAACTGAACGTCTCAATTCGTTGGCGCTGTTTTTGACGCTGGTCAGGGGTTCAAACTTGATTTTAATTGACTCGGAAACGAACGAGCAGTTTAGTTTGTCTTCAAGAGTTTCCGATATGGGAAGTATGTTGACTTCGTGATCAGATTCTAATGCGTTTTCGGTTTCTTCCAAATTATTGGTATGAAGAGTTTGAGTTGCTCTTTGAAAGATTGAATCACTTGTTCCGGATTCATCACTAACTTCTGGATTCTCGTCGGCAGGTCTTACGCCATCTTCTTCGGCAAGAGTGGAATTAATCAAGGAATTATCCACCTATAATGTGAAGGTTAAAATGCTTTACTGGATTTGCAATGTACATACGGGCATTTCCAACAACAGAAACATAATTCCGTGGTTTTCCGCCATAACCGAAAAAGTCACTTGTGCCATAAGGCTCAGTTCACGTGATATTCTGATGAAGTTTTTAAACGTTATGGCACAAGTGACTTTCTCGGTTATTGCGGGAAGCCACAGAATTATATTCTCATTATAAACCATTTTTCATTTAAAATTACGATGGAACTCAGCTCTACGTTTAATGAATTCACGTGAAATGGATTGATAGAGTTCAAAAGTTGAAAATATTGTACTTACGTCACGATGACGAGCGTCTCTTTTCTCCTGTGATGTTTGATCAGCTTTGAAACAGAGTGAAACACGGCCTAATCTCAAGGATACTCCATCTAAAAGCTGATAAGCCCTTTTAGCCCTCAGTGGGTGCTAAAAGGAAAGACAAATTTTTTTTAACAAAGAAAAAACACATAACGTTCATCAATGAATCTGTGACTCATTTAAAATAAACGAAAGTATGTTTCACTATTTCAAAATTGAACTTTTTCTTTCTTTTATGACAAGATTTTTCCATCAACGCAACAGAATACTAAGCCTTGTCAAAAACAAAAAACATGCAGTCAATTTGATTCGATTCATGTGAAAAATCTTGAAATCGACAGTACATATAGTAAGTGGTGATAATATACAAAAAAATATGTAAGAAAAAGCACCAGCATATGTTTAGTTGTATTAAAAGTTTTAATTTTTAAGTATGAAATAACTTACGTTGTTTATGTAGGTCTTGTTTATGGCATCCAAATCAGTGACGAAAACAGAGTCAAAGCCGGAAGCTTCAATTTCTGCGTGCACTCTTGAGACAGTCTGCAACAAAAATTATTATTATTTATTCAATATCCACAGGTCTTAGTCCCATTAATACAAATCATAATTTACAACAGTATTATAGCTACACAAAGAGAAAGTAGATACGACGTAAAGAAAAAAAAAGAAAGATATAACAACATAACCAATTAAAAATTAGCAGCGATCTTCATAACAGTTTAATATCGCGATAAAGTGAGACGCGAAGAGATGGTGTCGATATATCGAACAAGTCATTTCTCCGAAAGTCTATTACCGAGAGATCTCAATCTATTTAACGAATCACATTTTGCTAAAGCCCCCCCCCCCCCCCTTACGTAGGTGGATGTTGAATAAAGGAAATTTTCTCAAGGGTCTTAAGGGGACGTGAAAACCAAACAGGGATAATAACTCCAGAGAAGAAATGCCATCCTTGAGAATATTTATAAGAAACAGCCCATCCGCAACTACACATCTAGTCTCCAAAGAGGGAAGGTTATACTTATCTTCTAATGGAAGATAGCAATGATCAAACCTGTCCATCGGCGCACCCGACAAATATGCAAGCCTACGCAAAAAACGGCGCTGGACTGATTCGATCCTTGTCCGATCAATCTGTCTGGCTGGGTTCCAGACAACGGAAGCATATTCGAGAATCGGTCTAACCAGAGTAACATATAAAAGACGCAAGGTATCTGGATTTCGGTAACAAGACATAGATCGATAGACAAAGGCCAATGTACGATTCGCTTTCTGGATGATATCAAATATATGAGGAGAAAAGTTCTGGAAAGGATTGAATTTAACGCCAAGATCCATCACCTCCGACACCTCCTAAATGACGGCATGACCGAGCCTATACCGAAAAACTATTTTATTTGTGACTCGATGGAAAGAAGCAAATTTACATTTGCCCGCATTGATAGACAGCTCATTAGTAATGCTCCAGTCCCACAATGCATCCAAGTCATGCTGTAGTAGTGTGCAGTCATCAGGAGACATGAACATCTAAAGGCCTTTGCATCATGTGCGAAAAATGAAGGGAAAGAAAATCGTAGCAAACTAGGTAGATCATTAACGAAGACATTAAAGAGTAAGGGGCCAAGATGGGAACCCTGAGGGACGCCAGGACTGAACATATGGATCAGAGAGGACGTTAAAGATGTTAACCATTTGAGTCCGGTCCCTCAGATATGATTCAAGCCAGCGCAAAAGAGTCCCATCAATGCCTGAATTCCTCAATTTTTCTAGAAGAATTGTATGGCTAACCCGATCAAAGGCCTTCGAGAAATCTGTGTAGATGACGTCCAACTGATAACCCGCATCAACCGAGTTAATAATATTATCCTTTAGTAACAATAAGTTAGTAGTGGTAGATCTACCACCCACGAAGCCATGTTGGTGAGATGAAATAACATTCTTTAAGAGAAAGGTAAATTATAAAGTATTCAAAACTCAAATATTTCCCATATCGAAATCATTTTTTACCAAGTACATTTAGTGATACATTGTTTAAACTATTAACGTGTCGTCAAAAAATGATAGTGTAAGAAAATTTTTATTTTAACAAATCATGAAAAAATAGCATATTTTTGCATGATTCTCTCATTTTGCAGTAAATTTTAAATCCACAACTTTTACATCGTACAAAATTCTATTTTTACTTATTTTAACTGGCGAAGAATGCAATAAATTTTATTTATTAATGAAAATGAACAATTCATTATAACACACTTTTACATCAGTGAAAATCTTTCATCCTTACTATCGAGATCTTTAATCTGTTTAATTCAAAATTTTTCTATTCCATTTGTTAAACCTAGTAATTCCTTTGTTTCTCAATTTTTTCAATGTCTTCACCTAGTAATAAAAAAATTAGTGCAAAAAATTTATGAGATCTGGAATTTGAAATTTAGTTGATTTTAAATTATTCAATAGTAATTAGGTGTATTTTTTATTTATTTCAAAGTCTCGATTTCTTAACTCAAACATTAATTATTTTATTGTTCAATTCTTCAAGTTTTAAATCAAAAATTTATTAATTTGAGATTTTCCAAACTGTCATATTTTTTCAAAAATTCAGCGAATTTTGTTTTTTGGTACAAATTTACTATACTTTATTTCCTGTGAAAAAAACTATTTTGAATATCCTTATCAGGAAATTATACAGTATAAAATATTTTTCTGTTTATTAGTAGCATTTTTTGATAGAGTATATTTTTCACTCAATTATCTGACACCGAAGTTGTAAAATAAAATTTGCTTACAAACGAAATTTGCCAATCAGTAAAAATCTGCAGTACTGTAATGAATGATGATGATTACACCACTATAAAGAAATGTATTTATATTCAGATCTTCCCTACATCGTTTAATTTTTATTTTAAATTACTTCGCGAGCACTTATCTTTTTTTGCCAAATAAGCTTTTGAGGTCCAATAATAATTGATGACATTATTCCGAGTTTATTGATGAAAAATTTTTTCAATCTATAATATCAATAAACAAGAAGTAAATAAATCTTAACGATCAAGTCTCGTCTTTAATTTCTCAAAAAATGAATGCTTGTTTGCATCGATATCGAACATTATAAAGGGGGATACGAAACGAGATATAAGGTGATTAACTCATACAAAATTATTATCAGTTAGGAACCGGCATTCATTTAGTGAAGACGCGAGTTGCGAGAAGCAGCATTTCACTATGCAGCAATTACTGAAAATTTCACTTTATTTCTTTGCACTTTTCAACTGTGTTTACGCTGAAAAAACTCAACACGACGATGCACCGAGAGTCAAAACTCCCTTGGGAGGTATCAAAGGGTTTTATAAAACGTCTTACAAAGGGAAAAAATACGAAGCTTATGAAGGGATTCCATATGCTGTTCCACCAATTGGTAAACTTCGTTTCAAGGTTCGTTATTTGGCATATTCATATCATTCGTCGTGATTCCCGTCCATTTTCCCGAATGCGATTTCCCGACGACCTTTTTCCCTACAAATACTTTTCCCGACATACTATGTTCACGACAAAAATGGTATGATTGAATTAATTCATACTTTTCCCGACAGATTATGTTTTTACTTTTTAATCGAAGAAAGCATGCTATAAAAAAAATTTTATTGCTTTGATCATTTTACCGTGAATTTACAATTTTTACTGAGCGTGACATAAACTTTTTGACTTGAATTTTTCAACAGTGACAAATTTTTTAAGTATTGTTTTATATGAGTTGGCAACTTTTTGAAGGACAATCTTATGCGCTAGGATACTAAAATAATATAGGATGATTTGGGAATAATAGAGGATAGAAATTATGAGCAATTGTTGCCTGGGAACTTTCAAAAAGTAACATAAGTTTTAAAAGCAAAAAGAAATCGATTCAGAGTTATTTACATAATTTTATAACTCTTTATTATTATTTTTTTTTTAAATCTCAAATAACAAAATATGAATAATGCGTAAAAAAACGATATCATAAAAAAGGCAAGAAAACTACAAGAAAAAGCACAGCCCAAAAAAGGTAAACATGTTTATAAAAAAAGTCACAAAAAGTATCCCTCAAAAAAATTAAATAAAAAAATCAAACGGTCAAGTTTCGAAATGAAATCGGTCAGGAATAATAAACAATTTCAATAAAACTACAGTAGTAATAATTAAAAAAAATAAAGTAAATAAAAACTTTAATAAATAAACAAAATAAATGAAATAAAAATAAATTTGTAGCGAGGTCTCTTGAAGTGAATAGAAAATTTTAACTCAATCTTAGTGTACAATCATACACTAAGATTGAGTTGAAATTTTCTATTCACTCCGAGAGACCTCGCCATATATTATAATAATTACACGGAGTTTGAAATTCGAAAATAAATTTGTTATAAAATTAGAATAATTATTATGAAAAAAAATTTCAAAAAATGTCGGAAAAAAGATCGTGAGAAAATTGTCTGTCGGTAAATTGCTTTCGGGAAAGTGACCGGTGTGTGTGTTTTTTTTTTTTTTTTTTTTGAAATTGTAGTGTATTTGGAGAACTTTAGTTGTGTTCAAATTTTTTCGTTTTCCTTTCCAAAAAACATTTCACACATATACTCTCATTTTCAAGTAAAATGTCAAGTATTAAACTATGAATTATTGAAAATTTGGACATCTTTAACTTTCATGATTCCTAATTAAACAAATTTTTCACTGTTGTATTCCGAAGATTCTGCATTTCAAGGGCTTCATTCCCTAGCTTTTATTTTACAATAGAGATATACAGTATACTTTCAATTTTGTTATTTATGACATTTTTCTCTGGCAATTATAATTCATTTCCACTACTATTTTATTCGAAAACTTAACGACATAGTATTTTAACTCATTGGCCCAAAGTTGATTCAATCACAAAATATCTGTCTTATCAATTTTGGGGGCATCGTAAGATGTTATATAAATCTAAACATTGCAAACTACACAAGAGGTCTGAGATAAACTCATTTTCGCTGCATAATAATAAATCATTTTTTACGATATCTTGCTACTTCCATAAATTTTTTATCATGCTTTACAATGATTTCAAACATTTTTTTCGACGAATATATTTTGAAAATGGGTGAAAATACGCAAAATAAGGTCAAGAAAATTCCACAAACGTTGTGTAATATTCGTTCTTATCAACAACTTTTGAGAGCTAAAATTATCGAAATCATAAAACCATCAGCCCGTGTTTGAACGAATTGAACAAACTTACATAACACTTTTTGAGGTGAAAATTGAGGCAATTTATATGAGAAACGATGTTTCATGATAGAGATAAAATTCGGGAAATTATTTCATGCTCGTTTCATGAAGGTACTAGATATCGAAATGAATTATTTTTTATCAACTTAATGCAAAATTAAGTTTTTTTAGAAAGTATTCTTGAAATATTCTAGGTGTCTTTATTCATCACTGCATACAAAGATGTTATACATTGATTGAATCAATCAACTGAAATTTATTACAACCAATTTCTTAATTTTATTTATTTGAAATAATCAAGAGATCAGTGATTGAGTGTCAATGACAAAAAAGGGATAGATTGTTTCAAAAAACGAAAAAAAAAATTATGCGAAAATGTTCCAGCTAACCTCTACTTTTTTTTCACATTTTTAAAATGTTTTTAAGGGCCTTGAACACAAAAAATAATGTACCACCTCTATTGCAAAATTTTCCCAAAGTTTAGGACACAATTTAATTATAATTAAAAATGGCAATGTAAATTTCATAATGCCAATAAATTAACATCATCCTCAAATGTAGGAATTATTTATAGGCTCCACAAAAAATTCCAGCTTGGACAGGTGAAATGTCAGCAATTGCTAAAGGACACGAATGTTTGCAATACCAACTTATTCCACGAGATGTAGATGAGCAAGTTACAGGTTCCGAGGATTGTTTATACCTTAATGTAGGTATCAGTCAACCATAATTATAGTTAATTAAATAATGACCACAAATATTATTACCCTAGAAGAGTCGAAAATTTAAAATATATATTCCATTGATTGGCAAAAATATAAATTCAATTCAATACCATTTGTCAAAGTGAAAATTCATCCTTGAATTAGGACCTACAGGATAACGATTTTTCCAGATCTAGAAAATTGTTTCTATGACATTTTTAGATCAATGCAAATAGGAAAATTAGGATACATAATTTATATTTAATTATTACATATACATTATTATATAATAAAATAAAAGATGATATGGATAATCAGGTTTACATGCCACATGGATCGAGTGCTTTACGTAAGCAGGGATTGCCAGTACTATTTTACATACATGGAGGGGCGTTCCAGTATGGATCAGGAACTAGATATGGACCAAAGTATTTAATGGACAAGGATGTTATTTTAGTAACGATCAATTACCGCCTTGGTCCTTTCGGTACATTCCACACTATTTATTTACTGTGTATTTCTACTGAAATAGTACTCTGTTCTGATTACTCGACAGCACACATTTTTCTTTTCTAAACCAGAAAAAAGACTTTAGTCATCTAGCAACAACAAAATAATTATATTGTTTGTTTGATTATCCATGCATAAAATATATCATAATTACTAAATGTGTTGCAAGGATTTTTGAGCACGGAGGATGAAACTATATCAGGAAATATGGGCCTTAAAGATCAAAGTATGGCCTTGCGATGGGTTTCCGAAAATATTGAATGGTTCGGAGGTGATGCAAAAAAAGTGACTTTGATTGGGCTAAGTGCTGGAGGAGTCAGCGTTCATTACCATTATTTGTCACCAATGAGCGCAGGTTTATTCCAAAGTATGCGTTTGTTATAATTTTCATCTAATTATTAAAAATCATTATTGTCTAAACGCTCTATACTATATTCAATCATTGAGTGATATTCGCCTGCGAGTAAATGATAATCATACAATTTAAAGTAAATTAGTTCATTTCCTACCTATAATATTTTCAGTACTAGTTAGGAAATAGTATATTTCTTCACTAGTGTGGAAAAATTCTTTTTTAACGAATCTGAAAGTCGCAATGCGAGCCGAAGACAAGCGTTGTAATCACATGAGTTCAAGAAACTGTTCCACATTAGTTAAGAACGATACTTTATTCAACAATGTGTGGAAAAGTAGCCTTTTCCACACGGCGTTGAATAAAAAAAATTAATCAACAATAAATCCTTCGTAGTTTCTAATGAAAGTTTTGGATAATCAGGACATCATGCTCAATATATCAATAAATAAATCCACTGTTTCCTTTAAGATGGTATTTCATTAAGTGGAAGTAGTTTGAACAATTGGGCTCAAACAGAAAATGCTTTGGAAAAAAGCCAGAAATTGGCGGCAATTTTGGGGTGCCCAACCATCAGTAATCGGGAAATGATTCGATGCATGAGATATCGACCAGGACGAGCAATTGCTTTTGCCACTAAAGAGTTTATGGTATGGTTCGACCGATGATTTTCATTGATTTTTGAAAAAATTAGATCCATCATATGTGTTATTTAATAAACAATCATCATAAAATATCATCAAATTAGTATTGTGGGGAGAACTTGAAGAAAATTGAAAAAATTTGTTGAAGAAATTAATAATAATTATTAATAATCAGTAATTCTTCGAAATTGGTTTTTTTCTTACTGATTTTTTGGCTCATATTTATTTATTAAACATTCAAACTGATGCGTGATTCCGATTTTTACTAACATCACTTGAATGTTGAAAAATAAGATAAACAGCAACACAGAAAGCCAATGTACGTTATGCTATATAGGATCTCGGGCGGCGTCCCACTTTGCCCCCGAACCACTATTCGCAATAAAACGCGCGTAAATCGCGATAGTGCTCGCAATTGAAAGAACCTTAAGATGAAAAGAAGGTTATCCAGTGCACAAAGGAATAATACAATAACCATTTGGATTAAATGAATACTAACATTACTTTCGTGTGGTTGAAAACTGGTCAAAATTGCATTTCACATAAAAAATGCTGGCAAAGTCTTGTAACTTGACACATCAACTAAACATAATTACAATTTCACATGGAAAATAGTGGGAAGTCTAAAAATGAAATTCCAGAAATTTCTGATCGATAATGAAAAAAAAAAGTTATTCCTAACGTCTTTTTTGCCCCTGACCCCATTTTACCCCGAATTCCCCTAGATTTCTCATACTTTGAGTATTTTCGTACTCTCTCATTATTAAGACAATTCTAAGTATATCCTGGTTTTAAAAATTTATTTTGTTATGCGTTTATAGAATCTAACGCTCTAAAATTGAAAATTTTTCAGATTCTTAGTAATTTTATATATTTTTGAAGTAACAAATACAAGAAGATTTATTGTACTTTTTCGTATGCATTAACTTTTGTGGGGTTTTTCATTATTTTGATAGAATTTTTTGTGAATTTTTAAAATCTGATACTCTATGATTTGAAGTATTAAAATTTTTTTGAATTTTCATACATTTTCAAGAAAATTATATCCTAATACATAAATGTATTTAACGAACGTATAATATTTTTATTATTTGTTGTATTACTTTTATATTTTTTTATATTTATATTTTTTAGATTTTCAGAAATTTCAGCTATTCTTGAGATAACAATATCAACGTAGATTTATTGTAATTTTGGTATTTTTTAGTACGTATAGAATTCTGAAAAATTTTATGATATTCATGTATTATTTTTGTATTTTCATAGATTTCTAAAACTTGATGCTCTATAAATTAAAAATTTATAGATTGTAGTACTTTAATGGATTTTTCAGAATATAGCAATTTCGTAGCACACTTGCACCTGAGAAATAAAGGCCATTTTCACGATTTTTCTTACGAAGAACAAAACAATATATTTTAAAAACTCAATGCCTATTTATATATTTATGTCCCAAGGTATTTTATGAATTTTTTGAGAAAACAATTTTCGTAATCAAGGTCACAGCGACCATTGTGCCAAAACACAATTTTTCCGACACCGCGAGCGGTGAGTATGATAAATGAGGAACTGTTCATCTGCAATACAAAAAACAAAACAAAAACCTCTAGTTTATACCTTTACGCTCTGCGTGAACGAAGGATTTTGTTAAATTAATATTTTTACGAAAATAGTGGTCATGGTTTTTCAACGTCAGGAATTTCGGTTTTTGCAGAAAAAAAAAGTTTGGCTTAAAATTAAAAATTTTTCGTTCACGCAGAGGCTATTATAACTATAAATAAGCTTTGAAAAATTCAGGCTCTTCAGATAAATGGTTTTCGAGAAACTGTACTCACTGCGGAAAAACACCTGATTTTGGCACAATTGCTGTAGTGCACCCAATTATGAAATTCCATTCTGAAAAATTTCTAAAATACCTTATGACATTGATAAAAAAATGATGAGTAAGTTTTTCAAAAAATATTGCGTTGCTTTTTCAAAAAACAATCGTGAAAACGCATTTTTTTTCCTCGAGAACAAGTGTATATAATCCTTTAATGTGCATCTTATTTCTTCAGTGTTTATACACTTGAAGGGTTTCCTGGTATTTTTTTATTGATTTCTAGGATTCGATTCCTAAGGATTCAAAGTTGTATAGATTTTTAGTAATCTACTAGACATTTGAGTAAATCTCGCTTAGTTATATTTCAAGTATTTAATAGACTGATATTTACAAAATATTATGCTCTTCCTTTTTTTTCCTTCCATCCTAAATAACTTGATATATACAACACAATTATATAATAATAATTAAATTTTTCACGTTCCACCGCTAAAAATTTCAGTGATGGCTGATAAATATTTTAGACTCTAAATTTTTAACCCATAACTGCATATGAGTCTCTCAGATTTTTATCTTCATTGAGTTGTGCTTGAAATTAATAAATTAGTAGTAAAAAAAAGCGTTATTTTTCACTTGTGCATTTTTCAGCCCTGGTTATTCAACCCATTCACTCCTTTTGGCCCAGTTGTGGAAAAACATATAGACGGAGCGTTTATCAATAAATCTCCTATTGAACTGATAAAAAATGGGCAAATTTACGATGTTCCTTGGCTTACTGGAGTAACTACCGAAGAAGGGTGTTACAACGCTGCAGGTAACAATCATTATCACCAGAGAAGATAAAAATAGGCTTTTGCTGGAAGCCTGCTTTTTTGCCTATTTTAACATATCGAGCCTATTTTGAAACATCGAGCCTGAAATTGCTTTTTCTGCGATATTCGCGAAAAGTGGTCTTTTTACGTCCGATTTTTGTCGAAAAAGTCATCCATTTTCAGAGTGTGCCGTGATAAATTCTTTAATCTATGAAAATCTATTACCTATATATTTATCATACATGATAGACTTCGATAATATCATTCGAAAGCTTACAATGAATCTCAAATAATCTAAGTAAATTGAATCAAATAAGAAGAAAGTAAAGATAAGCACCGAAGTGAACGAATAATTTCAAGTAAACAAACAAATTGATCGATTTTGATTTTATGTCAACATTAAAATTCGAAGAAAATAAGTGCATAAAATCCAAAAACAAAGTAAAGATAAGCGCTGAAGTAAACGGTAGATTTCAAGTAAACAAACAAATTGATTGATGGATTTTAATTTTGAATCAATTATCTTATCATTCTGGTGTTAACTCTTGTGGCGTTCAGTACTGCTCTTCACATTGATCAAAAGGTGAAGTAAAATATGTCGAAAGAATCAACTCGCGAGTTTTATGCACGTATGGTGAAAGCATATCCGGGGGCGTTGCGCACCGATCATTCAGTTTTACGTTGTGTTTATTGTGATTGTTCTCTTACCGGCAATAAACTATCTAACGTGAAGCAGCACTTTCACACCGCGAAACACAAAAATGCTGCTGAAAAAAAGAAGCTGAAGAATGGTCCGAAACAAACACTGTTGGCCGATCATCAACGCCCGCAACAAATCAATGCATTCAACATGGATCTTTGCAAAACATTTCTCGAAGCGAATATTCCGTTGAAGAAGGCCAGCCACCCGAGTGTAGTGAAATTTCTTGAGCTGTACACCAGTAAAGCAATGCCAAGTGAATCATCACTTCGTCAAAAATATGTGTCAATTTTATTTAACGAAAAGCTAGAACATTTGCGTGAAAAAGCAAAGGAAAAGTTCATTTGGATATCCATCGACGAAACAACCAATTCTGAAGGACGATTTGTAACGAATTTTATTTTTGGAATACTGGATGATGCTGAAGGAAGTATTGAGCGTGGAAAATGCTATTTATTGAACATGGTAGAGGTGGACGCAGCCAACGCTAGCAACATGGCTGCATTTTTCAATGATTCCCTATTGCAGTTGTGGCCAAATGGCAAGTTAAGATTATAAACATGCGTGTCATTAAATCTTGTGTATGTGTTTTAAAATAATATTTCTCTATCAAGCAGGGGTTTAATACAGCAAAGCGCTGCTCACCGTAACCGATGCAGCGGCTTATATGATCTCGGCTATGGGTTCATTGCAAGTTCTATATCCGAAAATGTTGCATTTGACTTGTTTTTCACATGGCTTGCATCGTGTTGCCGAATTCATCCGATTCCAATTTCCAAGAGTCAATGAATTGATTTCCAAAACCAAAGCAGTGTTCGTGAAGGTAAGAATTTATTGAATAATTTGCAATTTTATGAGATTTTTAATTCAAATCAATTGAATATTGAATATAGGCATCGTCGCGCCAAAAGACCTTTAAAGAAATGTGCCCAAGTCTACCAATGCCACCTGAACCTGTGATTACAAGATGGGGGACCTGGTTAAATGCTGCTATGTACTACAGTGACAACTTTTTCGCGGTAAAATCTGTGGTAGATACGCTTAACGATGAAGATGTAACGACAAACGAGCTTTCTCCAATCCGAAAATTCAATCAGATCTGTCGTACATTAAATGTAATTTTTCGTCGCTCGTGTCAGCAACGGTCAAACTTGAGACAAAAGGCCTGCCTTTGTCTGAAAGTATCAATATCATTACGTCCGTTCAAAGCAGTCTAATCGGCTTAGCTAGGGTGGAGTTCGGGGAAAAATTGGAAAGTTTTGGAAAGGAATCGCGGTTTCAAAGATATTGTCGATGTCAACAACATCATGAACGAAAACACGCAACCAACTAGGGAATATGCTAGAAAACTAACGCCACAGGAACTTGTACTTTTCAAGTATGCACCAATGACATCGACGGACGTTGAATGATCTTTTGCTGAATATAAAAATGTTTTTACTGAAAAACGAAGAAGATTTTTGTTCGAGAATCTCAAGCACCACATGATTGTACATTGTAATCGTTGAATTTTTGACACAGAATACTTTTTTAAAGAAAAATATCGGTTCGAAATAAAACAGACACGGAAATTATAGTGGAAATGCTTGTAAACTCGATCGAACATGTTTTCATTCAATAAAATGCGCTTTTCCAGCAGAATTTTGCATTTTATTTCATTCATTCTTCGAGCCTAAACTGAAGTCTATTTTTTCGCTTTTTGAAGCTTTTTTAGGCGCCTAAAACTCATTTTTTTGAGCCTAATTTTATCTTCTCTGATTATCACCATTGCTTTTGGAAAATTTCTAAAATCAGTCGATTGCCCAAAAATTTTTCTTTTTCTTTTTCAAATAGAAGATGAATTATATAACTATTGGGGCGTCGTTTTGTAAAAAAATTTTCAAAACGATGGCGCCAATGAATATGTTATTAAAAAAAAAGTTGTGCATACTTTAGAATTCACTGCGGATACTAAACTACTACAAGAACTAAGTGACAAATGGGAAACCTTAGCACCCTTTTTACTCGATTACAATTACACTTTGGCCACGAATAGGAAAGCAGAAGCTGCAAAGATGATTAAGAAACATTATCTTGAAAACAAAGAAATCGGAAAATCGAGTATCAAGGAAATTGTACAAATGGTAGGAGATCGAATTTTCGTTGTGGACAATGCAAAAGCAGCGAGCATGCAGGCTGCTGTGGCTGAGAGCCCAGTTTGGTTTTATGTCTATTCCTATAGGGCGACTCACAGTTTGAGCGATGCTTTGAGTGGGACCAAAGAAAATTTTGGTAAAATAACCCATTAGATATGGATGATATCATTTGGATATTACATACACATATTTTTTGTTTTTCTGGTTCTCTGGTTTTTAATATCTCGAACTCGAAAGGGTCCGAAAATAATAAAATGTAGGGAACTAAATTTGATTAAAAAAAAAAGTACTGATCTTTTCATGGACAATTTTAAAACTGTTAATGTTTCAATTTAAAGAAATTAATCTTTGTATTCCGTACAAAAACTTCCACAGAACTCAATATGAACTCTATCGACTTTGCGATCAGAGGCAAAACTGTCTCAAAATTTCATTGGGATAGCGTGTATGTAAATTAATAGTTTTCAGCTCATAAACATCATGTGGAATTTTTTAGGAGTAAGTCATGGTGATGATCTTTACTTGGTGATGGATAACAAAGTGTTTGATCCAACAGTGAATTCTCAAGATTTAGAAATGCAAAATATTTTAATGGATCTTTGGGTCTCTTTTGCAACAAATAAGTGAGTAGCATTATAAAATAAAAGAACTCTCATAAACAAATTAATTTATTTTCAGAGTGATTTGAACCATTTCGTGAGAAAAAACTTCCAACTGTAAACTATGAAAACTGTACTTGCATACAGTTGAAAAAAATCAGAAAATAATAGAAAGTACGAACTTTTGTGAATAATATATACCATTTTTATTCTAAACTAAAAATGGTGCATGTTAGTATTTTGGAGGAAACCGGGACGGATTTTGTTTCGGTAATTCCGCGGCGCAGAGTCAAAGACGTGGGAAACAGTTGGAAGGGTCGATTTATTGAATACTGGGAATAGGTTTACACTTTGGCAGACGAAGACTAACTGAACATGGTACGGATGGAGACTAACTGAGCATGGTATGGACGGAGACTGAAAATTCTATCGAGTTAGTCGGCACAGCTTGGTTATTGGGTGTGAGTAGGTCCCGGTGGCGGTGACGACTGTGGCAGAGCGCACGAGGCCGTCGTGCATGGGGAAGATCTCGGTGACTCGTCCGAGTGGCCACTTGGATGTCGAGTAGCGCAAGTCGACCACGAGAACCAAGTCGCCGACGGCGAGGTTGGCCGAGGCTGAAGATGAGTTGTGTGCGATGCAAGCCAGTGACGCCAGAAGCTCTGGACGATCTGTTGCACCAATCTCCAGCGTTCGGTAGGCCTTGTGTCGCTCGGAATTTCGGGCTCGGGGACTAGGAACAGCGACGAACCAGTCAGGAAATGTCCAGGCGTGAGGACACCTATGTCGAATGGATCCGAGGAGAGGGGTGCCAGTGGTCAGGAATTGAGGCAAGCCTTAATCTGGCAGAGTACCATACTCAATTCTTCAAAGATGAGCGTCTGCGAGCCGAGAGTGCGTGACAGCATTCCCTTCACGGACTTCACGCCAGCCTCCCAGAGGCCTCCCTATGAGGTGCGGCTGGTGTGATGAATCGCCATGTCGTGCCGTCCTGAGCGAGAACTGCGCTGACTTCCTTGTAAAAGGCCGAGCTTTTCCGGAAGAGCTTGGCGAGCTCGGTATCAGCCCCGTGGAAGTTGGTCGCGTTGTCACTGTTTAGCTCAGCGCACACTCCTCGGCGTGTAATGAAGCGACAGAAGGCCGCCAGGAAGGCCGACGTCATGAGGAAGCTCACGACCTCCAGGTGCAGTGCCCGAGTAGTTATGCACACGAATAGTGAAAGGTAGGCATTGTAGCTTCGGTGGCCGTGCCCTGAGGTTGCCATGCATTGAATTGGCCCAGCGTAGTCGAGACCGCTGCGGGAAAAGGGCCTGCCTGGCACCAGGCGTGCAGCTGGTAGCTGTCCCATCAACTGGCCGCCTGGTTTTGGTCGAAACCTGAAACATACGAGGCAGTTTCTCACACGATTTTTGACCAAGCTCCTCCCATGGATGATCCAGGCCTGCCGTTGGAGGAATCCGTAGGTCATGAGTGCGCCGCCGTGATGTACAGCTCGGTGAGCCTGAGCCACTATAAGCTTGCTCAGCAGTGATCCCTTGAGCAGAATCGGAGGATGTATCTCATTCTCTGGGATTGGCAGATTCTGGAGTCGACCACCGACGCGTAAGAGTCCATGCGCGTCGAGGTTTGGGTGTAGGAATCGAAGGGATAAGCTCCGTGGTATTTCCTTCTGGCGTCCGATTACCTCGAGTTCAGCGGTGAAGTGTCGAGTTTGTTCAACCCTGATGAGTCGACGGCGTGCCTCAGCTATCTCTTTGGCCTGCAAGTGGCCCTGGTTCTTGGAAGGTCCAATGTCACGAGAGGCAAGTGTGTGGCCGGTGAATCGCATCATCAGCACGGAGACTCTCAACAGCCGCTGCAGGCTGGAGAATTTTTCCTGGAGGTAGTCTGGGTTGTATTCCACGCGGTCGCTTGGTGTGGTGGTGATGACAAGTACTTAAGTTGTCTTTCTGGTCTCTTCTACAGAAGGCTCAGAGGGTTGGCCTAGTTCCTGAGGCCAGTCGCCTGTGAGCAGCCAGCTGGGTCCATTCCACCAGAAAGAGGACTCTCGAAGTTGTGCCGGGGATGATCCACGTGAAGCCAGGTCAAGCAGGATTTTCAGCAGTTGGTACGTACCTCCAAGTGGCATCTGGTAGGAGTTCCTGGATGTTTGTGACTCGATTCGCCACGAAGGTCTTCCAGTGGGAGGCATGTCCACGAATCCAGTGTAGGACGATTGTACTGTCGATCCAGGTGGTGACTGGGAGGCCTTGGTACGGCGGGGCCTTCTGCACGTGCACGACGAGTCAAGACAACAGTTGGGCGGCGCACAACTCGAGCCGTAGTATTGACGTAGGCTTGATTGGGGCTGGTTTTGTCTTGGCTGTGATAAGAGTGCAGTGCGGTGGTTCTCCGCCTGGGCGAGCAACCCTCAGGTAGACGGCGGCCCTGTATGCTTCCTGGGAGGCATCCGAAAAGCCATGTAAGTCCATCCGGGCACCGCGTCCATAAGCACAGGTCCAGCGCTTTGTGCGTGTGTTGGAGAGTTCTTGGGAGGGAGCTTTGAAAAGAATTGAAACGTGCCAGGAGTGATTCCTGGAGTGGGGCGTCCCAATCGAGTCCGGCGATCCAGAGATCCCGCAGGAGCACCTTGGCGGTTGTAGTCACCAGGGCTATCCAACCAAGCGGATCGAACAGCTGGGCAACGCTGGACGAGACAATCCTCTTGGTAGAGCTGCTTTCGCGGGGATGAAGCTCCGGCCGTTTATACTTGAAGGAGTCTTCTCCAGGAAGCCAAACTATACCGAGAGTTGTGGTAGGCCCACCCACATGGAGTTGAAACCTGACAGACTTTGGTTGGCGGGCAGGGTTGGTATTCTGTAACAGAGAGAGGTCATTTGCGGCCCACTTGCTCAGTGAGAAGCCACCCAAAGTGAGGAAGTCCACCAGCTGTGATTGATGCTCGAGGGCTTCCTCGGTGGTGTCCCCACCGTCGAAGAAGTCGTCCACGTAGGTTTGTTCGAGGATGCACGGGACGCCCAGGGGGAAACGATGACCCTCGTCCTTGGCAAGCTGGTGTAAGGTTCGATTTGCCAGGTACCGTGTGCAGTTAGTGCCATAAGTCACCGTGTTGAGGCGGAAAATCACCACTTCCTCGGTAGGGTCCCTTCTCCATAAGATGAGCTGCATGGGGCGATCGTCCCCATGCACCAGGATGTGGCTGAACATCTTGACAATGTCCGCCGAGAACACATATCGGAAGTTCCTCCAGGATAACAGAATGAGGGTGAGGTCTTGCTGCAGGGGAGTACTTGGAAACAGATTTTTGTTAAGGCTGTGCCCAGCCGCGTTCTCTCGAGTCGCGTTGAACACCACACTCAGCTTCAGTGCGAGCTTGGAGTGCTGGAGAAACCCATGGTGAGGCAGGAACCATTGTGGAGTGGCAGTGTCCATTGGAGATGTGGAGCTCATGTGGCCGAGCGTCACGTACTGATCCATGAACTCCATGTACTGAGTTGGGATCCCGCAGCTCGGGATCCCAACTGAAGCGTCGCTCGGTGGCATGCAGAGATGCGAGGGCGGCTTGAAAGTTGTCGCCATGGGAGGTATCAGGCTTCTGCCGGAACGGCAGCCCGCTTGAATCCCTGGCCGTCGTACTGGTGAATAAGGCTTTGCAGGCTTCCTCGTCGGGGGTGAGTGTAGTCTTCGGGGTTTGCACTTCCTCAAGCTCAAAAAACCAGCGGAGCTGTACTTCAGCGGGAGGTGGAGTTACCGAGCTGTGGAAGATGTTGGCACACCTCAAGCTGACCTTACAGCCTTGGGAACTCGCAGACCCGGCTAGTACCCAACCAAATACCATGTTCTGCGCCGTCACCTAGGTGCCTGGGATAGAGTGGAGGCCATCGAGAAGCGCAGCGAAGTACACCTCAGCGCTCAAGATCAGTCCTACGTGCTCAGGTCGCCAGAATTGCGGGTCGGCCAGTTGCAAACCAGCTCGTAAGTAAGCCACGATGGTAGTGCTATAGTCAGGCCGGACGAGCGAGGCCACCATGAAACTCGCCCTGGCTCCGTGTGGACGTTGCCAATGCCGCTGACGATGGTTTTTGTCAGGCCTAAAGACTGCACGATCTTCTCTGAAACAAAACAGGAATCAGAGCCTGTGTCAAGGAGAGCCCCGGTAATTACGGAGTTCCCGGACGGCGATGATACCCTGACCAAAGCGGTTGCGAGGAGGGAGACCATGTTTGGTGAAAGCTGTCTGCTAACGTGACATTGAGGTTCGGTCGTGGAGGAGTTAGAGGCTGGTGAAAAGGTTGGAGCTCCGGCAGACAACTGCATCCCATGGGTTGGTCGCTGCTCGTCCTGATGCAGCAGAGTGTTGTGTAGTTGGTCGCAAGGACGGAAGGGCATCGAGGATTTGCACTCTTGTCACCGATGAGAACCGAGACAATTGAAGCAGAGATTCTGCTTCTGGACCAGTGCACTGCGCTCATTGACCATCAGGTTCCTGAAGATTAGGCAGGTGAAATTTGAGTGTGGCTTCTGGCAGAACAGACAGCAGCGGTCTCTTGGGGTTGGTGGACTAGACGAGCTGGAAAGCGATGTCATGGCTGCGGCGTGATGTACCTGGGTCGGTGTTCTCTTGGTGGGTTTTGTGATGATCAGAGCTGCATTTTCCAGGAAGGAGGCCGGTTGAGCCATCTCCAAGGCTCGGATCCTTGTCTCGGAAAACCCCTCGAATTGAGTCTAGGTCGTGAAGTCCGCCGTGGAGGAGGTGGTCGAAGCTCAGTCGTCATCGGCTCCCCTTTCACATCCCTCACCGCGGGGCGTCGTCAGGAACATCTCCCACTCCCGTCTTGTGCGTGAATCTGTCTGCTGCAAAGTCAGAAATATCATTACCTCGTCCTAGTACCTGGTTGGGCACTTGAGGTTTTGCAGAGCTCGGATCTTCTCCCTTGTGTAGTCGAGGAGGGCCCTCAGATCCTTGGCAGACTCCTTGGTTACATGTGGCAGATTGAAGAGAGCAGTGAAGTGGGCGTGCACCAAGAGGCGACGAATGCTGGACTGACTCCCAGGCGGAGTCGAAGTTTGCATCTGTGCAGGTCATTTTCTTCAGCAGGAGCGTGGTTCCGCCCTTGAGAGTCTGTTTGAGTAACATCAGCTTGTGTGCCTTGGTGATGTCAGGCCGGTCGACGACCATCCCCTGGAACGAGTCACGGAAGCTCTCCCAATTCAAGTAGCTGCTGTTGAATTCAGGAAACAGCACCTTCGGGAACGGGAGGGAGGGCATCGGTGTTTTTGTGGGCGCTTCTTGTACATCGTGTTGCACCTTTGTGGGGGGCGTTAAAGCGAGGCGTAGGTTACTCAGGATCTCCACCGCATTGAAATAAGTCAACTGTGCCTCGCTGAATACGTCTGAGGTGAAGTACACACGGGTTGATGTGGCTGGATCTTTGAGGGCGGCCATATGGTTGCTGTAGAAATCGGCCCAGTATCTGACCGCGACCTTCTCGTCCGCATCGATGATGGTGGAAGTTAGGGGAACTCTTCCTGAATTGACGGCTGCCTTGGGGGAGGAAGCACTGGTTTCGATCGTCTTTTTCAAGTCCTCTTGAATTCGGTGGATGGTACTGAGGGCGGTCATTTTGCACGGGGTGGCAAATTTCACAAAAATAAATAGATAGTGTAGTGCTGGGGGATGAACTCATCACGGGCGCGTTGCTTCTTCGGGAGATTCGACGAAGATGCACGTGTTGGAGGTGGATTTGGTGTGGAAGTTGGTGGTAACTGGCATGTGCACTACACTCGCGAATTCACAAATTCAACGCACGAAACACACGCGGTAACGAGATCCGGCTCAAAGGACCAATATTAGTATCTTGGAGGAAACCGGGATGGATTTTGTTTCGGTAATTCCGCAGCACGGTGTCAAAGACGTGGGAAACAGTTGGAAGGGTCAATTTATTGAATACTGGGAATAGGTTAATCCCTTATATGATCGCACGGAGCCAAGGTTGATAAAAAAGTCATCTCACTCTTGATATGAACATTTTTATATTTCGGCCTAAATAAAGCCCTCTTCAGGGCTTTTCTACCCTCTTTTTTACTTGTGTTTTTTTTTACCACACACAATGAAAGGGATTTCCTTCATGTTTATATTTATTGGAACTCCTTCAGTAAAAAAAATTATTCTGAAGAGGGCTTTATTTAAGCCGAAATATTAAAATGTTCATATCAAGAGTGAGATGACTTTTTTATCAACCTTGGCTCCATGCAATCATATAAGGGATTAATTTACACATTTTGGAGCATATGAACATTTGATTTACCGGGAATAGGTTTACACTTTGACAGACGAAGGCTAACTGAACATGGTATAGACGGAGACTAACTGAACATGGTACGGACGGAGACTTAAAATTTGATCTGAGGCACGAACAGTGCACTTCTTCATTGAATGATACTTTATTTAAACTAGTAACGTATCGTTTAAAGAATCATCTAATTGAATTTTATTTGACAAATCAAAAAATTTGTAATTATCTATGGAAAATGAATAATTTTGAAATCTATCTCTCATTAATTTTTGAACCTAATTTTTTTCATCGGATTCACTACAAAATAAAAGTTGAAAGAAAAGCAAGAAAAAAAAATTACTTATATTCATAGTTATTTATTAGATGAAAAATAAAAATATCAAAATCATCAAAATTTGTAACTTCGATATTTTTGGAGAATTTCAATAAAATCCACATTACAGTTAATGATCAATCTACAGTTTGAAACTCACTAGACAAATTTTCTTTTTTTTATTATTATTTTTCATGATGGTATTAGTTGAATCATTTTTTAAAGTTGAATGTCTGATTCATATATCCATTGTATATTTCTCTTTAATTTTTAGTCGTTTAAGCAAAAATTTGTTCGAATTCAAATGATTGGTATATTTTGCAGTAAATTTTCAATTTAGAAGATCTAGAACTTTTAAATGAAAGGAAAATTTTATGAATTTTATGTTTCTTAATATAACCGCTTAAAAAATCCAGGCAATTCTATTTATTATTACGAGTTCATCATAAATTCTATTTGTAAAAAAGTTTAAATTTTTTTAAATGTCTTATATAAAATTCTAGATCAAGAATCTTCATAAATTCAACATTTGCAAGTTATGCCGACTCTTTTACTTTACAGTAAATTCGACAAAAAAATATTGATCGACAATCTATGAATTTAGAACAGAATATTAATAAAAAATTTCTACATTGATCAACACAAATTTATAGAAATGCATTTAATTCTTTTTTTCGATGTAATATATTTACAATTTTTAAAACTTCCCACCTTAAATATCAATATCATACATTTTTGCTATGTCAAAGTTCCTTTCTTTATTTAGTCGAATCTGTAACTATGAGAATTTATAATTTTTTTGTTGCTTGCTTTTACTTTTTAGTAAATTGAATAAGAAAAATTCTTAAAAAAATTTGATATCCAAATTTTGGAAGAATTAAATTTTGATAAGTCAATATCAGTAGGGTCCATTTTTTGATTTCAAAGTCACTATTTCTTCATGCAAACACTCATTTTTTCAATGGTTCAAAAGAAAATTTAAATTTTTCATCATGCAAATTCTGTGGCTTCTCGCTATAACCGAAAAAGTCATTTCTGCCATAACGTTTATTAAAATTTTAACAAAATATCATGTAAAATGAGGCTAATGGAGAAGTTACTGTTATGGCGGAAAGCCACAGAATAAACCGTTTATTTAAATTGTTGTAAATTTAATATCCAGCAATTCTTATTGAAAGATTATTTTTGATTCCTATAATTAATTTTAATTAGAAATAAACCTTTTTTTCCATGGGAATTGAAGCCATTTTTTCCCAAAGTAATAAAATAAGTAATGTATTTTTATAGTAATGTTGAACTGGAGAACGTCGAGTGGAAAAATTTGGACACGACTGGGAGAAGCCTGCATTACCTGAAGATTTCAAGTCCAGGAAAATACAAAATGGAGGAAAACTCAAATCTTGGAGAGGCTAAATTTTGGAATTCTATGAAATTGAAAGAAAATATGGTCCTTGCAAATCCAAATAAAGAAGAATTATAGAACGAGTTGCAGAAAAAGTTACAAATCGATAAATGTATGCCATTTATTTACAATAAAAATAAAAATGGCAAGTCTGTTGATTTGGCTGAATTTCACTCTTTTTTCAAAAATGGATCTTAATCGTTTAAAATGCAATGTTTAGTTTTTTCTAAAAATTAAGTTTTATGCTCTCCATACATAAACCAGAAAACAATTTCTGCTAATTTTAGTATGCAATGTGTCACTTAATTTATTTTTATTCAAAAATATCTTTCAAGTTTTTGATTACAGTTTTAACATGTTTCACTTTCTACTTCATAGTACTAAATATTCGTGTGTTAATATGAAAGACTGAAAATACTGTAGACATAATTTATTGATTTTTTTGTATTGTCGTTTGCTATCAAAAAATAGGGTAATGTTTTTAGTTTATTACAAACAAAAGTACAAATTGAATCATATAGTCTATTATATCAGTTGATCAATTTGTTCATAATCTAAAGTTAAAAAAATTAAAATAATATACTTACTTCATGTCCTACTTGAATGGTGCAGTTGGAACCACGGCCAATGGTAGTTAGGCCTGTGTATACCTTGATGTTGTACATGTCATTGTAGAGTCTTCCAACCTTGAATAAAATTTAAATATTCAATATTATTTTGACGAATTATATTTTTGTACTAGCTGTCCTAACTGGCTTTGCTCTGGGGTTACCATGTTGTTACACGTGGTTTGGTCAGAAAAAGTAAATAGTTCAATTGAAAAACAAAAATTATCAAAACATTATCTGAATGCCAGGGTTCGAAAATTTTTTTTTAACGATTTCTGATTTTTTCATGAAATATGAATTGATTAGATAATAATGAAGTACTACAAAGAGGTATTATACTAATAACATGGATTACATAATAATATAATCCATTATATTGAACAGTTATAATGGATTATATAGGTGGAAAGGATGTTATATAAGTATTTTGAAACAATAGTTGCTAATGATACTTTTTTACAGTCGAAGTTAAAAGTAAAATTGATAAAAGTTTATTTGTTAATCAGTATTAGAGGTTAATCATGATAAGGATTATTATAAAAATTTTATTATGACTTTTCATGATTTGTGACAATGTAAGATTTTGTGATTCATGGAATTTTGTGATGATTTACCATTGTGACATTTTGCGACTTTTGTAATAATTTGTTATATTTTCTGTTATTTATTTTACAGTGTGTCCTAAAGTCGGTGGATCATCAGAAAACTATTGATGCCTCATGAAATTCTAAGACACTTTTTTTTTACAATTTTTCAAAATTCACAAAATTTAAAGAGTTATTAGATACTAATAATTTAGTTTTGTCCACTCACCATTCAACAAGGCGGGGCTTTTGATTGAAGCCTCTACACTTTTTCTCTTTCTTAGATTACTCTAATAAAAAAGTGGGGGTAATTGACGTGTGCTATGGAATGTAGAATGAAGATGTCTCTTATCTTAAGATTTATCTAACATTTTTTGAAGAAAAATTCTAGAAATTAATGTTTTTGTCGACTTATGATATTCTTTTGTCCAACCGTCACCTTTACAATGCATCAGGGGGGGGAGGTGTGTGCAACTTCAGCCTTTTTAAATGGGCTAGTTTGTACTGCTAAAGTATATGGCCGCTAAAGGCGCTGCAGTCCTGCCAGGCTCTTTTTATTGGTTCCTATCATTTGCCGCCATTCCATATCTTCCGAAATTATCAACAAAACAAACAATTGCCTACAAAGTCAAACATGCAACAAATTAAGTACATATTGATAACTAAGAATATTCTGGGTTTTAAAAAAATGTCACTAAAAAGTCATTGATTTTTCAGTGATTTCTAAGAAAATATGTTCTCATGAAAGCTGTCTATTCTTCTCACCTTTTAAAGCATTTTTATTTCCAAATAAATATTGGAAAACTTTTCTTTAAAAAAACTAATCTACTGACAATTCTGGAGAGAACATATGTTATGTGAAAACATGTAACATACTCGATAATAAATTCTTGCTTTAACGTTAAATTTACAGTACAATTTAAAGAATCGATTCAAATGTTAGCGCGAAAAATCGACCTTGGCAAGTATATGGCGGCCTCTAGCGGCCATATACTTTAACGGTACAAACTCTTAACATAGAGTTGCACGCCCCTGCAATGCAGTATCTTTTAATTTTTGTTTTAATGAGAGATAATAAAAGCCATTAACCTACATCCCATTATACACACCTCAGTGATCCCAGTATTCTCATGAGAGTAAGCTAAGAAAGAGAAGGTAGGGATTGACGATATTTCCCAATAATATCAGTCACTCGATATATCAATATTTAGATATATCGTACAATATTTCAGGTTTCTGATTATCTGATATTTTATTCAGTATGATAAAATATTTTTTTCAGTTATGTTTTCTACGATCTACTAGGATTTTCAGTAGTTTTATGATTAATATACGTCAAGCATTAATTGTTTGAATTATACAATATTTATTATTAATTTTACATATTTTATATAACTATCCTTACGTATTAAATAAGTTAGAAAGACATAAAACTGGATATAATTGTGTATGGAAAACACTTTACAGTGTTGCTAACTATGGAATTAAAATAAATTCAACTTTTTCTGTGGTTTCCCAGAAGAACCGAGAACCGGGTAACTCCACTTTGACATGAGAATCAAAATATATCAGAAAATCATGTGAAATGACCCTTATGTCAAAGAGGAGTTTACTGGTTCTTCTAGGAAACCGCAGATTTACTTTAATCAATAAAAATAAAAATGTACGATATACAATATGTTCATAATATTTATTATCGTAAATCACGTAAATCGATAAAATATCAAATTTTGATTTTTTTAGAAAATATCTGATGTTCAGATATTCGACATACTTCGAATATCGATACACTGCTCGATCTCAAAACAGACCATTCCAAAACGGACATATCTCAAATCGAACGAAATTTCTTCTGAAAACGGGCAAGAAATTGCAATCTGATTAGCTCTCAGCTGAAGAGGTTATGTTTATGATAAGTATGACATTCATACTGTGCAAGCGCTGCTCATTTTCAGATCGGAACCTCCACTCCGATCATGTCCGTTTTGGGATTTATTCAGGATTTTTCTTCGTCCGTTTTGAGATCGAGCAGTGTAATAAGATTATTGTCAAATATTTTGATATCGCCAAAGAGACTCCTTCTGACAGTGCGTCTCTTCAATGAAAAGCCCCGCCTCTCCAAAAGTTAGTAGACGAAATTCAATCATTAATAACTGTTGAAATGTTGCAAATTTTTAAAAAATGCAAAGGATAAAGTGTCTTACAATTTTATGAGGAATGGATGATTTTTGGATGATCCACTTACTTTAGGACAACCTGTATTTCATAATTTCATAAATTTTCATGAATTTTAGTGATTTGTAACCTATTGTGATATTGCGACTTTTCGTGATTTTTACATAATTTCCTGACTGTGTGATTCACAAGCTCATGCGCACATATGTGTGTGTGTGTGTGATATTACAACAATGCAGCGGGGGTGTAGGTGGAGGAGTACGCCATTTAGTTCATTGATAAAAACATGCCTATAACCTTAGCACGAACATGGTCAATAACTGTAAAAAATTGTAGGACCTTTCGCGCAGAAGTTTTGAACTCACAGGCGGATAACATACAGACTTTCACTATTATAATTTCTTTGTATTTCAAAATTTGCATATCATTGATAAAAAAATTTAGAGATGTTTTTCTTTTTAATTCAAATATGTAAAACTGCTAGTTGATAGATAAATTATACATCAAAATTGTATCTGTTCGAATAGTGCAAAAAATATGTATAATTTATAATTTTTATTTCAAAACTTCGTGATTCCATAATTATTGAATTGGTTGATCTTCAAAAATAGAAATGTATTCTTAGTTCGTTAATGATATACTAAAATCGTAAAAAATTTGAATCATAAATTAAGTTCTCTTTCTCATGATGTAGGAAATTGTCAAAAATTTCATTTTTAATTAATATCATAATCAAAATCTAATCCGATACATGAAAAAAATTTAGAAATCGTTTCTCCTTTTCAATTGCGAATATTTAAAAAAAACTCTCTATTAATGTATCAATTAAACATTATTGAATCCATCCGAAAAATGAAAAATAAAATATGTATTAAACAATATTGTTTTTGTAACACTTGACATTTTAAGCGGCAAATGGCTCACCCTTCTTTTTGCTTGAGAAATAGGTATTCCCGTATTATTCTGTGGATTGAGAAAATTAGATTCGATTTGATGACTCAGCTTAAGTTGAGGAATTTCCGGATTCATTTTTGCGAGCTCGTAAACTAATTGCAAATTGTAGCGAAACCTAACCCTAAAATTAATCACTAATTGTCAACACGTTTGAAGTAATTGCTTTAAAAGAAAAACAAAAATTGGTTGAATAATAATCAATTATGAAGTGAAAGAAACTTTGCTTTCGATTCGCGATGTAATAATAATAAAGAACAAAAATGCAGAACAAGGGGTCCCACAGGATCCCAGGCAGCTACAAGCAGCCCGATCCGACTCGGCCGTAGTCCTCTAATGTCCGCTCAGCTCAGCTCAGCTTTTCAGCTTTCAAAAACCCACACTGGGGAAAAAAACTCGTCGTATTAACTGTAAAATCCGGTTATGCCAACTTTGATGCGAACCGTGACGTTTCAACGTGTTTCAACTTAGGTTGGCGTTGCTGGCCACAGCGATGCGAATTCACCTCGTCAATCCTGAACCCGTTTGGCCATGGGGAATCAACGGGAATCCAACGCTGAAACGACCGAATTTGATATATATATAGTGATACAACGGACAAAGCGCAGCTGACCGTCATGTCAGCATTGGCTGCACACGGGGGGATTTTCCGTGGCCAATAGGGCTGGATTGACGTTAAAGCAGTAACGGAAAGCAGCCATGTTGAATCGCCGGGATTTTTTTCCCAGTGTAACAGCCGAACGCCAAGCAATGACGTGTGATACTATATCTGTATATATAGATGTACTACATATATGATATATGTATATATGATATATATATATATATTACTATACATAGTATATATATATACTATACTATATATACTAATGAATGTATAATGTTGTCGTTTGACTTTTACTACACGCTCCAATGTTGGGGTCGTTGCACCATGTCGAATGCTCGGTCCATGTACTTTATGGTCTAAGTGTATACCTTATTCACTTTTTCTACATAATGAGAATGGGAACATACCAATAGAACCATTTTTTTTCTCTCTCACTCGCGAAACTCTGCAAAAAGTGTGAAACTCCGAAGTTGAAACGTAACCAATAAAGTTCAATAAGTAGCGGCGTTAGTTAAGTGTTTTTTCTTATTGTTGAATAAAGTGCTACGAATCCGAAAAATAAAAAACAATGCAGGATGAAAGTCCTTCTCGGAGAACTTCTTCAAGGAAAAAAAACTAAACAAATACTCATTTATTGTTTCCCTGCCGGGCTAGGAGCGAGGATATATCCTCGCCTATCCTCGCTTCATCCTCGCCTATCATCGCATAGCATGATAAAGTCTCAGAACATAGTTTGGATTCGGAAAAAATGTTCAAAATATCAACGGATACTGTTATTCACTTGATGAGCATTATTTTCGTGTTAAAAATATGTCGAATATTAAAAATATGGCCAAAAAATCGTCTTTGCACAATATGCCTCAAATAATTCGTCGGTAGGGAAGGTAACTTATTGCAATCGAGGATTTTTGCTTGAGCCATCATGACAAAATGTCTGTCTTATCGATTTTTTGAATTTGGGCACTTCTGTACCCACTATGAACTGAATTCTATTTTCGCCGCCCGCCGCAGGCGCGTCAGTGTTGCGATATTCTGGGCTCGGAGATCCAGCTTGCTACGTTACGAATTAATGCACGTTTCCTGCGTTTTCTGCAGGGCTTGATTCGTGACATGGCGAACTGCATATCCTCGGAGCACGGAATAACGCAACATGTGAAAGTTTTGCGGATAATGAAATAGTTTTAAAGTACTTGATTCAAACCGAAAATAAAAATTCTTGGTTAACGGCATTCGAAAAATTTCATGTAAGATTTTTGACCGATCACAAACTAATAAAAATAAATGTCGGGTGAGTCATTTTGTGAAATTTGTGAAACAATAAATTAAAAAATTATTTATTTCCAATGAGTTTCAATTAACGATATACAAGCTTCAACAATCCTGCAGCAATTGTTATTTTTTCGAATTCTATTTCAATCTTTTCTACCTGAGACGGTAGTGAAGATTTTTTTTTTAATGTCAAAATCAACCTGATATTAAATTTTTCATTTGAACATTTTCTGCTATCAAAAATTTTTTTTCCCTATAAAACGTTCAAAAATATCGCTTTCTTGACGTATTGACACTTGAGCCTTTTTAAAGATTCTGATACAAAAAATTTAACATTATTTAAAGCAATCTGATTTCTCGCTATTGCTTGAACTCAAGAATAGGAACATCAAAATAGTACGTATTTTTTTTCACCTTAAATAGAAGGGAAATGCTGTTTTTCTGTCCCATTTTCGTTTTTTTGCAATAAGGCAAATACATTGTCGACAGTGAAGGACTGAAATTTTTCATTAAGCGTTCTTTTAATGCTCGCGAGTGATTTCGAAAATGGGGAACAAGCGCTTATTCCCGATGTTGCCGATTTCCTAATTACTCGCATGCATTTAAGGAACGCGCGTCCAAGGACAAATTTTACTTGTTCACTCTTGTCAACGAACTTGCCCATATACAATATTTAAATGAAAGTTTTTGGCGTACCTCTAGCTTGAGCGAGAATCATAATATATTTCTAAGTGAGCTCAAAAAATTTTTAACCATTTTCATCAGTGGTTTTTGATATGGGTCAAAATAAGTGAAACGGGCCACCTGAGGACTTTTAAGTTTCAATTTTTCAGATGAGAACATTTTTTGATCAAGGTTATGGTACTAAATCACCTCCAAAAAAGTTTCATTCAAAATTCAATTTATTTTGCAAATAATTGTTAACTAAAGATTAAAGCATAAAATTACATATTTCACAATAACTCACGAACTATTTGAGGTAAATTAATGTTCTATACGGCAAATTAATCGCAAATCTCTATATTTTTATAAAAAAATTGTGGATGACTTGACAAAAAATTTTCCGTTTCATTTATTAATAATTGTTATAAACAAAAGCGAAATTAAACATGTTCTCCGCCTCACTCTTCACTAAAAACGAACAATGTCGATGCGCAAAACTATAATGAATGATATAAAAAAAGAAAAAATTAGTAGCCTGCTGTATTTCAAGAGACAAAATTTTTTTTATTAATTACGGTTGGCCGTTGACGCGCGGCAACAGCGCTTGTGGACTTGCGCGCTCGACGATACTACTCAAACTTTCGAGAATGTTACTTCTTATTTTAAGAATAAAATATATTCTAAAAATATCTATCCTATTCCACAATATATTGAAAAATGCACGGTCAGTTCATGAATATCAAACATTAAATGTCAATGATTTCGTAGAATTCGAAAATATTTTGCATATCAATCGGTTTTTTTCTATCGGTATGAATGCATGGAATTGCCGAGTCTTAGGAATCGTTTTGCAATCCTTGTACTCCGATTGATACCATTTTTCGTGGTCTTGACATTCTCCATTGGTACAAAAATCGAAGGTTATTTTTTTGAAATGCAAAACCGCCCAATCGAATAAGTGTTTCGGGGTTGTGATTTGATTTTGACTGTTTCGCTGGAGACTCGCAGTTCTTGCTGCATTTTTCACAGATCCACCTATCCCATCACACGCGCCTTTTCCATGGGATGTCGCAAAAAATGCCATTCTGCCTTAATATTATACCGAGATTGGTGCGAAAGTAACGAAACAAAATTGTATTTGTTCTTATATTGGGATCCTGCACCGTCGGAGAAATAAAAAATTTTCTTAACAGCAAACTCGCCTAGTTTATCTTTAAGATGTTCAATCAATTTCTTATTGTACAAATCAAATGTCGCCGCTGAATGTTTTAGATACTCTGATATAACAACGAAACTATCGGTTTTCAAAACATTATTTTTTTTATAATATGAAACGTAAACATGCAAAGTTGCTTGAGAATTGTCCCAATGATAGGATTGAATTGCGTCCTGAACACAAAAAGAGTAATTTTCTGAAAAATCAAGAGTTACAATCAATTCTCCTTCGTTTAACGATTCCTTAAGAGTTTTGAGAAATGAAGATTGAGCGGTTGCGATAAAATCGTGTTTAAGTACCACTGGTAACTCCTTTTTGAGACTTTCCAAAAACTCTTCTACTTTTTCCGTGACTGTTTCGAGAGAACATCTGGAACGCGCAAATTGACTTGAAAATACACTATATTTTCATAAAAGTTTCAGTACAATTATACTGATAAACAGTGAAATAGCATAATTGAAAATCACCGATTCCGATAAATTTGAAGAGTATTTTTCAAGAGTAATCAATTTGTGAGTGTAACTGAGGCAAGACTTTTTTTACCTATCAACTGTTAACCACTGTGTGCAAGAGACTTCAGCAATTCCGGCATTCTTAAACAATGATGCGATTTTTTTGATACAACTTTCTACTCCAGGACAGTTTTGGCAATTTGTCAAAAAGCAATCCGGTTGAGGTTCTTCACACACCATTTCCTTGAAAGTATCGCGATATGATTGGTCGAAATGAATGCCATTTCTCAGTAAAGTTTGTTTCATTCCCGAGTACTTCTGTTGTAAATTTTAATGGAATTTACATACACAAACGTTGTGACTGCCTTTTTTTCCAGCCAAAATACAATACGGAGGTCGAAGTTGTTGAAATTTGGCAAGCGAAATATGTAATTCAGGATAATTTCAATTATCAAATTTAATTATCAAATCAAATTCATTTAAATTTCCCAAAAGTAGACGTTTCTGGAAAATTGTGAAATTTAACCGTTAAATCCCCCACCTCATCTGTGTAAAATAAACCCCCTTATTAGGTTCTAACATAGGGCACTAGCGGCTTACGTCATGTTATCTTATATCACTGCCGTGCAGTGCACTAAAATATTGTATTAAAAAATTCTATCTTTAATAATGACCCCTGAGATTATAAAAAAAAACTGACACAAAGTTTCACTGTGCCAAATGTTAAATCCCAACAACTGAGCAAAAAAAGCTAGATCTGTACTCTCACCGACTCTTTATGACGTTCACCACCATTTTCACGAAAAGATTTTAAATCTTTCATGCCTGGCATTACTCGGCTCACGTTATCTGTTAGGTAAAATTTTTTCACTGTTTCCAATGTTTCATTCGAAATCTTTTGACCAATTTTTGTATCCGGATAAGATCCATATCCATGGACTTCTTTCAGGTTCCGAGCTTGTTTCACCATCCTGCGAGAAACTCCAAAGGTTCGAGCCGTTTTTCTAATGCTCCAGATGTGAATATATGGCATTGTTGTCAAGAGAAACATTTTCTGCTTAGCATTTTCTTGCTTCAAAATTGCGTGTTTCAAGTCGTTTACCCAAGATTGTTCTGGTTCATCAAAGCGTCTTTTTTTCGCTTCTTCCGCATCATTTTCTCGAGAATTCAACTGTGTGAATTTCCCCTTTTTTTTCAATTCAGGTAACTGATAAGATGGATCTTCCTTCTCACTGTCGTTTACCACATTATTCGAAAGATTTTCTATATCATAATCGACTTTTCGAGAGTGTAGTTTCGAGGCCGGTCTCTTAATCGTGATTTCATCTTTTTTCCGATATATCAACGTTTTACATGACTTGCACACAAAAAGACCTTCGAGAACATGAAATTTAGGATTCCACTTCTTTGTCACTTGAAAATCACCACGTTTTTTACAATGTCTAACGAAACCGAGTGGATTGCAGCAATACTTTGCACGCGGCATTATTGTTTTTACTGAGACATAGAAAAAATACTGAGTAATGCGTAGAAAAAAGTTTCACCGAAGCTGCCTTTCAATGTGCGTTGACTGAGAAAACACGTTTTCAGGCTTTTTTTCCGGTCCTCTTTTGTTTATCTAACAGCGTTGCCGTATTTCCCGGAAAATCAAGCTAGCATCAAGCGCGTGCGAGTCCATAAGCGCTGTTGCCGCGCGTCAACGGCCAACCGTAATTAATAAAAAAAATTTTGTCTCTTGAAATACAGCAGGCTACTAATTTTTTCTTTTTTTATATCATTCATTATAGTTTTGCGCATCGACATTGTTCGTTTTTAGTGAAGAGTGAGGCGGAGAACATGTTTAATTTCGCTTTTGTTTATAACAATTATTAATAAATGAAACGGAAAATTTTTTGTCAAGTCATCCACAATTTTTTTATAAAAATATAGAGATTTGCGATTAATTTGCCGTATAGAACATTAATTTACCTCAAATAGTTCGTGAGTTATTGTGAAATATGTAATTTTATGCTTTAATCTTTAGTTAACAATTATTTGCAAAATAAATTGAATTTTGAATGAAACTTTTTTGGAGGTGATTTAGTACCATAACCTTGATCAAAAAATGTTCTCATCTGAAAAATTGAAACTTAAAAGTCCTCAGGTGGCCCGTTTCACTTATTTTGAACCATGTACATCATAACTGCTACTTTGAGAAATGATTTTGAAAAAAACAATACTGATTAGAAATATTTCGAGTTTACCTCGCAAATGTATAGGTGTATGCTAGTTTTCGCCCTAATAAATATTTTTCCAGGAGCTATAATTTAAATATAGTTTTTTATGTAAAATCAACATGAAAACGAGCTTAAAAACATCAATTATCTTGAAAGATGAAAAAAAATGTAATAGTTAGGTTGGTTCATTTCCAGGGCCGGATTAACAAGTAGGCAGAATAGGCAGTTGCCTGGGGCCCCCGATTTTAGGGGGCCCCCGAAAAATGAAAAAGACTTCTAAAATTTTCTTACAAACATACAATTCTAGAGAGTGAAAGAAAAATATAATCAGAACTGAAAATAATTGAAAAAATACGAAATAATAAAACAAACAAAGTGAAATCACAATTGACTTGAATAGAAGCCTTCAGGCGGAAATTTCAACGTGAATGATGAATGAGTGAATGATGGATGACAAATGACAAATAAATTAATGTATCATTTGACAGGCTCAGAGGCAAAACGACACAAGAATTCCCAAAAGAAAGACCGACTTATGTGAGTCAGCATATTTTTTATCCTTTCTTGGAAATTCTTGTGTCGTTTTGCCTCTGAGCCTGTCATTTGGTATCATTTAACAAATACGTTTTCGTGAATGTTCGAGAATAGAAATCAATGAAAAGGTCGAGAATATTCGAGAACAATAAATGACTGGAATTTTCTGTAATATTCTGGAACACTTGAATTTGTATATAAGACGAAGAATTCGCTGTACGGGGATAGTCACGTCTGAGAATACTCACCGTGAACAATAACATAGTGTAAAGTGAATAAGTGAATGAAATATCCTTGTTATTATCTCGTAAATGTCCGCGTTTTTTTCTTTACCGTAGTGAGACCATCATTTTTCGGGAGTGATAGTTTAAGTGCAATACACTAGTAAATACTAAAACCATCGTTTGTGTCTTAAGTTGTTATTTTGCAAAAAAATGTCTCGTTCATATTTAAGTGGTGCGCAAAAAAGAAAGGTTGCCGAAGAAAAACGATCACGAACAAGTGCAGTGTTAGAAAAAGTTCCAAAACCCGACAATTATTTTCATCGGAACGTAAAAACACCAAATTCATCAGGCAGTCAAGGACTTGCAACTAGTCCTGAATTGAACGATGATCCAGTCAACTCAACACCTGAATCTTCAAACCAATTTCTTGTGGGCAAAAGTGTACATAAAAATCAAGGTGTAGAAATTTCCAACCGTTCCAACGATCCAGGAAAATGGGAAAAATTTACTAGTGAAGATGTAAGATTTTGGATTGAACATGGGCCATCCACATGTCAAAATTCGACTGGACCATTCGAATCATCTAAGCGTTGGTATGGAAACGAATCAACATCGAGATATTGTTCGCCCAACGTATTTTTTGGGACTAAACCAAATGGAGAAAAAACAAACCAAGATTGGCTTATTTATTCACCAATGAAAGGTGATGTATGATTTGAATCAATTTCTTTCACGAAATTCACTCTATTTTTTGAGAAAGAATCAGGTTTTTTTCTAGCAAGAAAAAAAAATCCTTAAAAAAAAAAACTTGAGGTTAAACGAATTCGCTTTAAAAGTAACTTCTAATTTCTTACTTGAAATTTATGAGTAACTTGTAATCTAACCAAGTTACATTAACTTAAACAAGTTACATTAACTCAACCAAGTTTCTTTTAAAAAGTAACTCACCCACCCTTAATTCATAGTTTGTGTATCATTCACATAATTTGTAACACTGTGTGACCTCAAAAATTACAAAAAAAAAAAAAAAAAAAAAAAAAAAAATACGAAACCTGTCTACAATGGCTGGTGATGATTCTTTAAATACTTCCATTACATTTTTTTTTCAAATTTAGCCCTCGTTTTCGATTTACTCATTAAATTAATTCTTTTTAAAAGCATGCTTTTGATCACGTAATATTGGTCCTTTTTTCGAACAAAAGACTAGTTGTGTCCTCTTATTAACCTGATCACGTTTCTGGAATAAAATAGGTCAAAAACTGCACGGGAAAAAATTTGAAATAGCGGTCAATAAGTCTTTTTTTTATATTCTCTGACCTTGAAAAAACATTCAGAGAAAAGAAAACGGAAAATGACAGAAAACCGGAAAGCCGGTCGAATAAATAGACTTAACATTAAAAAAACCTGTAAAAAAAGTATTCAGGGGGTCATTACCAACCATTCTAGACAGGTTTCGTTTTTTTATAATTTTCAAAATTATTTTTAGGCACACAGTGTAATTGATAATAATAATTTTTGGTTTTTATTCACAGGGTCTGTCTATTGTTTTTATTGCAAGCTATTTCTACCACCCGACCAATCGATAAAACTTTCTCGTGAAGGATATGATGACTGGAAAAAACATCGGAAGTCATTTACAACAGCATGAAAAAAATCCAAAACATCGGGAGTGTTTGCTAATTTACCGGCAAAAACGAAAGGACGAAAATAATCTGCCAGAACTACTCGAGAATGAACTACTAAGTGAAAAAAAATACTGGCGCGACGTTTTAAAACGGGCAGTTGCTGTCATTACCACATTAGCAGAGCGAGGTTTGTCATTCAGAGGTTCGAACGAGCAATTCAGGGTGCCGGGCAACGGAAATTATCTAGGGTTACTTGAACTCGTTGCGAAATTCGATCCTTTTTTGCAAGGTCATATTGTTAGATACGGCAATGCTGGGATAGGTGTAACTTCTTACTTATCGAAGACGATCTGCGAGGAGTTCATTAACATTATGGGTAAAAAAGTCAGATCATACAGTTTTAAAAGAGGTTACTTCGGCTAGGTATTTTAGCTTATCTGTCGATTCGACTCCTGATGTATCGCATGTTGATCAATTGTCTATTATTTTAAGATATGTTTCTCCGAACGATTTTCAACCAGTCGAAAGGCTTATAACTTTTCTTCAGTTGGAAGGTCATACTGGTGAAAGTCTAGCGAATCAAACTTTAAACTTTCTTACTGAAAACTGTGGTTTAGATATTCAAAATTGTAGAGGACAATCATATGACAACGCATTCAACATGTCCGGAAAGTATAAAGGTGTGCAAGCAAGAATATTGAGTTTGAATGAGAATGCGATCTATGTTCCCTGTTCCGCGCATTCCCTTAATTTGGTTGGAGAGCATGCTGTGAAGTGCTGTTTTTATGCAGTAGATTTTTTCGCCATTATGCAGACATTATATAATTTTTTTTCCGCTTCCACCTATCGTTGGGGCGTATTAAAAAATAAAATAAACAATGAGAAAACTTTGAAGACATTGTCAACTACACGCTGGGAAGCACATTCGAATGCGACGAATGCAGTTTACGATTCATTTGATATCATATTAGAGGCTCTAGAAATCATTGCTGATGATGAATCACAAAATACTGATACTCGTTATGAGGCGACGTGTATCGCGAATAAAATGCAAAAATTCGAATTTGGTTTCATGTTGATTTTATGGAACTCTATTTTGACTGCTATGCGTTCAGTGAGTAAGTCATTGCAAAGTGAAAAAGCAGATTTGCAAACGTGTGCTTCTTTGTACGGATCGTTAGAAGAGAGTTTAGCTTCATTCCGTGAAAAGTTCAATGATTTCGAGGAAAAAACAAAACGATTATTACCTGGTGTAGGTTATACAGAAATCGTAAAACGTACTCGTCGTAGAAAAAAACAACCTAATGACGGAAATGCTCCAGAAGTAGAATTTTCGCCTCGCGATGATTTTAGAACAAAAGGTTTCCTCGAAATCATCGACAATCTTCACAGTGAAATCAAACGGCGTGCGAAAGTGTATATGGAAGTTTCAGAGATTTGCATTTCTCATCAACTTTTCTCTAAGTGGTGGAGACCTCCACGAAGCTATAAATAACTTAGTTCGTTTTTATCCTAGAGATTTGGAAGAATTTTTCATTGAAATGAAACAATTCCAAAGTTACGTGAACTCCAGATACACCGATGCACAAAAAAATCATAGTCATTTGTATAAGATTCTAATGGAAGATCAATTAGCCGAAGTATTTCCTAACACAGAAATAGCTCTTCGAATTTTTTTAACATTAATGATCACAAATTGTTCTGCCGAACGATCCTTCTCGCAATTAAAAAGAATCAAAGCTGCTGAAAGAGCTACAATGCGACAAGAGCGACTCGAGATGTTAGGTATACTTTGCATTGAGTCAGATTTATTGAACAAAATCGATATTGATGATATAATTGATGAATTTGCCGAAAACAAATGTAGAAAACGACATGTTTAAAATGTAGATAGTAATTTTATTGATATTATTACATTGTGACAATAAAATTTTTATGAAAGATATAAGTTTGTATTTTTTAATCGAAAAAAGAAGGGAACGGACGTAAAAAAAGGGCCCCAAATTGATGGTTGCCTAGGGCCCGTTGAGGGTTAATCCGGCCCTGTTCATTTCAAAACATCCTTGTAACTCATATTAAGTTTTTTTTTTGCATGAAATTTTCTGTATAGCTTTTGCATGAAGAACGATGAGATATGTATTTTTTCTTATGCGCTCTAATTACTGTTGTTTCGTTGTATAGGCGTTCCTCGAAATATCGGTTGAAAAGTATATATTCTTCAATTGCAACACGTTTTCTTTTTTTTAATAATTCAACAAAAAACCTGGCCTGAAAATTTCGGATTATTATAATTTTCTTTTCATTCTATAGATGAAATGTCATTCCAACAGAAAACAATCCTAAACTTAATTTTTTTTAAGGTTATTTTGTAATTATGGTTTAAAAAAACACATATAACTCTACACTAATAGATTTTGTTATCACTTTCGTTTTTTATCTGATTTTTTTTTATTAAAACCAGTTAATGAAATAAACAGCATTCATTACAAGTCTCAATTATCCAACATATTTGTTGTTGGGGAACTACAATTTTTTTGAGTCAAAATGTTACTTTTCCATTCTTTTACGGTTCATTTTCTGGGAATCCTTTAATGCAATGAACAAATAAGTAGTACGTCAGAAACATCACTGAAAATATCATTTATTTCAAGAAAAGCATTTAATTCGATGTATTTTAGTAATCTTATACTAACTAGATTTTAATTTTTTCCATCGTTGATACATAGCTCGAAGTCTTTTCTTACAGATTACCGTATGTCATTAAACACTTTCTTAAGTTTCCGTAATTCAAACTTATTCTTCGTAATGTTTCATAATTTCATGAAACTTACAAACATTAATTTATTCTAAAATCGCTGATGAATGTATCAAGTAAGAAATAATAAAACAACTGTTTGCCAGTCACTTAACGTTTCTGAGAGTTAAGTTTTCATCAATTATTCCTGTTTATATTTCCAATCTATCTAAGAATTTTACATTTTTAATTTATTTATATAAAGCTTTGCTTCACATAAAATCAATTAAAGGGCACGCAAGCTACATCCTCAACTTCATGTAATTTCAATATATATATATATTGAAAGAATTATGTGCCAATACTGGGGAAATTGCGGCCACGGAAAACATTTTGTGCTCTGTTCATTCACCTTTTTTCTGTTGTTTGAAAGAGTGTAGCTTGACGTCAAGTTACACCCTCCTACTTATTCTCATGGTACAATCCATAAACCAGTAGGCAAAAAATTATTTGCGAATTAGGCATAGAAAGAAAAAGTATCAATTTTATCAATCAAAAGTATAATCTTATACATTGTGGAAAATTGTTATAATTCTGTAAAAACTGTTATTTCCGTATGCAATTCTGAATATTATGAGTCAATAAACTTTTTTGTGGTACGGTGGTATGAATAGTACATTTTGCATCTAGGGAAAAAATAAATTTCTCACGAGGGTGTAAGTTATATCCCGAGCCTTCGGCAAAATTGTAGGCTTTTTTGACCGCCTTGATAAAATGATAATATTCTTTACAGTGACCTCGTATTATTTGCAAATAAAACATTTATTAATTATACGCTGACAAACTTCCGAAATTCATCTGGAAAAAAAAAACTTTGTAAATTTTTCACATCACTGTTTCCTACTTTACTAAGCATTTTTTCAAACACTCAAATGCCGAGTTTTGTAAATTTTATGCCCATGCTCTGTTATTCCGGTTTCCAGGACCAGGGACTGACATTTTGGCTTATCAGTAATGCTGGGAATGCTGATGAACTAGAGCGAGAATAATCCAAAAGGTCATCCCTACTCTTTTCTTATGCGTACACTGAGAAAAATTTTCAGTACTTTTCCCAATAGTTACATTAAAAATGGTGTATAGAGCATATTTTGCTTATGTACGATACAGAACTTGGGAGTTGTTCCTATAGCTTTTGCGCTACTTTGTCAAAAATTTGGAATACTTCCAAAAACTATAGGGAAAACTCCCGAATTCTATATCGCAGATCACCAAAATATGCTCGATATATCAACTTTACTATGAACTGTTAGGAAAAATGTTAAACATTTTTCTACATTCTTCTTTTGACACTTTTAAAACGTAGCCTTACATTTCGTTTATACTTGGAATCACGTTTTCTCTATGGTCCCTCTACGAGTGTTCTATGCCGCTACCCGAAATACTTGCGACACGAAATATGATGCCATCCTAACGAAGGCCCATTACTGGACCCTCGGTGAAAAAAAGGTCGTTCTTTCAAACTCAAGTTGCTATTGTATTAGAGAAAGTATAATTAAAAAATAGGGATTGGACAGAGTGGAACATTTTTTAGTGTGGCCGTAATTTGCACATCATTTTGAATATACGTGTATATCATAAAATCCCATGAAGTCAGGTGTGTAGCTCGACGCACCCTCCATTTCACACAAAAGTTAAAAAAATGTTAAATCCATACACATTTACTGTAAAAAAGCGTTAAAAAATACTGAAATTATTTTTTTATACGTACTCTCACTTCTTTTCATATTCCTTTAGCATTTATATTGCCTACAGGATTTTATGATGTTTGAGAATTCAATACAGCTATTTAAAATTCGTTTTTCTAGAAATCAAAGTCTACCAAATTTTGAACATTTTCATTGAAAGAAAAATATTTACGAACATTTCATGTATATGACATATTTCTACGATTTCCGTATTTCAAATTATAGTTAAGATATGGCAGTATTTTCTGATATTGTTAGAGATTAATAGGTTTTCATAAATCGCTCAATATATTTCTATAATTCGATGCTTCAGTATTGCAAATTTTAACAGTTTTTAGTGTTTCGGCGAACAGTATATTTCATTCCTTTAGTTCCTTGCCATAATTTTTGTATTTATACATATATATTCTTCGAAAAAATTTATATTAATTTAAGGAATTTATATCTGTATACATTTCTTGTGTCATATGCTCTACGATCTGAGGTTTCATAAATTGTTGAGAAAGTAACATTAAAATAGTTTTAAATAGTGCATGGGTGTATGTAAGTTTTTAGGTTTTGCAACATTTTTTCAAAATTTTTGAAATTTTCAAAGGTTCTTTAGTATTTTTCAGGATTTTGAGTATTTTCGTACACTGCCTTTAGATTTCTAGAATTTTAGGCTCGAGAATTCAAATTTCAATAGATTTTCAGCATATTTGTAGATTTTAAGGAAAGTCACATTGACATACAAGTATTAGTTATATGCCACATTTTCGTTTTTTCTTACGTCTTTAGCATATACTATACATGACTTCATCACGTTTTATGATGTTTTTATCAGATTTTCAGTATTTTCTTTGTAGATTGCTATACCCTTTTTTTTGTAGTTTGACGGTCTTCATTTAAAAGCTCAAAATATCATAAGTGATTTATAGATTTTTTAGAAAATAGTACTTTCATGGATTTCTCATACTCTTAGTATTTTTTTTAAGTTTGTGATTCAAAAGATGTTCTGCAATTCTTATGCATTACTACGTACATTTCTGAAATTCGATATTCTACGGTTCAAATTCTTGTACTCTCTTAGCACTTTCGTAAATTACAGTTGTTGCACTAGTGCAACAACTGTAATTTGTCAGCTGACTTGAACCAACAATATACATTTTTCATATCCACTTAGTCCTAGTCATATATTTACAATAACAATTAACCTGACTGCCGGTAATGTTATTTCATAAGAACGTTCGCGGCTAACCCCGAAATCAGAGGAGCGACTCATTTTTTTAAGACAAAACTACAAGTTCCTTGACTTGTAATCAAAAGGCTCAAAAATTTTGTACTGTCATGTACTTCGTTTGTTATTTTATCGCTTGTAACAAACGTCAATAAAGAAATCTAGTTTGAATCTGCATTTATTACTGAATAGCAAGAAATTTTTCAATACAAGTTTCGAGAAAGAGAGGGATAGGAGCTTATCAAGAAGGCTAGATACTAAGGAGATATAACTCCCAGCAGGGGGTCGGTCCAGAATCCGTAACCCGATTTCCAGGAATCAAGTGGTCACACGCGTGCGCCTCTCACTGTTTTGCCGCGATTCCAGATTCCCAGCCAACACCAACATCGAGATCAAAACCACGTGACAAGTGGCACATGCGCGGTACAGCGTTTTGCCTCGCATCGAGGATAAGGCTTTCGTCCTTCTCGATTCTTTTGTTTCGCCCGTGAGTTATATCTCCTTAGATTTCGAATCCGATTTTTCACAACTGTAACGCGTGTAATTAACCAACTCTGTAAAAAATTGTGTATAGAGGAGCTAAGGGGATTTTACTGTAAATGAATCGAGTGTGTATGTATTTCGGACTTTTCCATTCACGTGAGAAAACCTAACCTCACCCTCATCTAGTGAAATACCCATCCTGGGATCAGATACGCTATATTGGTGACCCCGACCTTGAAGAAAAATCGCGAAAATGTCCCTCGAAGCCAACGCAGAAAAAATGCAGCAAACAATACGGGCACAGCAACAACAATTATTGCAGCAGCAGGCCGAACACCGGGACCTCATGGAAAAAAGCAAAACCTTGCACTAACAGAACCAGCTACTACTCTCCAGGTTAATAGCACTGGAACAGCAGGCGACAAAGAAGACCGAAGAAAAAATAGATGTGACACCCAGAGTCAACCCAACCACACCACAAGAGCACTAGGTAACAGCCATAACAAAAAATGTAAGAATCCCGCCATTTTGGAAAGAAAATCCTAGCCTCTGGTTCGCACAAGTCGAGACGTCCTTCGGAATCGCACATATCACAGCAGACTCAAAAAAATACAAATATGTGACTGCAAACCTCGACCCCCAGGTACTAACCTTTATATCTGACATTGTCACTGCACCGCCGCAGGGTGACAGTTATAAACAAATAAAATAAAAACATTTAGCGAGACGGCTGATTCAAAATTAAGAAAACTATTGCGAGAATTAGATTTTCACGATGAGAAACCCTCCTTTATGCTACAACGCATGAGAAACCTTGCTAGCAAGAACTGCAACGCGGACCTGATGAGGACCTTGTTCATGGAGAAGATGCCGCAGAACGTTCGCACCATCCTGGCCGTATGTGACAGCGTGGACCTGGACAAATTGGTACTGAAAGCCGACAAAATCATCGAGGTTTCACCCTTGAGCGTAGCAGCGGTATTCACGGCCCCCAGGTACAACCAGGAATCCGACTCCGACAACACCCTCACAGATCTCGGCAAGGCCATGGCGGCACTCACCCGCGAAGTACAGCAGCTCCAGCGTAGCAGCCAGCATCGATCAAGAAGCCGCTCCAAATCACGCCCCAGGTCAACGGGGGAAAATAAGGACCTCTGTTTCTACCACAACACCTTTGGCGAAAAAGCGAGGAAGTGCCAACAACCATGCACCTGGACATCAAAGCAGCAGGAAAACTTGCACCGCTGTCTTCGTCAGGAGCGATCACCGACAGCAACAGGGAACACCGGCTGCACATCACTGACCATTCCTCCGGATATAAATATCTCGTGGATTCCGGCTCCTCGGTCTCAGTCTGTCCCCGCAATCTGGTGCACAGAAAACCTGCCCCAACCTCACTCATCCTGTATGCTGCCAACTTAACCAACATCAAGATCTACGGCGAGCAACTTTTCACTCTCAACCTAGGACTCCGACGACAGTTACAGTGGCACTTTACCATCGCAGACGTCACCAACCCCATCATCGGAGCCGACTTCATAGCCAGGCATGGCCTACTCATCGACCTGCAGAAGAGGCGACTCGTCGACGCGGAAACCACCCTGTCCTCGCCAGGAAAACTCGTAGAAACTCTCGAACATGAAATTTCCACAGTGGATACGAAAACCAGCCCATCATCACCAGGACAAGGACCGTTTGTGGAGCTACTCCAGCAATTTCCCGAAGTCACCACAACCAGACTGCAGTCGAAAGTCGAAGAAACCTCCGGCACAGTGCACATAATCATATCCGAAGGTCAGCCAACATCAGAGCGTCCACGACGGTTGGCCGGTCACAAACTGGAAGTTGCCAAGGCAGAGATCAACGAACTCCTGGAGCAAGGTATCATGCGACCATCATCCAGCCCTTGGGCGAGCCCACTCCACCTTCAAAGCAAACCTGCAGGCGGCTGGTGATTTTGCGGAGGCTATAGGGGGCTCAACGCGCTGACTGTACCAGACAGGTACCCGGCACCCATGATTCAAGATCTCTTTCCGAGGCTGTAACACAAAAAAATCTTCACAACCCTAGACTTGCGAAAGGCCTACCACCAAATTCTTGTGGCTCACGAGGACGTCCAGAAGACGGTTATCATCACCCCCTTCGGACTCTTCGAGTACGTGATCATGCCCTTCGGTCTGAAAAACGCTTCACAAACCTTTCAGAGATTCATTGACTCCATATTCAGGGTACTGGACTTCATGTATTTATACATCGACGATATTATCATTTTCTCGGCATCCAAGGAGAAACAACTAGAACATCTGAAAATCAACCTGGAACGTCTTGAAAAATATGGCCTCACAATCAACCCCAGCAAATGTCAGCTAGGCATGTCCGAAGTTATCTTCCTAGGGTTCCGGATCAACGAAAAAGGCTATCAACCACCGAAATACCGAGTCAAGGCCATCGCAGAACACAAACTCCCTGAGAATTCCGTCGAGCTGCGAAAGTTCCTGGGGATGATGAACTACTACCGTCGCTGTATTCCCAAGTCTGCAGATCTTCAGGCACCGCTCAACGCCTTCCTGGGAGAATCCATCAGAAATGACAAACGACCAATACCGTGGACGGAGGACTCTAAAAAAGCATTTTAAACATGTAAGAACAGCATTAAAAAAATCACCAACATGCACTTTCCATCACCAGTGGCACCCGTCGCTCTGACCAACGACGCTTCCGACGTGGCCACAGGAGCATCCTTGGATCAGCCGATCGATGGCGCGTGGAAACCCTTAGAATTCTTCTCGAGAAAACCTAGCCCAGCAGAAAGAAACTACAGCACGTACGACCGTGAGTTACTCGCCATTTTTGCTGCGATCAAATTTTTTCAACACGAGCTCGAGTGTCGAGACTTCATTATCAAGATTGACCACAAGCCACTGACATTCGCATTTGCTCAAAGTTCAAACAAAGCCTTGACTCGACAAATCAGGCAGCCGGATTTCATATCGCAATTTTCAACGGACATTGTCCACGTCAAGGGCGAGTACAACGTTGTTGCCGACGCACTGTCCAGGGTGGAGACCATCCAGATGTTAACAGTTCTCAGCGCAAAGGCTATCGCAGAAGAGCAAGATAAAGACGAGGAACTCCAAGAATTCCTGCAAAGACCGCAGTCTCTCAACGTCCAACGAGTAACCATCGACGGCACCGTACTCCACTTCGACTTCAAGAACAATGTAGTCCGCCCTTTTATCCCCAACTCCCTCGGAAGAATGGCTTTCGACACCGTACATGAGTTAGCACACCCCAGCGTCCGGAATACAGCCCGTTCTTTGACCGAAAAATATGGTACGTGTGGCCTGGGATCAGAAGCGACTCACTGGAATGGGCAAGAGAGTGTATTTCAGCGTGCGTATATTGCAAGCGAAAAGTTGAGCCAAGCGGGCTATAGTAGTGTGCGTAGCGTCTGTGTGAGGAGAAGGAGATGCGGGGAAAGAGCAATAAGTTCCTTGGTGGGAGAGCCAGGGAAGTATATGCTGCGCTGCGGCGGAAAGAGATAATAATGATGGATAATGATTAATGACCTACGGTTTTTTGGAATCTTCTTTGGAAAAGATTTTCCGAATCAAAGAAAGGAATTTTCAAGCCTCAAATAATTCAGGCTGGTTCGAGCTGAGCCAAACTAATAATAAAAGTGAAAATTAATTATTTTCTTCGTCGAAAAAGATATTGTCTAGGAACGATAAAATCCGCACCACTGTAATTTTAGGGAAAGAAGGATGTTTGAAAATTCCTGTCTGTTTTGTCATTCGCATTCATTTGTTTCGAATACAATATTTTTTTTTCTACATTAGTTTTCTTCAAAGTCTCGGTATCGGAACAAAAAAAGTAGCTCTTCTTTCGTTTCCAGTTTTTTCAAAGCTATTTTCGAGAAAATCGTTAATTCTTTATTAACTATTCTCGTTATTGATTTTTTTCGCTATGTTGTCTACACTTAAAAAACGTAACAGCGCTACTGTGTACAAATTTAATCCAGAGTGGTTAAATAACGACCGCTTAGATAGCTTCATTACCGCAGACAATGAAGATTCATCTAAATTCCATTGTCTTGCTTGCAATCAGTCGTATGCAGCCGTTGATTTTACACGGGTTGCTAATTATGTGCTCAGCGATCGTCATCAAAGAAAGTGTCAAATGTTTATGGTAAAAATTTTTGTCATGTTTTATTAGTCTCCCAGCGATCTATGAGCTCAACATTATTTTCGGCAACTTGCAAGAGTTTTGATAGTTTCTCCTTAATTTAACAGTATTTACGGTCTTTGACTTCTCGATTTTTTTCCGATATTTATAATCGTTATCCAAAAATTTTGAAAGTACTGCCAATTTTCACATTTTTTCAACTGTTCAGTTACTGATTATTATTTCCATGAAAATTTCGCTGCGTATATTTGCAATATTTGAAATAGCATGTTAACAGTTTTCAGTGGCGGATCCAGGATTTCCAAGGGAAGGGGGGGGCTTGGATTTTTGTTTTGATAAGAAATATTCATAAATAGGCACATGGCCGGTTCCATTTAAAATCGTCGAGGTTAAAGTAGGGAAAATTTTTTTTTTCATTCGAAATTTCGGAAAAAATAAATTTTACAATATAAGCGAACACGTATTTTTTCTTTTGCTTGAAATGTGAAAACTACAGATTTTGGGCGAACTCGAAAATGAGGTTTTTCCGAGATTCACATTTTGGATTTTTGATCACACTTTTGGGCCAAACAAAATTTCACAAATTAGCAAGTTACAATAACAACATGCAAAAAGACCGATGAGAATTCATCTATTATTCTCGAAGTAATATTCGTTCGAAAAAAAAAACCTTCATTCAAAATGTGAATCTTGGGAAAACAACCTCATTTACGAGCTCGCACAAAATCTATAATTTTCACATTTCAAGCAAAAAAAAGAAACGTGTTCGCTTATATGGTGAAATTAATGTTATCTGAAATTTTGAAAGAAAAAAAAATTTTTTTGCCCAGTTTTACTTGCACGATTTGAAATGGAACCGGCCAGGACGAAATTCTCAGGTAATTCTTTGAAAAGCCTCATAAATTAAAGAGTGCATAACCCTACGCATAGATTTAGGAGCATTCCTCGATGTATTAAAATGATATTTTATAATTTATAAAGCTTTGAATGGCATTCGTTTTCATTTTATTTTTTATATAGCAATGCTGTTTCTTGAATACAATAACATTTTTTTGTTTGATTTACATGTATAAGAAGATTTAAATTTTGAAGCATAACCCGATGGTGGGGAGGGGGTGCAGACCCGAACCTCCTCCCCTGAATCCGCCACTGACAGTTTTCAAAATATTCAAGTATTATAAAAGTTTTTACACTTCTTATTATTTAAAGTGAAATTTTTAGGATAACATTCATGACGATGAGCAAACTTTGCAAAAGAAACAACGGAAATCGTCGTTATTTAACAAGGAATGGCTGAGCCATCCTCAACTTCGCCAGTGGTTGCGTGAAATTCCTGAGAATGAGACATGTTTCGGTTGTTTTGTTTGCGGTCTTGACATCCAACTTACGTGTGCCGCGGGTAAAGGTGACTTGTTCCGGCATCAAAATACCAGTAAGCATATCGGCAATTGCGTACTAAATAATATAAAATTGGTAACTGACGCGGATGCACAGGAGATACTTGAAAAAGAAGGGTCCAGCGATACAAAGAAGAAGAGTATGGAGATTGAATTCGCAGAATTAGTAGCAGACTGCAATTTATCCTACAGGTCAGCTGAAAAACTCTTGAAATTTTGCCAAAAAAAAGCTTTGGAAAATCCCGCGGAATTTTAGAATATTACATGCGGCGTGAGGAAACTCTCTTGTTTAACGAAAAATGTCGTCGCTCCTGCCGAGACACATCGCCTTGTAAATATATTTCGTGGAACCCCATTTTCGATTCACATTGATGAGTCTACATGTCAAATAAAGAAAGTTCCGTTCATGGCGATTTTAACGCGATACGTTGATCCTTTAACTTTTGAAGTGAAAAGTGAGCTGCTACGCGTGCTTGAGCTTAACCCAACACAATTAGATCACTCGGGATGGTTCAAGGCCTTTCAGTCGGTATTACAAGATGAAAAAATTAACGTAAAAAATGTCAAAGGTTTTTCTTCGGACAACGCAAGCGTCATGATAGGGAAGTATAATTCTTTCAAGACAGATCTCGAAAAATGTACATCCTTTTACGAATCGAATTGCGTATGCCACAAAAGCGCTCTTATTGCTCAGGATGCATGCAAGCCGTTTGCGAACAATACTGAAGAATTTATTCGAAATTTGATAGGATACGTCAACGCGAGTCCTAAACGAGTTTTTAAGTTTAATCAAATCATGCTGTTACGGAAATCCACAACCGTCAAGTTGTGTTCTTATTGCACAACGCGATGGCTTACTCGCCGAATGCCCATTGGAAAAGTGCTGTTTTGTTGGGATTGTTTGGTTGAATTTATGTCAGTTCAAGTTGAGGAAGACCCTCAACATCAGATGGCTGCGAAGTTGCTGGGTCAATTGCATGACCCTGTGATTCACGCAGAGCTAGCATTTTTAGGGCATGTCCTTTTTTATTTCGATCACTTCAACACCTTTTTCCAATCATACCAGACCCGTATTCAACTTCTTCATTGCAAATCATTATCCTTTCTTCTACAAATCGGTTCTCATTTTCTCAACTTGCCAGCCATGCAATTTATGCGAAACAATCCCGTTAAAGCACACACAATCGATTTCGGTAGTGCTAACAATCTCAAACCTTTGAAAGATATTAAACTCGGTCATGAATGTGAGCTAATTTTGGAAAATGTCAGCGAACAAACGGCTTCATGCATCCGTGGAAAATGCTTCGCTTTTTACATTGAAACATCGTGTGGAATAGCAAGTCGACTTTTTATTCAAGATGTTCTTCTTCAAAAGTTGGGCGTCCTTGAAAAAATGTCAGCAATGAATGATTCGGAAGACCGCTCCAAATCATTCACTGACGTTTCCTACATCGCGGACAAATTGTGCTCAAAAGACGAGTACGACGCCGACGAATGAAAAAAAGAGTGGCTGGAACTTCCGAGCGAAATCAGTGCTTTTACAGATGAGGTAAATGAAGGTTTCGAGGACGAAGATTTCGACAACTTTTGGAAAAAAATATTTTTACTGAAAAAAGCCGATGGCACGGAAAAATACAAAAACTTGCGTGTCGTAGTCAACACAGTGAGAATACTACCACACAGCAACGCTAAAGCCGAAAGAGCATTTTCATTATTAACAGCGACAGTGACAAAAGCAAAATCGCGTTTATCAACAAAGTCCATTAATGCCATTTGCATGACGAAACATGCGATGAATAATAGGGACCCAAGCGCTGAAAGTCATATGACGAGTGATCACTTTTTTTTCACGAATTCTGAAATTTTGTACGCTCCAGAAAAACGGCACAGTTATTAAATCTTTAACAAAGTTGACGATATAATTGAAACCTGCTTTAATTATTGGAAAGAGCTCGAACTTGGAAGGCTTAAGAAATTCGCAAAACTGTTAAAGAACGATGCAAATATTGTATAAAAGGCAAGATATTCTCAAAACTGGTTAAAATTGTTTTAAAATTTTAAAATTGACAAAAATGTCACAACTATTGCATAACGTTCTCGAACATTGCAAAAAACATCAAAAATTTTTTATACCGTAAGATTGTTGGAGCTCTTGAAATTTGAAAAAAAAAAATTCAAAACCACGATTAGCTCTCGTAATTATTTTTACTCTCTAATTGTTGAAAGACTAATGGTAACCGTCAAACTGTAGAAATGTAAATATCTAAGAATTATTGCAAAAGTTGTAGAACGTTTTCAACTGTTGCATAACATTTTCGAAAATTAAAAGTGTATCGTCAAAAATATTAAAATTTAAAGAAACATTTAAAACCGTGGTTAGCTCGCGGAATTATTAAAAAAAATCAAATTATTAGAAGCCTATCAAAAATCGACAGAAACATAAAAAATTGCTGAATCTTGGAGGGCTTAGGAAATTTCCAAAACTGTTGCAGAACGATGTAAATATTATATGAAAGGCGAGATATTCTCAAAACTGATGAGAATTGTAAAGATTTCTAAATTGGCAAAACTATCACAACTCTTGCATAACGTTCTCGAACATTTCCCCAGTAACATGTAATCTCGTAGTTATAGTTTTCAGGATGAGCGATAATATACTTGAAGCTTGTGCCTATATATTTTGCATGTAAAATAAATATGAATTGTTTGAATACAAAAAGCTTGTGTGTTTCTTCATTATAACGTTGCTCGAAATGTTATTATTGTATTAAAATTTTTTTGAACTTGATGGATAGAACTGGAAAACTTTTTACGGAGAATATTCTATTAACGCTTTAAAAAAAGACCTTTTCCAGGTATAAATTAAAACCTAATGCTATTTATGTAAGTTAATGTTTAAAATCGTTAGTGTAACAATTAATCGCACAATTTGTGCTTGTAAACATAGTTTTCATTCACAGTATAATTTTCTCTCTTATTATTAGTTTGGCTCTACTCGAACCAGCCTGAATTATTTGAGGCTTGAAAATTCCTTTCTTTGATTCGGAAAATCTTTTCCAAAGAAGATTCCGAAAAACCGTAGGTCATTAATCATTATCCATCATTATTATCTCTTTCCGCCGCAGCGCAGCATATACTTCCCTGGCTCTCCCACCAAGGAACTTATTGCTCTCTCCCCGCATCTCTTTCTCCTCACACAGACGCTACGCACACTACTATAGCCCGCTTGGCTCAACTTTTCGCTTGCAATATACGCACGCTGGTGTATTTCCTGTCAGAAAGCTAAAACTTAAAAACACAATCGTGTAATTCCGCAACACATAACCGTACCGGATGCACGATTTCACCACACTAACCTCGACATCATAATTTTACCCCCTCACGATGGCTTCAGATATTGCTTAACAATAATCGACAGATTCTCAAGGTGGTCAGTGGCAGTACCGGTCAAGGAAACAACGGCAGCCACAGTAGCAACAGCGCTGTTCAATCACTGGGTCAGTCACTACGGCACACCACTCACAATTACCACAGACCAGGGACCCCAGTTTGAGGCCGCACTGTTCAGGGCCCTCGCGAGATTTCTGGGAACGAAAATATCAAGAACATTATCATACCATCCGGCGTCAAACGGCATCGTCGAGAGGTGGCATCGCTCGGTCAAAGGTGCACTTATGTGCAAACTCGACATCCCCTGGGTCAACGCACTACCATCGGTCATGCTGGGACTTCGCACCGCATTTAAGGAAGATTTACAATATTCACCGGCCGAGATGCTTTATGGAACGCCACTCCGACTACCAGGTGAATTTTTTGTCCAATCCAGCCTAACCTCAAACCCCTAGGACTTCATCGAAGAACACCGACAGAACAAGAAAAAAATAAGACCATCACCAACAGCGCATCACAGTAAACCAAAACCTTTCCGGTGCAAGAGCATCAATACTTGCACACACGTTTTCGTACGCAGCGACCACGTCAAGGCCCCGCTCAAACCTCCGTACACGGGCCCATATCGCGTCGTTCGTCGCATCACCCAAAACCTATTTACAGTCGACGTCGAGGGACAACACAAAAACATCTTCGTCGAGCGACTGAAATCCGCTCATTTACCACTCGAGGAAGAGGATGAACCGAGCCCAGACACAACCAACTCCGAGGAATCTTAAAATCCACTCCAAACAACTCTCGCAGCAGCTCCACGACGCGAAGCAAATACAGGATTTCGAGAAACGCCAAAACCACCAAATACCAACAAGAAATCCGTGACGTTTGCCACAGCTGTCAAACGCCCTGGGGGGGAGTGGAAGCGGCGGCGCGTTCCTACGAATCTGAGGGAGAAAGTAGACTAGAGAGAGAAGGAGAGTCTACTGGCCCGAACTCGGTCGTGTGAAACAACACGATAGCAGCGCGCTTTACCGCAAGGAGGGGAAAACAAAAATTAGTACCACGGCAGGATAGCCAGTAGTGATGGGCGATACTCGAAAAAAGTATCGAAATCCGAGTACTCGATACTTTCAAGTTACCGATACCGATCCTATACGATACCGATACTTAAAAGTATCGATACTAAAGTATCGGTTATTGATTACAACAGGGAACTGAACATATTTTAAGTGGTCTTCTATACCCAGTAAGCTAAGCGTGCACATCCAAATCAGCACAATGTCATGGCGTCAATATCATGCAGCTAGTTTGCCCCTATTATGCAGCTGAGAATATTAATATCCATTTTCATTCCTCAATCTTGGTGAAATGTTTGCAATAAAAACGGCCAGTGTCTTGCCGTTATTAACAAGCAATAATTGTAACGCAACTGCTGCAAATTTGGGTACAAACTGTTATAGCAAATGCGTAACTTCAAAATGACTACAGTTTTTCGGAAATGTTTTTCGTATTAATATTTTTGTTTATCTGCTGCCAATTTGAGGGCAAACTGTTAGTGATAAACATTTGGTCACAAACTAACTGATGAACTAACTGAAATTTGTTGACAAAAATTTTCTTCAATCATAAATTTTTTTACAATAGAAAAATTATTAATTGTGTTTATATGGATAAATAAATGTGATCGTTTTGCAAAATGTGTCAAATAATTTAATCAAATTATTATTTATCCATAACGAATTATTTATAACAAATTACAAACAATGAATTAATTAAAAATTGAAGGATTGTTTCATGATAATTGCTTACAAACGATTGTTTGAACAATTTTCTAGAAAGATGTGGGGGGGGGGGAGGTATCCCCTACTTACGTAATAACTACAGTCAGCTGTGATTTTTGAGCAGTGACTGCACGGCAACGCTATTCGGAACACATAAAAATTACTAATAATATGCATATATTTTTTGTGGTCGTTGCATTTATACATTTTTTTTTATTTTTGTCATTGTTTATAAGCAATTGTTGTGCAGCAACTAATGAATATTTTTACTTTTTACAAACCTAATACCTCATTTTTAAGCTAAAAGTACAATACAACTTTGAAAAAAAAACCGTATCAAAAAATTTGAATACTTTCTATACAGCAAAATTTTAAAAAACGCCTAAAAAAAAGCCGTTACTACAGAAGACCCTCTTAAGTATAGTATAACTCGTAGCAACTTATGCTTAGAGAAGTATTTTGAAAAATTATTGAATTATTGAAAAAGTATTTTGAATTTTGAGAAGTTTTTGCCTTTTTGGAAAAATTGGTTATATTATTACCTAATTAGCAGCTTTCACTCAAAATTTTATTATTGTATGAACCGAAACTAATTATTCATATTTTAATGATACTATAACTACTTGAATCCGGAAAGAATATTTATTAAAAAAAGCGAATTAATCTTATATTATAACCGCAACCAAAACGTTCCTATCTACATTTGTTGTCGAGTACTTCCAGTCTCAATGATTTGTTTCTTTATTTGCCTGATTACCTAGATTTAACATGGGAAATCTAGGGAAATTAGGCAAATAAAAAATCGAATCATTGAGACTGGGTGTACTACCTTAAAAAAACTGAAGATACTCAACTAAATACTTTCCGATGAAATAGCTTGCACAAAATGTGTGAATCATCGATTATTATGTTAATGAATTTTATAATAAGAATGCTTTTATGATGCAAAGGGATGAAGAACCTTCTTTTTATTTTCATATGACGGCAGAAACAAACGACGTTGTTAACACTGCTTGAAACAAGGTGAAACAACGGAAAGGTTGAGTTACCATACAAAAGTTACTCGGTAACCAAAGGCTGCTATCTGCCCTAGTTACCTTCAAAATTTTAGTATCGATGCGTCGATACCAATAGTAAAAGTATCGGTACTCGATAGTATCGACTTTCAAAGTATCGGTATCAAGCATCGGAATATCGAGTACCAAGTACTCGATACTCAAAGTATCGAGTAAGTATCGCCCATCACTAATAGCCAGTGATCCTCGGTGGTGCTGGGTAAAAAAAGAACCAACCAAAAATCGCCTGTTCTCAACCTCGTGCTCGCGAATCCGATTTGTCACAACTGTTACGTGTGTAATTAACCAACTCTGTAAAAAATTGTGTATAGAGGAGCTAAGGGGATTTTACTGTAAATAAATTGAGTGTGTGTGTATTTCGGACTTTTCATCCGCGTAAGAAAACCTAACCTCACCCTTATCTAGTGAAATACCCATCCTGGGATCAGATACGCTACAAGTTTGCGTTATTGCGCATCCCCACGCTTGCAAGAGGAGAAAACGCGAGCACGTCCTGTTCAAAGGCGGGACGCAACTTGGCGGGATGCTAGCGCAAGCACGTGCTTTCCAACTCCCGCATTGGTGGGGATGCGCAGTAACGCAATGTGGCAGTGCTCCCAACCCGTAGTGCCAAAGTATCATTCTTCCTTTTCTAGCGCTCAGAAAGCATGAGTCTGTCCATGTCTCTGGTACTACGGTTTGGAAACGCTGCAATGTGGTCAGTTCGCGCCAAGTCGACCAGGGATCCCGCGTGGGGATTTGAACGGTGACCTTGTATCGCAACTTTGACCCGAGTGATTTCTCCTTGTATAGCTTCTTGCTCCGTGTGCTGCCATTGCTGATCTGACGGTCAGCTGTGCTTTGTCAATTGTTGTCAATTGAAATCGCTTCTAATTGGAGATGTAGGCATGGCGGCTATCTTGGACACAAACTCAGCACAAACGCAGTACTACTCTGTACTACTCAGCGTACTCGAACGTCTGTGTGAGGATATATTTTCGAGTTTATTAATAATAACTGCAATTGCACTTCACTTGATTATCAAATGAATTTTGATGAATTTGAGATACACTTTTAAAACACGTATGAAAAAGTAAACAGACCTCATACAGACGGCAGAGTACGCTGAGCAGCCCTGTGCAACACGTTTAGTTCGGTTAGTTCCTCTCTCCAGGGGGCGAAAGCTGGTCATTAGGAACAGTGTTCTCACGACTGAGCGGTGGCGCCGACTGGATAGATTACCCGGGTAAAGTTGAACTAGCGTCTGGCCTTAGTAAGAGCGATAGAGAAAGGAAGCACTAAGAGAGAAGGAGAGCGATAGAAAGTTTCATGGCGCTTCACTGTATTTTAAGGCCCAGTGTTGCCAGATCAGTGGTTTTCCCACTTAATCTAGTGGTTTTTTGGGCTGTCAGTGGGAATTTTTGTGGGAAAAAATATTCAGTGTTTTTTTCGGTGGGTTTTGAAACTGTAAATTACTTTAATTTAAGGGCAAATTTCTGAAGATCCAATATAAATCTTTAAAAAAAGAAAAAAAAAGGTCATCAATTTTTAGGTGAAGAAAAATTTAGTGGGAAAAAATTTTTTTTGTCCATATTTGGTGAGATTTCAACGAGAATCTGGTGGGAAAGGTTTGGGCCATCTGGCAACACTGTTGAGGCCTCAGCTTTCTCCCCCTGCCTCTCTCCGCGATCTTACCACACTTTTGTTAGTGTGTGTGAGCGCGCTCGCGCTCAACTACCTCATGAATAAGCAATCGCGAATGTATTTCGTGTTTCTACATGGATCTTTCCCAGTGTAATAACCCGAGTGAAGAAAAAAGTTCGATTGATGGGAACATCTTTTTGATTTTATTCACCAGCTATTTTTCAGATTTTTGTACCGCGCGCGTATTCAGTGTGTTCGGTGTGTTAATTGTCAAAGGTCATCAGCTGATTTGACACAATTTGATGCATTTTTGACACAACCGTAACAATTGTTAAATTAATTGTAAAAAATTTCACTCATTGCTCATTTCTAAAAATCCAAGTGTTTTTTAACCGAATGGAGGAAAATGCACGGAAACGTGAATTAGCATGTTTACGTGCAAAAAAATTTCGTTCATTAAGAAAAGCGTGTGACCGAAATCGAGCGAGATTCCAAGAAGTGCTGGGATTAATTCAAAATCGAGCGGTACAACAACCAGGTATGTATATTCATAAATGTTCATTATCACTTATAAATTATGAAAATTGTGAAATGTTTTAATACAAATTTATAATGAAATGAGCATCTATTCATAATTTTAATAACACCATGTAAAAATATAACTTGGAAACAGTAAATTTCATTTGTAACTCAAATTGATACGAAAATTTAAACAAGCAATCTATTTGTTATCTTTCTTTTTTTTTTGTAACAAAATATTTCTTTTTTCCAAATTATAAAAATCACACTATTCCGATGTCGAAATTTTCTATTATTTTCCAGTAATTCCATCCATAACTCTTGACAATTATTAACTTTTTTACTTGCCTTTCTTTACAAATTGTATTTTGTAGTAAATTTGACACTCAAATTTTTCATAAATTGTTATTGATGCCTGGAGTTACTTAATAATAGATTATTATTTTAAGTCATTTAAACAGACGTGCTTTTTTCAATTTACAGTATTTTTTAAGGATGGATTAGGTAACTTGTTAAAAGACACATAAATGATCAAAATTGTTTAATTTTTCAATGAAAATACAAGATGAAAATAAAATCTATTAATAATTTTCATTTTACAACTTTAAAATATACCTTTCCAACAGTAAAATGCATAATTTTGACGACGAATAATATAAATTATGTTGTTTTACATTTTTCACAGTTGTTATTATTTCAAAGCAAAACCATGAGATACTTGAAGCTGATGGAAACGCTACTCATCACTTGTACGAAGATGAGCACGGAGAAAACAATGCTGCTAATGAAATTGATGAGAACAATGAACTCTTGCATAACAATGAAAATAATGAAAATGATGGCATTGACGACTGAGGGATTGGGCACTTGGTATTTATTTTGATTATTTTACTTTGCAGTAATTTTTATGTGAAAAATTTCATTACAAATTCATGAACTTAAAATACCGAATTATAATGGATAGTAAAAGTTTCTACATTTATTGACAACAAATTAGAGAAAAACCAGTCACTTTGGTTTTTTAAATGCAAATCCTAGTAATTTTGTGATTCTTATAAGAAATGGCGAAATTCTTATAAGAACCAGAATTTTCTTATATCAATTCCGTTTCTTATAGCTTTGACCTTCTAAAATTATTATAAGAAAAAATTGTCTCATAAATTGACCTTACATAGAAAACTAAAAAAAAATGAGAAGGCAGAAAATTTTCTTATCAAAAAAATTTCTTATAAAATACATTTTTTTCAAGAATTTTCCGTATTTCTACAGAAATAACATTGTATAAGAAAAAATTTTCCCATAAGGTTTTTATAAGGTTCACAACCACTCTATGGAAATGTTTTTTTCATCCACAGTATGAAAATCACACATTTCTGACGTAAAAATTTCAATTATTTCAGCAGTCAGTGGTAATTTGCATAAGACGCATTTACTTTTGAAATCTAAGTATAGAAATGAAAATTCAAAGCACCCTTGTTATTTTAACTTATATAACGTCTTCATAATATTCCTCATAATATCGCCAATTATTCCATTTCAAAGTATTTTTCACAAAAATATAGGATTTTTTATTACAAGGTTTACACTCGAGGGGGGCTGTGATTGATAGTTGTATCAATATTTTTAAATAATTTTTGGAACGAACAAAATTAAATGACAAACAAATTACTTGAAAACTCAGTCGAGGTATGAAATGATAGAAATTTCAAGTAACTAATAATCGATTTCGCATCTCAGGCCGGATTTTTGAAGCACTCCCTCGGGAAATATAAGGACCCGACTTTAGTACAATTGTGCACACCCATGCTACAAAAAATCATATGCAAGCATGTTGCACGAACGTTCAACATGCAACAAGCGAGGAAAAACAAGAAAATTTTTGAAAATACGAAACTTTCGAGCATCATGAAAAGTATGATTGAAGTTTTATTGTGAAAATAAATAAGATTGTTTCTCAATTTTTTTTTATTTTTTTTTAAATCTACATTTTTTTAAATATTCTGAATCTATACTTGATTACCATTTCAGTAAGAAATCATTAAGAAAACGTGAGATACAATTTTATTTTTCCGTGATGTAAACTGTAATTTTATTTTTTTTTCTGTTTTCAGTGGTCCTCTCAACGGTTCCGAAATTCGAAAATATAAAAAATGATATCACCCAGTTTCTGAAGGCAGTGGGAAGGGCTCTCACTAATAGTTCGACGTGGAAAACTTTGGAAAAATGTCCAGAAAAGGACATTTAGAAAGAAACATGTCCATACAAATGAATAGAATAAACTTATGGACTGCAGACAATTTTTTATTCATTTTACCCCTTCAATATTTATGATTACAGCTTCAATCCATCGATTTGGCAGAAAATTTGTTAAAACTGACAAGAATATAATCACGTAGCAAAATAAAATGCTATGAGTTTTTATCTTAGTTTCAACAGATTTTCTATTGAATTGACGTCTCAAAGTTGTAATTATAATGCCAACTTTAATACGTCAATTCAATTCATAATTTCGAGTTCTATTAAAATCTCAGAAGAATCTCTACAAAGTATCTGCCAGACATTTTGCTGACAAATGAACAGCTCTGAAATTTTTCTGAACGGAAATCTTTCAAATATTTTGCTGATTATCTGCCAGATAATTTTTTGACATGTGGGAACGTTACGTTTTCAATCCGATTGATGTCTGCCAGATCATCTGACAGATTATCAGCAGACAATTGTCAGATGTACTCCTGACATTTTGCCGATTTTTTTTTTCACTCGGGAATTTACGCTACTTACTAACTTAAATATTTGCTTTGACCGTGGGACACACGGTATATAGCAGAGACTAAAAATGGCGTCTTGGCCATGTTTGTAAACATTCAGATTGATCGTAATCAGTTGATTATCTTAACAGCATTGTGCAGCATTACGTCAAATTTTTACAAACATTTATAAATATTGCAATGGGAAGATGTTAAGTGGATCTTGAAACGTTGAAAAACAAAATGAAGCCGTTGAGTAGCGATCACAAATCGGCGACGAACGACAAAGGGGAAGCAGACGAATGTCTTTTCGAGTATTTGCACGCTGAATTAGTGACCTATGCATTGAATGTTCCGTCAAAAGATACGGTTAGTGCTACAATCCTTGATCAGTGTCCAAAAAAAAAAATTAAATCATTCTCATATTCGAGAGATGAAATTCAAGAATTTTGAAAATTTACTTGTTGTGAAAAGTAGATTGATTTTCAGGTCTACTGTGTTCTCGAAACTAATTCACAGATAGTACTATTTCAGCGTGAAAAATTAATGTATATGATTTGTTTTTATTTAATTACTTAATTTATAATAAGCAAATTGATGATTAATTGAATTTTGTTCTGAAAACTAGAGTATTTTCGTTATTGAATTAAAACATGACATACAATTAACATTTGATATTTAACTGTATTACTAAAATAATATTAAGCAGTGCATATTCGCACTGTTCGTGTATTTCGTGTTAGATTAAAAGTCAGACTAAAGGTATCTTTATATCTTTGGTATACTTAGTGCAATTTTAGTTTACTGTTTTTTAACTGAGTTTAAAAAAAAATGCACGAAAAATATCAGCTGATAATACATGCAGTACGCAAAAATACACACTGAGAGAACTAAGGAGAAACCATTACTCCTTAGACAGAAATGGTTCCGCGGGAAAAGAAAAATATGCGCCAAGGAGGAATGGTTACTGCGCGAGCAGAAAAGGTTCCTGTTTTAGAAGGAACTGTTCCTGTCTACAGGAGGAAATGTTACGCGCATGTTATGTGCGAGTAGAGTGTGGGCGCAATGCGTCAGTTGCCATTATTATTTACATAATTTAGAGGTTCAGTACGTCTCTCTCCATCTTTTTCTGAACGCGTACACACTCTACTCACGCATAACACGGGCGGAACATTTCCTCCTTTAGACAGGAATAGTTTCTCCCGAGACAGAAATTGTTCATCCTGGGACAGAAACAGTTTCGGTATAAATGATTTCTCCTAACGGAGTATTAGTTCCTCCCGAGACAGGAACCTTTTCTGGCCGCGCAGTATCCTTTACTCCTTGATGCACATTTTGCTTTTCCCGCGGAACCATTTCTGTCTCAGTGCATGAAGTCTGACTTTTCGTGTAACACAAAGTGCTTGAATGGTGCAAATAAGCGCTGCCATAATTTAATTTGATGTTTCATTGATGATTCAATAACACTGTGCGACACAAAAAACTTTTTTTTTTTGCTATAGAACTACATGCATAAAATCGATTCCTAATGACCCCATAAACAAGTCTGCAAGAGCTTTTCGCGAAGTTAGCGCAAGTTTCGAAGAAATTATTTATGCAAAATTTTTAAAATATAACCGGATAAAAGCGCATGTCTATGTAATTGAGGAAGAAAATTATATTTTTATCATAAAAACGTTAAAAAACTGCATTTTTCACATAGTTGAAAATTTGAAGAAAATCACTTGATGCAAATGACTAATGGTTCCGGTTGGGGTCTCGCTCGTGTTCGATCATCATGAATGGCTGCCTATTCAATACGATCGAACACGAGCAAGACCCCAACCAGAACCGTTAGTCATTTGCAATTAGTGATTTTCTTCAAATTTTCAACTATGTGAAAAATGCAGTTTTTTAACGTTTTTATAATAAAAATAGAATTTTCGTCCTCAATTACATAGACATGCGCTTTTATCCAGTGAAAATTGAGCCATAATTGTAAGAATTACAAAGTTATATTTTCGAAATTTTGCATAAATAATTTCTCGTAAACTTGCGCTAACTTCGCGAAAAGCTCTTGCAGACTTGTTTATGGCGTCATTAGGAATCAATTTTATGCATTTAGTTCTATAGCAAAAAAAAAATTTTTTTTTTTTCGCACAGTGTAATTTTAATGTAATACTCAAATAATTCTTCTGTTTCTTAAACATTATTCAGATAGTATTTAATTTACTCAATGATTATAACTAGTCAATTGATGATATTTCATCAAAACACATTCAATTTATAATTTGACAGTTTGAATGTATGAAATTTTACATTTCTTCATGTAATCCATAATTATTATGATATATTTGAAAAATGTGTAGTTTACCTGATAAGGTTATAAAGCATTTAACCTAAGTATGCTTGAAATTAGTAGGATGATTTAACGAAACAAGAAAGAAAAATTGGTTAAAAAAGCTTTTTACATCCGTAAAATTTTTTGTCAGGAGAATGAAGACCTTTCACGACTCGAAAGCATGGGTTTCAATGTGGGCTATCGCATGATCGAGCGCCTCACAAGAGAATGGACACGTTTTAAAGATGAACTTGACACTATTAAATTTATCTGCACTGATTTTTGGAGTAGTCTGTACCACAAACAAATAGACAATTTGCGGACCAACCATCATGGGGTCTATGTTCTCCAAGACAATGAATTTCGTTTGCTGAAAAGGGTTGGAAGTGGGCCCAACAAGCAGTACCTGCGAGAATGTCCGAGACTTTTGGCTTTCACTTGCGGCCTTTTGCGGGGGAGTTTGGCGAATCTTGGAATTGCGAGCGTTGTGAAAGCAGAAGTTGCGGTTTTACCAAGTTGCAAGTTTCATGTTCAAGTGCAAGGGGCGTGATTTTATGCTGTTTTGTGCTGAAGGGTTTACTGGACATCAAGTGTTGAATTTAAACTTAGATTTAAGAGTATTTTAAGGTTTAAAAATTTTATCAGTGTAAAATATAAATACTTGTAAATGAAAAATTCCTGAATTGAAACTTACTTAATAAATGGAGTCCTTGAATTTTTTGTGTTTGGAGTTTTCCAGGAATTAGACATTATGTTGTACATATTTCAAGAATTTTGAAAAACTTTACTACTTCACAAATTTGCAAATCAAAATCTTGAAATCAAGCTCTGAAAGTTCCTGAAGAAAATTAGAACAATATCATGAAATTTTTTTTTTTAAATAATGTGTAACAACTTCGAGCCGCACACTAAAATAATAGTGCGATAGTTCTGAACAGCTTTTTAGATTCCTTGGCAATAGTGCAACAGTTCCTTATACTTTAAAACAAATTTTAGTGTAAGTTTTTACCAAAATGTTAAAAAAAGAATGTAAGACAAGCCAGGACAGACAAAACGAATTTATCCCGCTTGAGTTCTGAACGAGCAGATGTACAGGGAAATAACGGACTCGACCACTTACACTATGCCTTCATCGATCAAAATGTGCATCCTTACAATAAAAAATAATAGAACTATTACAGAATCATAATATAAGATTGAGTGCAAACTGATTTAAATGGTTTTAATAAAAAATACTGCTTTCTTTGGCTCTAAGTCCCATAAGATATGATCAGGGATCATCCAAACTGGTACCCGGCGATTTTCACGAATCCGGTTTCACGAACGGTCATTTTCACGATCGGTTATTCTCACGAAAATCCTCTTTCACGAAAGTCATTTTCACGAACGCTATTTTCACAAAGCCGTTTTCACGAATGGTCATTTTCACGAATGGACATTTTCACGAATGGTCATTTTCACAAATAGTCACTTTTACAAATAAAATCTCAATCAATAATGCATGGTAAAATAATTACGTAATTTGCAGTCAATTTGAATGATAAATTTTCAAATTCGAACTAAATGAATTTATTGTATTAATATACATACATTATACATGAAGTAATATTTGGTTCGAATATTATTTGAATTTATAAAAGTTGAAAAAACCATGAAAAAACATGACGATCGTAATTGGCAATCAATTTGAATGATAAATTATTCAAATTCAAACTGAATGAATTAATTTGTAAATATAAATATACATAAAATAATATTTGGTTCGAATATTATTTGAATTTTTAAAAGTTGAAAAAAAATCATGAAAAAACATGGCGTTCAGACATAGCAACCGTCAAATAATTATGAATTGCGATTTATATTTCACAAAAAATTCTTGTAATACTAAATCCGAACGCCGGATTATGTCAGAATACAACACCGCTAAAAATCTTGGGTCTAAATTAATCGTAGGCGGCTATGTATACCTTCGATTAAAAAAGCCAACCAAAGGCAAATGTTATTGGGACTGCAATAGGCTTCGAAAGGGGGAATGCACAGCTCGCGCTAGAACTACTGACACTGAACCCGGGGAAATAGTAAGAGTTATCATGATAACCTTGCAAGGGTCCGCGAAATTCTCAACATCAACACCCACCTGATTCAGAGGAACGTGATGCGGAAATTTTAAAAATGAGGTAACTTAATGAATAACTTACAAAAAAATACCAAAAATCGAAATTACATAAAAACTGAGAATTAGTGTACGTAGATTAAAGAGGAAAGTAGGGTATAACCTCTATAGGCCACAGGCACAAATTTTACGCCTGCAAATTTCTATTCGTGAAAATATAATGTCGTGAAAACAAACTAGAAATATAACACTGTGCGACAAAATTTAACCTTAGGAATTCGGAGCTGCTCTCAATATAATAAATCGATCTTATATGATCATAAAAAAATCCTTTTCACAGCATTTTGCAAAGTTGGCTCTTGTTTGCGAGATATTAATTGTTTCAGTTTATAATTTTCGAGTTGCGTATTTTCCATGATAGTGATCGGATTTTCATGATTCAAAAACGACATTACACGTATTTGACGTCAAGAAATCTATTCCCGTAAAAAAAAACCTCGTCTTTCCAAAGTTAACTTTCGGCCGAAAAAAACATGATTTTTTTCGAGGAAAAGATGATGACTAGATCGCCTCGCCCATTGTATCCGCTTGAAAGCCTCGTGGGCCCAAGGTACAATCGAGGTACCAGTAACGGTAATAGGTAATTTCTTGACGTTATGAACGTGTATTGTCGTTTCTGAATCATGAAAATCCGATCATTATCATGGAAAATACGCGACTTGAAAATTATAAATTTAAACAATTAATATCTCGCAAACAAGAGCCAACTTTGCAAAATGCTGTGAAAGTGATATTTTTGGGATCATATACAATCGATTTATCATAATGACAGCAGCTCCGAATTCCTAAAGTTAAATTTTGTCGCACAATGATAATTAAAATGTCATGTCGAAATTCATCAAAATATGATATGTTGAAATATGTTTATACATGTTCAATCATTTTTATTTTCAAAATGAGTTGATTTTACGAAATACTGACAAATAAATACCGAAAATCAAAATTACATGGAAACTAAGAATTAATGTACATAGATTGAAAAAGAAAGCAGAATAGAACCCATATATGCCACCGGCACAAATTTTACGCCTGGAAATGTCCAACATACCAGTGGAAGTTGTCGCACAATTGCCAGAACGAGGGGATCTTACGAAATCTATAAGAAGACTGCGCAGAAAAAAATTACCAGAAAATCCTAAATCACTGGTAGAGTTAACAGAAGTTCCAGATCAATATAGAAAAACGTTGGTCAGAGAGACTTTTTTAACTGAAGATTTACACGATGACACCAGTCGAATCTTGATATTCTCAACAAGAAGAAATTTGAAATGTTTGGCCCGAAATCGGATTTGGTTCTAAGATGGAACATTCAAAGTCTGTTTTTTCTCAATTTTAGAAAAGATATTTTCTTTTTAGTAAGAAAATAATCCCTATTTTAGATCGCAGGTGTCGCCTACTATATTCATACAAGTTTTCACTATACTGGGCTTAGTTGAGCGACATGCAAGAAATTCGCAAGTACAAGAAGATGATCAAGAACCACAAAAAATGGACCAATTAGCTCTGCCTTTCGTTTTTGCTTTACTATCTTCCAAAGAATCGAGTCAGTATTTAACAGTCCTTCAAGCAATTACCGAAAAAGCCCAAGAATACAAAATTGAAAACTACCAGCCTCAAAGATTTATGTGCGATTTTGAGATGGCAATTATAAATGCTTGTACACTGGTATTTCCGGAAATTCCTACATCCTGTTGCTTTTTCCATCTTGGCCAATCGATGTAGTATCGTCGAGTTCAAACTGAAGGGTTGCGACAAGAGTATAATAATCCTGAGGATCGTGAAATCAGAATTCACGTTAAAATGATGTTGGCCCTAGCGTATGTGCCTGTCAACGATATTGAAGAAACTTTCGATTCTTTGACAGAGATTATGCCAGAGAGTCTCGATGCCATCGTAAAATACTTTGGTGAAAACTACTTGAAAACTGTACCAGCACGTGGACGACGAAGAGAAAGACGACCACGATACCCTCCTAACATATGGAACCAACATATTGCAGCACTCACTGGTGATCATCGTACGAATAATGTGAGTGAGGGTTGGCATAATCGTTTTCGCCTCCTCGTCGGGAAATATCACCCTGATTTATTCAAATTAGTAACAGAATTTCAGAGAGAGCAGGCAGACACTGAAATCGCGATTCAAGAATTCAATTTGGGAAGAAAAGTAAAGGCAGCCGCCCCAAAAAAATGGGTTATGCTTCAAAGTAGAATAAAAACTATAGTATCCAATTACGAGACATACAAAAAACAAGGCAATATTTTTGAATATTTGCGAATGATTGCAAGCAATATTGTACTCTAAATTTTAACCGGGAGTTTTTCGAATTTTTTTTTTTTTTTGAATTTTTATACAAAAATGAAGGCAAATATATGCGTTTTTCGAGAAACAATGGTTTTTTTTAAGATTAAAAAAATTTTTTTTCGTGCACATGGGTTACTTGAAAATGGCGTTCGTGAAAATGGCTTTCGTGAGAAAGGATTTTCGTGAAAATGTCCATTCGTGAAAATGACCGTTCGTGCAATCGGATTCATGAAAATGACCGGTAATCGAATAACAGATATGTTTGCCAGCCAATAAAATTCAATTCATGTAGAGTAACACATAACACGTTACTTGAAAACGTTTGATGAAAATTGAACTATGTCTAAAATATTTGCTATGTATAAATCATCTTTTACGAAATAATTACACACCGTGGGAAACTTCAGGAACCGTTAGGTACATTTTGCATTACCTACAAATTACATATATCCCCGAAGACTTGGAACGCGGAAGTTTTTATAAACTTTTCGTAAAACACATAAATTGTCTCTTATTATTTTTATTTTTTTTTTTTTTATCACATTTTTCTATGGTGTGACTTTTTAAAAAAAAGAATTTTTAATAAAGTTTTCATCAGTTTTTCTAAAGAAGCTACATGAATACTTTATGCAATCTTTATAAAATGACGGCATTTTTATAAAATGGCACATTGTACCTAACAAGCATGGTTTCGGGATTTATTAGTAAACGGTCTTACTCTCCTTTTTTCGGCATTTTTCAAAAATAAATTTCTAAATCTACATGCTTCATAAAAAAGCTGTCTTTTTATAAAGATTTTGTAAAGTTTTTATAAAGTGACTTCATAAAAACTTTATAAAACATTGATCCTTTTGAAAAGTCACTTCTGAAAAAAAAACGAGCTATAAAAAAAAAACCGAGAAATTTTAAAGGGTTTTATAAAAAAAAAGTTAAGAAATACAACATTTTTTATTCAAATTTTTTCTCAATGCAGTAGAACATGTTCACGTTTTCACTTCGCATAAAAATTTAATATAAAAAAAAATTAATTTAGTGAAAATATGGGCCCTAATTAAAAATGTTGTTGTGGTATGAAAACGCGAGAGAAAAATTTTCCGCCTGAAAAAAAAAAACTTTTATCCATTTTTCGCGCATGATTGTTTTCATCTTTTTCCTGTTCCTGGTTCCTGCCTTCGACTCTAAATTGGAAGAAGTTCGAGCCTCGAACGAAAAGTAAAGAATCACGGGAGAGAAAAAGAACTTGAATTTATAAACCTGTTCAAAAACCTAGCCCTTTTTTCCGCTTGATTAGGCCCATTGATATTTCTCAAGAAGCTATACAAGGAGAAATCACTCGGGTGAAAGTTGCGATACAAGGTCATCGTTCAAATCCCCACGCGGGGTCCCTGGTCGACTTGGCGCGAACTGACCAGATCGCGTTACTGCGCATCCCCACCAATGCGGGAGTTAGAAAGCACGTGCTCGCGCTAGCATCCCGCCAAGTTGCATCCCGCCTTTGAACAGCACGTGCTCGCGTTTCCTCCTCTTGCAAACGTGGCGATGCGCAGTAACGCAAACTGGTCAGTTCGCGCCAAGTCGACCAGGGACCCGCGTGAGGATTCGAACGGTGACCCTGTATCGCCTTAACGTGCAAAGAGACATAGGGAGTGATTTCTCCTTGTATAGCTTCTTGATATTTCTGCCCCGTGATCCTTGATACTCGACGACGGGGCGAGGAGCGAGCAAGAGGACAACTCTGTATGAGAGAGTCAGAGATACTCGGAGAAGCGTAGTGGGAGAGCGAGGGGCCAACACAAACCAACCTTTGCGACCGTTCTCCAACTGACTTTAAGTCACTCTGGTCCAGGGAATTTAGTCCTGATACAATGCTTTTCTCAAAAAAAATTAACAGAAGGCTGAAACTTTTACATCCTATTGAGGCATGTGTAAGGATCATTCGATCTCATATGCGAATATGAAACCCTTGCAGTTTGTCCGCCATCTTGTTCATAAGGGTGGCTTTTTGTTTTTCTTATAACTCAGCCATTTTTCAACATACGGAAAATCAAAAACTATATTTATGTAGAAAATGAGATCCTTAACAAGTTTTGCTGTATAAGTTTTTTCGAATCGGACGATTGTTAATTGCTAAAACGACGATTTCTTTTTTAAAAACAAAGGGTGATTTTTTATTACACCTATATCCGTTTTTTTATTGCTCAATTAAAAATAATTGTTAATCAAAACTGTTGACTATGAAATGCTCAACATTTTTTATTGGGGCGATCGTTTTCTATCATAAATAGTTTATGAACTGCAGTGAAATATAACAACAATTTATCTCAGTCACTATTCAGCCAGATACATGCTTGCGCCTCTACACAGCTATAGATTATTTTGGCTCTAAACCTGAAACAAATAATGTTGTAACAAATTCCATTGAACATTTAGAAAATTTCAACCACTTCAAAAAGTAGTGAAATCCTTTTTGCGGAGGTGGTTTTTTGTTTCGCATATACATATTTTAGGTATTTTTCAACATAAAGAATTCAAAAACATGCAGTAGATAGAAAATCAGAAGCCCTGCAACTGACATTTGATATGTTTTTACGGAAACATCAATTTCACTAGTTTACAAAAAAAAATTTTTTTCTGCCCACGATATCTCGTAATGTTTTTTCTATGTATTTAAGTTAACTAAGCATAAAAATAACTATCAAACCTTTCTTTATGACAGCGTTTTGAAAATATCAATCTTCAAAAATTTTTTTATGCATTCTTAGAGTTGTTTCAGCGTTTTTATTATATTTGGAGTTTTCATTGACCGATTCATCTCATCAAGCACTCAAATTGGGAGTTATTATATCCGCTTCAACTTTTATTAACAAAGTTTCCAGATTGTTTCAGCATTTCAGATGCTAGCGATCGAAACAAGTGAGAAAATTCAAGTTTTTTGGTAATTTTCGAGGTCTTCAGTTCACATATTGTCCTAGGTAGAGTAGAAATCGCAAATATTAGTCATTTTTCAAGAATCTTATTAGACGCTGATACTTTTATCAAAAAATTGAGCTATTATTAATAAAAATCCATAAATAAATACCAGAGATATAAATAATTGTATTGGAAAGCCTAACTTCGCATTTCGGTTAAATTCAACTTTTATTTGTTTCTTATAGTGTTAAAATGTGTCAATTTCCAAAACATGTGATTATCGAAAGTCAATGTGATTTGCAAAAAAATAAGTTGAAGCTATTTCAATTGGTGTTCTTTTCTTCGGGAAGTAGTGTAAATGAAACGATATTTTTATATTTAACCTTCGCATGATGAGTAAGAGAAGTCGAGAGTTTAATTGCGTAAACAAAACGAACGATTTCTGCAATGTGTGCGGAAAATTTATGGTTAAAAAAAAATTAGAAGTTTTACTGATGCACTACAGAAAAGTTATCATTATTACTTTGGAATGTCACCAAATATCACTGATTCATGGGCACCAAAGTCTCTGTGTGTTCTATGCCAATCAAGTCTCACCAAATGGGCTGCTGGCGACAGGTATTGATTTGTCTTTTTTTTTCATAAATTTTCTCGTTCTGTATAAACAATGATATGTTTTTACTGTAGCCGATACATGAAATTCGACACGCCAATGATTTGGAGAAAGCCATTTTGTCATGCTACTGATTGCTACTATTGCCTCAGCAAAAAGACTGGCTTTGGAAAAAGTTTGAAATGGAACTACGCCCAAGTGACATCGGTGATTTTTCCCACTCCTCATTCGAGTGATGTACCATATCCAGTGTACCCTGATTCGGTTGTCAGAAATGTTGAGTTGTCAGAAGATACCCCTAATTTTTCTGGAAGTGACTGGGATGACTGGGAATCAGAGATAGAGCAAGAATCGCTTTTATCTCAACCAAAACTGAACGACTTGGCGCGAGACTTAGACCTCACGAAAGAAAAATCAGAGTTATTGGCATCTCGCATGAAACAATATGGCTTTTTGGCTCCGGGTGTAAAGACTACGATTTACAGAAACCGTCACGTGTCTTACGCTAAGTATTTCACGAAAAAAGACCAAATTTGCTTCTGCAACGACGTTTCGAGTTTATTTGAAGAGCTTAAAGAAGCTCATAATCCAAGCGAGTGGCGGTTATTTATCGACAGTAGCAAAGAAAGTTTGAAGACAGTTCTTTTGCACAATAGGAATAAAAAGCCATCGATTCCAATAGCACCTTCTGTTAACACTAAAGAAACATGAAACAATGGTCAAATTGCTGGAGTGCATCAATTACAAAAAATATGAATGGAAAATTTGCTGTGACTTAAAAGTTGTCGCTATGTTGTGTGGGATGCAAGGAGGCTATACTAAATATTGCTGTTTTCTTTGCTTGTGGGATAGCCGCGCAGATGTTCTACATTACAGAAAGAAGGAATGGCCAGCAAGAACTAATATCATCATTGGCGAAGCCAATATCAAATACGATCCAATCGTAAAAAGAGAGAACATCATTCTTCCTCCGCTGCACATTAAACTGGGACTTATTAAAAACTTTGCTAAAAAACTGGATAAAGAAGGGGAAGCTTTTGCTTATTTGCGATCAATTTTCACGCATCTTTCGTATACCAAGATCAAAGAAGGCGTCTTCGCAGGCCCAGAGATCAAAAAGTTACTGAAAGACGAAAAATTTCCAACACTTTTGTCACCTGTTGAAGCTGCAGCGTGGAAGTCTTTTAAACTGGTCGTTACCAATTTTCTTGGAAATAATAGAAGTCCGAACTACAAGAATATTATTGATGATTTGCTGAAAAACTACGAAGCAATGAGTACGTTTCTCTTTATGGAATGTATTACTTCGTTTGATTTTATTGTTGTAAAGTGCATTTTAGATTCTTATTCTTTTTTTTGACAGACGTGCACATGAGCTTGAAAATCCATTTTCTTCACTCACATTTGAAATTTTTCCCGGATAATTTGGGTGACGTAAGTGATGAGCATGGGGAACGTTTCCACCAACAAATGAAAATTATGCATCGGCGGTATCACAGCTGCTGGGATGCGGCCATGATGGGCGACTACATTTGGTCTCTCGTTCGAGAAACTGACTACAGAAACAACAACAAGCGACGAAAGAGCCACGATTGTTTTGACTTATTTGTATAATTGCGAAAGAATTCAAGAGTTCTCAATTTTGAATTCCAATTCATACAATAAAAGGAGCAAAAAACATTGAAATCGTTAAAATCTGCATATAAGTCTTTTAATCCGAAAATTCATTATTCCATCATTTATCCATGGATATTGATCAATAGTAGCTCATTTTTTTCAGAAAAGTACCATTGTTTCGTTAAAAAAATTAAAACAAACCTATATTCGTGATTTGTATTCCACACAGGACGGTATATGAATTAGGAACCTCGATATTTGCTAAAAAATCCGAATTTTTCAAATTATTTATTTTGCTGGCTTTTGAAATACTGAAGCGATCTACAAATTTTGTTAATAAAAGTTGTAAAGAATATAATACATTCGAATTTGAATGCTTGTTTAGGCAAACTCGTTGGTTAGAACTCCAAATATACTTCATAACGTCATAACAGCTCTGACAATGTAAAAAAAAAAGTTTCAAAAATTGATATCCTCAAAACGCTACCATAATAAAATGTTTGAATGTAATTTTCGTATTTATAAGGCCGAAGTAAAAAGGAAAATCATAATGAGATATCGTGTGGGCAATATGCTTGTAAACTAGTGATTTTTTATTGAAAAGACCGTAATATGTTTAAAAACAAGAGGTTTGATCTTTCGTTTTGGATAAATATAGTCATTCCATTTCAAATCGTCCAGGACTCCAGGCAGTTAGAGGCAGTCCTTTTTTTGGTTCAAATTTTTTTTCATAGTTTCTACATCGAAATCCATGAGACAAGTAGTTTGTCTTTTTACTTGATTTTGAGTTCTTTCGTCATGGGGAATTTTCGAAAATTTGTCTAAAAACTCGATTTGGCTTTATTGGCGCATGTGAATTTTTTTCGAAAATGCTATAACTCAGCGAAAAATGACCAATCTTCAAATTTTTTTCTGTATGTAGGTGAAAGGTTCCTCTACAGGATAAAAATATGAAACATATTGTATATTTTGGAATAATTTTTTTTTTACTCCTTGCTTCTGGACACACTGATCGCGTTATCTATCATAATCAATTGTACGTTTGTTAAACAAGCAACGAAGTACAAGCTTCTTGAGATCTGCTTAGTGACAGTTAATATGGTATATGCATATTTTTGTTATACTATATTGATCAATGTTCCGATCATGGATGCAATTCGTAATGAAGTAAATGAGAAAAAAAAATAAAAAATTGATTGATAACTGGAAATCTGCGTGCAAACTTATTAAGCAAAATGAAATTTTAACCTCCATGGAAATCAACCGCTATTAATGAAAAAGCATAAAGCTGTAAGCGTTTAGAATCAAACATACACTCTTAAAAATATCAAGGATTTTATTAAAATGTAACATATATCAAAATAGTATTCAAAATCATAAACACGTATATGAAGCTGTGATTAATAAACGTGTCTATTAAAAAAACTATACGCTTCTGAAGATATGGTAAGAGTTTATTACAAATTCTTAACATTAAATCCAAATTACACAGAAACGCTATTATTTTAAATAGAAAACTTTTATATCTTACAATTTAAATTGTGTTTAGAATTATAAACCAGTTATTAAAACGTTGATGATACACATGTATGCTAAAATAACTTTACACTTTTGAATATCCTTCAAGTGTTTATACACCTCAGGGAAATAAACTGCCGTTTATTTACCTGCTCTCGCAGGAAAATTTGTTTCTTTCCCCTCGGTGTATAGAATACGGTACCCTCCTCAGGCGCAATGCTTTTCAAAAAATATTGTGCCCACAGAACGTAATGTAATATTATAAAAAGTTTTAAACTTAGTGCATTAAACCTTCGAATGTATACGATCTTAAAACAAAATAGATTGTTTACCTGTGGCATTAGCTCAGTTGTCAAAACGCATAGACATTATAGGTAGCTTAGGTAGAAAGGTAATACATAGGTTTAAATATCCCTTAAGGCGAAAAATTTTTCTGGAATAATTTCGCAATAATCGAAAGGGTATAGTGAGGTATACTGAAAAAAAAATAAAATTGTTTTTTTTTTTAAGTTTAAATAAAATATGCATGGATGGTTAATTCATTTTACAAACCAGTGTATGAATTTTAATATATGTACGTGCATATGAGTGTGGTTCGAAAAAAAGCAATTTCAGAAATTCATGTGCGATTCATCGAAATATTGACAAGCATCGGGAAAAAAATTTTCCCAAAATTTGGGCGAAATCAATGATGTTTTATAGGTAGCTCAAAGCAATTGTTTATTTTTGACAAATCGCGAATCAGAAATACACCACTTATAAACAATATCGCTCATTCTTACAAATTTTAAGATAAAAATCTGAAATTTTGCAAATAGTATCTTCGAGCACCCCAGAACCAAGTTTTGCGAAGATAAAGTCAAAAATATTCGTTAGTTAATTATTAACGAGTTGTTAATTAGCAAAAATTATTTATTTCATACGTTAAAAGCGCAAACATTTTTTAAATCCAAAATTTGATGAAATCTTTCAGAATACGTTTAGGAACTAGAATTACACAACAATAAGCGGGACAAATAACATTTATGACCGAAAAAATTATTTTCTGAAAAATGAGCTTATTTAAAAATTATCCAATAATGCGATAGTAGACAATAATGTGATATACTTTAAAGAGTTCGCTAATATCCAACAAAATCATTTACGCAGTTAATTCAATGTTAGTCATATTGTATATCACACAGTCTGATGTTCATCAAAAAACGGACATCTTAGTTTTTTATGTAGGATCAATTCGTAATAAATTTCACAATCCAATATTTCATGTAAGTTATATCCGCAAATATTCGATCATTATCTGAACTTTTACACACACACTATTGTTAAGCGCAATTGAATGAAGTTTTACAAAGTGCAATATGGAAGAATCTTTTGTTATTAAATAGAAAATTGTTAATCAATGAAAATTGTTTCTGATAATCTGATACACTGTAAAAATTCTCGTAGGAAAATAACCACACTGAGTTTAGGAAACAATCCGACCTACTCTGAGTGTCGTAAAAAACCGAACAAAGATCTTTCATTTACTATAGGGTAGGAAATTAACGAGCAGCTCAGAAAATTCCGGCCGGACATGTATTTGACCAGCTGATAGTTGTTGGACAAGCGGATAGTTATTTGACTAGAGGGTATTTTATTGACTATACTGTTATATGTAATGTCAATTGTTTTTTACAGGTAATATATCATAAATAATGGCAGCAGGAAGAAAAAACAATCAAATATCCAGGGAGCTGTACAATTGACATAATTTATTGCAAATTAAAAATGCTTTTGTACATGGTTGAGTAACGCATAACCTACAAATTGTAATAAAAAAATATGCTTTATGACATTATGTGCTGCTTATTCAAGATTTCACAAAATTTTTCCAAAGCTTAACATTTGTCTACTCGGAAAATTATACAAAAAGAACAATGAGAAAGTTGAAAAATTATTTTATTCGCGTTTTTATTACGTTGTCACTGATACGGTTAAACTGTCACTCACTTGCATTGCACTCACTGGATTTTAAAATCACTCATTGCATTTTGACTAACTTGATTAGTTATGTACCTATGTCGGGTAGAATATTGACCAACCTATTGTCGATTTACGACCCGCTTAATTTTTTATGAACGCATCGTTATTTTCCTAGGCATAGTAAAAAAAACTACACTTAGTGTAGGTAGGATTGTTTCCTAAACTGAGAGTCGATATTTTACTACCTGGTAGCTAATCTACTACCAGGAATTTTAATACCCACACTGAATGTAGTCGATTTCCTTGCTTCTCGTTATTTTCCTACCCCGTGTATGAAATAGACGACACTGAGTACTAAAATAATTTCCTACCCGTTAGGTTTTTTACGAGGTTATTTTTACAGTGTAGTTGATATCTGTTATTCCTCCTAATCTGTATTCACAAACGCACTTCCAGCATGACTGATTGTGACTGATTAATATCGAGACTGGTACATCTATACAACACAAAATTGATGACAGAAAACGTTGTGTGAAACGAAAAAACACAATAGCTCTCTATTTTATTGTACCAGAAATATGTGAGTGACCTAGAATGAACTTGAAATGTAAAGAAGACGAGCGATACCTTGACGCATACAGTGCCGGCATCATTGCTAGCGCATTCTGAAGTGTATATTATGGAAAAAATTTTTACAGCAACTTCAACGATACATTCAAATCACAATAATTTATTGTGTTTTCAATTAAAATTTTTTGAAATCTTATTAATTCGATTGAATTTTGAAAATCCATTCCCGTAACAAGTTTCCTTCAACCGTAAGAACGTCTTTATTTCGGACCGAATAGAAATTTCAAAAAAGAGAAGCAATATTTCAAAAGGTTAAAAATTACACAACAATTAACGATTTATAATAATTAAATTTATTCATGCCCCGGTTCCGTACTTACAAAACCGGAGCATGAGAATTATTTACAGATCTTATAACGTTTTGTCAAATACAATACAACAATTGCGTGAAATCTGTTGTGACTGTCGACGTATATAAAAGTTACATTTTCGCTACTACTGTGCCATTGCATACTTGCGAAGTGTGCCTAAATTTCAATACAAAGTTTTAAAAAGATTTTCTACCTCTCCTCAACATCGATTTACAAAATTTTCGTTATTCTAATTACAGTTTCATAACGTATGATAAAGTTTTTTTTAATATTCACAAAAAAAAATTTCGATCATTTTTTTTATTTAAACAATTTTCGTTAATCAACAATTTTCTATTTAATAACAAAAGATTCTTCCATATTGCACTTTGTAAAACTTCATTCAATTGCGCTTAACAATAGTGTGTGTGTAAAAGTTCAGATAATGATCGAATATTTGCGGATATAACTTACATGAAATATTGGATTGTGAAATTTATTACGAATTGATCCTACATAAAAAACTAAGATGTCCGTTTTTTGATGAACATCAGACTGTGTGATATACAATATGACTAACATTGAATTAACTGCGTAAATGATTTTGTTGGATATTAGCGAACTCTTTAAAGTATATCACATTATTGTCTACTATCGCATTATTGGATAATTTTTAAATAAGCTCATTTTTCAGAAAATAATTTTTTCGGTCATAAATGTTATTTGTCCCGCTTATTGTTGTGTAATTCTAGTTCCTAAACGTATTCTGAAAGATTTCATCAAATTTTGGATTTAAAAAATGTTTGCGCTTTTAACGTATGAAATAAATAATTTTTGCTAATTAACAACTCGTTAATAATTAACTAACGAATATTTTTGACTTTATCTTCGCAAAACTTGGTTCTGGGGTGCTCGAAGATACTATTTGCAAAATTTCAGATTTTTATCTTAAAATTTGTAAGAATGAGCGATATTGTTTATAAGTGGTGTATTTCTGATTCGCGATTTGTCAAAAATAAACAATTGCTTTGAGCTACCTATAAAACATCATCGATTTCGCTCAAATTTAAGGAAATAGTATATTTCTTCACTACGATATACCTCTTATTGTGGAAAAGTTGTTTTTAACGAATCTGCGGGTTGCAATGCGAGCCGAAGGCAAGCGCTGTAATCAGATGAGTTAAAAAAAATGTTCCACTCTACTAAAGAACGATATTTTATTCAACAATGTGTGGAAATGCAAGTTTTTCATCGCTCAAGCGTGTGGAAAAGTAGCTTTTTCCACACGGCGTTTAATAAAAATTTTTTTTTTCGATGCTTTTCAATATTTCGATACACTACACGTGAATATCGAAAATTTCTTTTTATTGAATCACCCTCATGTATATGAATATTTTTAATACAAGCCTATTAAAATCGAAAAACTGGTTTTTTTAAAATAAGAACGCAATGACGCAATGAGTGAATAAATAAGTCGATGCACTCATGAGTGTATCATATATAAACACAATTAAGGTATTTTTTATTATTATTCATTATTATTTTCATTATTATATTAACTCAAAGAAATGTATGCGGAAAGATTTGGGCGAGTTCGACCGTTATTTTTGAGTTACTAATTGTAAGAATTCACTTTCACTGTTGAAAAAAATTAGGTAAGTTTTTATGAGAGTATAGCAAGTTTGTAACCTATATTCGATACGCAATTTTTCCCATGAATAGATCTGGAAAATTTTTAATGCCCTATGGGAATTATTCATGTTATTAATATTTACTTATTCAATTTTAATTTCCAAAGAGCCACTGTTGAAAAAAATTTGGTAAATTTTCCATAAAAGTATTGGAAGTTTTTAACCCACATTTTGCATGAGATTTTTACCATTAACTGCTGTATTTTTTTTTTTATATTTTCGGGAATAAAATTACCAATCTATTGGTTGGAGCACGAGTATCGTATAGGTCAAGACACGTTTTACTATGGCCATACGTATTTTATTGATTTTTCAATTTGCCTTTAAGGAAAAAGAGTAAGACATAGTTTTACGAAACTACGGAAAACGATGAATTTCCGGTAATCTGGAATTACAAATTCACGTTTTACTCGTCATTTACAGATAAAATATCGTATTGACAGTTTTGGAAATGCCTTTTTTGAATTGAATAACGAACGATTACAACCCTCGGCTTTGCCTCGATCAGGCTGCAATTTTTCTTTTCGTCAAACCAGGCATTCCCAAAAACTGTCAATAATATATTATTTATTGTAGATTTGGCATTATAGCACATCCCGTCAGACACGAAGCAGTGAACGTAGAGCTACTATAGTAATAATATATTAATATCGAAGAAGTGGTTTGGGTTATGTACACCATGAAATTTGATTATAAGATTTGATAATAAATACGTGCGAGTCACACTAGCTGCGCAGGTTTTCAAAAAAACAAAAATAATTTGGCATGATACATTACATAATTCAGTTACGTAATGCCTAATGTTTCCACATGGAGAAAAGAGTAAATTTTATCACGAACAATGCAATCTACACGCGTTCGCAGTAAAAAAGGAATACTTGCGGCAATAATATTGTATTTCGTCATTTATAGAAGAGAAAGTACAGCACTATTGCCGCAAATATTCCTTCTTTACTGCGAATGCATGTAAATTACAATCTCCGTCGTAAAATTTATTTTTAATTTTTTCTCAGTGCACTGTCGTTAATGATGAGCTAGTAAAAATAGCCCGAAAGGCAACATCTTTTGCAAAAAATTTTCTCACTATTTGATTGGAGACAATGCATTCCACAATTCACAACTTATTTTTAATAATAGATTATCATCCAGTTAATGACGAAGCTTTTCCAGAAACAATGATGAAACTTTTTGAGTGACATAAATTAATAAATCGGCAACAACTGATTTTGCACAGGGCTCCGTTTTTTAAAATGTCTCGTACTTTTCTTCATTTCAAAGTTGATGATAGTGATAATTATAACATCAGTAGTGATTGTTTCCTGAGAGTAATGAAGCATTCTGTAACATTAGTTATGGTACCTTTATTGTTAACGATTTCAATTTAATCATTTTTGTGCAGTAAAACAAGGATATTTGGTACAAAAGTAGTTCTAGTTATTTGAATGGATTTTGATTTTTCCTTTTTTAATGAAGCTACTGTTTTGAATCTAAATACATAAATAAAAAAAAACCGTCTTGAAAATATTCGAAGCATGTACTAAAAGTAACAGTAAGGCAGTCAGTTTTGACATGTTACGTTGAATTGACAGGTTGAAAATTGAAGAGTAAAAAAATAGCATATTTTGTATCGAGGACCTGAAGCGTGGGCTTCGTTTCAATTGAGCAATTTTTTTTTTATAGTGAGGACTAATTTATTAGCCAAGGTGCAGCTATTAAGAGATTCTTATTTATTCGGAAAAATAGTCATTTATTCTTAATAAAAAACAGAAGGCATGAAACCGATACAAGATAATCGTGCAGTGCATGCAAGTGCATGGAAGCCTCCGATTATTCGCACCCTAACTTGGGATCCGTCACTTGCCAGACCACGTTCCCGGAATCGTTACTTAGTCTTGAATCAAAAGCCATCATCTAAATTGCCTTAGACACGCCTTCCGCATTTAGGCCCCATTGGGTCTGAAAGGGGCGCGGCCACGAATAGCCGCCTAGCGACTCTTAGCTTCCTCGCTTACTGACGGACAAGAATGCTTGCCATATCTCGGGTAAAAGAGAAAGCTCACCGAGAATTCCAGATTTTTCCGAGTTCCTACATTATCACGGAGAAAGAAATCTATGTATAATCCAACATTTATTAATTTTCGAAGATTTGCAATGTTTTAATTAGATATTTTTGTACTTACGTAACGCTTATGTCAAAATAAATACATAGTATATCACATGCAGTCTCAAACTTGTGCATTAATAGTGTTTTTCGTTAGGGTCCTGACCCAAGACTCTTGAAGACTCAAGAAGACCGTAGGAACAATAGAGCTACGATCTTCGAGAGTCTTCTAAGGTTCTCGCGCGCCCATCAGGGCCCTTAGGTACCAATTAAGTACTTTCCCAAATATCTACTCCTTTTCATTGAAAATCGGGCAAACTTTTATTTAAACTTGTGAATAAAGTGTTTTTTTTTTTCATTTTCCAGTGGTCAAACATCCGAAAAACTGGTGCATTAATTTAAAAAAACGAAAATTAGACACACAAATTGTCAGATAAGTGTAGATAGCGCACTTGTCATACGCTAGATAACATTCAGATAATGCGCTACGCGGGAAATTTGAAAAGCGCCATCAACACAGTTGTTCTCACACGGGCGTACGAAGTCGGAGCACATCTGCTCGCGATTATTTTTTTTAAGATAGTTCTATGCGTTTCGAGTGTTCCCAGAGTTTTTGAACTTTACCATAATGATGAAATAGTAGACAGTTAACGTTCGGAAAATTTTTCCTCAAGTTTTTCCGAATCGCATACACGATGAACATCGGAATTTTGTGTTGGGGGTTTTTACGACCAATTTTACTTTTAAATTATTTAAATTGATAGAGAATTTTTTGATTGCCAGCAATGTTACAAGTATTAAAAAGAACGGAGTAATATATTTCTGTATTTTATTCACGATTAACATCGACATTTTGCGGTAAGGGTTTATAATTTTACCTTAAAATTATTTGAATCCAATTTCGATAAAAATCGTGTATGAAGTTCGGGAAAACTTAAGCAAAAATTTTCCGAACGTTAAACGTCTACTATTACATCATTATGGTAAAGTTTAAAAACTCTGGGAACACTTGAAACGCAATAGAACTATCTTAAAAAACAATAATCGTGGGCTTATGTGCCCCGACTACGTACGCCCCTGTGAGAACAACTGTGTTGATGGCGCATTCCAAATTTCCCGCGTAGCGCATTATCTGAATGTTATCTAGCGTATGATAAGTGCGCTATCTACACTTATCTGACAATTTGTGTGTCTAATTTTCGTTTTTTAAAATCAATGCTCCATTTTTTCGGATGTTCGACCTCTGGAAAATGAATAAAAAAACTTCATTTACAAGATAAAAAAAAAGTTTTACGAATTTTCAATGAAAAGGAGTAGATATTTGGGAAAGTACTTAACTGGTACCTAAGGGGTACCTAATTGGTACCTTATAAGGTACCGCCGCGTTTGCTAGGGTAACAGAGAAAGTCACTTATGCCATAAGGCTCATTTTAAATGATATTCTGATGACATTCTGAACGTAATGAGATGAGTGACTTTCGCTGTTATGGCGGGAAGCCACAGATATATTATGAAAAAACATTCTGGGCAATTACAGGGCAGGTACAGGGCAATGACTGCCCAGAGCTTTCCGTGAGGGATCCACACTGATTATTAAATTGTTAGTTCCAAAAAACCGGAAAAGAAAAGTTGTTCAAAATATTTATAAATAAAAAGCTTCAAAAATTAGAGAAAAATTCCAGCAAGATTGTCGAAGTGATTTTCGAATAAACAATATTACGAATATTTCATTAATTAATTAGTTCCCAGTAAACCTGTGAGCTCACTGTGAGCTTAACTGTGAGCTCACAGTAAGCTCACAGTGGGCTTCCAACTTCCGCTTTTCAAACACGTTGGCGTGAGCATACTGTGAGCTCACTGTTGGCTAACAGTGAGCTAACAGTGAGCTCACTGTTAGCTTCCATGAAAAATCTCGAGGTGAGTTTACTTACGGTTTTCTGTGAGATACTTGTGAGTTTTCCGGGAAAAACAAACTTGCATTTTTCATTTATGCCACATGCATCAGCATGCTTGTCGAAATGGACGATTTTTTAAATTTTCTTTTTTTGTATTGCATTTTGTTGCGCATGGAAAATTGCAAATTAAATTTGCCTTGCCACCATAGAAAATTGTTCATCTATATTTGTAGAAAGTAAAAAAAAACATATTGGACCTCAACTCCCTAGCGATTGCGTCTACCGTGTCTTCGTGGCACAAGTAATGACACTTACCATGAAAATGGGCCAGAAAGTATCATATTCATTAACAGGAGATATGCACTTAATTTAACCATGTTACACAAAACTTGAAACATGAGAAAAAAAAACCAGCAGCCATCTGGCAAGCGCTTGGGGAGAGCGCGCGAATTTTCAAAATTTGAATTACTTTATATTCGAATTTTGGAAATTCGCGCGCTCTCTCCAAGCGCTTGCCAGATGGCTGCTGGTTTTTTTTCTCATGTTTCAAGTTTTGTGTAATATGCTTAAATCAAGTGCATGTCTCCTGTTAATTAATATGATACTTTTTGGCCCATTTTCATGTTAAGTGTCATTACTTGTGCCACAAAGGCACGGTAGACGCACTCACTAGGAAGTTGAGGCCCAATATGTTTTTTTTTTACTTTCTACCAATATAGATGAACAATTTTCCATGGTTGCAAATTCAACTTGCAATTTTCCATGCGCAACAAAATGCAATGCAAAAAAAGAAAGTAAAAATAATCGCTTATTTCGACAGGCATGCTGATGCATGTGGCATAAATGAAAAATGCAAGTTTGTTTTTCCCGAAAAACTCACAAGTATCTCACAGAAAACCGTAAATAAACTCACCTCGAGATTTTTCATGGAATCTAACAGTGAGCTCACTGTTAGCTAACTGTTAGCTAACAGTGGGCTCACAGTATGCTAACGCCAACGTGTTTGAAAAGCGGAAGTTGGAAGCCCACTGTGAGCTTACTGTGAGCTCACAATTAAGCTCACAGTGAGCTCACAGTGAGCTCACAGGTTTACTGGGTTGTATTGACTTATTTATGTATCTGAATCTTACCAAACGCTTTGTATACAGGGTGTCCCAAAGTCATATATAAAAAAAAATAACACCTCGGATGCCTTATTCAATTTTAAGTCGAAATGTCCTTTATCACTTTTTATAAAACTCAAAATTTAAAAAGTTATTAAAGTCTAAAATTTAAACAATAATTGCACTCTCTCGACAATTTGGGGCGAATTTCACTGACCAAATTTTTCCCGAATTTTCTTTATGTTTTTCCGAGTTAAAAAGTCCTGTATTACGTTACACAAAACTCAAAATCAAAAAAGATATTCGGGTGACAAGTTTTAACCTATCAAATTTCTTAGATTTTAGACTCGAATATCTTTTTTGATTTTGAGTTTTGTGTAAAGTGGTAAAGGACTTTTTAACTCGGAAAAACATGAAGAAAATTTGGAAAAAGTTTGGGTTGTGAAATTTACCCCCACTTGTCGAGAGAGTGAAATTATTGCTTGAATTTAAAACTTAAATAAATTTTTAAATTTTGAGTTTTATAAAAAGTGGCATAGCACATTTCGACTTAATTAAGTCGAGCGCATATGCGCTTGATCGACAAGAAGCGTGCGCTTGAGAAACGAAACCATTCTACTTTGAAAAATTGTACCGCTGTAAGTATTCATTTCTCCATCTTCCAATTCTTACAGTAACTGCTATGCTTGCTTTAGCAATATAAATCAATTTAAAAACACAAAAAAATCAGACTCTTTTTTTGACATTGCTCAATTGCTTATAAAGATAACAATTTCTGTGTGTAAATTTTATGCAACATTTTCTTTATTTTCTCGATATTAAATTCTAGTAAACAAAGAATATATAGTGTGAAAATCATTAGGTTATAGCAAATCCTTTTTGAATAATGAAGCATAGCCCTGACGACAACGGGGGGTAATGGGGTATTTCCCTCTGGGCCCGGTGTTTTTGAGAGGGCCCGGTTTTTTATGCTACTTAAGAAAAATTTCGAAAAATTTGCAGAAATTCACAAAGGAATCTAAACTTGCAGGTTTCTTAAGAAAATTTAAACCTTCCAAATTTTTAACATGTACCTACCTATCTATATTTTCGACATTAAAGATATGTTTTCTGAACTCAATGGCAATAAATAAGCGCCCAACCGTTTTCAATTTTTGGTATATCGTTCGGCTAATCGTTTTTCATAGTTTTGAATTGTGTTTTAATGCAATACAATTGTTGGCGCCAATGTTTTTGCTCGTTTTTTTGTAAATTGATGAACTTGGGACATCGAGCGGGTATTACTGCGTGAGTATTGTAAAAAATGTTTTTTTGTAATTTGAAATATAGCATTTTGATAACAATGTTTTATACGTATTAATTTGTTATCCTTGACTTGGGTGCGCATAAATTATTATTTATCATATTTTCTTTCGATCCAAATCTGATATCTGAGGTAGGAGTTGACCTATCCTTATTTTTTTTTCCAAGGGAAATAGACTTTAGGAAAAATTTAAAAAACTTAAGTTGTAACCTGCATGCCAGGGTTACTACTCACTTTGAAGCTGCGAAAAATTTGAAAAAATTTTTCAATTTTTTGTAGAAGTTTCCGAAACGGATGAAGAAAAGATCTTAAATAAAACAGTAAATTTTATTCGAATATACCCAGCTGATTTACCGGGACGCCACTATTTACCCGAAAAAATAAAACCCCGAAAGGGTCATTTGCCCGAATATCAAGAGACCGAAAGCATGAATCCCCGAATCCTGAAGTTCGTTACTCTCGAATTCAAGAATCTGTTTGATTATTTGTAGTTCGGAAAAGTTTGAAAATAAAATGTTTATTTGAAAACAAAAAATAACAATGGTGAATAACAGCAACTTAATTATGCCATATCCATACTTTTATTCACTTCTCATCAAAATACCCTAGTAACTTGGGTTTTTTTGAGGTTTTTATAAAAATCCTTATAAAATTTCAGCATTTTTCATAAATGTACGCTTTTTTTATACAGTCACTTTATAAAATCTTCAGACAAAGTAGATTTTCAAACCCACTTGATAAAAATGCCATCATTATATATGAAGATTTTTTTAAGTTTTTATGAAGTGACTGTATATTAAAACTTCATTAAACATTACTCTTTTTATAGAGTCACTTCATAAAAAAAGCGGAATTTTATTTCTAAAAATTCGAGATTTTATAAGGGGTTTTATAAAAAGTTTATGAGAATCCAAGTTATCAGAGTATGATTAAAAAAATATCTTCTTTTCCGGGGATTGTTATGAATTATGAAAGTTTTTATACGGCACACTCATAAGTACAAACTTATAAATTTTTTCATACGGCAACTTAGAAGTTTCGAGTTTACAAGGGATTTAGGAGCATTATGTTTTTTTTTTTTTAATGGGGCTACATTTGGACTACTTCAAATTGAAGCGCGCGCAATTTGGGCGACTTCAGCGCCAGTAAGTTGGGATTATCTGGCTGCATCGGCTGGATCTGGCAAGCCTGCGCCCGTCGTTGTTCGTGGCAGTTCGTGGCAGTTCGTGGTCGCTCCTTTTTCCACTTCCACCAACCACCAATTTCCACTTTTTCTCTTTAGGATATGTAATGGCACGTGGTTTTAATGAATTTTTAATAATTCATGGTTTAAATAAAAAAATTTGAACAAAATTTTTGAGAAGGTCTAAAAAATTTAAGAACTCACTGTGTTCATAAAAAAAGGTCAGTAGAAAAAAAATAGTAAAAACTTCAAACAGATGGTGCTTTGTTTATCAGGTTTTTTTGCGAAACTTGTTCCTATCAGCAAATTTTCATATGATTTTTCTTTTCATTGTATAAATTTGTTTACCATTTGACATTTTCTAGTGGATTGTATTATGATTTTTGATAATTTCACCGACGAATTTGATTACTTTTTTCTTTTGTTTACACTAGGGTTTATATCTTTAATTACTTAAAACGAGTTTTAACTGTTTTTTAATTTTCCGTGTTCGCATATTGCGATCAATTAAGAGGCTATTGTGTTTAAGTACATATTAATTACAAATTAATCAATTTTTATAAGTGCAATGAACAGAATAACTTGTTGAAAATTTTTTTAAGCAAATCAAGATTTGTGTGAATTTCAAATCTATTAAAATGATTTTCAAGAAAATTTCAAAAATTATATAATTGGCTAAATTAAATAAAATTTGAATAGTAGTCTTACTTGATTAAATAAAAAACTTTGTCTCAAAAAAAGTTGGAATGCAAAAGTTACTTGATTAAACTTTAAAATAATTATTAATTTTTTTGAATTTCCAAAGCATACAGAATTGTAAGTCACATAGGATTTATAACTTTCATTACACAATTATCTGTAAATTTTTGAAAACCTTATACGTTTCTTAAACTTCAATATAAATCCTTCATGAATATAAAATTCTTTTTAGATTCACAGAGAACTTGAAATTTTTCACTTTTGAATTCAGGATTTTTCAAATTGGATTCAAACCTATAAATTTAGTAACAGAAAATGAAAGTTTTTTTAGAGCTCCAGATTGATAATTTTCCTTCTAATACAACCTTCATATTTATTCTAGATGGCTATCAGTACTTATTTTTATATTAAATTTTGTTTTTTCCAGTACAATGCGGAGAGCAAAAATAAAGCCTATTGTGAAAATTCCAGTCCGCCAAAAATTACGGCCAGAAAATACGGAAATAGAAAAAAAGCTGGTTACATCTGGAAATGCAGTAAACACAGAATTAGAAAAAAATGAGAACAATAATGAAGACATAAAATGTCATGAAATTATTGAAAATGATTTCAAAATCAACGAAACAGAAAAGGAAAATGTGGTAAACATTGAAAAAAGTGTAGAAGAAACTGAAAGTGACAACAGAACTGTAAATAATGAAAAAATTGTAAAAAAAGACCCAGAAATTATTGTGGAAAAAGAAACTGTTAATAACCTTGATGAAAATGAAAAAACTTGCCTGGTGGAGTCACCGAAAAAACTTGAAGTTCCTGGTATGTAGTTCAAATTTTGAATCACAATTAAAATAAATTTTCGATAAAATACTGTACTTGATATTTTCACGAAATATTTTACTGAAAAAACTCTTGAACATTGAGAAAATTATGAAATTGGTAATTTGTTTACAACAGAATTTTTTAAAAATTTTTGATTGCATATTTATTATAAAACTAATTCTATTTGGCTGTACTCAGTAAGAGCTGTTTTTTGTGTATATAGAAAATATTCTTTTTCAGTCGATGATATTTAATTAGTATATGATTTTGTATTTTGAACCTATTATTCTGATATTTTGTATTTTTGTAAAATTTTGTCTTTTTGTGATTTTGTGACATTGTGTATGTATGTGTCATATTCCTTCACTTTCTGGTTACTCAACCTTCAAACTGAGAATTCAAAATTTTCTTCAGCTATTAACCATCCTTGAATCATGGCAAAATATTAGAAAAGAACAATTCAAAAATCTATTCAGCTGTTTTCACGTGATGCGGTGACATGCAATCATAAATTCTGCTTTGTATACATAGATTTATTAATATTTTAATAACAAATCAGGATAAGTTTAAGAAATCTATTGATGGTAAAACAAAATTGAAAAATTCCTCAGAATCTAACACTTTATCAGCTATGGAAATTATAAGAAAAATCTCCAAAAAAATTCTGCTAAAAAATTAACTTCTATAGTGCAATTGAATCATTAAAAAAAGATTCAGTAATATTCTATTATTAACTATCAGTTTTTGAATTTTTTTTTTTTTTTTTTTTCTTTGGTTAGAGAATTCAAACTCGTGAGTGTATAGGTTAGAACTGTTAAGACAATTAAATAACTGTGTGGTATTATTATTTCCTGAAATTTTGTAATATTTTATTTCTAAGGGATTTTGTAACATTTCATGATATTTGATAATTTGGTGACATTTTGTGATTTTATGGCTCATTATGATTTTGTAAAATTTTGCAATTTTGTGACATGGTGTTTGTATGTGTCATATTTCTCCACTTCCTAGTTGCCCAACCTTCTAATTAAAATTTTCTTTAGCTATAAACCATCTGCAGACCATGACGAAAACAATTCAAAAAAAATACAAAAATCTGTTCAGTCGTTTTCGCGTGATGCGATGACACACAAACATACATTCTGCTTTATATATAGATAGATTAATATTTTTCACTTTAAAAAATTATGTCAAAGTTAAAGAGCTTTGATTAATCTAAACAATTTTTAATGATCGCTAGAAATTTCTTATACATTCTAAAGAAAAAAAAAAAGAATCGTCATTAAATCAATTTCTTCTAAAAGATATTCATATGAATCGAACTTGATGAATTTCAAAAAGTTGAATAATTATTTCTTTTATTCAAAATGTATAATTCTCTGTTCTTAGTTTCTCCCACAAAAACTATTCAAAACCGGTGTTTCATGCGCCCAACACCAAGATTGGATGGTCCTGGCCGAATTCGCAGAAATAGTGTCCAAGGAAGTGGTGCAAGCGCAAGCGAATCTGAGGATGATTCGAAAAGGCAGCATTTGCCACAAGTAAATAACCATTTACACAATTCCATTTATTTACTCTGTGAAACATAACATCTGCTACATTTAAACAGTAAAAAATTATACATCAATTTTTGACTCAAAACAAGTGTAACATCATTTCTTTCATACAAATAAAAATTGAGATATTGCAGATAAGGAAATTGCATGACCTTAAAACTTTTAAATGCAAGAATTTGTAATCGATGTTTGAATTATTGACATTTTTTTAAAATTTTGTAAGACTGAAGACCTTGTAATTAAAAGGAAAAAATTACTGATTATTTTTGTTTCGTAAAATGAGCTTTGAAAAAAAAAAAAAAAAACAATGTACATGATATTTGGAACCAGAAAAGTTGAAATAAAGTAATGAATTAGATTATAGTTAGCTTTTACTTATATCTTGAAAAATTAAACTCTGGACAGGCTATAAAAGTTGTAAAAAAAAAAAAAAATTGTTAAAACTTGTCTTATTGAAACTGGAAAGCAAAGTTTAAGAAACAAACTTTTTTCAAAAAAAATATATTTAAAAAAATTCAATTTCAAGTGCATTTTATGAATCCAGAATATTTTTTCAGGAACTGCCAGTTACATCCAATCGAAATCGAACTGAATCAGTTTGTGCAGTTCAAAGCAATGTAGATACACGAAAAAATTTTGGATATCAACGAAAACGAAAAGGACAGATGAACGAATCGTCTCGAAAATTGGCAAAAGCCAGGAAAGAGTTTATGATTAAAGGAGATGATTTCGTTCAAGATAAAAACAAGCTCACGATGTATGACTTATTGTATTACAACCCGAAAACCAACCCAATGAAACCGAAACCCATTATGCCTATTACCAAAAAAGCCAGGTCTTTTCAGTGAGTTTCTTTTATAAAATATTCATAATATTTTAGGAGACTTTAAATGCATTAAATTTCTCTGTATTTATTATGAACTTGAAAAAATTTTCACAATGAAAAAACTTTGATTTAGGCTTGAGGAAGAACAAAACGAAGAATCTGTTGACGATCCTCCCGAGGCAGATGACATTTCAGCACCCCAAGTGAAATTGGGCCCGAACGGCGAAATAATAATCGATGAGCAAAGTCTTGTGGTAGAACAAAAACAAACCGATGATCGTGAAGTGATTTACGAAGATACAAACCATTGTGGTGGTTTTTATAGGCGTCGAAAAGTTCAGAAAGAATGGACAGGGTGGGAGACAATGGGATTCTATCAGGCTTTGGCTATGATCGGGTCCAATTTTCAGCTTATGAATCCCTATTTTCCAAAACGTACGAGAAAAGAATTAAAAATGAAGTTTAAGCATGAGGAAAAGAAGAACTATGAGTTGATTCAAAAAGCACTGGAATGCCGAGAATTCGATCCGGATTCATTGAAAAAAGATTTGGGTAAGTTTCAGAATACTTTTTAATTCTTAATGACTGTTTCAGCGTTAAAAAAGTTCTTCTCAAGAGTCTAAGATATACAAAACTTGATGATGTTAACAGTTTCTTAGAATTTAGTATCAAGTGGTTGTGTTTAAAAAGATGTACAGATCTGATTATGTAACTATTTTTTGTTCCAGCTTTGTTTGATGAGCAAGAAGAAGAGGCGAATAAATTTCTTGAGGAGGAGAAAAAACAGAAATTTGAGGAAAAACGTAATCGAAAACGTTGCAGAAGTCGTAAGTTTATTTCTATGGGTCAGGAAACCACAAGTTGTTATTCAAGATTGCTGGCATTTTGAAATCATTTGAAATTTTTTTTTCCAGAAACCCTGTCAGACTCAGATCCCGATGACCCCAATGAACCCGAACCTGAGCAGGGATCAGATGCTCAGAACTGTCAGGAAGAGTTATACAATTCAGAATTTTACAAACCGAAGCCAACTCGTTCTGGTCGCGTAACCAGATCAAGGCGTCTCCAGGCGCCAGAAACCAACTCTCTGGACGCCCCGGCAGCCCCGATCCCAAGGACCCTAGATGATATTCGCGATCTAGTGCCAAACATTAGTGAAAGCCAACCTGGCTCGCTCGTCATCGTCGCAAATGAATCGGATAAGGATCCGAAAAAGAAAACTTTCCAAATATTCATGCTCGATAAGAATCACACCGGGAATGATCCGAACTCACCACGGAACATAACCCTTGTAGACAATACACCAGAACTGTTAGCAACTGTCACTACAAAGAGTACAGAGATTGAAGACACAACTTTTTTGCTACATTAGGAGTAATAGGCAGGCCCCTGACACTTCTCAATTTTTCTAGGTCTCTTAAAGGCGACAACCCCCACTAAATTGCAGAGCAGGCCAAGATTATTTCCCTTCACCCATTGCTCCCCACTTTTCGGTTACTGCTCGACTGGCTCGGCTCTCGATAAACAACTGTAAACGACTGAGAGAGACCGCTCTGAGCGACAGCTACAGAGTGGGGGAGCTTGGGGAGCATCGAGTGAAAAGGAAATCTCTGCTTGCTCTGCAATTTGGTGGGGGTTGTCGCCTTCAACAGGCCGGCTAGTTATATGCTGCAACACACGGAGTGTCAGGGGTCTGGTAATAGGTAATTCCATAAAATTCTTGAATACAGTTTTTGGAGGTAATGTCAGATCTGTACTCTCCCTCGTTTTTTGGTTGCAAGACTTTCATCTTGGAGGTTGAGCAGCTTCGACTGTTTTCCATGTGCATAGCTTCGATTGTTTCCCAAAGACTGTTGATCAAATTAATACAACTGTCAAATAAGTTTTTTTTTGTGTATATAAAACAGAACATCTTTATAAAATGACAAAAACCACATTTATACCAGTTATTCTTTTCGATTCATGACCCTATGCTACAATTCACTAAGAAATTCGATTCATACATATCTTGTTCTGTTTGAGCTCTGTCCCGCTAAAAATGATGGTTGAATAGATTCGAGTTTTGTATCATAGCTTAATTTAAATAACATAAATTTGATTTTTTGATCGACTGCCTTATTTATACTGAAATCATCTGATTTTATTGAATCCAAAGATTTAACAATTTTCAAAACAGTCATTTCCAGCCTTATTTGTGATTAGGGATGTTGATATTTTTCAAAAAAATCGGTTGATATAATCGATTTTTTGACACAATCGTTTTGGACATTGATTTATTTTAAAGAAAAAATCGATTACATCAAAAATTTATACTTTTTTTAAAAAATCTATTTTCAGCGATGATCGATATTTATTTTTAAAAAAATATGATGCAAACTATCAATTTTTATATTTTATGTTTATATATTGGTAGAGTATTTTAATAACCAAAAAAAATTTGTCCTAGAAAAAAAAAAAAAAAAAAAAAACTGGAAAAAGATGTTGAGATTTTCCAGCGATATTTTGTTACAATCATACACTGGGAAAAAAATCCCGGCGATTCAACATGGCTGTTTCACGTTACTGCTTTCACGTCAATCCAGCCCCATGGCCACGGGAAATCCCTGTGTGCTGCCAATGCTGATATGACGGTCAGCTGCGCTGTATCCGTTGTATCACTATATATATATCAAATTCGGTCGTTTCAGCGTTGGATTCCCGTTGATTCCCCGTGGCCAATCGGGGCTGGATTGACGAGGTGAATTCACCGTGGCCAGCAACGTCAACCTAACGTTGAAACGTCACGGTTTGCATCAACGTTGGCACAACCGGATTTTACGGTTAAAACGACAGGTTTTTTTTCCCAGTGTAGATGAAAATATCGTATCAAAAAAATCGATAGAAAATCAACATTCCTATTTGCGATTCTAAACTGTCTCGAATTCCCGAAACAAATAGCAAGCTGGACTTTTTTACCTAGTTTCGTTATAGTTTTCGATGAAAAACTTAGTTCTGGAGATTTTTCAAACTTTATACATCACTTGCATTTTCTTTTGAAAAAAAAAAACGCACGTTCAAAGTGGTCTGTTGAGTAGCTGAAGCTGTATCAGGGCAATTGAAATTTTTTGAGAAATAGATGAATTTACGAAGCTTTGTAAACTCTATATTTTCAGGTAATAAAACTTTTTGAAATTTATTTCAGTTTTAGATGATTTGTCCTCTTGAAAATCTTATTTTCCTATTCTTGACATGTAACCTTGATTTAGTATAATACTCCTTTTATACCAAATAGTATATTTCTTATTAAGGAGCAGAAACGAGCGTTTTGATGCTCCTTGACACGAGAGATATTTTTCACGCTCGCAGCACATGAATCATTTAATCTTTTGTTTACTGTTGTGTCGTGAAAAAACGAGTTCTATGCCGCTCGACCTTGGAGCGGCGTAGAAATAGCAGCGAAAGGCGGTGGCAGAGAATTCGTTTTTCACGGGACAGTAGTAAACACAAGAATAAAGGATTTCTGTGCTGCGAGCGTGAAAAATTCTTTGCAGGAGCAGAAGGATGGTATTCTTCGATAATATGTTGATTATTTATTATAATTGAATATATTCTAATAATTTATATAAATTGAACCTGTTATTTAAAAAATATTGAGTGCATCTAACTTTGAACTTTTTCACATGTATTTATTAAAACTCGAATAAATCAATGGAAATTTTGGCTTGAATCAAAAATTTTTTATCAAAAGTGCTTCAATTAAGTCTAGAATTTTCCATGATTGTATGATTTTTGAGTAAAATTCATTCAAGGAATAATCTACAGCAATGAGTTGGTTGAATGAGGTGGTTACATTTTTAATTTAAGGGATTTAACGATTTAACCGATTTAACTAATGCTGATATGATGGTCAGCTGTGCTTTGTCCGTTGTATCACTATACATATATCAAATTCGGTCGTTTCAGCGTTGAATTCCGTTGATTCCCCGTGGCCAATCGGGGCTGGATTGACGAGGTGAATTCACCGTGGCCAGCAACGCCAACCTAAATTGAAACGTCACGGTTTGCATCAACGTTGGCACAACCGGATTTTACGGTTAATACGACGGGTTGTTTTTCCCAGTGTAGGTCCATGTGTTTTAATGTCTAGGCGCTCGAGTGACCCGATCTGGAGCAGATCCGGAGCAATTTTTTCTTTTGATATGTGCTCAAATCTGCTCTAACGTGCCTAGAAATTGCTCCAAATCTGCTCCAGAGCAGGTCACTCGAAAGCGCCATTATATGCAGTTGTATATGGTGGGAACAGGACAACAATTCACACAATAACAATGCTTTGACAGCTTTGACAGTTTTGGGCAGTTTGTTTGGTTTGTTTGTTTTGGCTAAAAAGTGAACGTTTACTCTGCATTTTTGGCACATTTCAAAGATAATTCGATAATGATGGATTACGAATTTAAAATGAAAACTCAAAAAGACAGGACCAAAGTCGAGGATCTTTTTGAATTCGAAGGTTGCAAAGTTGGAAGAGGAACTTACGGTCATGTTTATAAAGCAAGGAGAAAAGAAGGGTACAGTTTTGCGATTTTTTTACGTTTGCAAATTTTTATTCCGTTTTTCATGCTTCCAACAATGTATTTTATTTACTTACTGAACTGAAGGTTTTTTTCTTTAACGTTATTTGTTCTTTTTTTATGATTAATGAAGTTGCTAGGTGAAATACCCAGTATGTAATGTCTGTAAGATTGAGGAGTAAAGTTAATAGACCAAGGCAAAGCTGAGGCATGTGATAACACGAGTCATGTATAAATTAAATATTAGTTCTAGGATGAGATATGGATTTCATTGATTTATAGAATTTTCTTCCTTAGTATTTTTAGTAATCATATAGTATTTTATTAATTTAAAAGAATATCTAGTAATTTTAAAAGTAATTTGTAGGTCATTATATTTCACATCAGTTTGGTTGTCACTGATGAAATCACTGATTTCTCTCAAATTTTTTAAGTAGACACGTAAACTTGTTTGAAAACATACGTATTTTTCATATTGAGCTAAAAATTGTTTTTTTTTTTTTTTTTTTTTTTTTTTTTCAGATTCAGATTTTCTATAAGGCTGTCAAATTCAAAGTAACCCCACTTTTGTCGGAAATTTTTTTTAAAATCTTTATTTCTCATTGTAAAATCTATAGATTCCAATCATTTTTGTATGAAAACTCCCGAAATCGTATGAAATTTATGAATAATGAATTATAAATATTTCCCGTAGCGTTTTTGAAATGTGATTAACCTAAATGAAAAAATTGTAGAAAATTTTTGAGTAAATAATTTTCATACTGCATCATTCTTTTTCTTTCCGTTTTTTTTTTTCATTATTCGTAAGGGTATGAACTACATTCTATAAAAACCGTTACATGCCAAAACCTTTCGTTCCTGAGAATTTTTTTTCGAATTTCCAAACTGTTATTACCAAGTGATTATGAAATTTTAATATATTCATTTTCTTGATCTTCAGACACTGTAATATATTCCATTTAATTGTGATGTATATTCTAAACAAAAAAATGAACAAAAAATTCCTAACTAGATGTTCAACAGCTCAGAATACAACTTGAAATCAAGATTTTGTGTAGATCACTTTATTGCTAAAATAATTATTATCACGTATTATTTCATGAGAATACTTTTGTTTACATTTTACAATTACATTATACATTTCTCTGAAATATTTTATTACATTTTCATGTTTGTTTAGAATTCTGAAGGTAGGTCTTCTATGTATCGGAAAAAAGTTAAAATCGTGTAATTATGCGATAATGTCATCAATTTTTTATTCAATATTTAAAATTTACTAAAAAAATCCCTTACATTTTGAAGAAAAACAAATACATATAAAAAAATATATCACGTTTGAAAAATGTTCATTTTTTTCAAAACAAATTAATTATACATGTTCAACGTGCTCTTGTTTCAATATTTTTTCAGTAAACAAAGATACGTTTCGTCATTATACGAATTCGTTTAAACATGGGCACATCAAATTACGTTTAGAAGAAATCTCAATTTTTGTAATCTTATTTAGGGAATTTCTTGAATTTTAGTATTTTTCATGTGTGAAGTCCAAAAGTATAAAATCTGGTGTTAAGCCATTAATCAGTTTCTCAAATATCTCCGTGTTTGAAATGCATTTTATGAATTTCTATACATTTGCTTCATCCAGTCATCATCATCTATAAACAATATGCAAAGAAATATTACTATCAAACCAAGTCCACGCAAGTAAATATTAATATAAAATTTGTTCTCAAAATATACTCACGAAAAATTGATTTCATGTCTTATTCCGTGTCTTGTAAAATCAATTTAGGAAATTTTCAATAGAAAAATATACATTATTATCGAATGGAACCTACTACAGTGTCTCAAGATCAAGAAAAGTGAAAATATATTAAAATTTCTTCATCACTTGGTAATGACAGGTTGGAAATTCATAAAACAATTCTCACTTGCGAACGAAACGTTTTGGCATGAAACGGTTTTTACGGAATGTAGTTCATACCTCTACCAATTAATGTAAAAGAAAAACGGGAGGAAAATGAAATGATACAATATGAAAATTATTTACTCAAACATTTTTTACACAATTTTCATTTACCCTAATCACAGTTTAACAACGCTGCGAGAAATATTTATAATTTATTATTTATAAATTTCATACAATTTCGAACGTTCTCATAAAAAAATGATTGAAACCCACAGATTTTACAATGATAAATAAAGATTTAAAAAAAAGTTTTCGACAAAAGCGAGGTTACCCTGAATTTGACAGCCTAATTGGAAATCTGAACTTCTGGAAAAAAACCAAAGTTTAGCCCAAAATAAATCATACGTATGTCTTAAAACTAGTTTTCGTATCTATTTATAAAATTCGAGAGAAATTGGTGATTCAAGTCAAGACCAAACTGATTTAAAAAAGAATGACCCTTGTATTATTAATTATATGAATGTAACAGTTCTATCTTTAATATGAAATTGATTTATTTCATTATTTATAATAATTTGTTCTAATGTCATTTGTCAATATTTTATCAATTTCAATGTCTTGTGTACGGCACGTAGGCAGTGATGGTTTTGAGGGTTCAAACTCTCAAGAAAATGAAGTAAAAGAAAATTATCATAAAATAAGTTACTTAAATCTAGGTACTGTTGCAATTTTCTTCTAATTCTAATCATGAACGTTTTAAAAGGATAGTGTAGTAAATGAATATTTTTTCATTCCAAGAAATTATTAAAAACAAAACTTATGAAAATGTAAGAAATTAAAAAAATTCGAACCCTAGAGTATCAAATTCCAGAATCTTTATAGAAATCCATCAAAATACTAGAAAATCTTACAAATCATACAGAATCTGAAGAAAGACTCAGACTAGAAGAATTCTAAACAGAACTGTTTTGAGAAAAGCCTCACGGATAGTTATGATCCCTGAAACTTTGAATTCTGAAGTACAAATTCCAAAAACATACTTAATAGCATCAGTAGTAATGAGTAGAAATCTGTAATAATACTAGAAAATATAACTACATCTGATAAGTATTTTTGAAAAAAAAAAAACGAAAATACAGAAATCTATTAAATATGAAAAATCTATGTAGATGTGATTTCCCCATAATGCATGTGAATGAAATTGCAAACGTTAAAAATTAAACAAAAAACAAAAAATAAATAAATAGTCGACTTTTTAGAAAAAAAAATTTTCTAGTTGCTTTCAAGGACTTTTCAATTGGAATAACAAATTTAACCTCCTCAAAAAAATATTTAACACTATCCTCCCTGTACTGTGAAATTTGAAATTCATTTATTTCTTCATTTTGTTTAATTTTAAACGTTGAGAACTTCAGGTACATCCAGAACTTTTTAAAATTACTAATAACAGATCAAAATTCGAACTATAGAACATTGACATCTAGAAATCCATATAACAATTTACAAAAACACTAGAAATTCGTGAAGAAACCCAAAAATCCTTCAGCTTCGTGAATATTAAAAAAATGCAAGGAAATGCTGAATCCTAGAGCTTATAATTCTAAAAATCTATATAGATATCTATAAAGATATCAGAAAGTTCTTTGAATTTTAAGAACACTAGATAGATACGAAAAACACATTTTTTGGAGATATGTATGAGACAATCTTCTCTGGCATATTAATTAAAATACTAAGAATTGTTGAAACTTCCTATACCAAAGGATTAAATTCTAGAAATTTATAGGATTCCATAGAAATTCTATAAAATCTAAAAAATTCCAGAAAATATTACATGGTCTTATTATACATGACATACAAAACAAAAATTCTGGAAATCTATGAAACACTTAAAATATTTGTGAATATAATTTCGTTCAAAATTTATATGAACATTCAAGAAATTTTACTCCCATCGCTCGTGCATCGATTTTGAGAGAGCCATGTGAAAATTCATTATTATATCGGAAAATCCTTCAAGTTCTATAGATTCTTGAGAATTAAGAAAAATATAAAAGTAAAAAAAAATCTTCATGTCAGTCCCTGAAAATCACAAAGGTATCCCATTATATTAATTATGTATACAAAAAATGCGTGATTCTAGATTTAAAAAGTTGTTAACTTTAAAATCCAAAAATTCTAAAAATAAAAAAATCGCCTTCCTTAACATGATCATGAAAGTTTGAAAATCATACAATTCTGAAGGAAACTGATGTTTTTGCGTAACCTCAATATTATTATCATTTTCTTAAATAATATTCGGTAACATCATAATAAATAATGGAAGTTATAATTTTACTGGTGATAAATTTTAATTTTATTATTATAAAGTAATTCATCAAGTTTTTTTTCAGTGAGTGTTGTAAGTTATTTTTCAGTTAGAATTTTTGGAATTTTTTTCCGTGGTTTCTAAATATCTCAGTTTCTCTTTATTTATTTTTTTTTATTCTGATATTTTTTTAGCTTCAATTTGGTTTTTTGATGAAATTTTTTTATTTCTATGTTTCTAGGGTCCCAGATAGTGAATTGAAATCTAGACCAGATACAAAAGATTTCGGACTGAAACAAATCGAGGGAACCGGGCTTTCTATGTCTGCATGTCGAGAAATAGCTGTGAGTTTTTAGGTTCTCAAATTCTAAATTTTTTCGAATCCCATATAAAAAAATTGTTGGTAAAATTTTCATTAGTGAAAAACATTTTTAAAAAAATTACATTTATACTAACTTTTCTTCTGAAAATGCATCATACAACTATTTTGGAATTAGAAAAGTAAAAGCCATTAATTAGACACGTAAAAAAAAATTTCATTTACTGTGTAGCTAACACAACACTTCATAGGCTTATGCAAAATTATTTATCTTTGTAAAAAAATATTTTTTTTGAAACGTGTAAGAAACAAATTTTTTGTTATTATTTCTTTATCTTCTTAAATCTTACAACTTGCTAGAAGAACCCAAACGATCATGTAAGTTGAAATTTTAGCTGGTTTGATGCATTTTTGCGAAAGTTATACAGCAAGCAAATAAAAATGACGTGTTCTTTAAAATTCTGATTCATTCAATACTAACACAAAGAAATATTTTTTTCAAAAAATCACAAGTACCTACGGTAAAATTTTTTACCTATCAAAATTTTGGTTGAAAATTTGGAAAAAAAAAAATGAAATCATTAATTTCATTTACAAATAAAATTGACTTTTTTGGTAAAGGTTAATATTAAAATTTGTCAGGAAGTTCACATTGGTAGGGTCAATAGTTGCGCATGCAAAATTGAAATATCAGATTTATGTGCGCTCTAAAACATTGTCGAACTTACAAATTTTTTCGTGAATCGATGCGCATATCTTTTGTGAAAGTATTTCGAAATTTTTGAACTCGTTTTCAAATTGATTGAACTTTGCTAACTTAGATGTCATTAAAAGTATAAATGGTTCTAGGTGTATTCTTAAGACTAATTCTAATTTCTACCTATGAAAATTTCAAAAACTACATTTACATAGCTACTGAATTATTTAAATTATGATTCATTCTTTCTATTCATCTGCATTTTTTCAATTTACTATTGCACAAAATTTTCTTGAGAATTCTGAAGCCAATCAAAAAAATTTATCTAGCTATTTAAAAAAAAATCTCTCCTAAATTCAAGAATAGATTATACACATTATTCCCAAGATGTACACTCTCTCAACATTTTTGCGTGATTCAGGGAAAATTGCATCTTTGTTGTCCAAACATCGTAAACAACAGAACAAAATTCTATATACCTCAGCAGATTGCCCCCCAAAGATTCCAAAACCCATCTTATCAAATAGCGGAAAATTCATGGAACCAGAAGCGCACTGGGTTAAAAAAAATTCCATATCACCAATGTCAATATTGAAACACTGCAAAGTGAGAGAAAAATTCCCGAAAAAGTAAAGAACTAACACATACATGTTTTTCCAAACAAAATATTTTGTTTTTCTTTCAGTTACTCAGAGAGCTGAAGCACGTGAACGTCATAACTTTGATTCGCGTTTTCCTCTCCCACATTGACCGCAAAGTCTGGCTCCTCTTCGACTTTGCTGAGCATGATTTATGGGTAAACAAACAAAAAAAAACAGCCTAATTCCATCTAAACACTGAAACCGAGGTTCATCTTTATTCAATGATTTTTTTACGTTTTCCAGCATATCATCAAATTCCACAGAGCGGCGAAAGCGAACAAAAAACCCGTAATGGTTCCGAAAGGCATGGTCAAATCCCTGCTGTACCAAATTTTAGATGGGATCCATTATTTGCATTCAAACTGGGTTCTGCACAGAGATTTGGTAGGGATTGCTAAGACTGTGCAAAAATGTTAATGTGATTAAAGACACTCATTTCTCTTTCTCTGTACTTGCTTCTTAAAATCATTTTTTTTCTTTTTCTATACACAGTAAACATTCATGACATAATTTCTGTTCATTTCTGATCACGTTGTGACATGTCACACTATGATATCATTTCGCATTCTAATAACATCATAATGTCAAATGGTGATGTCACTTGAGTGTAATATATCACACTATGCAATGCCATAACGTGTCATGCATATCATGATGCATCCATATACACTAGTCCCTTGCTATAACGAGCTTCACTATAAAGAGCTTTGGCTACAACGAGCAAAAATTCCTTGATACAGCAACAAAACATTTCCCTAGTATACAGGGGTTTTCGAGGTCGCTAATTACGAAAAAAAATCTTAAAATTGAAAATTCAAAATGGCTGATCCAATATGGCCAACATTTTTTAAGAATATGATGTTTTTGTGAAACTTAGCATATAGGGATTTTCAAGGTCGTTGATTACAAAAATAATACTGAAAATTGAAAATTCAAAATGGCGGACCCAATATGGCTCGCATTGTTTGGAAAATTTGATATTTTCGTAAAACTTAGTATTCAGGGGATTTCGAGGTCGTTGATTACGAAAAAACTCTTAAAATTGAAAATTCGAAATGGCGGATTCAATATGACCGGCAGTTCTTAAAAATATGATACATTCGTTAAACTTTATATTAGGGTTTTTGAAATCCATGATTACGAAAATAACACATAAATTTCAAATTAAAAATGCGCGGATCCAGTGTGGCTGACGTTTTTTTCAAAAACTGCGTTATTTTTTGATTAAATTTAGTACATTGGAGTTCTTAAGATCACCGATTACAGAAATGGTTCTCAAAATTCGGAATTCGAAATATCGGATCTACCATGATTGAAATTTTTGTATGAATATGACATATCATGATAAAATTTGTTAAATAGGGGTTTTCGCGGTCTCCGATAACGAAAATTACACTCGAAATTTGAAGTTTGAATTCGATTTAAATGTAATGCATATATTACGGGTATGAAAAGTATATAAGTACTGCTAATTCATAAGGAGACATGATATAAAATATTACATTTTTGAATTAAACATCTCCTATTTTGGATTTACCATTTAAAATTTTTGGATTTAGGTATTATTTTCGTCATCATGGATCTCAAAAACCCTAATATGAAGTGTAACAAATATATCATGTTTTTAAAAAATGTCGGCTACACTGAATCTGCCATTTTGAATTTTAAACTTTAAGTGTTTTTTTTTCGTAATCAGTGATCTTGAAAACCCCTCTACGCTAAGTTTCACGAAAATATCAAATTTTCAAAAAAAAATGCAGGCCAAATTGGATCCGCCATTTGGAATTTTGAATTTCAAGTTTTTTTTCTCGTAATCAGCGACCTTAGCAACCTCTGTATACCAAGTTTTACGAAAATATCAAATTTTCAAAAAAATGCCGGCCATATTGGGTCCGCCATTTTGAATTTTCAATTTTTAGTGTTTTTTTCGTAATCAGTGACCTCGAAAACTCCTGTATATTAAGTTTCACCAAAATATCAAATTTTCAAAAAAATACCGGCCATATTGGATTAGCCATTTTGAATTTCGAATTTTTAGCATTCTTTTTGCAATCAGGGACCTCAAAAACCCTTAAAAACTCAATTTGTTAAGATTATACAATGTACATGCGAACTTATTCTGCGCCCGCTGTGCGTTATTCTTGCACGGAACTGAACGGAACGTCGCGTAGTGGGGACCCCTCTCGCGGCCGTTGTATCAAGGATCGCGATTCCCGAGCGCCTCGTTATAGCAAGGGACTAGTTGATCAAGTTGTCATACTGTAATATCAACTGAATACCAAATGATATCGAAAAGTGACATAATATTATATGATTTGCCAATAACGAAGCATATGTATGTCATGACATCACATGATGCAGTATGAAATCATAAATGTTTACTGGCTACTTTGACAGATTTCAACGAAAACTTGATCTGTATAAGGTGAATACAACATCAAGTGACTTTGATATTGATTTATTTTAATTTCACAAAATTTGAATGTTAATGTAATAATGAAGAGATTGAAAAATCCAATTGAACGATACATTATTATTTAATGTCCACACAAAAGCTAGGATTTTCATTCTCTGCAATTCATTCAATGTTTATAGAAACCCGCAAATATTCTTGTCATGGGAGAAGGCAATGAACGGGGCCGAGTAAAAATCGCAGACATGGGATTCGCGAGGTTGTTCAATGCCCCACTGAAACCCCTTGCAGATTTGGACCCGGTCGTTGTAACTTTCTGGTACAGGGCACCAGAACTTTTACTCGGAGCTCGTCATTACACAAAAGCAATTGGTAATTATTCTGATATGAATCTGTTTTTGGGTACATTAGAAAATATCCCATTGACGCAATAATGATTTTCTGTATTCAATATTGTTTAAAAACTGTCAATCATTCATCAAAGTCGCAATTTTATACTTGGAACCCTAGAAAAAAAATGCTCTGTGTAATGGGAGGATTCAGTTTTGTGATTTTCCACGTTAAACTATTTTCGCAGATATATGGGCTATCGGTTGTATATTCGCGGAACTCTTGACCTCGGAGCCAATCTTCCACTGCAGACAAGAAGATATCAAAACAAGCAATCCTTACCATCACGACCAGCTAGACAGGTTTTTTATTTATTAATTTTTTTCTTTTCTCACAAATTCTCTTGACCTTCCCGCGTCCTCGATCTACCTTTTTTTTATGTCAAAGTCACTTTCGTCGATATTTTCAAGTCGAGCTATGAAAAAGCGATCGAAATATGAAAGCGAATGCTACCGAAGTCGCAGCCAGTGTTCTACCGAGTGCTGCCGATCTTATGTCCTTTGTGAATGCCGGACTATCGTGTTGGAGCGAGAGAGATATCCGAAAACACTCGGCAGAAGGCTGGCAGCATTTACATATTTCGAGTGGGTTTCGCAACACGTGCAGCGGGGATACCCGGAAAGAGTAACGAGGAAGCTTCTGTGACTGACCGAATGACGCAATCAAGAAACCGTTAATTTTGTTCTTTCCAGAATATTCAACGTCATGGGATTTCCTCAAGAGAAGGACTGGGAGGACATCAAAAAAATGCCAGAGCACCCGACGCTGCTTAAAGATTTCAAGCGATCCAAGTAAGTGCCCTATGTACTCCTTGGATACAAAACAGTGTAATTAACACTTTTTTTTAATGAAATAATCGTATTCGTAAATCAAAATCAGTGATTAAGTGGAACGTTCCGACTCAGAAGTTATCTTATTCTTCAAACTCTTAGAGTAACAAGTGAATCAGTACATTTTTATTTTTTTGAATAAATTCTCGATACTCATTGCCCACCTCATGGAGTCTCTAAGCCTGGAAAATTCCCTTTTTTTTAAATCCTTGCCCTTGCGACCATAGACCGACTTTTGAAAACTTTACTTGGTAAATACGTCGACTTGAGCATGATGCCCGTTATCGACCCACGGGAAAAACTACGGAAAACTCCGTGGCAAGCAATTTTGATATTATTTCCTTCCTCACGAATGTACTACAGTAGGGCGCCCTTCTCCAGGAATCCGATACCCGGGACAGCTTAATAAGCGTGAAGAAAATTTAAATATGCTTGAATGGGTTCTCGAGATTTCGAGGTATTAAATCCTGCTCGCCGAAATGACAACGATTTAGTCATCAACTCAGCGTCGTGTCGAAATTCTGGCGCTTATTGTAGGGCCCCGGTATTTTATTGATGGACTTTGAGATGTTAAAATTTTTCCTTTCCGTGAAGAGACTCGCAATACCTAGCACGGCACTGTGACGCATTGTTACAATTCCGCCCACTGTGTCACCGGAAAGCGGCCGATTTTAAGGAATGTTTGTTTAAGTTCCCCGATCGCTCCTGGAAATCGGTGTCCTACTGTATTACGAACAGATACATCACAATTGGACATTGGCTTAAAATACGCGCCGCGGCATACTAATTCAAACAGAAGGGAGTTCGTTGACACTAGCGCCACAAAGTAGTGCACGCAATTTACTTGGGACGTTCACCTCCCCCCCTGCGGCCCCTGCCGCTACCTCCGCTTTTACAGCCGAATGGCATAATCACTCGACTACAAGGGCGATGTATTATTAATTATTTTATTATTTTATTTATTATTTTTGCTTTAGTTTTTACTCCCGCGTATTCCGCTATATTCGATAAATTAAACCTACAATGTAATAATAGATTTTTCATCACCTTAACCTCGAAACTGACATTTTCAAGTGACTTTTCGGCTATCGAGACAAAAAGTAGCTCACGTAAACAAGTACTGTTTTGCGCATCAGTATCTGTTACGTAATGTATTATTTCTGTGGCTTCCCGCCAGAATCGAGAAAGTCACTTGTGCCATAAGGCTCAGTTTACATGATATTCTGATAAAATTTTGAACGTTATGGCATGTGTGACTTTCTCGATTATGGCGGCAAGCCGCAGATTTCATGCTCAAGTTCCTCGGTATTTTGCACACGATGAAAAAATGCAGCAAAACGTTGTCGTTTTTGTTGGAATAAAAGTTTTGTGTATGTAAAGACTTCAAAAAAGGTAAAAAACGGTTACTTCTCAAAATAGAACAACTCGATTTTGTTGATCTTTTTCAGCATTTTCAAGCTTGGTTTCTGATTTTTCAATCTCTCGTAACTGATTTGTTAGTGAATTTCTACTGATCAATCAGTGAATCGCTAATAACTTACCAATGGCATTACAAGTGAGTTATCAGTGACATTCAAAACTGATTAGCCAGTGGCTTACTTACGTTGTTTAGTTTTTGAGTAGAATTTTAGAGCTTCGAATTCTATAAATCTAAATAAAAATTAATACGAATATAGGATAATACTTGAAAGGATAAAATACACTCTGACCCCTTTATTACGATCTGTGATTGACCGAAGTAACTCTGAAACATGAATAAAATAGGGAAAGCGCTTTTCCTCCTTCTACCTGCGTCATCGTTCATGGTTCAAAAACTAAATCAATAATAATATAATATTGTAAAATTACTTCTAAAACAACTAATCGTAAAATTGTTGGAATATGTGTCGAGAAAACATTATATTGTTTCAAGATTCATCGCGGTAAAAATTCGTCAGGATTAAGGTCTAATGATGTATCATCGTTAGGTAGGGATAAGGGGAATTCGTTAAAAAAACAAACAAAAAATGAATCTTTTTAAACTAAAAGCAAAACTGCTAAGAGATGTTAAAAATAATATCTTGTTATTTTATAAGAAAATCGATATATTTCGAAAAAAAAGTTTGAGCGTCTTGAGTTAAATTCTGAGACGTTAAAACTTATAATACTAGAGATATTCTCTATTTTATAAAGTTATATATATATATATATATATATTTAAATCAATAAATTATTGAAATAAATATACATATATCACAATATACACATACATTGGCCCCTATCGATATTTGAGCTTGCTTCCTCCCTGAAATGATAAATTTCGTTGTAACGTCCCTGATAATCGTAGAAAAATTAATTAACGAAAATCTATTTATACAATCATGAATATTATAAACATGGATTTTAATTTAGCAAGTTTATAGTGATAACCTCCTCACTCATGATTTAAGAGGATATTCTTGTCATTATTCTCATTAGGTAATATTTTTCACAACAACAAGAAGTTCGGCACCTTTTAAATTGAAGAGCGACATTCAAATTATTAGACCTTGAGACTCCTGATGAAGACCTTTGAAAGATGTTGAAAGCTAGATGTGTATACACTGAGTGTACGTTAAAAAAATTCTGTAACCGGTCAAAAGTTCACAGATTATATGAAGTAAAAGAAATTTTTTTATTTTTTGGTTTTATATTGGAATCAGTCGTGCATAAAAGGCAAAAAATTCTGAAAAAAGACGTTTATTTCACTCTTCGACATGTGTTTCACAGAATTTGTGAACTTTGAGCCTGGTACAGATTTTTTATTTTTCTTAGACACTAGTATATATATATATATATATTCAAACAGCAATTTCTCAAATTCCCAGCAATTTCTTTTTTCGTCCCATGCGCTCTGATTAAACGAGTTTTTTTTTTAGAAAGGACAGTTATAGACATTTCTGCTATTCAAATATTGACAGTTTTTTAAACATTTTCGACAGTTTATAACAGTTTTTACAATAAAGACAGTTTTTTGAAACATAAGGTCACAATGAAATGAAATCAGAACGTCTCTGAACAGACATGGATCAAGGGTACAATTTCTGTGAGAAAACTTCAAAAAGAAACAAAGCATAATATTTAAATCTTTGAAATACATGCGAAACTGTTTGAATTTCCTCACGACTTTACAGTAGACAACTGTCAAATGTTCAAGTTTAAATAGTTTTTCGCATCTTTTTAGTAAAATTGCCGAGCATCGCGCATTAAAATTTTTTGATATTAAAAAAATTTTTTAATACTGGAAAAAGTAGGAAAATGTCCGATGTGATTGAGACTTATTATTTGAGATCTCTTCTAAAAGTAACTTGATGTATCCATGTTTAAACGATAATTGTAAAATGACGAAACGCATCTTTGTTTACCGACAAAACATTGAAACAAGAGCACGTTGAACATGTTGTATAATTAATTTGTTTTGAAAAAAATGAACACTTTTCAAACGTGATATAATATTTTTTTATATGTATTTGTTTTGCTTCAAAATATAAGGGAATTTTTTAGAAAATTTAGAATATTCGATAAAAAATTAATGACACTATCGCATAATTACATGATTTAAACATTTTTTCGATACATAGTAGACCTACCTTCAGAATTCTAAATAAACATAAAAATGTGATTAAATATTCCAGAGAAATGTAAACAAAAGTATTCTTATGAAATTATACGCGATTATAAGTATTTTAGCAATTTAGTGATCCACGCGAAAGCTTGATTTAAAGTTGTATTCCGAACTGTTGAACATCTATTTTCGTTTGGAGTGTATACCACCATTAAATGGAATATATTACAGTGTCTGAAGATCAAGGAAATGAATATATTAAAATTTCATAATCACTTGATAATGACAGTTTGGAAATTCGAAAAAAAATTCTCAGGAACGAAACGTTTTGGTATGTAACGGTTTTTATGGAATGTAGTTCATACCCTTACCAATAATGAAAAAAAAAAAAAAAAAAAAACGGAAAGAAAAAAAACTGATGCAGTATGAAAATCATTTACTCAAAAATTTTTTACACTTTTTTCATTTACGCTGATAATTCAACAACGCTACGATAAATATTTATAACTCATTATTCATAAATTTCATACGATTTCGGAAGTTTTCATACAAAAATGATTGAAATCCATAGATTTTACGATGAGAAATAAATATTTAAAAAAAAATTTCCGACAAAAGTGGGGTTACTCTGAATTTGACAGCCTCATTGAAAATCCGAATTTCTCGAAAAAAAAAAAAAACACAATTTTTAGCACAATACAAAAAATACGTATGTTTTAAAACAAGTTTACGTATCTATTTGAAAAATTTGAGAGAAATCAGCGATTCGGTAAGTGACGACCAAACTGATTTTGAAAATAATGATTCACCCACTAAAATTGCATAATTGTACAGTCACTATAAAATTCGATGTGATATTTGGTACGACATTAGTACAGTGATAAAAAATTCTGAGAATTTGGAGAATTATGAAGTTTTTCAAGTTTTGGTGATATTATGAATGGTGTTATAGGTACGTGAAAAAATTCCTTGATTTGAAAATAAAAGTATTTGAGACTCATAGGGTACAAAGAATTTAAGTTAAAAAACTCTAAGGAAGGGATTGTTCTTTTTTTTTTACAATAATCTCCAATAATAATCCCCAAACTGCTACATTTTTTCGTAGAGAAATAACATGAAAAGGCTAGTACATTGAGTGGGAGAAGGGGAGTTACTGAAAAGAAAAAAATTACGAAATAATTAATATTTTGGAAACAGTTATTTTCTTGACATTCATTGTTGTACACATTAGAAAGTATAACACGCGTTGTTTTTCAAAACGTTAGGATTGAATTTCTCGCATCATAACGAATGTAATTTTTTCAAATTTTTTTTTCCAGTTACACGAACTGTTCGTTGACAAAGTACATGGATCGGCACAAAATTAAGCCAGACTGCAAGGCTTTTAACTTGGTATAAATTTGTTTATGACATTATAGTTCTTGCTATAGTTTATATATTTCATGATAGCTTCAAAATATTTTAATATAGTATTGTACTATTACTTCGACAAAGAAAAATATTTCGGTTCTACAAAATATTTTTAAAAAAACTTTTCGTTAAAAAATCGTATTCCTTTGGCACATTCCAGTTGCAAAAATTGCTGATGATGGATCCGAACAAAAGGATAACTTCGGAACATTCCATGCAGGACCCGTACTTTCAGGAGGACCCTATGCCCACACAAGAGTGAGCATCTCGAGAAGTTTTTCTCTTTCCACGATTAATTATTATCCGCTGCCCGCGTAAACTAACAATTTTGTTTTATAGCATTTTTGCAGGTTGCGTCATACCTTATCCCAAACGCGAGTTCCTGACCGACGACGACACGGAAGAGAAAACGGAAAACAAAGCGAGGCAAAATCAACAACAAACGGTAAGACAAACTTTCTTTGCGCACCAACCAAAAACCAGTTCCCTATATCGCGTGACGTTTTGGAATTTCTTGATTAAAATGTTGCGTGATTGATGATTACTTTGGGTATTACGACTGTTTTCGATTGAAGTTATCATGCCTGGTTAGGGAGCTTTATAAGTGATGTCACGCCACCCTTGAAAATTTTTAAAAAGTTTTGATAAGTTTCTTGCTTGAAATAAGAAACTTATAACGAAAAGGAATTACGTTAACAATTTTCGATGATCGTGAAAATTTAACACTCATTCATCGAATAAACAAACACTGCAATATTTATTTTTTATTCATTCTTCAATGCTTACGTAACATTGTCTTACAAAATTTAGTACATTTTTTACGACAGATTTTAGATTTTTTCTCGCGTTAAAAGCACCCAATAACCTAGAAAAATATGACAAAGAGAAGTCAGCTGTAGGATTTCCACTGAATGTCAATTTTTCTGTTTTTTCAATGATGCATGAAAAATTAACTCTTATTTTTATGGAGTTAAAACTTAATCAACAATCTTTTTGCACAAGCTTTATGAATAACTAGAATTACCATTACGAGCTACGCGCGTTTATTTACTCGGATGTACTACGTTGCTGAAAATTTCCAATTGGTATTCCAATTGGTTTTCCAATTCAAAATTGAACTTGAACTGTGAACATTGTGAATTTCAAAAACAATTGTGAATCATGAAACAATTCTGAACTCGCAGCTAACTTCAGAAAGTTACATAAGATGGCCGCCACCATGACGTCATCTTCTTTTCTCTTTTTTCTATCTAGAAAAGATTATACAATTTCACTATAATTTCAGAACATAATATTATACGTGCATGATTAGAAAGCAAAAAAATGCGATATTGATATTTACTTTGCTTCAGCCGCATTCTGATCTGTGTAAACTACTGAAGAAAACTGGGTTGCATGTTCTAAATTCAATTTCTCGCGCTACTAACAACCTCATCAAAATTTCTTCCCATACAGATTACTATTTATTTTACTGTTGATGATTGATAATACACAGCATCAATTTTTGTTTATGTCAATGCTAAAGAGAATAAAAAATATTGCTAACTAAATTCAAACGCCTCGCAGCCAGCTTCACAGCCTATACTCGATACTTAAATTGTAAATTAAAATGGCTGCCTCCAGAGATCAAAATGGCTACCCTCCATAACGTCAATGACTACCCTCCATGAAGTCATCTCCTTTTTCTCTTTGAGATTCATACTTTTTCACATAAGAGAAAAAATTGCAAAAATTCAAATCTTTTTCTAGGCCATTTTTGACTAACCTGTCTAAAAGATGTGATTTTAAGTGTAGAAGGCAAGTTGAAGGAAAATCTTATTTTTAACATGTATGTAAGTCAAACATCAATATCCCAGCAAATCAATATTCATATTTTTATAAATATAGTAGAAGCCCTTCCATTAATAAACCATCCACATGTAACGTAATGAAGCGGAACGGCAGAAAGACTCGTTCTAGAAATTTTCGAGCTGACCGTCGAGCTTCTGAACTCGGAATCGTCATTGTTAGCAGTGCCGTTCTTCATACTTTAATAGATTAACCCATGTATTCTTTATGCTTTAATAGAGTCACCGATTTATAACTATCCCCCGAGCTTTATAAATGCGTGATATTCTACTATAAAATATTGCCACCAATATGAACTAAAAAATGAAAATACCATATGATAATTTTTCCTTGAGCTGCAGGACATTTTGTGACAATTTCAATAAATTCAGATTGGAAAAATTATATCATCTTCACGTTCATTTTCAAATTTTCAAACAGAATCGTAAACCACATTTTTACTGTTGATTCGCGTATAAACTGTTTTTACGTTGAATAAAATAATTGTGCGACTATAAAGTAATTTTTATTAGGTAAATGCCAACTCTTTTACTGTTACATGGTTTTTTATTTACTAATAATACAAAATTGAACCTCTGGAAAGCAGAACCGAGCGAGCGCTCGGGCCTAGTAGGATAGGAGTGGGGCACCGCGGCGAAAAGGAAGAGGCAAACGCCGATAGCGAAAATTTTTAATAGATTTTTCAAAATGTTTACCGCGATATCTTCGAAACTAAAAGAGATTTTTTCATGAAATTTGGGCACAATAATTGGTTAGGCTATAGCGATGCCGTCAGTATTAAAAAAGTATTGTTTTTTTCACGTCACAATAATTATTAATGAAACATTTACAATTTCGTCGAAATTCCATTCCATTCGTCCCAAAAATTCATAATTTTTTTAAATTAATCAACCAATAATTTTTTTATATAAGGGAATAGTTTCTGTTAAAGTTTGATAATAATCGATCGATTATCATAACAATGACGTAAATAAATAATCGAACGCACCGCTGCCCGAGGACAAAACAAGCGTGAATGACTGAAGTCGGGATTATAAAACAATCATAGATCAAATATTTATTAATAATGTTCCTACGCTAAAATTCTTATTCAAATATAATGTGAAACTTTAAAATACGGTGAACACTTAGATTATACGCTGTACTTAGCATTGTTTTACGAGGTATATGATAATCAAATAATCTCTAATTCCCACTCATTTTAATAGATGCAGTTTGTATTATTTATAATGAATACTTAATTGCACAGTTTGTCTTAAACATTCTTTTTTTGCAAATTATAGAGATCTTTGTAAACTAAACTTTTTGTTTTCTCATAGTTTCTAACTTTTTTTTTTAATATAAACAGTTTGCAAATAACTCTCAAAATATTCTTTACTACTTTGAGACACATGAAGCATTAAATTCTCCAAGTCTTTTTTTCTTTCAAAATTTTTTAACTTGTAGACTCCGTTGCAATTTTCAAATCTTCAAACGTGATTGATTTTTAAATAAAAAAATTTTCTGGCATTCCATTGTAGTCAGTAAATGCATCCACTTGTCCATTTGTTTTTTTTTTTTTTTTGCTTAATCAAGGCAGTTTGAAAAGAACTTTCAAAATATTTTTTACTACTTTCAGACTCATAAACCAATAAATTCTCCAAGTCTTTTTTTTCTTTCGAAACTCCTAAACTTACAGGCTCCGTTGCCATTTTTAAATCTTCAAGTTTTTTTTCTCACATTCGATATAGGATTCAACAGAAATATTCTTCAGATGCTCAATAATAATATTAATCATGTGAATTACGTTTAACTTGCAATTTTCCCCCACTTCTGTTTTCTCAAAGTGACAGTTTCTGAAATTTTCTTTGTAATTCATATGCAATAAATATTTACCATAATATATTCTGAATTTTGAAACATTGCTTTCGCAATTTCCGGTTAAGATATTTTATTTTGATGAAATTATTAGATTAGGAACATTATTAATAAATATTTGATCTAACTATGATTGTTTTATAATCCCGACTTCAGTCATTCACGCTTGTTTTGTCCTCAGGCAGCGGTGCGTTCGATTATTTATTTACGTAATTGTTATGATAATCGATCGATTATTAACAAACTGTAACAGAAACTATTCTCTTATATGAAAAAATTATTGGTTGATTAATTTCGAAAAATTCTGAATTTTTGGGCCATTTTTCGACGAAATTGAAAATGTTTCAGTAATTATTGTTACGTGAAAAAAACAATATTTTTTTAATACTGACGGCATCGCTATAGCCTAAACAATTTTTGTGCCCAAATTTCATGAAAAAATCTCTTTTAGTTTCGAAGATATCGCGGTGAGCGCTTTAAAAAATCTATTAAAAATTTTCGCTACCGGCGTTTGCCTCTTCCTCTTCGTCGCGGTGTCCCACCCCTATCCTACTGGCCCGAGAGCTCACTCGGTTCTGCTTTCCAGCGGTACAATTACTTTCTTTAATGAAATTGAAATTTTTAATTGAATACTCCAAAATCAAATTTTGTGATTGAATCATATTACCGTAGTAATAATTTTAAATTATAATAACATCGTTATTTTACGCTTAAAAGATGTACTATAATGTCTATAATACATCATAATATGTGAGTTGGAATGAGAAAAAGTGCCTTCGGTATGAAATTCATAAGGATCGCCCTCTTATGGCTTTAAAACGGACGATCCACTTTACATATTTCAAACTGAAGGTCCTTTTCCTCGTTTCAAACCACAAAAAAGATGTACAGGTTAAACATACAAAAAATTAAATTTCATTTTATACATTATACATTTCAAATAATTAAAATTTTTCTATGTTAAGAAATTAAAAAATCTTGTAGCAAAAGAACATAGAGTTGTAGGTACTTTACGCAATATCACAAAAAATTGTATTCACTACAATAAGCGTTTTTAGCGTCAGCAGTCACCTCACGAAACAATTTTATGCCGCTCATAGTCAACTTATGAATACACAAGCACTAATTAAGGTAGTACTAGCACTTGGGCAATTTTCTATAGATATCCCTGAAATTTGAGTATTTGATCTTGATATTGTACCTAATCTATGGTAAAAATTTCATAATTACTTACCGCACAGATTTTTGAGTTATAATTTTTTGAAATTATAACACATGAGGCACATAAAAGAGGAATCGTGCATTCTCGTTCATATTTTAAAAACTCTTCTCTAATTAATTCTGATGAAATTACTGAAAATTACATTTAATATAAATAATATTATAATTAAAAATTAACCTTGAAAAATTGTAACGGGTTACCGAAATATTTTTTGAGAAATCTACAAAAATGTATACACAATCATCACTTTTTTACGGACCATGCAACTAAGGTGGTAAGCTTGGCAGCACCGCATTTTGAAAGACGCAATGATAATATTTTCGACATATTTATATCATTTAACAATTTGAAATAAATCACAAAAAACACTACATGTGTGAACTACGGCGCATGTGTGAACTACTGCGCATGTAAACATGTTTACATATTTACATTCTGCATGCGCTGAGTGGGATCTAAAAAAACAGTTGCAATGTTGCCAAGTCTAAGGACAGAAATTGCGGAGCTGAATGAAGTTGGCCATGCAAGACTGTGTGACTAACTTTAATTTCTTTCAAGTGCAAGAACTACCTTAAGCGTTTATCAGTAGTGCTTACGCATTCATCGTTTGGTTATGATGAGTTATGCAATACCTATTTTTAATGTGGCATTAGTGCCTCCGAAAACCTTTGTTGCGAATAGAGTAGCGCATGTAACTCGAAGTGTTGCGCACGTTGTCACACGTCACAGCTCAGTTCTACAGCCGTATAAAGAATTCTCCAACACTACTTGCATCATATTGTACTTGATATTAATAACGACTTGATATTTACATCATAAACTTCAAAATGAACAGAAAAATAATGCCATTTTTCTAGTATATTTTTATCTAAACGATAGTTATGAAATTTCTCATGATTCATTCACTTTTGACGTTTTAATTCAACATATACGACTAAAATAGGACTTTCGTTAAATTTGTTTTTTATATTTTTAATAATATATTTCAAACGGGCAAGGCGAATAACCTCAAAAGTAGATTGAAATTCGCGAAATGTTTCTTCCTGTGCATTGGCAATAAAGCTTGTGTGAAGAGGTTGATAACCCTCTTTCAATGAGAAAAAAAGGGAATAATTTTTCCTAATTCGTTAAAAAACAAAACAAACAAATTTTAATCCTGCTGACCTTCTCTCTAAACTTGAAAACAGTGAAATATCTTCCACTATTGAAAAAAAATGAGTACGAATTCAACTAGTTAACCAGTGAAATTTATAATTTCACCGAGCTTAGAGTGAACATTCATTGATGTAAATCACCCCTATGACAATTCGTGGTTCCTCATGTTCCACTATCGCATACGAATTAGGGCAGGCGCCACCGGTCGTGGCAACTCCACGAGCGTGCACACCACTAAATTTCTCCTGTCCGTGATCGTATTTTTTATGCATCTGTGAAGCTCATGGAGTTGTCATGACCGATGGCGCCTGCCTTAATTCGTAAGCGATAGTGGAACGTAAGGAACTACATTTCTTATAGGGCGGAACGCTGATTGCACAGTTCGACAAAATTTGACTTTTGGAAAATTACTGGCGAAATTTTTGGAAAAACTGATTCCCTAGGTCATCAATAAACCATTTCCAAAAAGGTTTTTGTTCTCTGACATCGTTTTTAATGTTATCAACAAAAATAGAAAAAAAATGTAAAATCGGATGTATATGTCCGATTTGAAAAAAAAAAAAATATTTTCTTGCTCTCGATGATAAGAACCCATTCCCCCGCTTTTTTTTCGCGAAAAAATCATTATTTCAGCAAGTTTATATTTGCTAAGATAAAGGCCGTTTTATTTTTCGGAAAAAAGTCTGTTTACTATTCTGGGATTTCTCTCTTCTTTACACTGATTTGCATGCCGATCTCTATTATTTGGGCGAGTGAATGGTCGAATTAGACACAGATCCTCAGAGACTCATTCAAAAAGCATCAGTCCAGATTCAAGCAGGTTTTAGAAGAGAGAAATGCCGGAATAGTAAATAAACCTTTTTCCGAAAAATAAAATGGCCTTTATCTCAACAATATCAACATGCTGAAATAATGATTTTTTCGCGAAAAAAAGTGGGGAATGGATTATTCTCATCGAGAGCAAGAAAATAGTTTTTTTTTTTCTTTTCAAATCGGACATATACATTCGATTTTACATTCTTTTCCTATTTTTGATAATAACATTAAAAAACGATGTCAGCGAACAAAAACCTTTTTGGAAATCGTTTATTGATGACCTAGGAAATCAGTTTTTCCAAAAATTCCGCCAGTAATTTTTTTGTGTTGAACTGTGTTGTCATAGGTGTGATGTACATAGTGCATATTCACTGTTTCACAGTGCGTATCCACTATTTCCAAGGTGGAAGACTTTTCACTGCTAGATAGTGAATATGCACTTCAAAACAGTGAAGTTTCTTTTTTAAATTCAGAGAGTTCTCTTTTCTAAACATTTTTCTGCTTTTGGGTTCTATGTACCCAGAAAAAAATATCATGGTTCTGTAGTGAGGTTAATGTAAGACAATGTTATCATAAAACCTGATTTTAAAAATACTTTTGATTTGAAAAATACTTGACGTTTTCGTAAATGTCGACTTTACATTCATGAAACTAACGAGCAGTACAATATTTAATTTTCATTAATTCTAAATGCATACATTGTCAATCCCAAAAAAAAGTATCGAAAAATGTCCGTCCCATCCGGGTCATTGCTCGTACACAGCGAGAAATAACGGCTGGATTACAAATGAAAGACCTTGAATGAAACGATCAAAAAGACATAGATTTGAATGAAGTAAACATGGAAAGTGTCAAACCCACAGCGGAAGTAGAAAAAAAAATCGTGTAATGACTACCAATCTCTCTCAAAAAACAAATGAGGAAAGCTTTTGAAAAGGTCACGAAAGTATTACATCCTGTTTGTACGTGACCTTAGAATCTTCTACAAATTCATTTAATCACCTGTAATCATGTTCCCACTGCACGGAAAAAACGATACAGTTATCACAAGCATATTAGTAGTAAGATTTGCGCTGAATACAGGGCCGGCTCGAAGAAAGTTGGCGCCCTAAGCGAACTATATTACTCTACGCCCCCACTCCCTTATTCTCTGTGCTTACAGAAAATAATCATTGAATTTAAAAACAGCAAAAAATGCAGTTATTGATAGTAAGAATTTGAATGCTCAACTCTTTCTAATTATTATTGTACGGAAAACCGTGACTGAATCTGAACATACTGCAAATACTCAGAAACTCCGAAAATAGTTTGGAATATTCGTAAGAATATTCTTGATGTATTTCGCTCACCATCGAATCAAAACACGGATGAAAAATGATTTTTATTTAAACATTTTATAAAAAATGACAGAAGAACGTTGTTTTTTAGCAGGTCTCTGCTGAAATAAAAAAATTCGTACATCATTTTTTCACATCTTACGTAGAGGCGCCCGCCAGACTTGGCGCCCCACGCGATCGCGTTGTTCGCGTTATGGTGAAGCCGACCCCGGCTGAATATATTTATGTATTTGGGTGGTCCTTATTTGGGCAAAGTTGGAAAATATTACGGGACCGGTGGAAAATTAATCAAGGTATAAAAAAAAATTATGCTAAAGTTTGAGCGAGTTCGAACCATATTGAGGTTCGAATTTGAACCTCACTTGAACAATTTTCTATAGATTTTCCTGAAAATTTGAGGATTTGATCTTGATGTTGTACCTAATCTATGGTAAAAATTTCATAATTGTTTACCGCACAGATTTTCTAGTTATAATTTTTTGAAATTAACACGCGAGAATTGTGTATTTCCGCTCATATTTCAAAACCTGTTCTAAAAACAACACACAATTGTCACTTTTCAACAGACCATTGAACTAAGGTGGTACGCTTGGCAACGCCGCATTTTTAAAGACGCAATGATAATACTTCAGACATATTTATATCATTTAACGATTTGAAATAGATCACAAAAAACTACATGTATGAACTTCGGCTACGGCTGAGCATGTAAACATGTTTACATACTTACATTTTACATACGCTGAGTGCAGGTAGGGTAACACTCCTGTAGTTCCACCGGCCATTTTTAGTATGTGGGATGGCGCTGGCGTTTGCCGTGCAGTTTTTGACAAGTGAGAGAGAGAGAGGGAAGGATTACACGGCAAACACCAGCGCCATTCCACCTATTTTAAGTGGCCGGGAACTGCAATGCATTATGGATAGGAGTGTCACCCTCCTAGCTGAGTGAGATCTAAAAAAACAGTTGCAATGTTGCCAAGTCTAAAGACGAAAATTGCGGAGCTGAATGAAGTTGGCCACGCAAGACTGTGTGACTAACTTCAATTTCTTCCAAGTGCAAGGACTACTTTCACACGCGCCTCTAGGTGACTGAAATTTTAAATGTATTTAAATCGTCATTTATTTATTACGTCATTTAAACGTCAATTTAAATACGTCATGTATTTTTTCACTAAAATTGGACAAGATTTCTTGTGAACTCTTTCTTGTCATTTTCGTCTTTTTTCTACGATAATACAGCTGGCTTCAGGATATTGTGTGATAAGAGACATATTCACTCGGCTCAAAATAGGGAAAGAATTTTCGAAATATTCTAGACAGTTAAAACTGGTTAAAACCTGACATCGTAAAATCAAAGGTTATATTTTTAAACAAATACATATGGGATAAAAAAATCTTGACTAATTATAGTGAAAAATTACATGTAATACTAATTTAAAATTTCAGTCGCTTATAGGAACGTGTTAATATGGTTTGAATTTACTCGAACTTTAGGAAAAAAATATTTATTTATACCTTGATTAATTTTCTGGCCAGTCCCGTAACTTTTTCCAACTTTATCCAAATAAGGACTACCCTAGTATGTATGGTCAGTGCAACCATAATCAAGATATTGGACCTTGATTCCCTACTGAAAATAAAATTTGGCCAATCTCTAATCTCAGATTTGAGGTAAGTTTTCATCAGATTTCATTTTAGATTTTTGGCCGATGTTTGACGTCAGATTGATTGGGGGGGGGGGGGGTGTTGGAGTCTGGACCCCCTCCTCTTGAGATCATGTTCCAGAATTTAAATCTTCCAATTATTATGAGTCAAGTGAAAAAAAATTTAAGAAAAATTTTACAAACCACACTTATGCGTGTTTATTTATAAATATTTCCTTTTAAAGCGAAAAACCAAGCCCTTCCTTCTTTTTCAAAAATTTTTTTTCAATTCTGGATCCACCACTACTAGTGACAAACGTAAACTTTCATGCACCTATCATCAAAAAAATTCAAACAACCATAGATATAGCTATACCACCTACGAATTTATTTGGTGCAAATCTTACTACTTACAATGTTGTGACAACCATGTAACCTCTTCGTGTATTAATCCTAGTTCGTGGATATTGTATTATACAAATGTAATTTTGCAACGTGCATCTTTTCTGCAAGTTTCCCATAATGACATGGCATGATGAAGCTAGCAATTCTGTATGCGTGGGAAGAGAGGGAGGTGTCAAAAATTATGCCAATAATAGAAGCTCCATTTTTTTTTTGTCAAATGAGACCTATCTCATTGTCTGTAAATCGTAGAACTAGAGGTTTGTTAACATTTTTACGCTAATCTACAAAATAGTAAATCCAACACCAAATCTCAGAAATTTTCGTTGAAACTCTCAAAGATGATCTAGTATGATGCAGGAATAGTTAACGAATCAGAACCAATTTCGAAGTGCACACGCTCGTCGACACGCCGCCAATAATTCTTCAAGTACCAATAGTTTCTTTGCTTTCGAGTTTAGACGAAAGTGACTTATGTTGAGGTGGTTTCTTGATAGGTGACTTTGATTAATGACGATGGGTGGGTTTTTTTGCCGAGTGCAGCAACAAAATCAGCAACAACAGGGCAACAGCGAGCACAGTCATGGGCCAAACCCAAAACGCGTGAGGCTCAACGGACCCCACGGCGCCCCAGAATTTCACCAACACCAGAGTCACGCAATGACTCACCAACAGCAGCCTGGAATGGTTTATTCAACGGCCCAGCCAACCCAACCATCCAATTTCCATCAGCGTTTTTAGTCTTATGGGATTTTGGCCATTATTTGTACATATCGTCTGATCACTCGAAATATATCTACATCTATAAAATTTTCTGCCTCGTATTCCGTTTTTGCACACTTTCCTTAGATTTCAGATTCGAGAGATAAAAAAATATTTTGTAACTATTGAATTCTTGAATTTGGCGTTGACAGAGTTTTCGCAGTGAAAATATTCCTGCAATGCCGAAATTCCCTGCATGTTTATATTGATTTTATGTTTAATTTATCAATTTTTGGATCTTGTAATTCTCTTATTTACGCATCAGAAATTTTCAAGTGAAACTTCTGTAAAAAGGTCAGTTTATCGGATTTCCTTGTAAATTTAATTTGATTCGTTCCGCGTAACTTGGCCAGACCAAGACGTCCTTAAGGGGAGAGCCTCCTATAGACAGGGGTTTTCGCGCATCAAATTTGTCCGTGGATTTAAAAAAAACTATCCATCTGAGATATTTGAATTTTCAAACAATTATTCTTCTTTATTTATTCTAATTACAAAAAAAATTTTTTTCAAAAAATCTTGCTTCGATCCGAGATATGGGCTGCCAAAGTTGACCGTGCATTTTTCGGAGAGGCAAACGGCGTGCACTCTGGAGCCTCCAAAAATGATTCTAGAACCAAAATGTTTGACAATATTGGTTTATTATAAAGTCTTTAATAGAATGACGTTCTTCGAGTTGTTAAAAAAATTTTTTTTATTACAACTTTTATCAACAATATAGGAAAAAAAAAGTAATTTTTTCAAAATTCGTGTTGAAAAAAAAAAAATTTTTTTTTTAAACAAAAACGTTATTCCATTAAAGACTTTATAATAAACAAATATTGTCAAACATTTTGGTTCTAGAATCATTTTTGGAGGATCCAGAGTGCACGCCGTTTGCCTCTCCGAAAAATGCACGGTCAACTTTGCCAGTCCATATCTCGGGATTGAAGCAAGTTTTGTGAAAAAAATTTTTTTGTAATTAGAATAAATAAAGAAGAATAATTTTTTGAAAATCCAAATATCTCAGATGGATAGTTTTTTTTTTAATCCACGGACAAATTTGAGGCGCGAAAACACCTATCTATAGGAGGCTCTCCCCTTAAGCTCATTCACATTGGGAGCGAGAGATTTGGAACTGTTGTTGTAATGCAGCATCATGGTCAGTTTTAGTTTATGTTTTTCGAAATATTTTTTTTTTTTTTTAATTTAAGACTACTTGGGAGACTTTTTCCTAGTTTTCACCAAAAATCGATTTTCGTTCAATGTTGGCGATGTTAATTTCGATGTAGGGAAAAACCGTTAAATTTAAAATGTGACCGTTAACCATCATTCAAATTACTCATTGCCGTAGATTATTCCTTGAATGAATATTCCTCAAACATCATACGAAAATTATGGAAAATTCTAGACAAAGCATTTTTGATAAAAGTCAAAATATTCCAATGAAGGATATATTCGAGTGATAAATAAATACAAATGGAAAAATCAGAATTTTAATGTACTCGATTTTCTTAAAAAAAATCTGCAACTGACAACATCGAATAATAATCGGAAACATCGACAATATCGAACAAAATAAACGGTTACGACGATTATTATTCCAATTTTGTTCGACTGTCTTGAGGAAAAAATCGACAACATCGATTAATAATCGATTGCACTGATTATAACATCGATTACAATCGCTTTATTTAAAAATCAATTTTTAGTGAACACCTTTCTTCATTCGTCCTTCTTTCTCTCAACCGGTTTCCATTCGACGCGTCTTTCTCACGCTACAGTGTGTTCCGAGTCATCTTAATTTAGTTAAATGTGCAACAAGTACGAATTTCACAGTTGTTCACTGATGCTAAAAATTTTCCTGATTGTGTTTGGAATATAAATAATGTTTTAAGGGGTTATATACACTTGTTCTCGAGGAAAAAAAATGCGTTTTTACGATTTTTTTTTTGGCAAAACAACACAGTATTTTTTGAAAAACTTATTCACTATTTTTTTTATCAATGTCACAAGGTATTTTAGAAATTTTTTCAGAATGACCTCTCCGTAGTTGGGTGCACTACAGCGATTGTGCCAAAATTTGATGTTTTTTCGCGGTGAGCACAGTTTCTCGAAAACCATTTATCCGAAAAGTCTGAATTTTTTTTAACTTATTTATATTTATAATAGCCTCTGCGTGAACGAAGGATTTTGAATTTTGAGCAAAACTTTTTTTTTCTTGCTGCAAAAACCAAAATCCTAGACGTTATAAAATCACACATTTTGGGAAAATGACCACTATTTTCGTAAAAATGATAATTTGGCAAAATCCTTCGTTGACGCAGAGCGTAAAGGTATAAACTAGAGATTTTTGTATTACAGATGTACAGTTCCTTATTTATCGTGCTCACCTCACGCCATGTTAGAAAAATTGTGTTTTGGCAAAATGGTCACTACGACCTTAATTACGAAAATTATTTTCTGAAAAAACTCATGAAATACCTTCTGACATGAATACATAAATAGGCTTTGAGTTTTTTTTTTTTAATTGTTTCGTTTTTCTAGAAAAAAATCGTGAAATTGCCTTTTATTTCTCGAGCGTAAGTGTATCTAACCTCTTAATATCAATACAATTTTTTTTCATATCACAGAATGACAAATACTAGGGAATTAGCGTAGAATTAATTACTATTTGTAAGTGAACGGTCGAAGAATAATAAATATTTCGAAATAATTTTCCAACACATCAATTGATATTATTTCCGGCGTCCATTGTGAGTTTTAAAAAATATGCCAGAAGAAAAATCATCTTATAATTTCGCGAATAATCTAATTTTTTTAGTGTTCATATCATATTCAATCGTCCTCTATAAGAACACCTTGAATCCTGGAAAATTCCTCAACTTTATTTATGCATTTAATTCATACTCTTAAATTTTATATTTTTAAACAATTTTCTTCAGAAAGGAACATTTGCTACAATTTTTCGGAGAAATATAAATTCTTTAGAGTTTTTAAAAGTGAGGGAGACCGGGGCATTCTGGAACCCTAAAGTGTTGTTAAATGTAAAAGTCACGAAAATATGAAGTAACTCCAGTGAATGCTCTTGTATTCGCTTTGATTATTAAAAATTGCAGGGAAATGTAACTATAACTTTAGAATCATTGAAAAATTGATCAAAATTTGAGATACAATAGGTTAAAAAAATTTGTTTCGAAATGTTTGATAATCTTTAATGATTCAGGATGGTTGCTTGAGAACACTTGAGTATTTTTCCGAAATAAAGAATATTATGAATTATCTTTAGAGATAGATGTATTTTTTAGAAACACGAGAAATTCGAGAAAACTCTCATAAATTTGAGATAATTGCTTAGCGATTTTTGAATATTTCCACCTAGTCGAGAGTATTATTTATTGATCATGTTAAAAAATAAATGTATTTTTCAGGAACACCAGGTATGTTTTGAAGCAATAGTTTGAATATATTTAATGTTCTGAGTTCACGTTTAAAAACGATTACAAATTACTTTGGGAAATTTTAAGAGATTTTTGATTGTGTAGAGTCAGTTAAAAAAAAAAGTTTGTGAACAATGAAAATAACTAAGCATAATCTAAAAATTCATCAAAATTACTCAAAACTTTAACGTTCTTTTACTTTTCTAAAAATAAATACAATCTCATCAGATTTGTCAATCATAAATTGCATGACAATTGCGTTTTGAGTGTCGAAGATTTCTTCACATTCCGAAAACTTACTGATATACTCTTATAGTCACAGGATGAGATTAAAAATATCAATTATATTTTATATTTGATACGAATTTACGTCATTAGAGGTAATGAAATAAACTATCGAAACAAGAAAAAAATAATCTATTACCTTATTCTCGCTACATAATATCGAGTTGGTGTTTATTGGGTTTTTTTTTTACTTTTATAATGTATAATATTTTATATTATTCGAGAATATTAAATTGAAAATAAATATTTCTACTTTTACATTCAACTATAAATACTATGAACTATTCTTTCAATTATCGATGAACCATGTACAAAAGTCGAAAAAGAAATATGCAAATAACGTCTATATAGTAATGTGAAATGTAGTGAAAAAATTCTTTGAACTAAACGTATTATTATCAAAAATTTCTTCATTTTTAACTCCGCGTTCAAATAATCACTACATATGCAATAAAATTATATCAGGTTTTTTCAACCTTCTCTTTCCAAATAGTAATATATCAACCGCAATTTTATACTTATTTGTCATTTTGCAATACAAGTATACTTATAATTCATCATTAACTTATACGTCGCAATTACAATTTCATTTTATCATATTGCCACCCAATAGATTATTTAAATAATTTCCGGAAAGATGCAAATGCGTTTTTGATCGTCATTAAATTTGCTTTATAAATCTAGAAACAAGAATTAATCCAGGACTTTCGTGTTTTCATATTTTTGTTTGAATCTTGAAAATTGAACCAATGAATAAAATTTTTTTGCGAGAATTTCTAAAAATGTAGCCTGTGTAGTCGTAAATCTACCTTTTTATCTACCTTTTTTTTTTAATAATTGCGAAAATTTTTTCTCAATTTGTGCTCTATCTTCAAATCATTTGCTGAGATACCAGAAAAAATAATGACTTTCGATTTTCCTGGTAATCATTGGCAGTAATTGAGTCTGTTGATATGTACGATATAAAAAGAAGTTTCCTAGGCTTCGAAATACTTGAAAATTTTCTACTCTGTAGGTGTGTTTCAGTTAGTAAATTTTTGCAAGCTTTACGTACAATTAAATATAAAAACTATCATAGCAATTCTATCGTTATAAGTGCAAATTTTGTGACTTGGAACTTGGGACTAGAAACTTTGGAAATTTCGAACTGCCCCGAAAGTGAGTAACACTTAATACTGAAAAAGTTTTTTAACATGCGGAGGTGGGAATTTTTTGAAACTTGAACTACCAGGAAAAGTGACCTATAAAATAGTAGATTGCGTTAACAAAAATGTTTTATCCAAAATCTGAAAAATGTTAAGGGTGACTTGAATGCACGTAATAAAAAATCATAAAACAAATTTGCGACATCCAAACATGATTTTCGGTTGCTGATTTTCTGAAATTCACACAATTGACGAAGATATTCAAACAATTCATCCATCAACTAAGTCGAAAGCCTATTCGTGAAACTTAAGACTGAATAGTTTTCAAACTTCTATGATTTAAAACAGTTCCGAAAATTGTAGGATTCGAACCGGTTTTAAAGTTTGCATGTTTCGGTTTCTGAAAGACAAGTTTTTGATCGATGAGGCGGTTCCCTAAAACTAAAAATATTATACCTTATTTTCTCCAAACAAGTATTTCAATCGTTTCTTAGTTTCTGTTATATGTATACTCAACTCTTTTCCTGAATAACTAATGAAATGAAATTTTAATTATTTTGTAATTGCGTAGAATATCTACGTTTTTTTCTTAAATTTTTTAAACATTTTTATCCTAAAAACTCGAAATATTTAAAGTGCTTTCAAATTATGAATATACATGTGGTAAAGTTTGAAATTCATATGAATATACAGGCTCTTCCAAAGTTCGTATCACATCATTAATTTTTGAAACTGTTTCGATTATCTGTTTTCTACATTTTTTTTTTTTTTTTTCTAACAAGACCTTTTTTTATTTATAAATTGTCCTCAATTTTCTCCATGAATTTTGCGAATTCAAAAAAAAAGAACATCCTCGAATTCCGCGAGAAATCTTTGATTTTCATTTTGTAAAGCGAACTTCAAAACATCCGGTATATCGAAAGTTTGTATATTCAAATCTTGTAACCAACTCAAAAACTCGCGGATGAAGAAAGTTTCAAGTACTGGTTTCAAATTCAGGAGTGCAGAACCTTGAAACGTGAATTATAATGTTTCTCGTATTTTTGTAGCAAAAATATATGTGAAATGAGAAAATCATAAATATGTATGAAAGAGTTATTTATAACTGAATTTCAAGTTCAAGTTATGAAACCTAAAACCTTGAAGATTTTGGAGCTGTAAAAAGCTATGATGTTAAATGAAAAAAACAAATTCCAACTCGGTAAATAACCTATTTTCTTTCGAAAATTATTAAGGTTAACGATTAGGATATAACTAGGTATGGATTTGATTAGGATAGGTATTTCGATCTAGTATTTTTAAGATAAATGTCGAAAATACCGAAGTAAACATAAAAGGCAAAGGGTTTTACGATAAAGCGTTTTTTCTCTAAAAGCCAAAACAAAAAACACAAAGTAAATAATACTTAATACTAAAATTATGTAAATAGGTAAATAAAGCAAAATACTTACCATTACAATTAAAAAAATTTGCATATGAAAAAGCATGCGAGAGGTGGAAAACCCGCCATGATCATTGTAATATATAACACGAGCAGGCTTTGTTTGTTCAGCCTTATAAAAAAAATTTTTCTTAAGTAACGATATACTGAATAAACAACTTTTGAACTTGAACTTGAACTAACCTATTTCCTTTACTAACACGTTTTCAACCTGTCGTGCCCCTTTCGTCACACTCTCGAAGAGAAGAACCTTACAATACAAACCATTGAAGAGCATAAAATTCATTAGAAAGAATCAAACAATAATAATTTTAACTAACTTACTTATTCAACATACTTCGTCGGTTGACATAATTAAAATTACAAATTGAGAAAAAATTGATGAAAAGGGCTGTAAAACATTTGTTAAACATGCATGATATTTTGTATATATATTGCAAAAAATTTTTGATTCAACTGGAATTCAAACAGAATATTAAAATTAATTGTTTTTTTTTCTATTTCATTATATGAATACTAGTTGAGAAAGAAAGGGCTTAATTTAAATAACTTTAATAATAAACAAACGAATGGGGAAAAATTACGTACTCGATAAACTGGTAATAACTCAAACCTTAAATTTTTTTAAAATCAAAAACATTTAGAAACGTTTTTCTGTTTTCTGAAATTCTAAAAATGTTCTTGTACAATTTCACACGCAAATTTATCTAACATAGTTCATAGTATCAATATACCATATACTTGAAATCTTAGATAACGTTTATTTCTATTCATTTGTTTATGACTGTTATCGACATATCTTATTTCACATCAAGTGTGATAATTTGTAATGAATGAGTGAAATTTCTGAAAATTTGTATTATTTCTGGTATTATTGACACATAATATATATATATATATATATATATATATATATATATATATATATATATATATATATATATATATATATATATAATAAGTCACATAATAATATATAATACGTCACAGACGTATGTTCTCTTGATTTTTTCGGTGTCTATTGGACGCAGATCGTCATGGACGATCCAATTTTAATTCCTCAGACAAATGGCTTCAGGGTTTGGAAGTAACGCGTTACTCTAAAACGAAACATTTTTTACTGTAACGATAACGTAACGCGTTACATTAATTAACAAGTAACGATAACGGGAACGAGTCACTTTTTTTCGGTAACGAGTAACGAAAATCCCATTATTTTACGTTACTTTTATCTGTCCCATTAAGTTTTTAGCACAATTTACAACTTTTTAAAGAATGTCCTGAAACTGAGATCTTCGTAATTTTTAAGTTCCTCATTTTGAAATATAAAATTCTTTATTTATAATTTTTTATGAAACTATGTGGGATAATCGTAATTTGTGTAAAAATCTTGACGAAGAATAGGCTTTTTTATTTTTTATTTAAAACTTTTACGACTCAAAGCGTTGAATTTTAGAAATTCGCATGAAAAGATATAAAAATACTTGAAACATATAGATCGCAAAATCTATAGCAGGATTTGTATGATTTAGATATCCTGCTAGAAAATTTTATGGAATAATAATGAATACAAAAAAGAAAAAAAAAGAAAAGAAAAGAAAATACGAAAAATACTAGATTTTATTAAGTTTTAAGTTAATTGATTTTTATAATATTTATGTGATTCAAGGAATCAAAAAACTTCAATTTCTTGCGCTTTAAATTCTAAAAAATTGATGTTAATAGAAGTCTTTAAGAAGATAAGAAAACTTTTATATTGTATAACTCTGTAAAAAATACAAAAAATATTGAGAGCACTTTAAACATATAAAGAAACTGTTTTCTGCAAAATCGATCGAAATATACTCCAGAAATTTCTAACCTCCAATTTTATTTTATTCTGGAAATTTAAAGAGATATCTTTAAATAAAAACTAAAAATTCCACAACATTCTTCAAATATTTAAAAACGGAGAAAGATAATACGTTCGGAAAAATACAAGCAAATATATGAAACATTGAAAATCTTTCGAATTCCAGAAATTCATACAGCAATATATAAAAATGACGAACGATCCTTGAAATCATAGAAAAACTAAAGAAATACAAAAAGTACTTGAAGAAGTAAAAATCGATCGAGACACTGTTTTGTGGAAAATCCTGTAAAACACGTAACGTTTAATTATATTCAAATTCTTGAAATGTATAGAACAATTATTATTATAAAAATACTAAAATTATGTTAAAATACTAGGAAATTCTACAATATTTTATCATACTGAAGAATACGAATGGTTTCAAAAATACTGAACAATGCTTCAAATCGTAGAAAAATTATAAAAGTTAAAAAAAAATCAAATGAAATAAAAATGTTCTTAGAAATTTTTTGCCGAAAATCCTTTCAAATACCAATAATTCAATAAACTTTTAATTCTAGAGCATGAAATTCTTGAATTCTATATATCAATGTACAGAAAAATAGTAGAAATTTTTAAAAACTCTAGAAAATCCTGCAACAGAGTATGTATACTAAAAAGTACAAAAAGATTTAAAAATTCTGAAAATCTGGGTAGGTTTTTAGTTTCTTTCAAAAATCTATTAAATTTGCAAATGTTTTCTTGTGGCTAACATTGAATCAAATGTCATATTCAGAAATTTCGTAAACTTGAAAAAAAATAAAAATTTGAACAAGCTGATTGATTTTTTCCCCAGGGTGAAATATTTCAGATGAACATTTTTTATTATATCTGAAATAAACAATTTCTATAGAACAAAATCACAAGTACGTTGAAATTGTATTTTTCAGGCTTAGCTTTTCGATTTTTATTATTTACATTCAATTTCTTCCAAAAAGTAACGTGAAAGTAACGAAACGCTACTTTTTAATGTGGCAACGGTAATGAGTTACTATTTCTTTTTAAGTAACGATAACGTAACGGATTACTTTTTTCACCTTTGTAACGGTAACGTAACGCGTTACATTTTTTAGGTAACTTTCCAAACCCTGAATGGCTTTGTTGTGTCCAAGTCTTAGTCCTTTTTGTAGTGGTTGCTTAATGCTTATACTCAACGATACCAGCAAGCTGGTATTGGGCAGGGGGGTGCAACTCCATGTTAAGAATTTGTACCGTTAAATTATATGGCCGCTAGAGGCGCTGCGATCTTGCCAGGCGATATTTTACGCGCGAACATTAGAATCGATTCTTGAAATTGTACCGGAAATTTAACGTTAAAGCATGAATTTATTATCGAGTACATTACATATTTTCTCATAACATATATTTTCTCCAGAATTGTCAGTAGATTAGTTTTTTTATAAAAAAGTTTTCCAATATTGCATTGGAAATATGCTTCAAAAGGTGAGAGGAATGGACAGCTTTCATGAGAAAATATTGTCTTAGAAATTATCAACAAATCAATGACTTTTGACTGGCAACACTTTTTTTTAAACCCAGGATATTTTTAGCTACCAAAATATGCACGTAATTCGTTGCATGTTTGACTTTGTGGGCAATTGTTTGTTTTGTTGATAATTTCGGAAGATATGGGAATGACAGGAACCAATGCAAAGAGCCTGGCAACACTGCAGCGCCTCTAGCGGCCATATACTTTAACGGTACAAATTAGCCCATTTAAAATGGGCTAATAGCAGTCATTACTCTGGATTCTAACTCTTTACTAAGACTTATCTCCTAACTGAAGTCAGATTTAAAACTAAAAGGGCCTCTGGATGCCTCTTTACTAGGTTTTGTAGCAGTCTTATTTAAGGGGGTCATCTACCTTCGAGCTCAAATTTAGTGTTCATTTTTGACGATGGATTGCGACAAAACTAAACATGATATTGACATGTTTTTTTTTTTTTTTTTTTTTTTTGTGTATTCTCGAACTTGCAGAAAAAATTTTTCAATTTATTTTAAGCTGGTTTTCCTGGCCTTGCCGCGCCCCTATATTGACCTCTGCCTGAGCGACATAGTAAAGTTTATGGCGAGAATTCTCAGCCCCAGAACTTTAAAACACGAAACCAATTATTTTCACCTTATTTTCACTACTACGACTAGGTCCGGACACAAGCTTTTTGAAATATTTCTAAATTTTACAAAATGACAGCTTTACAAAAAAAAAAAAACATGCTTTTTACCCTGTTTTTCGGGCAGAAAAGGGCCTTTTTAAAATGAAAAAAAAAAAAATTATTTTCGCTTTACTCGTGTCCTGACCTATAGAAACGTTTTCTGAATAAGCAGCAATCAACATTTTTCCAATATCTTTCAAAGTTTCGTCAAACTAGTGCCAAAAATTAAAAAAAACACTACTTTCGAGAAAACGCGTTTAAAGCTTTATAATGAAATAATACATTATTGGCAAAACTTACAGTTTAATCAGCTATGCAAAAGCCGTACAGCTCTTTTTCTTTTTCAAATAAATGTTACCGGTTCGCAACTTGTAAAAACAGTCGAAAACATTTCACAAAGACCTTATAACTATTATCCATGAGGGATAATAGGCGACGTTTCGGCGTAAAAGTCCCGGACGGGCTGGATATAGCGCTCCATAGTTCGTTTACCAGCATGTTTTCGAATAAATCCTTGATAGAGCATATTTCTAATGACGTCTTAATTGGAAATAAGGGAAAAAAAAAACTGATTTTTCACAATCGCGAAGGTAGACGACCCCCTTCGAAAAAGAATACGCTATCATGTAGTTTTGATATATTTATTTTATCCGCTTTAGGATTTTCAAAATTTTTTCGTGCAATTGGAAATTGCTAAGTTAATATATCTACAGCCCTGATACTTCAGATTTTGAAATTTACATTTTTCTATAAGAAAACCATGCATTTTAAAATTAAATTTCAATATTCGCAAAGAATGCTTGTTCTTCAATGCACAGATCATGTACCTATTGATATTTCATCATAATTCTAATGAAGATAACAATGGAAAATTCTAAATCTTTGTGTAAAAAATGCAGTAATTTCGTCGCATACATTCGATTCAAATTTTGGGAATAGCAAGTTGTTACTAGATGAATACACGGAACAAAAGACTTAAAATTGTATTGTGGCACGGCCCTGAAATTTGTTCCATCTACAGTCATACTCCAATCACGGATGGCCACGATCGACTGGCTTGGCTGATTTGGCCACGAATATGAGAAGTTGGCTCGTTGACGTAAGCTACGCATCACCCGTCTAACGATCAACACCTTCTACAATTCGCGAGCATATTGTAAAGAAGCAAACCGTGAAGAACGGATAAATCTTTGTCAATTTCAACAGAATTATAGTGTTTTAATTCTGTTCGGCTACCGCGCGACAGTATCAAGACGACACGGAACCTATTGTAGTGCGAGAAAGACGCTTACAATAGAAAAAGAAGGACGGGAAGAGAAAGTCTTCCATATCTTCTTAGAGCTGAAAAGTTGAAGACTTTTCTGACAATGAGTAGTAAATTCCTCAGACTTAGTCTCGTGTGAAATTTTAGGTAGGCCTATGTATAATAAATAATAAAAATTTAAAATGGCGAACATATTAAACATCTCCTGAGGCTGGTTTTAAAATAGGGCTTTTTCCCGTTCACACGATGCCGTCCGAAGTTGAAGTCTTAATCAATGGCCCACGGTCGTGGGCCGAGGTGAGGGCCCGCGACAGCACCATTGTTATCAAAAAAATAAATAGACATAACCTAAAAATTTTTTTGCTTCCACTTTCTCTATACTAAAAACACCATGATTTTTTCTTAAAACACTATTAGATTCTTAATTCTATCATACCTTCAATATGTACACCTCAATTTTCCTTGTTTTTGTTTAAAACACTTTTTTTCGATACCTCACAAAACGACTTTGTCGTATTTAGGAAGTTTCGCAGTAGGACGCTCAGCTGTGGTCGGAGATTGTTGACAGATAAAATTCGGCAAACGTCAAAATCGTGACACAGCTGATCGCTCGAGCACCTGTTTGTTATAATCATATATGTAATACTTCTATATGGCCAGCGTCCTATCTCTCCCTGTTGCAAAGGAGCATCGTGATAGAAAGTGAAAGGAATAAGATGACTCACGTGGTGCTCCGCATGCGCGATTCTCATACATATGCTCAGTTCTTGGTATTGTTGCACGCATACTATGATATGCGTTCACCTATTAACTCGAGTCAACTCCTGTGCGAGAGAGAAACGAATCGTCTACACTCTTCTTTTCCCGACGCGCTTCTCTCTCAAGCTGGCCATATAGTAGTATTACATATATGGTTATAATTGTGCTGTATTGTGTTGTGTTCGTATCATAGATATAGGAATATCAGGACGGAGTGTAAAGTTGTACTCTAGGCGAGGGGGGCTCACGAGCGGGGGAGCAGTACGGTGACACCTTTTGATTAGCTGTTGGCTCTGCGCATGCTCCCTGCACTTGTATTTGAAAACCGCGCTCTCGTGTGCAATTATAATAACGGTATCCGTTCGGATTTTGTCCGTTGCTATTTATTCGAATGAAATAAACGTACAGCGTGATGTATCTTATGCTACACTGCAAACAGAAAATTATTGGAGACACAAAAACGGATTGAAACTCACTGCATTTTAATACTTTTTAGCGTCGGTGCCTTTGATCTCACGCAACGCTAAAAAGTATTGAAATTCTGAGCGTGTGAATCAACTTTTGTGTCTTCCAATAAATTTCTGTTTGCAGTGTAATAACACGAATGCATAAAGTATTTTGTGGGTCATGTTAGCGATTTTATAAGGTAAAATGGTGATAGCCGCAGATTATTGGTGGAAAATATATTATTTCTAGAAAATTTATTATTGAATTCAATAATAAATTCGTTTCAACAAAGAAAAAAAATGAATTTTCTACAAATCGAAACTGCGGAAGTATTTATATATTTTTCCAGCTTTTCATTCAGCTATTCATTGATCCCATCAAAGTCTTTGAATGAATAATATACAAAATTTATAAATTTCCAAACTTTCATTCAAAATAATGTTTCAGCGTAGGAAAAAAGTCTTATGAACTACAGTAATTTTCCAATTCAACTCAACAATTAAATAAAAACTAAAAATTATCCAGCATCTAAAAAACTCAAGTATTTCAATAAATCTAGGTAAAAGCTGGATGAAAAAGATTAAAAATAAAACACGCAAAGATCAGTTTGATAGAAAAGATATTAAAGTAGATCTAATTAACCCAGAAAGTCAAATGTTCTCAATTTTTGGGTCATATTTGCCGCATGCTCTTTGACATGCATGGCGAAAAGTTGACAGCAGTTGCAGACGCAATTGGTCGGCAGTTTGACGACAAGCGTTTGTCACAACAAAACAGCTGCAAATATGATGCAAGCTAGCTAAATGTCATGCCTTAAATGCCCATTTGTAAAATATTAATTTTACCCTCCTGTCGCAATTCTATGCTCTTTAAATAAAAACGATTCGTAAGTATGAGCGTTAGTTAATGCAAAAAAATTTTTTATTAATCATCTTCTTTCGAGTAATAATTTGTGAAATTTCGTCAATGTTTTATTAAAAAAAAACTTGTACGTTTTTTCATGTACTCGTGCACCTACGTAATTTTTCCCGACTGCAGCTAGCGTTGTGTAGCGTGATCTGGCTCGGTCGGCAGTAGAAGCAAGTGTGTAGACACAAGTAGAAGAGTGTTAACACACACACACAAGTTTTAACACACACACACAGAGATGAGGGGGGGGAGCAGGGGAGGGTAGGAATGGAACTTCCATGCCTTACCTCCCCCTCCCCTTCAACAAAACGCTTCAACAAATCGAATTCCGCATGCAAAATGAAAAGAAATGAAATAAAAAACACAAAGTTCAACTGGACAACAAATAACAACAATTCGAAATACACTAATAATCGATGAGTATAAATAAATATTGAATTTTACACAAACTTTTTGTATAAATACATACAATGCGCACAATTAGAGAAACTCTCCTGGTAGAAAAATAACAAAAAATAACCAATTCCCCACAAAAAAACATTTTCGAATGAAAAAAGTGGAGGTGAGGGCTTCGTTTGTCATAGCAATCAACAAAAAAAAACCAAATCAACTACATGCGCTTAAGTGAGTAAAAGCAAGTAAGTCTGCATCGACAGTTCTATGATTCAAGTTCTGTAGGGAAATCCGCGGATGACTCCATACAAATCGACCGGCCTTTTGTGATTATGAATTTGAATGGAACATAGATACGTTGTTTTTTGGTCCGTTCGATGAGACAAACATTTATTCTTTCGGCCCGGAATAAATTTGTTTGCGAAATTTTCGTAATGTCATTTTTTTGATTCAAATAGATTCTTCTAGTCAATCTAGAGCTCATGATTTCTATCTTCAAACACATTGGTTTATGCAAATTGGAATATAAATAATAATTTCTCGCACTTCATTCTTGCGGCCCAATTTGTACATAAAAAGTAATAATAATTCCATTCAGGTGTAATAATTACAAAGTACTTACAAAATTACCCCCCGCAAGATATAACAATATCTGTCGCAGGCCTGATACTATTTAAAAGACTCATTAACATTCGACGGTAACAGTTTAAATCGATGATATATAATCAGAAATGAATGAACAAGGAAACATCTGTGAAACGAAAAAGATTACCCTGTATGCATTACATGAACCTAACCTTTTTTTAACACAGTGCATATTTGACATCATGATATTTATTCTCGCATTTACAAGAACAATATATGCTTTATTACAGTATCATCCAAGGCAAATACCAACGCCGTAACAATAATCAACGGGGCCCCGGGGCGAAAGGAAGGATGGGGCCCCAAAGACCAAAAGTTAATTCTAAAAAAAAAAAGGAAAGCAGAACTTGCAAGTTGTCTCTAAAAAAAAAGGACACTTTTATGTTCTACTTTCCTTTTCTTTTTTTTAGAAACATTTATTGGAGTCGCATCTCCTTTTTTTTTAGAAGTAGCCGGGGGCCCCTCGCTAGTTACGGCTCTGGCAAATACCCATTTCTTTATCCTGGCCGTTGGCGTATTATGAACATGACTATCGAAACTTATATCCACTGGCAATTCATTAAATATACTATATTTAGTACAACAAACAAAGTACATCTTCTCGTTAAAATTCGGTACTATTTTAAACTTCCTACAGGATCTGGTTCTGCTTAATTCATGATATTCTTTCTGCAATCTCTTAAAGAAGTGGAAAATTGAGGCCGCGGATTCTGTAACGTCCTGAGCGCTCGAAAATACGAAAAAGTATTGTCCACACGGTGACGTTACGAGTCAAAATCAAAAGTCCAAATTTGGAAAAACAAAAAATACTGTTCGATAGCTATTGAAAAATAAATGTTAGTCTCCGTTTAAACTTTATTTGTAAACGTCATAGTTTTTGTTAAAAAAAATGAAAACTGATGCTTTTTGAATCGAAAAATCAATGTTTTTCAAAACTTACATCGCCACTGAGTATTCATTTTTCAACGTATTTGCATAAATTTTGTATACTTTTGTTCAGGAAGGTCTAGCGATGATCACAGTATCAAAATATTTCTAAAAAGTTATTACAACTGACTTTTTTTTTAATCCGACTGAAAAACTGTGTTTTCTAACGTTCACATTAAAAATTTATCGAGGAAATTTTCGTTTTTAACGGGGTTTTCACGCTTGTTATAAGTTTAAGTGTATTGTCGAACTTTTTGGAAAGTTTGAGCTCCATAAAACTGATATTGATAGAAAAGCTGGCAGATTGAGCACAACGCGCAGCGCGATATGATTGCATTTTAAGCGCGCGAGCTCCGTAGTTAGTCGTACCAGCGAAAAATTGAAGCACATCGCGCTGCGCGTTGTGTTCAACCTGCTAGCTTTTCTATAAATAATAGTTTTAGGGAGCTTAAACTTTCGAAAAAGTTCGACACTACACTTAAAATTATAAAAAGCGTGAAAACCCCGTTAAAAACGAAAATTCCCTCGATACATTTTTAATGCGAACGTCAGAAAACATGGTTTTTTAGTTGGATTAAAAAAAAGTCAGTTTTTAATAACCTTTTACAAATATTTTGATACTGTGTTCATCGCTAGACCTCCCCGAACAAAAGTATACATAAGTTATGTAAATACGTTGAAAAATGAATGCTCAGCGGCGATGTAAGTTTTGAAAAACATTGATTTTTCGATTTATAAAGCATCAGTTTTCACTTTTTTTAACAAAAACTATGACGTTTACAAATAAAGTTTAAACGGAGACTAACATTTATTTTTTAATAGCTATCCAACGGTTTTTTTTTGTTTTTTCAAATTCGGACTTTTGATTTTGACTCGTAACGTCACCGTGCGGACAATACTTCTCCGTATTTTCGAGCGCTCAGGACGTTACAGAATCCGCGGTCTCAATTGTCTTCTGAACATGACCCTTACTTGAATTCAAGATTTTAAACTCATTATAAAGAAGTGCGGATGAATAGCTTCTTTTCTTATCAAAGATGATTTTAACAATACCCTACTGAAAATGAAATTCTCATGCTAATCTCATGTCACATCTCATATAAGATCTGATATGAGTTCTCGTGTCTCACGTGAGATCTGATATGAGATTTACATAAGTTCTGGAACGGCCAATTCCTTATGTCATATTTCATATCAGATCTCACCCTTGCAATTGGCCGCCCAGAACTTATGTAAAATCTCATATCAGATCTCACGTGAGACACGAGAACTCATATCAGATCTTATATGAGATGTGATATGAGATTAACATGAGAATTTCATTTTCAGTAGGGTACGTTTTTGGATACTAGTAAAATGCCTCGAGACCTCCTCATCAGTGCCTCCCCAAACCACAAATCCGTACGACACTATTGACCAAAATAATGCAAAATATATACCGTATCTACCTATTTTCTACAAGCTCACACCCGCTTGTTTCCCACGAGGTTTTCAATGGTTTTTCTCCCGTGGGTCGATAGCGGGCATCGTGCTCAAGTCGAAGTGAATACCAAGTACAGTTGGAAAAGTCGGTCCATGGCCGCAGGGCATGGGATAAAAAAAGGCGTTCGTATAAGGAAAAGAAAGGCCTACTTGAGGTATGCCAGGCTCAGAGACTCCATAAGTTGGGGGATGAGTATTGGGAATTTTCTAAAAAAATTTAAAATGTTCTAAATTTCTATTTTTGACTTTGATTCATCAGGTTTTTCCAAGTAGTTTTCAAAATGGTCTTTCATTTTGAGCTCGAATCAGCCCTTCTCCTTTTATCAATTTCCAAACAGACTTTTTTACTTTCAAAAATTGCAGCGGACGTTCGAGCACCTGTTTCATGCTCTTTGCTCCGTATCAGTGCGTAACGCAAGTTGGAATAAATGGAATAAAATTTCTGAGTTTTTTTATCCACCGGCCGACCCAGGACGTATCATTGCGATTCAGCTTCTTCCTCCCACAGCTTTCTTCGCTTCTTCCTCGTTCCTTTCCCTCCCTACCTTTTCTCCACCGTTCTTTCCTTCTCCCCTTCTTTCTTCTTTCGAACGAAAAAAAATGTAACTTGACGCGCTCGCCTCCTATGACGTTGAAAAACAGTGCGCTGGTGCCGTGCGTTCGAGAAGGTTTTACGCGCGCCTTCATCACCGGGCGTGACACGCGATTTCGCGATCCTCGTGCTCTTCCGTAAGTGTCACCGTGGAAAAGACACGTTTCCGCTCGCGCCTCTCAAGATTCGCCGCATTCCGAATCACTGTGTGAGTACGAAAATCACCGTTTCACCCGAGGCGTCGCGAATTTCGATGCAGTTTTGCGATCGCAACAGCGATTTTTCCGGCGCGATAATGCTTTTGTCGTTTTAAGCTTCCAGGATCATTTCGAAACGCAAACGTGAGATAATAAATGCACTTATGAGTGGTTGTCTTATGTAGAAAGTCATTTCTTCTTTGCATTTTTTGATTTTCCGGAGTTTTCATCCTGAGACTCCGAGCGGTGTTGGTAGCCAAGTGGGTAGGGTGGTAGGTTGGATATTCGTTGGGGTGCGGGTTCGAATCCTGAGTTGATCACTTGGGTTTCAGTATGCGTTGATGAAGGTTTGGGTCGTTTAGTGGGCTCAGAGATGGTCGAGTTAATCATCTAAATTTCTTGCCTTCATTTTAAACAACTGAAACCAAAAAGGAAGTTGTACTCACTCGAGATGAAAAATCAGAGTCTCGTAAAGTTTCACAAAGCAACTAAAGTCTCCGAAATAGTATCAAAATGTATTCAAAGTATTCCAAAAAAGTACTTTAGTATCCAAAAGTATTCCGACCTTTTTTGAAGTCTCCCAACGTCTCCGATCGTATTTTTTTAATGATTCGAGAGATTAGGAGCTTAATTTATAATAAATCTAGTTGCATAACACTCTTCTATGGTACTTTTCACAAAAACAAACGCTGTAGCAGCAAAAAATGTGCTGTTCTGACATAATTTTGGACAACAAATTTTGTTTGACAGGAGTAGCTTCTTTTTTGTCTCCCAACAAATATTATCTGCTGAGCCAGCAGAAAAGGCTACAGCTGCCATGTCGAATTTGTTGTTAAATATTTTTCTGCTATATTGAATACCTTTTTCGTAAATGAAAAGTGTTAGAGTATTGTAACTTTTACAATTTTATTGCGGGTTTTACGATGTTATTGCAGGTTTTGTCATTTTTATCTCACTTATTACAATATCGTGTAGTTAAAATTGGTGTACCAAGGCAGTTTTTAAGAGGAAACAGTAATATTCTATGTCAAATTAAATTATAGAATAATTTTTATTATTGCAATCGTATAGTCTACCTTACACTACACAGAGTTCGATGTTCGTGTATAATAGGGTGTCACTATTTTGGCAATGTCAGTAAAGGGCTTTCAATCAATCAAGGTATAAAAAATTTTTTTTGTAAAGTTTAAAGCAAATCGGACATGATTAACACGTGTCACAAAACAACTGAAATTTTAAATGGGATTTACTTGTAGTTTTTCATTCATTTTTTTGAAAAATTCATGAGTTGTGAAAAACTCATGATAAAAAATGTTTAAAATTTGGCATAGTTTAAGTTTATAATGTTGCGTTGAAGTCCAAATTTTTCTGGGTTTTTCTATTGCTGTTATCTATGTTTTACAAGCACCGATAAGAACATTTTCCCTTTTTTCGGTGCTTGTAAAACATAGATAACAGTGATAAAAAAATACAGGAAAATTCGGTCTTAAACGTAACATTATACGATCAAACTACGCCAAGTTTCAAACATTTATCATAAGTTTTACACAAGTTCTGAATTGTTCAACAAAATGAATGAAAATTACATGTCAAACCCATTTAAAACTTCAGTCGTTTTGTGGCACATGTTAATCATGTCCGATTTGCTTCAAATTTTACAAAATGTTTTTTTTTTTTTTTTCAATATCTTGATTGATTTAAAGACCCGGAATGGACACCTCAAGTGTATAGTGATATGTCAATTCAATGTTTTTACCTTTCCGAGTCGAAATTTTCAGTGGAAAATATGAGGATAATTTGGAGGATTTGGAGCATCCTCCAAAATTGTAAAAGAAGGACTGTTTGGAGGATTTGGAGGACAGTATTTCTGTATTTCTAAAAACTCATCAGCTATTTTTATCTTCTTTCCTATCCTCCAACTCCTGATTACTGTCGGTTTTAGGAAATTGGAGGATTGAATCCTCCAAATAATCCTCCAATAATACTCCAAATCCTCACTCATCTACCAGTCCTCCAAATCGTTAAACCTCCTATACTGCTCCAAATCCTCGCTCTTCAATCTTTCCTCCAGATCCTTAACCCTCCAACATTGCTCGAAGTTATTTTTCATATGTTAAAAATAAAAAAAATTAAAACAGCAATTACCGAAAATACTCTTCTCGGCCTATGAGTATAACAACCCCCCTTCCTAAACCTTACATTTACAATGTTTCTCTAACCCTATAATGCGTCTATGAACGAAGTCAAATTACTGTAAACATATTTTTCCTCTTTGAAATCAACCTACTTCGCCTACGGCTGGACTCGAACCCACCCACGACCTTTAAACTTCAAAGTCCAGTGGCTTGACCGTTGAGCTACGATGCTAGATGTGTGTTATTATTAAAATTGTTCTTTCTTTTGTGACCTAGCTTTACAGAGGATTTTGAATATCGATTCAGATTAGCTGCAAACAGTGCAAATAAAAAAGGATATGGAGTCTCCATTGATACGCTGAAAGCAAAAGCGAGCTAACGACAATGTATTTTAAATAGGCGTTAGATCGCTTTTGCTTTCAGCGTATCAATTGAGGAGTATAATTTGGGAAAAAGTAAAAAAAAAAGGTTGTAGATGATAGATTGTGGACAGTATCTCTCGACTTTAGAGCATTATTTGAGGCTAGCCCAAAATTTCAAACAGTCGATTTTTCTTAACCCTGACAAATTTTGTGCAACATAAGTGAAACTATATATCGTTGCACTAGCGTTGCACTCGTTATTTCTTTTTTTCAAAGTATTCAATGTGCATTAGTCATGAAAACTCATAGAAATCAGTAGTTGCTAGGATTTATGATAAAAATTAATCAACAATACAATCAAATTTTTGTGGGTTTTTCTTTTTTAAAGGATTCTGAAGAGGACCTGATGTGAGGTCGAAATATTGATCGTTTTTACCTTCAGTGAATAAAATTCGTTGACACAAAATAATTGGCTCCGAATGATCATTTTTTGACTTTGAATTAAATAATGCTGTTTGGACGGAGCATTCTGAAGATTTTTGATTTATTCATAATCATTCTATTTTCAATAAAACTCAAATAAAATACTTTTCTTACTTCCTGCAACTAATGTACTTTCGTTAATATATTTCGTTCAATTTTAGTGTATATTGTGCGCCCCTTCTTGAAACCTATAGAAATTTTTAGCTTGTGGTATTTTTGATTGAGTAATGACCAAAACTCCGTTAGAATCATTTATTTGTTAGGAAAAATTAGACAGAAGACCTTTCTCAGTAGTTTGTCTGTATTTTTCACATTCAAAACAAAAGAAGAAATATTGATTGGCAGGCTCTTGATTTCGACAGAAGAAAGTTAAAAAAATAGTCAACTTAATTTTATTTGTTTTTCCCAAAATCACACGAACTTCTTTCTTAGTGCATGTTTATAAATAAATGAAAGTTTTTCACATAAGCATGAATATTTTTTTCTTTTATTTGCACATAATACGTTATAGTTCGATAAAAAGTAAAAGTGAAATAAAATGAGCATAATTTTTTTTTTCGCATTTCTCCACGTGCAACTTTTTTTAAAAAGTTTTCCCTTCTGCTGTCTATTAAAAGAGCTTCTTATTTATGATTTATTGCATTGTTGTAACGTAAGTTTTGTCGGAAGGTTTTAATAATCATTCAAAATGTGCAACGCAAGTGCAACGCTACAGTGTTGTACATACTTTGCCAGGGAAGAAAAAGATTTCGAGACACAAAAGAAGGATGATTAAAATCCAAGAATAATAGAAAGGAGAATTTGGAGGAGTAATTCAGGTTTTTTCATTTTTGCTTGGGCATGCAAACAGTCAAAGAGGATTTAGAGTCTCAAATGAGGAGTATAATTCGAGAAAAAATAGAAAAAAGGTTTTGTAGAATAGATTGAGGACGTTACCTTTTGACTTAAGAGTATTTGGAGGATTGTTTGAGGCTAGCTCAAAATTTGGAGAAGTCGATTATTCCCAAAAAAAGGATTTGGAGGCCTTAAAAGGATGATTTGACCCCGAGAACAATAGAAAGAAGGATTTGGAGGATAAATTCAGGTTTTTTTATTTTGACTCGGGTTTTACTATCTGTTTTGAGTTCACACAATACGATTTTTCATATACTCAGAGAAAATACTATAATAATCAGTTAAATTCATATCATGTTGAATAATTTACATTAAACCTTAACAATGTCCATCATAAAAAATTACATTTCATAAAACGAAAATTTCGAATACTGGGTTTACAATATGGCTTTTTTGAAGTCTGCTTTAGTGGGAATTACCATATGATAATGTAAAAAGTACAACAAAATTATGGTATGAAGTGCAACACATTTTGACGTTTTTATGTTGTATACAACATATCCCTTGTAAAAATAATTTCTATAGTTTGCCTATATGTCATATAGCCAATCTACAGCTCAACTGTATTTCGGCTATAGTTTGTCTATATATCGTATATAGTTTGTATACAGTTTACATACAGATTGCATATATGCAAAATATAGACAATTTTCAATCCGTAGCCGGGCTATAAGCTGACGACTGTAGACGGTCTACAGTTAAATTTTTTTACTGTATACTGCCTATGGGAACTACAGGCTTCCTATAGCCTATCTATAGTAGCTATACTCAGTTTACAGGCAGGCTACAGATACTGAAAATATATTTATACTATACTGTAGACAAACTGTACTTAGTCTACAGCAAGTATAGACCAGTATAGACGGCCTGTGGAGCATACTGTAGTTAACCTATAGTTTCTGTAGAATCGTTATTAATAAATCTACCACCAGCAACTGAAAAAAATGTTCACATCATTACTTCATTTAATGAAATGGCTCAATGGTTACGTCTCAGCTCCACACCCGAGCGAACCGAGTTCAAATCTCATCCCAGGCAAAGTTTTTTTCAGGTTTTTCAATGCATTTATCTGGTCCAGCGGTCCCCATCATCAACAAAAATTTATTATCTACTTTATTGCTACATTATGAAACTGTTAAAAAATTCCGTTATTTATGATTCTTTTAATAATTAGGCATACGAAATGCCTATAGATAGCCTATAGTTTCAATATAGTCGAGATATATGCAATTTACAGATAATCTATAGCTGTTCTATAGCGAATCTACAGTCTATCTATAGGCAGATTCAAATATAGTTTGCCTACGGTCAAACTATAGGCAAACTATAGAAATTATTTTTACAAGGGATACCTTCTACTAAAATATCATTTGACAATTTTAACAACATAGTGTTACGTCCTGGGTCGGGGACGTAACTGATTTTCTATTTTACCGATGTTTCGCGAAATAAAATGGAACACGATACCCTTTTGATTCAATTTATTTTTCGACACTGTTAAAAAAATGGCACGCTTTACAAGAATTCACATGCTTAACTTAGATAAAAAATGTTGGGATCGTTAGTAAATTCATTTAGAACAATTCGTGACAAGAAGAATTCGATCGCGCGTGAGTGGTTTCGGCTACACCTTTTATAGTACAAAAAAAAATGATAAGTCCATTTTTCTTTATCATCTGGTAACCTTCGATAAAAATGAGCTGTTGGGAATCACAAAGAAATAAGTACATGTAATATTTTCAGAGTAAATAAAATAAGCATCGTAAAAGATTAAAGTGATAAGTTAGTTTTTCTGTCTATCTGATAGCCTTTGATTCGATGAGTTGAAAAAATTGGATATGTTATTAAAAAAATAAGCACGTAAAATAGTTTTAGAGTAAATAAAATTGGTATCGCAAAAGATTAGAATTGATAGGTTTATCTCGAATCGTTCGGTATTAAAAAAAAAATAAGAATGTTGAAATTAACCGGTGAAGGTCAAAAGAGAAAAAAAGGAACGTAAAAACCCTTAACGTCACAATAGTGTGACAAAAAAAGCAATGAAAAACTAGCAAATATTTTTAGGGTTGTAATCGTTTCGTCAAAATGGGCGATTTCCAAAACTGACGATACGATATTTTATTGATAGTTTTCTAATAACTCACGTCTAAATGCCCGATTATTAGCAAATTGTCAGTAAAAATATTTTATTGCAATAACTTTTATGTTATTTTCCCAGTGCCGTGTTTCTGTCGTTTTTTCACTTTGATAAGATCGATCTTCAATCCTTAAAAAAAAAAAAAAAAAACACTTAAAAACCCAGACGATACTATCCTATTTCAGTCGACAATTCTATTATCATGCTAATTCACGTGTTTGCAAGAAATTTACACTAATCTTGTTCTAACTGGTTGAATAAAAGTGTTATACAATTGCTAAGAAGTATATTACGGAAAATTTCTTTTTTTTCTTTTAGTATTCAAAAGTGTTGTGGAATCGTTCATGACATGAATCTGTACTACGTGCATGAAGAAAATCTTATAGTTAAAGAATAACGTATACTTATCTATGTTAATTTTTCCTTAAAGCTTCCAGAATCACTTTGTAACACAAAGGCTGGATAAGACATGAACGATACAATGCTCCTCAGCAAAAATTCAAATTTGCAGAATTTTGAGGGTTTTTTTTTTTTTCTATTCACGATATTGTTTAGAGGTTGGCGGAGTGTCGGTACCGTAGTAGGTTTATTCACGAGGCGCAGGTTCAAATCCTTGATAGAGCATTTAAATTTTCTCATTTGATTTTTCAGCTTAGTTCTCTTCAGAAGCTCAAAAAGCATCTAATAGATTGTTGTTAAAGTTTTTTATGTAATATTTCAAAAAAAGGAATAAAGAAATGTCTAGCTCCAGTTTGACTTTGGAGGAAAATTAAATTCTAGAGTTTCTCTATGATAAACAGCTTAATTTATTCAACAGATGCCAAAATGTGAATGTTAACTTTGTATGCTTTTTCTTTGTTACCTAGGGATTCTCAAATAATGTTTCCGAGCTTGAAAAACAATATTATTGCTCATTATCGATGTATTTCAGTGTTCTTGATAATTTTGTTTTTGTTTCTAGAGAAACCTGATGAGCGTCTTCATTATTACATTGTTTTTTTAATAATAATAAAAAAATTTTCAATAGCTTTGAAAGAATCACTGCGATCCTGGAAATTGTTGTCAATGAGTTTCTTGAAAGTTTCATATTCTTAGAAATGTTCAGTAGCTATGATTTTTATTTCATATTATGCACTACGAAATTTTCAGGCAGTTAAAAACACTTCAAGTTTGTAGTTTTGTTTTTGTAATTGTTGATTATTGTTTTCGTAAATTTAAAACTGATTTGTCATGGATCCATACTAAGATTCCCAATCATATTTATTGTCTATTTGTCGTACCAGAGAATAGCAAAAGTGATGTCTACATCACACGTACCTAGATCGTACCTATTTATATTTACTATAGGTATACGTTAAATTATGCAAAAGTCTAAGCAACAATTTCAGAGAAGTTTTTCAGTTAACATAGATCCCAAAAATATTTACAATGCATCAGAGAAACAACGCAAATACCTTTTCCAGGAAATATTTAATACCTTAAGTATTTTATCTTGAGTTTTCTGCTCCACTCTAGAAATATCATATATGTGACGATCGATTCGTTTAATCATTACAATAAAATAATGAAACTATCCTTGAAAAACGCATCCGATAAATATTTTCACGAACAACCGCTAGTAAAATTTTATCACGTTGTCATTTCCTCGGGGAAATGTTGATTGTCGTCGTACGTGAACGACTTTTACAAGGGTATCCGCTTACGCGAAGGATTGCGATCGGAAAAAGATACGAAATGCAGGTTTACCGTAACTCGTTATAAATTACGTGGGAGAAAAAATAGCGTGTAAGGTTTCAAGACTTTTATCGGAAATTTCGACGTGTGTCTAGTACCAGTTTTCGTTTTAATGAGCGACAAGATTGGTTCAATTATCATTGAATACGGCTAATTGCGCCAGGAATTAATAAATGACTTCTACAATGAAAAAAATCTCGGGTCTGATATCATGACGAATGGTCATTCTACGTAACGAACGATTCGATAACATGTTAATTGTGTAAAGGAATGTAATATTTATTTCATTCTGAAATTTTGGTTTTTATAGAAAAGAAATCAATGTCGCCTTTTTTTTTACAAGTCGACAGTTTCTAACAAAAAAAACTTTCAAAATGTACACGAAAATTTTACTTTTATCGATTTTAATTAGAGTGGACTTTTTTCGGACATTTCGTTGAACAAGGATATTCGCCAAGATTAGCTATAGCTTGCGGAGAAAATACCCCCAAAAATTATATAAATGTTTTTTGTTACAAGTATAATAGTTTTCATAATAGATATTTTCGGTTTGTTTAATGTCTTCTAATACTACAAAGAAAAAAACGAGTTGAAAAAAATTAATTAATAAATTTGCTTACCAGGGAAAATTCATGGTTTTTGTATGCACTTCCGTGATACAGAACCACACAACTTTCCTTCTGAACGATGGTTTGAACAAGATCCTAAATAATGATACACGTATATCTTATTAGCTTTATACATAGTTCTTTATCTCAATGTACATTCTGTGATTCATGATAATATTATTTGGGCGCCTCATTTTTCAAAGACTGTGATTCTAGACAACTGCGCTGAAAAATGTAGATTATTCAATTAATTGACATTTTTTTGTTTCAAAAAATGGTACTCTTGTTTGTAAATTTTGATTATTGTTCTTTAAGTAGCAATATCAAATAAATGACAAAAAAAAAAAAAAAAAAAACTTTGACCATTAAACCTAGAAATGTAAAATTTTCTTGTTAGTTATATGTAATATTTCCAATACTACAAAAAAATTTTCTTTGGCTAAATTCGCACTCCACCTGTATTAAAAGCCTGCAAAAAAAGATTCTGCAAATTTTCAGCGAGACAAAATATTTCAGGGCCTCGCCAGGAAATATTTTTAGAGCAAAAGAGTATTTGTTTTGTTTTGTAAATAGTTTGTAATTTTTATCATGTCATTAACAAATTTTTGAAATTTTTAGTTTTCGCAACAAAATTTTTTTATATTCCCAATCAGAAAAAAAGATATAAATGTGTTCCATTCTGTGATATAATTTATAATTGAAGGGTGGATTTTGAAAGTTGTATAACCGCTAATTTTTGAAAATCTGTTCTATTTTTTTTTTCGAAATTCTAAGCTGATGCCGTCATTTCTGCTATAAAAGCAAGTCAAAATTTGCAATAGTTTTATTGTAAAAATTTTTCAAACATTGCATTTTGGTAACTGGCGACCTATCGGCCATTCGAAGTCGTATAACAACCAATGAAAACTTGTGTAATTTAATGGAAAAGGAATTTTATGTTGAAAACCGCCAAACCGTGCGTTTGATAATATTGTTACATACATTTACAAACATTTTGATACAAGAAGCCATGTTATTAATAATGTCGTTAACAATGAAAACTACGAATAAAAGTAGAAAACGTAATTAATTATTAAATTCCTATTGACAATCACAAATAATGACAATCATAAGCAGAAAGTGAAAATTTATTAAAGTATTTCGGTTATAGAATTGCAGAAAACGTAATAAAACCTTCTCGAAGTTTGTTTCTCTTACTTTCATTTAGTAAGGCTAATGGTTGATATACGACTTTGAACTGCCAGACCCCTTCGACTCATACGTGGCGGAATTTCAAGTGGTTTTGTTTTTCTCAATTTTCAACGAAATCTTTTCAAACTTAAATAAGTGACGTATTACTTTGTAATGAATAAACAATCGTGAGTTTTTCAAAAAATTTTGAAAATTAAAAAAATAATTGTGTTTTTTCGCTCTCCTGTGAAAAATTGGAAATAACGGTTATACGACTTTGAATAACCAGCCTTCAATTTATTTACATATTATTTCCATTTTTATTATTATTATCAGCATTATTATTATTATTATTATTATTATTATTATTATTATATATTATAATTAATATTATTATTATTATTCGTATTTTTATTATTTTCATTCTATTTTTTTTGTAGTTTTATATATTATTATTTTTATCATTATTATTTTATTATTGTTATACATAATTTTTTTATAATATATTTATTGAATGTAATATAATTCTGTTTTGAAATTTTTTGGAAGAAAAAAACTGGTTTTCAAACAAATCTTTCGTCAGGAACTAGTAAATAAATTTTAATCATTCTCATTCGAAAAAATGATAATGAAAATTAGTTTGACAATTAATTCGCAATTCGTCCGACGATGAATTTGTATCACTCTCTTAATATTTTAAATATTTTTTTAATATTTTTTACTCTTTTAATATTTTTTGATATATATAATAATATATATAAGCTCTCTTAATATTTTTTAATATATTTAATATTTCAAAGTTAACGCGTTTTTTTCTGTATTATTAAAAATTTTACCATCGACATATATTACAGGTCGATAAATTTTACTTACAACTTACGTATAAGATGAAAAATTATTAATATTATTGGTCTTTTCTCATTCACGCCTGAAGTTTCAAATTTTTAAAATTAAACGAAAAAAATTTATAAGTTAATATAGGAAAAAAAAATTTTCTAGCTACTCTTGAACACTTGTCAATCGTAACAACAAATTTGATGCTCCCCAAAAAATTTTCGTCACACACATTCTATCATGATAAAAAATATTAAAATAAAAATTTTCATATATTTTTTGTTTTCGTTTTATTTTAAACTTTTGCAACTTCAGATAGATGACAGTTTTTTTTAAATTTTTCAATTGTTGGCATTTGCTCAATAAATCGAAAAAAACCTCTAATTTTCCGCGATATAGTGGAAACTCTCCTAAAATCTAACTCTTTCACAAGTGAACGGCTTTTTTTGAAGTAAAACTTCTTAGGCGGCATTATCACTTTTCAGTAGTGTAATTTATTCTAGAATAAAATTTATGTAGGGAGTAACTTGGAGATTTTGTAACATGTAACACTGTAAACTGTAAGACTGTAAGATGTAAGAGTGTAATATTTTCGATTGTAGGGAGTAATTTTGAGATTTTACAGTGTAACATGTAACACTGTAAACTGTAAAACTGTAAGATGTAAGAGTGTTATATTGAAGTAAATATTCTTTGGCGGCATTATGACTTTTCAGGAGTGTAATTTATTCTAGAAAATAAAATTTATGTAGAAGTAACTTAGAGATTTTACATAGTAACATTTAACACTGTAAACTGTAAGCCTGTAAATTATGATGTAAGTAAAATCCACCATATAATTGAACGGCTCATGACGAATCACAAAATATCACAAATTCACTAAATATCGCAAAAGCACAAAATGTCACAAAATCACAAAATGTTTCAAAATCACAAAATGTTGCAAAATCACGAAATGTCACAAAATCACGGAATGTTACGAAATCACGAAACGTCACAAATTCACAAAATGTCACAAAATCCAAAAATGTCACAAAATTACAAAAAATCCAAAATATCACAAAATGTCACAAAATTACAAAATGCCACAAAATGACAAAATTTCACAATAGGTTACAAAATCACAAAATGGCGCAAAATCACGAAATGTCACAAACACAAAATGTCACAAAATCACGACAAATCCAAAATATCACAAAATGTCACAAAAGCACAAAATGTCACAAAACTACAAAAAGGCACAAAAGCATAAATTTGTTACGAAATCACAAAATTTTGCAGATCATAAATGTCACAAAATCACGAAATGTCACAGAATGTCGCATAATGTCACAAAATCACAAATAGCACAAAAATCACGAAATGTCACAAACACACTTAATGTCACAGAATTACTAAAATGCCACAAGGTCACAAAATGTTACAAAGTCGCAAAATTGTGAAATGTTACAAAATACCATAATGTCACAAAATCTTATGAAACCACAAAATGTCACAAATCGCAAAAAGTCACATAACCTCACAAAATTACAAAAGTACCAAATTTCGCAAAATTACATAATGTCGCAAAACCTGAAATGTCAAAAATTACAAAATGTCACATCATCGCACGTCAAAAAATCGAAAAAAGTTACTAAATGTTACAAAATTACAAAATGTTCCAAAAACACAAAATATCACAGTATCACACGTCACAAAATCAAAAAAAGTTACTAAATGCTACAACATTACAAAATGTCATAAATAATAAAATGTGACATAAAAAAATTCCATGAATAACAGAGTGCGAAAAAATCACAAAAATACACCAAATCGCAAAATGTCACCTTGATATCACTTTAATTTGTGTAACTTTGTGATTTTGTGACTTTTCCTGATTTATAACATGTTATGATTTTTGTGTCTTATAGTTTATATTTTCAAAAGTGCAGCAGGGGTAGAGATGGGGGAGTAGGCCATTTAGTTCTTAAATGAAAACATGCCTATTACCTTCTCACGAACATGGTCAATAAATGTATTAAATTTTAGGAGGTTTTCTGCAGTAGTTTGTGTGTTAGAAAGCAGATAATAAAAAGATTTTCATTTTTTCGTAATTTCGAAATTTTTTTTTGAGAAATAAAATCTATACATAGGAACCTTTTTGAAGTAAAACTTCGTAGTCAGCATTATTCAACTGATTTACAGTTAAGAAACGAAAAAAAATTACCACACAGAACGATTGAGGGATCTGTTAAAACTAAAAAAGGTTAGAGGTATCTAAAAATCGGAACCTGAAAGACAGTAACATGAGAAGTTTTACTTCTAACGCGTGTTGATTCAACACGCTCCAATTTTTTTTGTTAAAAGACGTTATCATTTTTTCAAAAGTAAAAATCGTATATCCAAACAGAAAACAAGTAGGTATACCAATAGTTGCATTGCATCATAACTCGCGCGTCGTTTCATGATTTAGCACACATATTATTTTGTTTTTCAACTTTCTCCATGCATTTGATAAACGAACAAAATTAGCGGTTTCGTTTCTAACATTCCGAAAAACGACTTTCATCGCGAATCAGCCGGCTCGTATATCTGCGAAATAGTCAAATTTCCGTATACTCAAATCCAATGCATAGAAGATGAAGAAAAATTTACGGCGTCGATTAGAGCTCATGTTACCGATATATTTTATGATACTCGAAACGAGTATTTCGTATTTACATATCTCGGGGACACGTCGCGATCTACGATCCCGAATAATTATTCGCATGTATAAATCTCGGCCGGTGCGCGATATTTTTTTTCATGCAAGCTGCATTTTAACCTGCAATTTTCGATGAGATTGCAGGCTCAAATGGCACTTTCTTAGAAGCACGTTCTGCAAATTCACCGATAGCTCAAATTACGCAACATCCGCTTATTTTTTTACCCCCTTGCACTAACATTTCAACTGGATTTCAAGCGGTTCGTCGCGCTTCGGAAAACGAGCATACGCGAGGCGTGCAGATCTGGAAGAATATCAGTTGTCATGTAAAACTTAACTTTTCATGTTTTTGTCCAGAAAAAATTCTAAACCTAATGCCTTTAACTTTCTGCACGGTGAAAAAAAATCTAGTACTTTTCGACATATTTATGGTAAAAAGTGCTAGAATTTTGCAACTTTTGCAGTATTTTGTGTTTTAATTATGTTTATTATGATTTTAGATTTCGTCTTATTCATCAAAATATTGTAGAATAAATTTTGTTAAATTATACAAATTACTTTATGAGTGCTAGCTTTTAAGGGGTTATATACACTCGTTCTCGAGAAAAAATGCGTTTTCACGATTTTTTGTTTTTGAAAGACTGGATTACCTATTCATTTATCAATGTCACAAGGTATTTTAAAAATTTTTTCAGAATGAAATCTTCGTAATTGGGTGCACTACAGCAATTTTGTTAGGGTTGTTGATATTTTTAAAAATATCGATATCGATATTTATCGTTCGGAAAAAAAATATCATCATCGGCCGATATTTATCTTTGAAAAAATATGAATATTCCGATATATCGATAAAAAAACTAGATGTTCGATATTTTCAAAAAAAAATCGATTATTATTACGATATTTGCATAAATATCGATATTTATTACGATATTTTGAAAAATATCGATTCTCATTGTAGATAAATATTAGTTACCGATGAAAATCGTCGAAAAATATCAATATATAACATTTTTATTGATATTTTAAAAATATCGATATTGATAAATATCGGCGATAAAAATATCATCGCAAAAATATCGATATCGTCAGCAAAAATATCGATATTTTAAAATATCGATAAAATATCAACACCCCTCAATTTTGTGCCAAAATCCGATGTTTTTTCGCGGTGAGCACAGTTTCTCGAAAACCATTTATCTGAAAAGTCTGAATTTTCCAAAGCTTGTTTATAGTTATAATAGCCTCTGCGTGAACGAAAAATTTTTAATTTTCAGCAGAACTTTTTTTTTGCTGCAAAAACCGAAAGTCCCGACTTTGAAAAATCATACATTTCAGAAAAATGACCATTATTTCCGTAAAAATAATAATTTAACAAAATCTTTCGTCCACGCAGAGCGTAAAGGTATGAACTAGAGGTTTTTTTTTTGTTTTTTGTATTACAGATAAACAGTTCCTTATTTACCATACACACCGCTCGCGGTGTCGGAAAAATTGTGTTATGGTACAATGGTTGCTACGACCCAAATTACGAAAATTTTTTTCTGAAAAAATTTATAAAATACTTTGTGACATGAATACATAAATAGGCTTTCAGTTGTTGAAAAAAAATTGTTTGGTTTTTCTAGAAAAAAATCATGAAAATGCCCTTTATTTCTCGAGCGCAAGTGCATATAACCCCTTAATATAGATAAAATTAAAAAAAATATTTATCGTGATCTTACGTTAGGGGTCGTTCACATATTACGTAACGCTTTTTTCTGTTGGTGTCTTTGTCTTACTTATCTTAAATCATATACTTGTCCTTGTTTAATCGCGTTACGTAATATGTGAACGACCCCTTATGTGTAATCATATTCACGATTTTCTCATGAATTTGCCTTTTTTTTGCGACTCATTCATTCAAGTTTCAAATTTTATGGTGGCAATAATAAAAGATCGTAAATCTTAAGACCTTTTAAAACATTTACTCAATTTAATTTCAAATTTATTCAAACGTCAAAATTGATTGAGAACCTGCTTATCGTGTACATAATTTTTTGATTATTCACTACCTTGAATATTTCCAAATTGTAATTATTCTCAACGATGAAGTACCTTTTATATTTCGTGTGATCAGTTCGATTCATCATTGATCACAAAGTCCGGAAGGACTTTGCCGTCGCTTTTAATTAATAATAAACTTATACAAACTACTTCGTGCAGATTATGTTTCATCATCGAAACTATCGAAACCAGCTTTTACAGCTTTGAACTTGTACTTTTTGAAATTTATCTCCATGTGATGTTTCGCTAAGAAAAAGGGAGTAATTTCTTTTACCGCTGTAGTTTTGATATAAATTTTATATTAAGTGCCGAAAACTGTTGCGTTTTTCATTTTTTTCGGAATTCAAAAGCCTGATCCTCGAAGAAAAGGAAAAAATTTCGGAATATATCTTGATTCTTAAAAGTATTGTGTTTTGTTAAAGATAGAAACGAAATTCCGAAATTTCCTAGAATTTTCGAATCTGTCATTTAAGTAGCTAAATGTTTAGTTTTCTAAACTTTTTAATTTTTTTGAAAAGACAGTTTAAGAAAATTCAGAAAATTATCAAAAATTAAATCGAACATTTTTAATTGAAAACATGAAAGAAATACGAAAAAAGTTTAAGTTTACACCGAATCGGAATTAAGAAACTTTCTTGTTCTTTTCAAATTTCAGAACTTGATGAAATTTCAATAATTCGGAAAAATCGAAATGTTTACACGATGATTAATCGTTTTCTCGAAATTTCGGAAATTCAAAGTTACGTAAATGAAATATAAATTATAAATTGCTCTTTTTTTTCAGGTCAATTCATAATGTTCGTAACGGATAAATTTATTCTATCTCTGCTGCTACAGTTTGCAACAATTTTGCTGGCGAGTTGGGAATGGATCAGCGAAAAATTGGAGAAAAGTAAATAGTTATTTCTAATTTAAAAAAATTGACTATTTAAATGAGTGCCGACTAAATCATCTTAAAATGAAGACATTTTTGAAATAAAGACTGCTTTTCTTCTTTCACCAAAGTTAAAAAGTTTTTCCTCGTGATAATTCTTCCAATCATTTTTCAAACAATTAAAATTTACAATGTTCTAAAAATTTTCTAAAGGTAACTTCAAACCTTTGAATTCACACAAAAAGAAAAAAATTAGAATGAATCATCAATGACTCCAACAAATCGATGTTGATCAAAAGTAATGTTTTTTTACTACTTTTAACTGTTAGTTTGCGCTTATATTTCGTTCTTTAGTATCGAAGACTGAAAAAAATTAATTTTGCAATAATATCATAAGGTAAAAAAACAAAAAAAGTGAAAGGAGTGCGTGACATACCAGGACCATTTTCATGGAAGTATTTTGGCACACAGTATCTTCTCACATTTTTTGGAAAATACAATCTCGACCAAGTCCACATGATGTATGAAGGTAATGAGGATTTTTTTCAATTTTTTTGTGTCACTAATCAATTAATTAATTTTTTTGAAAGAACATCCCTGGCAAAGTTTGTGCAACGTAAGTGCAACGATATAGCGTTGCAGTTGCGTTGCATTCGTTTATTTCAAATAATTAGAGTAATAAATGTGAATTCGTCCATGAAACTTATGAAAAGAAGGAGTTTACATATTTGTCGTAATTATTCAAAAACTAACTCTAGAAACCATTTAATTTTCAGGAAAACTAGAATAAAATACCTTTCTCAATTTCTATAGAACTGTTGCACAACGTTATTTCGTTTGATTATTGTATTTATTGCGCGTTCCTCCTTAAAACTTAAGGAAATGATAGTTTTTGGTATTTTAGATAAAAATCATTGAAAAAACTTAGTACAAATAGTAAATTTTTATCAAAAATCGAATTATACGTTCCATATTCAAAACAAAAGAAAAAAATCGATTGACTGGCGCTTGACTCCGACAGAGTAGGGTCAAAAAGAAAACTTTTTTTTATTTGACTTTTTATTCTCAAAATCGCATGTGCTATTTTGATACTGAGCGTAAATTGATACATTATCCTTTTTTTGACATAATCATATGTAACTTTTTTTTTTGATTTTGCAGATGATACGTTTCAATCCAATAAAAAGTAGGAGTAAAATCGAAGAGTAAAATAGAAAAATAATTTTTTTTATTTCTCTATTTCTTTTCGTGCAACTTTATTTCTAAAGTTTTTCTTTCTGCAATCTATTAAAAATGCTTCTTATTGATGATTTATCACATTATTGTTCCCGTGGCTTTTTTTAAATCGTTTTTATAGTGATTTAAAAAGTGCAACGCAAATGCAACGCTACAGTGTTGCATAGACTTTGCCATTCATTAATATCAAAAATAATTTAAAAAAAGTTTTATTCGTATGAAATTAATTCGAAACTTCTTTCTACATAAATTTGCTTTAGATTTCGTGGTATATGTATACAAATTGAAAGATTCTTCGAAATTTGAATAAGGCGACAGTTTTCTTGAATTTACAAGTAAATGAGTTTTAGAGATTTTAGTTCAAGATACAAAATTCGGATTTTCCATAACAACTTGTAGAAAGATTCCCTATTTATTCAAAAGTTGCATAAAAGTGATTCATGTTGTCTCTGAAAAACGTGATATTAGAATGACGTTAGAATGGCTCCATGCAGTCACCTAATGTGTACGTGACTCCAAAGTCACCTTTGATGTGAGAGTCGGTACTACATAATGTAATGCTGTATTCTGCGGGTGTCAACACTCACGTCAGATTGTTTACGTGTTCTAGATTTCGAAAAAAAATACGGCCCTTTGTGCAAAGAAGAAGCACTCAATAATTTTCCTGTGATTTCGGTTTTTTCTCGCGAGTACATTGAAATCATTATGAAAAACAAACCGAAATTCCCACTGCGACCACCGGTTGAGGTCGCGTCTTTCTACCGGCAATCTCGGCCTGATCGCTACGAAACTCTTGGACTCGTCAACGAGTAAGTAATTTATACAATAGTTTTTTTTTCGTTAAATTAATCAAACTCAAATTTCAGGTCTCTCTTAATTTTTTTTTCTTCTTTTTGTCATGTTACGCAAACTGCTGCGCACTTTGTTCATAATAAGTGTTCATTATTTACTGCAGATATCATACAGTTCTGCAAATTTTGGATATAACTCCACCTTGAGACTTACTTTACCCCGTTATAACCTTATATTTTATATTGTGTTGTATCCCGTATAGAAAAAATTTGTTCGGCAATAGTTCGGCAGTAGTTCAGCACCTGTTCGAGCTAAGCTCGACGCAAGCTTAGGAAAAGTTTGGATGTTGTTCGCGGCAACTGTTCGGATAGTAAATGTTTTCGGATCATTGGCAAACAGTTCGGCAAAACCTTTTTTTGATATGAGTTCGGGACATGTTTGCTCCAAGCTTGACACAAATTTGCGCCAAACTTTTTTTTTGCCGAACTCTTGCCGAACAAATTTTTTCCATACATACATACAAAAAATAAATCATATTACTATTCATTATTATACAGCAAAAATATGAAATTGCTATTATAAGAAATATTTTAAATGATGAACATTGTTAATAACATCATTTTTATGAATTAAGAAAATTTTCATAATGATACTAATTTACACAGAAACGATCGTCACATCATATGATTATCTCAAGTCAAAAATTTTATATCGAAGGCTGGAAATTTTACTTTTTTGGAACTTTTGCGATCTGACCTGAAAACTTTCAGACAGGGCGAAACGTGGCACAAATTGCGCAACGCGTTTACACCGAAATTGATGTCAGCTGAGACTATTTTGGGATTTTATCCCGCCTTAAACGGGGTTGCTGACGATCTGATTGAGCTTATCAGAAAGGAAAGGAAAAACTCTTCCATTAATGCTTTCGATGAAATCGCCTACAGACTTGGATTAGAGAGTAAGTTTATTAGACCAGAAATTTTCAAAATTTTCTTATTCAAATTTTGACATGCGGTTCCCTCCCAGAATATCATTCTTAGACCATATAATACATGGACTGCTACTCCTCCTATGCTTCCCACTCTTCCCAGCAAAACGAAGCGGTCTCAGATCGTGACGTCACGGACGCATGAATTCACCAGTCCCGTATGAACATGCCACGGGCCCTGCGCATCACAGGCATGTGATGTGAAGGGATGATCATAAGATTTTTTTTTCTTTTTTGAACTTATGACGTGTAAATATCTAAAAATCATATATATAATACAAATAAACTAGAATAACAAAAGATTTTAAGAATAATTCTTCTAAATTATTGACGTCTGCTTGCAAAATAATATTAAAATGTAGAATAAAGAGCTTCAACTTTTTTATGAAGACTGATGTAATATAAGAAAAAATTATCTGTAGCAATTTTAAAAAGTGAATATGTAACACATTATTCATTAACATTTTCGTTAATATCAGAACTTCTTTGCAAAAAAAATTGAAAGTAGGAAGCAAAAACTTTCAGTGTTAAAAAAAATCTCTACTATAAAGAGTATTTCGGGTAAAGCGAAAAATTGGGAAAGTATAAACTTTTTTACCAAAAACTAGTGAAAAGCACAGATAATAATTTTTAAATAGCTTCAGTCTTGGGAAAATTATCATTTCTTCAACCTTTTATCTCCAAAATATAAATAAGCTATATTTAACATTTTGAGCAGTACCTGGGAAATCAAAAAATTGAAATACTGTTTGAAAGAGTTCAAGAAATAAGATGAAAAGATATCAAAATCTCATTTAAATTTTGATTCTCATACTAAAATAAACAAGAAAAAAAACTGAAGGTCAGAAAGTTTACATGAAGATAAAATATTTCTTACTATAAAGAATTTTTCCGTCAGTATTACACAATATACAAATTACTTTAAATTTTGGGTTTTCAAGAATTGATGACATTGTGAGTTCATGCCGAGTGCAATTTATTGATGGCGAAAAATAGGCAATAATGATTATTGGCACTCATTTTGCCATACTTTTCAATACTATGTAACACTTCACAACACACTGTTTACACTGATTGCAACTGATATTTATTTTCATTTACATGCGTTCGTGAAAGATCGAACGCGTTCGGTTGTACTCGTCGTCCGTGACGTCACATTCACCGCTCTATGTGTGACCAGGTGATTTCTGCCTAGTAGCAGCCATGTATTATATGGTCTGAGTCGAATGAATAATTTTTTGTCGACTATTTATTATACAACGGAGGAGAGGTGTGGAAGGGGGGGGGGGGGGTTGAAATCAAATTTTTCATCAACCGGTATACATTGTAGAAAAAAAATGGATCGACTTCCTGTTAGAATATCCCATTTTTATTTCGGAAATACTTTGATGAAAATACAGGTTGAAATAGTTTGAGATTCATTTTTATACTTAGATGCACAGGAAAACGAACTTTCGAACTATTTCGAATTCATAAGCTTCCAACACGTTGATTTCCATTTTTATAAATAAAAATTAAATGAAACTTCGAAAACTTTGGTAAAGATAAAGTATTTTTTAACAGCAACGTGCACGTTGATGCTGGGGAAGCGTTTAGGTTTCTTGGACTCTGAGTCGTGTAGCAACAAAGTGATGCAGTTAGCAGAAGCCGTCAGGGTGCATTTCAATGCCTCCAGAGATGGATTCTATGGTTTTCCCTTTTGGAAATTTTTGCCCACACACGCGTACAGTAAATTGGTCGAGAGCGAAGAAATTATTTACACGTAAGTAAAAAACGAATTTGGATACAGTTCCACACAAAATTTCAAAATCTTATGAAAATCATTTTTTTTAGTTATAATGAAACATTACTTTATTCATGATACACTCGTTGCTAAATCGAACAAGCAGCTTGAAGCAGCTTGGGACCGTGACCTTTGTTGGGTTGAGATGCGTGGAGGGCTCCCACTCTCGAACGAACTGCGCAAAGCAAGATGCGCGAGAGTCAGTCGGAGCCTGACAGTCGAACACGTCGGACTATAAGAAAGCCATAGCTTTTAGGTTGCGGGACGCGCGGGAGGAGGGAGGAACGATTTCTCGCCTGTTCCCGCCCCATCGCCACAGGCCATGGGTGGGAGTAAGGGGTTCTCGTTCCTTCAAAAGTTGCACGCTTATTCGCTTGGCTTGCTTGTTCGATGCATGCTTGTTTGATTTAGCAACGAGTGTACGAGGAAAAACTTTTCCTTTACAGCAAAACGAATATTCCTTCAATGTCTGACGAATGTCATCTGGTTGATATTTGTTGTATTAACACGTTTCGTGAATTCAAAGTTAATATAAAAACAGTTTCTGATCGGTTGAAAGTGACCAATCAGAATCCTACGAGATCGAGGTCCGATACTTTTCTCTCGGGCAACATTACAGCCAGCGCCTCTGGTGGTTTAATTCAGCAGGGACATTACTGGGTTAACTTTTTCGGTGCATACCCCTGTCAAAGAGTATTTTACCTTGTTCATTGAATTTTCTGGAGAATCAGTCCTGTTAAATTTACTCATTGACATTATCAAGTTGTTGTGTATTTGGCATCACCAAGTTCAAGTATGAGAATATTGAGCACTGAATGAATTCAGTAAACTTCAAAGTTTTATAAAAATTTTCTCAAGAAGTTGTTAGCGAAATCATTAATTATATTTTATCAATTGGCGAAAACTTCCAGAATTTACTTGCTGGTAACTTTTTTAACTTGAAGAATTTCAAAAAATGGCAAAGGATAAATCATCCTAAAATCTGATCCCAATCTTGTTTTCTGTTGATATGGTGACTTTTGGGGCAACCGGTATATCTTAAATCTTAAATTGATTATTCGTCTAAGATATCCAAATCTTATACAAAGAAGTATTCCTGCGTGTCATCCCGTTGTTATCTGATTGATATCTGATAGATATTTGTATAGCTTACACAATAACCTGATTTCAACGATGATCTGAAAATTCCGAAAATCGTTAGTCAGACTACGAAAGTGCAGTATTTCAAAAAATTAGACCAGCAAGGTGAAATGTGACAAATGACAGGGGGACATGATAGTTATATTTTCTTATGAGCGAACTTTGGTATTGATTTGACCTTGGAAAATAGATCATACAAAAAAACATGAGATATGTACTACATCTATTTTCTTTTTATGTTTCTGAATATATTTGAATTTTCTTTAATTTTTGTAATTTTCGATCCACATCATTTTTAATACGTTTTCCTTGTGTTGGACAAGAATATTTATAGAAGACCTTGGCCTTATTCTCAAATTTTCTCATATCGCAGAGTCATTTCCGATTTCGTGGACGAAACCTTGAAGGAGCAGGAAGGGGTCGCCCAGGACCAGAATGTAGAGGCCGTTTTCAATTCTATTTTGCGACAGAAGGACATGGACATGAAAGAAAAAAAAGCCGCTATCATCGACTTCATTTCCGCGGGAATACACACGGTATGTGAACTACCCTTAAAAAAATACAAAACATCTCTCGTGACATGCTTATAGAAAACAAAATAATTGCGCTGTAGAGAGGGAAACCGAAATTTTGAACCCTAGGGTATTCGTGATGCCATTAGAATAATACAAGAATCTTTTACTTGGTCCGGAAAAATTTCTTTCTTTTTCTAGTATTTGAATCATTTTAGGTCAAGATGGATGAATTAGCTTTTTGCGTGTCGGAAATTCATGAAAAGAGTGACAGATTTTTGCTGTAGCATGTAAAGGACATAGTTTATAGCTTTAGAATGTTCTAAAATAAGTAAATTGTTTGCAATGATTTTTTTTATTTGGTATATGTAGCTAGGCAACACGGTCATGTTCCTCATGCAAATGCTTGGAAGTAATCCCGAGGTGCAGCAGCGCCTCTTCGAGGAGGTGTCTACACTAGCGCCACATGGGTGTGACATTGAATGGGACCAAATCAAGTCGGGGACTTACCTCGAAGCATTTATCCTCGAAACCAATAGGTAAGAATCAATTAATCATGAATTGCAAAATAATAGAAATGTGGTGGTAATTGCAAAAATCTAATTTCATATATAAAATTATTTAAAAAAAATAGAAAATAAACTGCTCGAAACTTCAATAGCTAGAGAACCTAAAATTATACAAAAATTTTAAGACTCGATCATGTGGAACTCAATCGTTGAAAATGAAAAAAACTTTGTAATCTCTAAAAAAATAAACTGCTAAAGAAAATGCGACCAAATTCATCCAATTCATTTTATAAACCCTTTCCGAAAATTTTTTCTACCTACGCTCCTGAAAAAAATATAATTAATAATAGCGTAAAAACCTTTAGGAATAAACTTTCCTTAAAAATAAACGGATTTTGCTCGAGCTATATGTTTTTTCGGTATTTTTTTTTATAGACTGACTTCAACCATTCCTTGCATAGCACGAATTCTCCAGAAACCTGTCGATCTCGGAGAATATCATCTTGAAACTGGGGTTTGTATAATTCCGTGAATGTATCCGTAACAATTTTAAATTCAAAAAATGCTGAGTAAACTTTCAAATAATTTTTACCGTATGAAAAAGCACCATATAGCATATTACGACTTTGAGATCTATTATTTTTTATCAGAATATTTTTTTTTCACCCTGAACCCTTCAGGTTTCTTTAAAAAATTTACCTTACTTTTAGAACATAGATTATTCTTGCGCGCGATTGAATTTTCTTGTTTTTTGTCATAACCCCCAGACAATCAAACCATGCCAAACATATAATTTGAAATCCCCGCCCTTTTATGTGATGCGCGCGCATTTTTCTCTACATAACAGCCAACTTCAGGCAGTGATGAACATTTTTAGAAAAGATAGGTACCTTATTGATAATTTGTGTTCATCAACATATATATATCGTGTATTAATATTGCTTCAATATATAGTGTATTATTATTATTAAAAAAAATATGCGAGCATAAAATCTAAAAAATCTTATTGGCTGAAACTTGTGATCTGAATGTCTTTTTTGATTTTGAGTTTTGTGAAAAATGGCAAAGGACTCTTCGACTCAGAAAAATACGAAGAAAATTTGGGAAAAGTTCGGCCCGTGAAGTTTACCCCCACTAGTCGAGAGAAAACATTTATTATTTAAATTTTAGACTCAAATAACTTTTTTAATTTTGAGTTTTTTGAAAAGTGGTAGAGGACTTTTCGACTTGAAATTGAATAAGGAATCCATGGTTTTTTTTTGTTTTGTGAACTTTGGGACACTCTGTATAATACGAATATTTACGTAAAAATGTTTTTTTCATTAAATTATGATTTGGAATAAGAGCGATTTGGAACATTTATTATAAATAATATGTAGATATTTAGATCAAGCGAAGTTAAAAGAATTGTTTTCGAAAAAGACAACTTTAATTGCGTTCGCAAAAATAATGGCTTCCAGTTGCGAGTGTCGTTTAGTTTCTATGGTGAAAATCATTAAAATTCCTATGATGCACCTGTTGTAATAACAAATGATGAATGGCTATTGTTCTGTACAGGTTCTTTACGAAGGAAAATTAAGTTTCTCTCGCTTTTCGTTTTACTATCCTAAACAGGACTGAAATTTTTTCACACTTTTTCTTTCTCTAACTAGTTAATGAGGTGCCTTAATTTTTGTTGTGTAACAGTTATCATCGTTAAAAATATGACAATCTGATAGACAATCAACAGATATTTTTTATCTCATTATTGCTTGTCCAGAGCATTTTATCGATATGACAGTATTAAAAAGCTTCAAAAACATCTGATAATAATTAAAGAATGTTATCAGCAATAGAAAATTTTTATATGTTAAATTCTTGAAAAAACAAAGAAAAATTAGCGTAGAATCTGTCATATTTATAATTAACTTTTTGACGAGATGATTACTTAAGCAATTTAAAATATCTAAATTTTCCTGTCGATTTTATCGGTTTTACTGAAATAACGCGAAATCTTGAGATAAAAAATGTGTAAAATAATATTTAGAATATAAAACTCACAAATTTTGATGTTATCACAAACCCTTGTAGGAAGTCATCCCTTGATTACTACCCCTTCCCTTTGAAAATTTTTCATAGAAAGAAAAAATATCGAACGAATTAAGATAACTGGAAATATCGTTCTTTGGAAAAAAAGGGGAAAGATAAAACAATTTTGCGCGATCATTGTTGTAAAATTTCACAAGCGGATAATTTTTCCCGACATTGTTCTAGATATCTTAAGTTTGATTGCATTAATATCATTTACACAATGGGCGAAAATCAACTGCAGTATCAATCATTTCTTCCGAAGCATCGCGATTGACGTCAAACAAAGCTTTTAAGATGCATCGATGTTATTTTCGGTCTTTTTTTGCATTCACAAATTTTTTCATGGATTCATATAAAAGTGATTGAAAAAGAAAAATCCGATTCTCGATTATAAATAATGAGCTCTGAGTTAATAAGTTGATGATTCCATCTACAAAGATTTATAATTTAGAAGTTAAAAAGTGCAAGTTGCGAAAGATGATCCGTTTATGTTATTCGGAAAATAAAAAATTTGAGAGATAATTAGATTTGCACAATTAGAAATTATTGATTTTGAGTTTCTGACTTGGGTTGTAACGTAAATGTTTTGTCTAATGCTGATAGTCTATGAAAAATTAATAGATATATCATGTTTTTCTTTTGGCTTTATCATTGAAATTAACAAATTTACAACGTTATGCTATAAAATTCTTATTTGTCGTAAACTATTCACTTTAACGAAAAAATGATTACTATAAACTTTGTAGAAAACATAATTCCCTACAACTTTTACATAAAACTTTTTTGCGTCATTGTCTTATTTATTGAAATAAAGTTAAAAATGTGTAAAAAATATAAGCGTTGACAAATATTTATAAGGCACATGGCAAAAAAACAATAAAAATCTTTGTATGAAATTTGTTCAGAATCAAATTTCCTACGTTTTTTGTGAACACATTTTTTTTTAAATGTCAACGTTTTTTGTTGTACAACATGCAAAAGTACGATACTTTCGGCGCATGATCGTCTCACGGTATAACTCGCGAAATATTTTGAAATTTTCGAATCACTGAACGTAAAAATTCAAAACTAGTGATAAGTTTCGAAAAAATAATTTCTGAAGGAAATAAAAAAAAAATATGCGTTGATTATTTTTTATTTTTCTTCAATACGTAAGAAACAAAATTCATTTTGAAGTATTCAGATTACAACCTTGTTTTTTTTTTTTTGTTTAAAATCTATTATCATCGAAATTTTAAGTTCATATATTTTGAGACTTTACAAGATTCTTAAACTTACCGTCGCTGAAAATAGTGCCTCATGTACAATAAAGGTGCATTTTCATCAGAGCGTCAAGCGCCGAGCGTTAAAGTTGAACAAACGCTATGGAAAATCTTGTAATTCATGAATTACAGACTATTACAACCGGCAGGGTAGATTCCGATTATACCAGCTGATCATCCAGATCATTTCATTTGAATAATTACCAAAATCACAGTGTTAGAGTTGAAGTTTTATATGGATCTTCCATAATTGTAATCACTGAAAGTACATTTAATAAGTTAGATGCCAAAAAAATATAAATTATATATTTCACGCCAAGAAATGATCTGGTTGATCAGCTGGTAGAATAGGAGCTACCCTGCCGGTTGTGATAGTTTTGTAATTCATGAATTACAGACTATTACAAGATTTCCCATAGGGAAGGTAAACTTTTTTCGTTAACGCTAAAAGTCAGTTGTGGGGGTCGACAACAATGAAAAATTTAGTCACGTGACCCTTTTTGACGCTGATGCCGACGCTTGACGCTCATGCAATGAAATGGCTACTTGACGATTTTTGCAGCCGCTCTTACATGGCGCCGCCACCATGTTTAAAAATGGCGGATTCCCAACATGGCAGCTCAAGCAAAACCATTTAAAAAACCGTGATATTGTGAATTTAGGCTTTCTATCTGAAAATAAGTAAACATGGAAAAAAGGAAATGAAATTTTTTTAATAGGATTTACGTCTCTTGATTTTTGTGTTTTTAACAATTTCAGATGTACTTGAATTTAATATATGTACACCATAATTTTCAGACTGTCGTTCTTTTGCACACACGACTGGCCTGTCTAAAAGAGCAGAATTTCAAAAATGCCGACAAATGTTTGCCGGAAAGATGGCTACCAGACCAGCCTTACAGGCCTCATTCCAGTTCGCTCCTGAAGCCTTTTGGGTTCGGAAGAAGGAGTTGCCCGGCGAAAAAATTCGCTGACCGAGCGCTACAGTTGCTGATCGCGAAGGTACTTTTACAAAATTATTTCCATTTTTGTCCACAACGGGAAAATATCGGAATTTTACTTGCAGATCGTTCGAGAATTCGAAATAGTAGCGGAAAAAGACATCGACATTAAATTCGAGTTCATCCTGTCCCCGAGAGGACCGATGTCCTTCACTTTTCGGGACCGCGTAACGATCGCATGACATAGAATAAAGGAAAGATAAACCTATTTATTCTCAAAATACAATTTTGTTAATGGAAGTATGAAGCATTTTATCGCCTGGTGCTGCAGACTGATTATCAGAGAAATCTGAAGTAGGTGCAATACATTAAGGAATTTTTTAAAGACTAGATTCTCTTCGAAACGATCGGCGAAATCATCGTCGATTTTTGTAATGATTGTTGGTATATATGTGCCATTGGCAAAAAGGTGTGCTTGAAGTGTGTTAATGAGTGAACCGTGGTTGACGCACGAGTAGAGGGTAGGGAGTATTTTAACTTTTATACTTACTTGTTTGTGAAAAAATTATTGATCATAATTCCATTTCGAACTTGTTTTATGCATTAGCTACAAATGTATTTCTCATTACGAATTTTCGGATGTATTCTTCTTGAAAAAACTTTGATTTCGTAAATTATTATATTTTTAAAGTATTTTATTCATATATTTCATTGTTCGACACCGTCAGTGTTTTTTAACCATTTGCTCGCACTTTGAAGTTTTTCACTTTTAATTTAGCAATACACTCGTTGCTGAATCGAACAATTATGAATTGAACAAGCAAGCCAAGCGAATAAGCGTGTAAATTTTGAGCGAACTTTCTCCCTCCTCCCACGCGTCCCACAACCTAAAAGCTATGGCTTTCTTATAGTCCGACGCGTTCGACTGTCTGGCTCCGACTGACTCTCGCGCATCTTGCTTTGCGCAGTTTGTTCGAGAGTGGGAGCTCTCCACGCATCTCAACGCAACGAAGGTCACGGTCCCGAGCTGCTTGTTCGATTCAGCAGCGAGTGTACGTAGTTTTATGAAATCATTGCGAAAAATTCCTTGCAAAGCATGGTTTTTTAAAAATTCTCACCAATTTCGAGAAAATGTAAATGCAGTTCTTCATTATAAGCAGTTTATAAATATCTGGTAAGCCTTTCAAAAATTAACATGACTTTTTCTCGGAATCTTCAATTATAATTAGCCAAGTAAAAATGAGTATGAGTTAGAAACCCCATTTTTTCTCCCTTCTTCTGAAAAATTCTGAACACGTAACTAGTAGTGGGTTTAGAGGATATTGTAAAAAATCGAGAGAATTTGTTCAGAAACGACGCGTTTTTATAAATTTTTATTCTTTTCTAAGACGATTGTGTGCTTAACAGATTTTTGAAGATAGTGAGAACTTCGATTACTCGCTTATTTTTACAAAAATTGTACAAAACGGACGTAGTGATCGACGGAAAATGAATTTTTCGGAAAATTTGGGACTATACTCAAATTTGACGGAGCTTTAGACAATAGAGAGCCAACCTGTTGTTTAAACATGAAAAAATTTGGAATCGTCGGAACTACAAGCTTAGAGGAAATTTTCGTATTTGATCGAAGAACTTTTTCGATATGTTTCTATTTTTAAAATGTTGTCGACCTAGTTTGAAAAATAAAGAGTTTTATTATGTTGATCGCGAGTTATTTGAATTTTCAGAGTTTTTAAAATCGATTGAGAAATCATTGTATGATTCGTTCCCAAAATTTTCGAAAAATTCTTGTCTATGCAACCTCGTCATGTTTGGGGTTGAAAAAAATGGCTTTGACTCATTCCGAAAAATATAACGACCATTTTTTTGTTTTTTTACTACTCGAATAGTAAGAACTTTTTGTACTTAGCAATATTTTTATACGATTTTTATAAGAATGTACTTAATAGAATGCGAACATTCGATTCGTGCTGTTACTTGATACTTTTTCCAGTGTATACTACGAAAAAAGATTCGATTTTGCTAAAAATTGCATTGTTTTTTGATCGTAAAAATTTTTTAAAATTTTCCTGATAATCGGAAAAAAATCAAGAATCAGCATGAAAACGTATTTTTAATTGGGAAATTTCGGTAGAAATTTCTCACGATAGAAGACTGAATCCTAGATTTTCCTCAGTACAGGGTCAATCTTGAAGAATTTTTTTTTCTGCGCGTAATAATACAAAGTACAAAGATGAGTCGCGCCACCGCAAAAGTATGTTATCAATTATTTTCATGATGGAGAAAGGTTTAAACTTGTTCCAACAAATTTGTAATGAATAAATTATTGCATATTTACAACAAAAATGTTCCTCAATAACCCTCCTTATTCACAAAGAATCAAACTACGTGTCAAATAAATGTTCATCGCTGTTTTTCTACATTGAATTTTATTAGTATCAATAAACATTCGTTTAGTCATAAAACATTTTTTTTTAATATATAAATAAGCATCCGCGATTTTTCAAGAAATTCTGCATCGCAGCCCGAAATCTCAGTCGCCAACTTACAAAACTACGTACAATTCACGGGACATATTTTTAATATGCTCAATGTTGATAACTATTTAAATTCACGGTCTACCAACTTACAGAAATAAAAAATACCGGAATGGAGAACGAGAATATTTTTTTCCCGGTTTCACAGTTGGAAGCACTTTCTTTGCTGTCAAATCTTCCGCAAGCTGTACTTGAATCAGGGGCGTGACACTTGGGAAAAAAAGTGTACTGCGGTTTCGTGACCGGTCGCAGTTTCTCGGTTTGCTCATTTGGAGCGCTGGCAGTACCATTGTAAAAGTCACGTGAGTCAAACGTCCAATCAAGAGCGGTTCACGTGACTTTCACTAAGACCGTTGGCGCCTTTACCGACTACTCGGCGCAGCAAAGATCGGTTAAAAAACATGAATACACTTTTTCAAGCCCAGAGATACCGAGCGTCACCCTCCTGACTTGAATTAATATAATTAGTATATTTGTCATGAAGAGTAACGATATGATATTTACTACTTATTTTCGTTTTGATTTGTAAATTATACAAATAAATTTAAGTGAGATTACAATTACAGGTTACGAAATTTTCTCGCAAACTCGAACTCGTTCAATCGCAACCACACATTCGTAACTCGCGAAGTCTTTGGTTTACGGAATTCATGTCATGTCGTTTTTTTATAAATTCCTAACACTTTTTCTTTGAGTCTAACGTTGGCATGTAATCAAATTATTTAACAAAAAAGTTGTAAGACGTACTTCATACAGTGAATAATCGGACGTAACTTAAAAAAAATGTTGATTGTCGTGTAGCGCATGCCCATGCCCTCAGAAGCAAATCCCAATTTTAAGTTGGAAACACGTCTTTAATCACGTCATAGCAAATCTTATAATAACAGCCTTTCTTGTTCATCTTTTTTTTAGACATTTTTTTTCATAAATCATTTCAAAGCACATGAACTAGAATAGACCCTCGATGACTTTTTTTTAAAAAAATTAATTTTACTTTCTTATAGAAAGGGCCTCCGGGAATTTTTTTAGAACGCTCTTATTTGCGTTAAATAGAAAATGCCGTCGAGAATACTTTTTTTTAGAAATAACTTGTGAAGGGCCCCCTAGGAAAACTTGCGCCAGGGCCCCCGAGATCCTTGCTACGGCGCTGAAGGTGAATGAAAGTATGATTAGAAATATATAAATTCGAACAAATAAAACCAGTCCCTTACGAAAAATGTTCTTCTGGAAAAAAATCGTTCTGTGAAAAGTATCTTCCGGAAAATCGTCGATCGGCAAAATGGTATCAAGTCCAAAAGTGTACGAAAATCGATAGCTCGGCAATTACAAAAGATTTGCGAGACGATGTTTTTCACCCAACTGTAATTAGTAAATTTCTCGCTTTGGAAAATCGAATCACTTGACCAGTGTTTTAATGCTTTTGGGGATGTTTGAGATGGAGCCTTTGTTAACGCTGGCAGCCGTGGGTTTCATGAAGCTCCTGCTTCTGATTCCCCCGGAACGCGGCTGCACCAATCGAGTTTTTGGAGCACCAGGTTGCTGAAGCACCATTTTTTCCATTGACGGTCGTTTTATCAAACCACGCTGAACGATGTTGGTAGTATTGTTGCTTCGGGATGAGAGTGGAGCGCTAGATTTCGCAACGGTCCCAACCTAGAATCGACAACGAAATCTTAGTTTAAATAAGTTTTAGTTCCAGTCCATCTGATAGCCTTAGAATATCACATTTAAGCCTATGGTCTTGCTACATTTTTGAGCCTACCCCCCCCCAAAAACTTTTAACACTCGTTGCTGAATCGAACAAGCAGCTCGGGACCGTAACCTTCGTTGCGTTGAGACGCGGGGACGGCTCCCACTCACGAACGAACTGCGCAAAGCAAGATGCGCGAGAGTCAGTCGGAGCCAGACAGTCGAACGCGTTGGTCTATAAGAAAGCCATAGCTTTTAGGTTGCGGGACGCGCGGGAGGAGGGAAGAATGATTTCTCGCCTGTTAGTGGGGGTATTCGTCCCCTCAAAATTTACACGCTCATTCGCTTGGCTCGCTTGTTTGATTTAGCAACGAGTGTATTTTCACATTATGGAAGCTGACTCATTACCTACTGTTTGAAATCTCACCGGAATAGATTTTTGCAACCCAGTCAAAGGCCCAACACTGCTGCCACTACTGCTGCTTCTGCTCGCAGGTTGCGCCCTGACAACTCCAACGGGACCGCTCCCAGGAACCCTTGAATTCTTGGGTCCATAACTTGTTACCTTCCTTTGTTCTTTCCCCACCATACTTGGGGCCCCATTCATCGAGCCAATTACGTTTTTGCGCAAATCATTAGTCAAAGCCCGAATCGCCGTTGTGTATCCTGCAAGTTGGGCCGGATTTCTGTTCACCATCGACAAATTTCGAACGGTATTTACAGAACTTGAACTGTTCAACGAACTTCGCGAACTTCTCAAGCTGCTCTTAGAATTGGACCTCTGAACTTCATTCTTCAGGTTCTTGTGAGCTGGTGCTTTCAAATTCAAAGGCAGAATCCTTTTTGCCGTTGAATTCGGGTCGCCTATTTTCGAAACCGAAGCATCTCTTTTGAGACTCGCTGTGCGTTTTGGCAGGAAACTTGTCGTGTTGTTATCAGTTGCCATTTTGCGAAGTGACAAAGGTGAATTTTGGTCTTTGTTGAACCTCTTCTCTAGAATGCTGCTGAAGTTGCTAGGGTTGCTAGCGAGTTTGTTTAGGTTTGCTGGTGAACATCTCATTGAAGAGTCCAAGGCATCGGTTTCGTAATTTCCGGAAGACGTGTCTTGACTGCTCATGGTTTCTGATACCAGACTCTGGGTTTCCTCGAAGCCTTCGTCGTGCAGTTCGGATTCTCGGCCTATAGATTTGCTGATTTCCGGAATGAAGCGTGATTTCGGGAAGTCCTTTAATTTTTGGTTTTTGAGTTTTTCTGTTCGCGCCTGGAAAAAGTTACTTGAGTTAATTGATTCGTTCGCAATATGCACTGGAGAATTCAAGATTGAAGAAATTACTTGACTAGGCCTCTCATCGGCTACCCTTAAAGCTTCTTGAACTTGACTTGGATCAATCATGCTTCTATGTCGTTCTCTGCACGTCACCGCTTTCTCTGGAAGCAACACTTGCGATTCCCGAGGTCTTGATTCTTGCATCACAGGACTCAAAACCGTGTTTGTAACAGCAATTACCGGCGACGGTTGCGTCACTGGAAGCCTAGAACCTTTTCCGAGATTCACAGACGAAGAATTTGTTGTCTGTGAAAGCTGCTGAAGGTCCTCTCCAGATCTTGCTATTTCTGCCATGGCTAGATCAATATCCGCATTGCTTTCATTGTCCTCTTGTTGCTTCTTCCGCCTGTTTTGCCAAGACATGAGTTCACTGCTTCCATCATTTTGATGATCCAGAACGGAAGCAGCGCTTGGTTTACCAGAAGTGACAGAATCATCGAATGCGTCATTGTTTGAAACATCCATTTTATCTTTTTCGATTTCCGGATTCTTTTTGTACCTTCTAGTTCTTCGTGTGGCTGAGTACCTATCGAAATTTCCTGAAAATTTTTAGAAATTGCGAATTATTTAACGTTGACCTCACATTTCTAAAGTGTAAATATTTTAGTTTGCATACCACTTCCCAAATCCGTGAAAGAGCCAGCAGACTTCAAAGTATCCCTTCCCTGTGTGGTATTGTTGCATCTTTCTCTCTTGCAAGACTCTTTCTCAACTGGCTTCGCCTCTTTCGGGGGACTGAACAACCTTCTCGTTGCTGGAGGAGTTTCGATGTTGTCCGAATCAATTTCAATTTTGTCACTAATGCTTTCTCCATCAGTGCTTTTCTTACTTAATTTGGAAAGTCTGCGAGACGCAGGGGCTTGAGGTTCCGGGCACGACTCTCGTAAATAAATTGTCAATTCATCCGAGTTGTCGCCTTCTGGAAGTTTGTTTTTCTTTCGCTCTTCTTCCCTGATGGCCTGTTATGCAATGAACATAAATTCCAATTAATAACCGTTCCCTGGAACTCTGAGAAGATTGAATGATAGTCTTCTTACTTGTAAAGTACTGGTCCCTAGCATATTGTCAACAGTAAGACGTGATCGTCTTCTTGAATATCGAGATTCAACATCTTCTGGACTGTTCTGCACGTTAAGATTAGACTTTCTCCAGACGGATTCATCTTTTTGTGCCACAGTGGGTTGAGCTTCTGCAAAATCATTGAATGCGTAAAAAAGAGTCTAAGATTAGATTGATGTTTTCAAATTCTACCTTCCACAGCTTCCATTGTACGCATAACGTCCGATTTTTCTACTGAAGGTCGCCAGTCATAAGCTTCCAAACTTCCTTCATGCATCGTGTTATCTTCTTGAATGGGGTTCACGAGAGAATTTTTCGTCTCGTTTTCAGAATCTTCAAACGATCGTCTGTTAGCTTGCAATTGGCGAGCCCTCCTTTGCAGATCTTCTCCAGCGCGTTTTTCTTTCTCGTTTTCGGACAACCAAGCTTCAATCTTGAGTCGCCAAGCTTTGCTGTAAGTAAAATCATAACTCTTGGTTGTTTAAGGATTTTTCGAACCTCGATTAATATGTGCACTGTATAAAGAACAGTTTTCTGTAGAATCTAAAATCCTTCACAAAGACATACCCAGATGGTTTTGTCTCTTCTTCCTGCGAAAATGGCTTCGTTTCAACTTGAGGTGATGGCGAGCTCGCTCTTTCGCGATCGGCTGAGAAATCCGCATTCAACAAGTCTCCTCGACGCGGTTGGCCTCGAGCTTTCTTTGCCCAAGAACGATCTGCGATTTTTGTTCGATTCAGTTAATTCCTTTCATACTAACTATCATAACTAGAAAGAGTGACTTTTTTAACTGTTGCAAGACCGTAACAAAGTATTGCAATTATTTAAAATAAATTTTTTAGCAGAGATGGGCATAACGAAATACATTTGTAATTAAATACACAATAAAATACAAATACATGTAACGAAATACTTCCCCAATTACTAATATACATTTAAGTTGGTATTTTTCGACACAAAAATACAAAGTTAAATGTATTACACGATTTTTTCTTTCAACGTTGAAGAAAATTGTTTTTAAATGAGTAAAGTATATGTTTGGTTATTAAAAATGCAAACGTGATATTATATATTGTAAAAACCGTGGATAGCACATAAAATTAACAATTGAAAAATGCGTTGAATGCGAAAGTAAAAACAATTACTTATAAAATTTAGCAATGAAAATTGAATACCCGTATAATAATGAAAATCGGAAAAATTTTATAAAGCCTAATGCATCTTCGAGAAAATAAATTTTTTTTATAATTTGCTACAACAAATGTATAGTGCAAATTTTACGAAATCACGACAAGATTATCAACTTCGCGAAATGTTATACAGTGAGAATTTGTTGAAACCAACAGTTGAAGACGTTCGAATATAAAATTTTCAATCCGTTAAAAAAGATTTTACAAACTACAAAAGTAATGCACCTTCAAAACAATTAAATTTGATCGATGATTAGTTGTAACAAAAAATGAACACTTGAAATTTGATACTGAATTTGACGACAGCAGCCAAAAAAAAACATCGAAAGGTTTTTCTATCTTAAAAAAACCCTATGCTGTAGGTATTTGATTAAAAAAAAATTCGGAAAATTTGTGATACAAATTCGAAAGAACTTTTATAATAAGAGATGGGGAAAAAACCACGAACATGCATCTTCAATAAACTGTTTTTTTAAATCATTTGTTTAAACAAATAAATGCTGCGAATTTGATATTGGATTCGAGTGAACGGCCAAAAAAAATTATGCCAATCTTTTTCATCTTGCGAAAATTCGATGGTGTCTATTTTTTGAACAATTTTTTTAAAAAATATTTACGATGTAAATTTGAAATTGCTTTAATAGTTGCGAATCACGAAAATTACAAAGAACATATGCTTCTTCAAAATAACGAAATATTTCGATAATTTGTTTTAAAAAGTCAATGTTGTAAATTCGATATTGCATTCGCGGTCAGCGTTCAAAAATTTTTTGATCAAAATAAAAATACAATACAAAATAAAATACAAGTAATGAATTACTTTCGAAGTTACACAAATACATGTATCTTAATATTTTCCAACTCGACGTCGTAAAATGCCCAAATACATCGATCAAGATGCTTCGACGATCCCACAAATACATATAGCTTAGTATTTTCTGCCTCCAAACTACTTCGTTACATTTAACTCTGTATTGAAGCGTTCAAAAATATCCAATTACATTTAACAAGATACATTGAGAATTACAAAAATACATGTAATTGAGTATTTTTCGACTCCAAAATAATTAGTTACAAATAACTTTGTATTTTTGTGTCGAAAAATACCAACTTAAATGTATTTTAGTAATTGGGGAAGTATTTCGTTACACGTATTTGTAGTAGAGTAATTATGAAATACAATTTTGCCCATCTCTGTTTTTTAGGAATTGGTGACGTCATTGGCATTAGTTTTTGAAAGTTTCTGTCTTATAATTCACCGTCCATCATTTAAAAGAAAACTTACCTAAGCTTCCCCAAGACTTCCTTTCGCGAGCATTGTCTTGTCCAGAAGTTCTCAAAAAGTCCATCAAGTTCCCGTCATCCTCTTCACATGGTATTCTACTTCTTCTTCTTCGCAGAGTTCCATTTGGCGTTACATCTGAAAGGCGTTTTTCAGTAAATTATTTTCATGATTCTGGAAAAAATGAGAAAATATTCGCAAAACATACCTGGCGAGTACGTTTCGTCTTTGGCAGATAACTGATCGGGCCCACCGGAACCAGAACCTAATCGTCTTCTTATACTCGGCGAACCTGCGATCGAAGTATCTTCATCAGATGTCATTCCGCTGCTCTGAAGTTTCTTGATTTTCGCATCACTCCGACCATATTGCTTTTGGCCAAGTCCAGGATTCAGATCGAAAATACCACAATCCATCAAATTGTTGTCCGATTCCGAGCCCGGAAGGTCCATTTGGTTAGTTACTGCGCAAAAGTTTGGAATGAACAATAACTCTTCTTACCATGAACAGTACTGGAAACTTACAAAGTCGCTTTTTAGCTAAAAGTTGTTCCTCGCGCTGCTTTCTTCTCGCCAAGGCTTGCTCTTCTTGGACCCTGCGACGCTCGTTTTCTGCCACGGCTTGGTTAAACTTCTGACAAAATTGATGAAAGATTTTGAAGCATTCCTCAATTTTAAATGTATTCACATCTTCGCAGAAAAAGTCTGCCAGAGATTTTCTAACGCTTTCTAACTCTTCCATGTCCCTCTTCAACTGAGTCATTCCTTGCTCGGCGACCTGTTTCAGAAAATTTTATTACCCAATGTGCTTCTTTGAATATACACTCATTCCTCGCAGGAGCGAGTTGCTCGAGAACGAGAAAACGAAGAGAACAAACACGTGAGAGGCTCCCACTCTCGAATGGACTGCGCAAAGCGAAATGCGCGAGGGTCAGTCGAAGCCAGTCAGTCGAACGCGTCGGTCTATAAGAAAACCCATAGCTTGCGGTTGCGGGATGCGCGGGGGAAGAAGTTCTTGCCTCATCGCCGCAGGCCGTGGGTGGGAGCTAGGGGTTCTCGTTCTCTTCATTCCTACGCGCTCTTTCCATTCGGGCTCGTTCCTGTGAAGCTCGCTTCTGCGAGGAACGAGTGTAAGAAGGATTCGTACCTGCAAAAATTGAGCCATCTGCTCTTGAATTTCAGCTTCCGTAGAAGAAAGTTGGATCTGGCTTTTGAGTTTCTTAATCTTCGTATCGAGACAATTAAATTCGTTCGTGAGTTGCTCAACAGTCGTTCTAGAACATAAAAAATGTTCTTCTACAGGATTCATCTATAACTGTACAATCCTTGTTAAATTATATATAAAACTGAACAGAAACTAATGATAATATGACATAAGTCAATAAAATAGTTTGAATGTTTCGTCATCCATCATTTCAATTACAATTTAACTTACTTCGTCGATGAATCCAGAATAGTCATGTTTCTGGCAAAGTTCAGCAAATCCTTTCGTTTTCGTTCCGCTTGCTGCAATCGACATAATAGATAAATTTGGAAAATTGCGGCATTCTTTAAAATACTTACCAGCGCCACGTAATGGATCAGATTCATCCCTGGTTTGTTGGCCCTGATCTCCGTGAGTTTTTGTAAGGAAGAAAGTTTCACTCCCGCTGCGTTGCCAGCATAACCTCCCTACCATCGATATGATTAGTCAAGTAGGTAATTATCAAGTTATGGGAAGTTTGATATTACCGAATTGAGGAAATTTCCAGCAACTAGCACCATGTAGAGCACCTCTTGCAGTGGTTTGTTGATCATCAAGTCTTCTCCAGCAAGGATCATAGAATTTATGCTGGGTTCAAGGTAGCTCATGTTGGCTGCAAATTCTTCTTTCAAGAGCATACATTCGATGCGTAATTTATAACTGCGAAAATAAACAATTGTGTATGTTTTCAATCAACTCATAAAAGACATAAGAACCTTATATTTCCTTGGTACAACCAATGCAATGAATATAACGAGCAAAACACTAACTTTGAGACTTGAGCAAGCTGTAAGAAAAATTTTTCTGCGTTTCCAAGCTTGGATTTGTCACCATCGAAGCTCTTTAGCATCTCTAGCTCATCAAGTTCTGGTAAAATTTTGAGTAACCCTCGTAACTTTTCAGCTCCGATGTCGTCGTGGCCACCATCTTTGATTAGTTGGATGATTTCTTCGTTGGAACTGTTCAAAAAAGACACTCTTTAGTAGGTCAGATAACGGTTTACTTTTAAATACACACTTACCTTCTGAACTGTTTCAGAAAAATGTTAACGTTTAAGCTTCTTTTTCCATGCAGTAAAGAAATCTGGAAAAAATAAGTTTGATACTGAAATTTTGAAATGTTAGAAGTAGTGTCATTTGGGTGAGTCCATACTTCTGTTGGCTCGCGTCGACGTTTTTCCGAATCATTGCTAGGATTGTTTGTGTTCGAACACGTGCTAACTTGAGCCACTGGAGGTGCTTGCTGGCAAAACAATCCTTCCATTTCCGCCCAATCTATGTCCGCCATAGGCGAATTCTCATGGTCGTTTGCTACTAAAGACCATATATTTCGTTTCCCTATAACCTAAAATTCATAAAAGTGAAAATAAAGCTTGAATGTAGTGGAAAGAAGAGAAAACTTTCCGTCTTAGACCATATAGTATAGTACACGGATTGATAGTAGTCCGCCATTTGCCAGTTAGACATAGTAACACTAGAGCTGGGCAAGTTGGGGATTAAGTCGACGGAACTGAACGGCCGTCTCCGAGGGTGCCCGATCGAGTTGACGAACCGAACCGACTGTATCCGACGTTACCTGAGTGCAGTAAGATCAGAGCGCTTCGGATACGATCGGTTCGTTCCGTCGATTGAGTCTGCAACTTGCCCAGCTCCTATGTCTAACCGGGCTATTTCAATTGAGCTTATGGTATACTAGTAGTCCATGTACTATAAGGTCTATGCTTTCCGTAGCATATAGACCAATTTTTGAAATTCTTCACCTTATGATTTGGTATTTTATTCCAGTTTATAGTCTTCATTTTCGCTTTCGGCGTTGGAATTTCCTGTTGTGGTAGCAATTTCGCATTGTGACTGGGCAATTCAGGAGTTGGCGATCTGATGATAACAGGAACCGAGAGAGAGGGAGGGACTGGTGATTCCGAGAGAACGTTTGGAATCGGAGGAACAGGTGGAATGCAGGGAAAAATTAAGGGAGGGGGCGGTGGTGGGAACGAAGGTGGCGCTGCAGGTATGGGTGGTGCTGGAGGCGGCGGAGGTGGCGCCAACTGGATGCTTGTGCTCGTGGGCATCGATGATTTTCGACCCGTACCACTCGATTGGTCCGTTCCTCGACAATGACAGCATAGGTTTGTCTATGGAATTAGAGAAAAAAACCTTAATAATTTATGTATATATATAACTGGTTTATAATTTGCAACATCACTATATTATATAAAATTTTATTAAAATATATACAGACCAGGGGGCTTTGCCCCCCTGCGCGCTTCGCGCGCCAAGCCCCATTTAGTATTAGTTTTAAGTTGTTTTTATTCAACAAAAAATTTTTTAATAAAATAACAACATTTACTGATTATTTCTAAGTAAAATAAATAGATATAAAATATTTATAGAATATAACGTAGGCTAAAGTTATGGCAAGTATTAGCCAAATCGTGTCAGTCGATCCTCCTCCCCTACTTCCCGTGCCCTCATTCCACTCCCCTCATTACCTCCTCCTCCCCTCAACCCTACTTCTTCTACCCTCATACCCCTCTCCGCATTTCCCTCCCATCCCTCCCTTTCTCCTCCGCTACTTCCCCCTCCCCTCTATCCTTCCTTTCACATCCATCTTTTTCTCTCCACTCTCTTTCTCGCATCCCCCTTTTTCTTTTTCCCTCTCCTTCCCTGCGGCTGCCACTTGCCGGAGGAACGGTTTCTATGGCAAACTGGATGGATCGTAGAGAGGAGGGGAAAGCAGAGGAGGGTAGAGAAGGGGAAGGATGGCAGAGAGCAAGAAGAGAAGAGGGAAGGAGAAGGATAGAAAAGGAGGGCAGAGAGTAGAATTTAAATACACAGCGGGAGCAGCATTTTTAACGGTGGGGCGGCAATAGCAACGGTTGCTATGGCAAGAGGCAGACTCGGAGAAGGGGAATGGAGAAGAAAAAGGGGGATGCGAGAAGGAGAGTGGAGGGAGGGAAGAAGACGGATGTGATGGGTAGGAGGGAGAGGAGGGGGAAGTAGTGGAGGAGGAAGAATGGTGGAGGGGAGGGGTGGAGCGGGGGAGAGGGGTCAAATTATTTGAGTCCACTTGAGTTCATTTGAGCTGGCTTGAGTTCATTCGAGTTTACTCGAGTCGATTTGAGTTGACTGACACGGCAGCAGGGGCGGCGGGGCTTTTACAAAAACTAAACGCTGAAGAAGCGTTTAGTTTTTGTAAAAGATATGTTTATGATTCATGGTTCCAGACACCTGTTTATGAATTATCAATACTATTTTAATATATCGAAGTTCAATAAAATCCCAGATGTTTTTATAAATATATTTATAAAAATTATATCTTCTTGCATAAAATTTAACTCTGCCCTTCTCCTCTTCCCCCTGGGTGTCGCTGTACTGATTCGATCAAACGTTGGCTGTACATATTTTAGGACCTGTATCAAGATTGGACACTTGGCAACGTTCAAGTGTATTTTGCATTGTACATCATTTATCTCCTGTTTTGGTTCGAAAACTCTCGCTTTCACAATTCTGGGCACAATGTCCTGGCATACCTGAAGGCTGGGAGATCTCAAGAGTTTCGTGGTATCCTCTTGGTTTTCGATGAGCGTTGCGCGATGTACCAAAGTCTCGGCTGTATCCCAAGCTAAGTCGCTCGCCGCTTCTTTGGGGTCCAGCCTTAGCAGGTGTTGCAATATGCTCAAGAACGGTATTTCTTGCGGAGTGTCCGCGACCTTCAATCACATTCGTCGCATCAGCTTGCGAAATTTCACCGTTCGTATAAACAAGGCTACACATTTCCATGGTACGAAACATGCTACGCTAACGTATAACAAAGGCGAACAAAATAAATAAATAAAGGCCTCGCGGTGAGTTGATTTTTCTCGATGATTGAGGTAATTGTTTGCGGAACACGAGGTAATGACTCGCGCGCACTACCAAAAGCGACGCCGCAAAGGTCGCCTCTTCGTTAAGTAGTTCAAGAACAACTTGCAGTGACTAACGTATACCAAAATTTTTCGCAACACGATGACGATGTTTTGCTTCCATATTTACGAAAATAATTGTTTACGTGAGGTTTCATCAATCGGGGTATCGGTGGGAGACTATAGAAAATTTACAATACGGCAATTATACACGTTGTTGTACGTGTTGCTTCATTCGATTTGCGGTCATTATGTAACTGTTATTTACTGTTGATGACTGTTTATTGTTGCAGGTACATTGTGGTTATTGTACTTTATAGTGCAATTTGCGTGTTGCGAAAAATCATTTTTTACGTGTGCAATAAAAATGTGTATAATTGAAACCATGCCTTTTTTATTTAATTTCTCTGATGTAGGAGTTATTTTTTAGGGTTTTGTGTGAACTTTAATGAGAGTTCGATTTGAAAATTTTTCTGAAAGGTCAATCAGGAAGTTTTAAAGGATTAGAAGATTATGTTTGGGAACATTTTTTAAATATAAGCTCTATTATATGAAAAGGATTAAAAGATTGACTGAAAGTGATAAGTTGCTGTAAAAATTTTTTTTAAATGTACTTAATTTTTTACATTGCGTTTTGGATATATCAAACTTTATCAGAAAGCTTTGTCAGTTTGTAACTAAATTAAAAAAAAAAAAAATATACGATTCAGTTTAAAATTAATCTCAGGAATATGAATTTGTAGACATCAAATAATCGAATTTGGAATTATTGATTGAAATCTTTCTGACTGTATTTTCTGGTAATTTTATCTAGTATCTATCAAGTTCCTCATAATTTCATTGGGTCAATATTTTCAAAATCAGTTTGGTCGTCTCTTACCGAATTACCGATTTCCATCAAATTTTTTATACGTAAACTAGTTTTGAAACAAATGTATTTTTTATTTTGGGCTGAAAATTAGTTTTTTCCGAAAAATTAAGATTTTCAATTAGGCTATCAAATTCAGAGTGACCTCACTTTTCTTGAAAACTTTTTTCAAATCGTTATTTCTCATCGTAAAATCTATGGATTCGAATCATTTTTGTATGAAAACTTTCGAAATCGTATGAAATTATGAATAATGAATTATAAATATTACTCGTAGCATTGTTGAATTGTTATCAGCGTAAATGAAAAAAGTGTAAAAAATTTTTGAGTAAGTTATTTTTATACTGCATCATTCTTTTTTTTTCCGTTTTTTTTTTTTCATTGATTGGTAAGGGTATGAACTACATTCTGTAAAAACCGTTACACGCAAAAACGTTTCGTTCGTAAATGAAAATTGTTTTTCGAATTTCCAACCTGTCATCACCAAGTGAGTATGGAATTTTAATATATTTTCACTTTTCTTGATCTCAAGACACTGTGATATGTTCCATTTAATTGTTATATATATTGATAACGAAAATAACAAACAAAAAATTCCTAATTAAATGTTTAACAGCTCGGAATACAACTTGAAATCAAGCTTTTGCGCGGATTACTAGATTGCTAAAATACTCATAATCACACATAATTTCATAAGAATACTTTCGTTTTTATTTCTTTAAAACATTCTATTAAATTTTGATGTTAATTTAAAATTATGAAGGTAGGTATATTGTGTATCGGAAAAATGTTCAACAGGTGGAATTATGTGATAATGTCGCATTATCCATTTTTTATCAAATATTCTAAATTTTCCGAAAAATTCCCTTACATTTTGAAGCAAAACGAATACATATAAAAATATTATACCACGTTTGAAAAATGTTCATTTCATGTTAAACCAAATTAATTCTACAACATGTTCAACGTGCCTAAGTTTCAATGTTTTTTTGGTTAAACAAAAATGCGTTTCGTCATTATACTATTTCGTTTAAACATGGGTACATTAAATTATTTTTATAAGAAATCTCAATTTTTGCAATTTTATTTGGGAAATTTATTGAATTTTAGAATGCTTCACATGTGAAGTCCAAAAGTATAAAATCTAGTGTTTAACCATTATTCAGTTTCTCGAATATCTCCGCGTTTAAAAGCATTTTATGAATTCCTATACAATAGCTTCATTGAGTCATCTTCATGTAGAAGCAATAGGCGGAGAAATATTACAATTAAACCAAGTCAACGCAAGTCAATATAAATATAAAAGTTATTCTCAAGAGACACTGACAAAAATTGATTTTATGTCATATTCCGTGTAATGCAAAATAAAGTTAGGAAATTTTCATTAAAAATTTACATTATTATCGAATGGAACATACTACAGTGTTTTGATATCAAGAAAAGTGAAAATATAATAAAATTTCATAGTCACTTGGTAATGACAGGTTGGAAATTCGAAAAAAAATGCTCACTTACGCACGAAACGTTTTGGCATGTAATTTTTTTACAGAATGTAGTTCATACCTTTACCAATTAATGGAAAAAAATGGGAAGAAAAAAAATTAATGCAATATGACAATCATTTACTCTTTTTTCATTCACGCTGATAACAATTCAACAATGCTACAAAAAATATTTATAATTCATGATTCATAATTTCATACCATTTCGAACGTTTCCATACAAAAATGATTCAAATCCAAAGATTTACGATGAGAAATAAAGATTTGAAAAAAAGTTTTTAACGAAAGTGAGGTCACTCTGAATTTGATAGCCCAATTAAAAATCTGAATTTCTCGGAAAAAAACCAATTTTCAGCCCAAAATACAAAATACGTATGTTTCAAAACTAGTTTACGTATAAAAAATTTGCGAGATATTGGTAATTTGGTAAGTAACGACCAAACTGATTTTGAAAAGACTGACCCCATTATAAAAAATTTTTTTATGAATCAGAAAATTACTGTATGAAAAATCTTCTATATAAATTACTCTTCCATTTTTGATATATATTTTATAATAGAGTATTTTGAATTTTTTTAGCATTATAATACCTGGCCTAGGATCGCATAGAAAACATCCACATGAGATGACAGGTCGATGTTCAGAGGACCTTGGTTCGACAGTGCCTCGTCCGTCTCTCGTTGGTCGTCGAAAACGTCCAGCTGCACCCTCAAATCTGGCACATGATTTTTCCTTTTTCTGTAATCACACGTTGCGTTCGCTCTTCACGTCTATTTTAACCCTGGCAGGGCTTAGTAGCGTCAATGTCAGCGTGTTACTTCCCAAAAAAGCCTCTCTTTATATTTAAAACAGCTCAATTTCACCGATTTTAAGTAACTATTCCCTCATGGCAGAAATGCGCCAACTTGCTGTAAAAAGTTTACGTAAAATGTCTGCATAAACTGTATACAATCAGTTTCATTATTATCTTCATTAAACTGTTCACTGAAGGTTTACATTAGATTTACGTTGACAGTTAGCATCAACTTCGTGTAATCTCATTTGACCTAACCTTGTTCTCAGATTTATACAATGTTTGCATGAACTTTACGTAAACTTAATGTGAAGAATTAAAGTAAACTATACGTATAAAAATATTTCTGTAAATTTAACAGCTCACAAAAGTTGAATTGGTACTCAGAAACAAACGCAAAGACGAATGTGGCACGTTTTTTCTCTTTTTGAAGACTATTAAAAAAAAGTAAACAAGGGGTTACAACTCGATTCAAGTTCAAGGCTAAATTTAGAACTTGGAAGGGTTTTTCACGATACGAGGATCACTTCGAAGTTTACTATAGGGAAACTAATTATTTCTTCAGGGAAGCACAAACGAAACGACTTTGGGAGACCCGCGTTCCAGTAAAGCGCGAATGCAGGTGGGTTGTCTGCTTCGTGTCTAATTCGAGCTCGCGGAGAAAACGGCACTAGGAATGCAAGAAGGAAACACACATGGAGAGCCCAGTCATCAGGCATATTTGAGTCTATTTATCGCCTTCTGGTACAGCGTTTCGTTTTCTTCACATTTTGTCACCCTTATTTACATTCTGAATTTCGAAAAATTGAGATAGACGTTGTTTTCCCAACGATTATGATGAAAATCTCATAAATTTTTACCGGGTATGGCTTTTTGGGTTTTCATGTTCATGAAAAATTTATCAAACGACGGAGTTGGAACGCAAGAAGCACGGAGTTCCGTGCTTGGTGCGTTCTTCTTGCGTCCCCGAGCCTTTACCAGTATTATAAAATTAGTATAAATTACTACTCTTCACAATACGATGAGACTTGGTCAATATCAAACTAAAGCAGGAGTATGACGCTCTCCTCTGAAATGCATGTAAAGCTGAAACTCATTAATACCCCGGTGCCACGGTGGTCCCAAATCTCGAGAACCTGGCCAAAATTCAAAAAATGAAGTTTCTCCGAAGTAACTTTTCGTGGTCACACCTTGTACATAACCTATTGATGAGTGTTTTTCAAAAATTGTTGTCAGAAAAATTCATTCTGAAATCGCCTTTCCAACGAGCTGCATCGCGCGTTTGTGGAGAGTTCAGATTTTTCATTTTTCCGTTGCGTAAAAACAAGAGTGCAGCGAATTTTTTTTTATCAGCAGAAACAGATACGTTTAATAAAGGTATGTGTGATGTAATTATGACAATAAAATTTTTGAGCAACTTTTCAAATCTAATCTATAAAGAAGAGTGTCTGTATGTTGTCCGCTCATCACGTCCAAACTACTGAACGGAACGTCCTGAAACTTTGCACAGTTATTAACCATGTTCGTCTGAAGGTTATAGACATATTTTTATTAACGAACTGATATGGCCTATACCCCCACCTACACCCACGTTGCACACACACACACACACACACACACACACACACACACACACACACACACACACACACACACACACACACACACACACACACACACACACACACACACACACACACACACACACACACACACACACACACACGCACGCACGCACGCACACACACACACGCACACACACGCACAGACACACACATTGGATAAAACATTAACTAGAATGAAGGCGAGTCGACGAAAACTTTGATTCATAGGATTTTTTGTCTCAAAATTGCCTTTCAAGATAAGAGACATCATTATTATAAATTCCATAACACACCTCAATTACCCCCTACTTTTCTATTAGAGTAGCTTAGAAAGGGAAGAGGTGAAAAGAGAAGGGGTCTTTATCAAAAGCCGCGCCTTTCCGAATTGTGAGTGGCCGAAACTGAATTATTAATAATTCTCTAAATTTCGCGAATTCACTATATAAAAGTGAAAAGTCAAAACTTTATTCAGGGTACAAATCCACATTCCGCGTTCGATTGTCATGAAATTTCGCATACATATTATGCATGCTCCCGGACGTGTCAACGTGATATTCATTAGTCATATTTTTGCATGGTTTTTTTATAATAATCAATCACAGTTTCCGTGTGGAATACATTAAGCAATATGGCGGACGGTATTGACCGTGTTGACAAGAACACTATCGATATATCGATTATTGTTCAGATACTCTATTGATTGTCCGTGATTTGTAAAATGTAAACAAATGTACAGAGCAACAGAAATACATAACATACGTGACAATCTATTGATCATCTATTAATTGAAAATCTATTGATCATCTATATATCGTTACAAAAAAAGTGCAATTGTGAAGTAGAATTCTGTTGAATATCGAATTTGATACTGCCAGTCGGAAGTAGAATTAACTTTTTTGTCCTTTATTTACATCCTTTTTGATATTTTTTGTACTGTACGTTTTTTTTTGAAAGTTTGTGTTTTGACAATGCGAAAACAGATTGTGATTTTCTTAAATTTTTTCTGGTTATACTTATGTGTGCTTAAGTGCTTAACTAAAAAAACGAACTGAAACTGTAACTTGAGTAGCACGCAATGTCATTGGTCAAACAAATAACACGATACATAGCTTCATATGTGTAAGGCAAGGGTGTAGCTAGAAATTAATGGAACCTTGAACAACCCAAACAAATTTGTTTGTTTTTAATTTTTTATTTTGATGTACGTCGACTTTGGAAAAAAAATTTTTTTTTCTTTTCGCGGGAAAATCCGCTACACTAAAATTTTACTTTTTTTCTTATGGCATTGAACATATTATAATTTTTTTCATCGACAACACATTTTTTCATAAACAATAACTTTCATTTTTAAGGTTGACGGCATTCATTAAAATCGAATTAATTCTATTTTCCTCTTATTGGCTTAACACATGTTGATGAAGTAACGGGATGGTGGTAATGAAACTAGAAATAGATTTTTTAAAGAAAGTCATTTTTATACCAATTATAAATAATTATACCAAGCATAAGTATGAGAAAAGAATTTTTTATATTGCAACTCTTGTGAATTAAACTGATTAAAACTTCATCCTTCGCTTATGATTATTTCATTTTTAAGTCATGAAAAATCATATTGGTGTTATTCGTGTTTATTTCACCTTTATGGAATTCTTCACTTCTCATCAGATAATGGAAATTTCATGAATTTTTTAAATAAAATAAATGATATGGATCAGAACAATCTTTAACGTAATAACTATTACTTATAAACCTATGAAAAATATTATTAGCGTAAGTAATTAGGTTGATTACGTTTCAGACGTTAAGGTCTTTATTAAGTCAAGTACGCTCGAAGGGAAGATTACTGGATCTAAATATTTTTTAAGTTCAATACGAGCCTATGAAGAGTTTTCTTTAAATAACCTGAGACATGTAATCATATCGACTGAATTTTGTATTTCATCATTAGGATAAGAACCCTTGAAAAACATGAAAACACATTATCGAAATACGAGATCGACGTTTATTGTGTTATGAAGTGCAATGTCAAATCAGGACATGTTTTCACAAAGTTCCTTAAAATGAAGTTAATTAAGGTTAGTTGGTATTTCAGTGAACTAATTTTATAAGCAATACATGAAAAGACTGTTAAGAGTTAAGGGTTTCACATTGTCGAATAAACATCAAACTATTACTGGAAACATCTTCTTTATGACTGTGCTTTCCCTTTTCCAACCTTCGTCTTGACGGATGATAAAAATTAATCCAAGAATTTAAGATATAAGAATGCTACTCAATATATGAGTGACCAAATCCAAACCGAGTGTCAATGCGGAGTGAAGCCCGCGGGTGCCAGCTAGTTATTAATAAATAAAGAACCCTTTTTTGACAAATAATCAGAATCCTAGAGAAAAAATATAAATAAATGGAGAGAAATGAGTTTATTCAATCGTGTTAAGTTATGGAAATTTTTCAGAGTTGTTCCTCGCTCTTTTTTTCATGAATATCAGAAATTTAGCTGCCTCTGATTACCTCTCATTTGGCTAAGATTTTTTTGCAAAGTATCAAACTATCAGATTATGAGATGTGCAAATACTCAACTATTTGCTGCAATAATTTTATTTCTTTGCTTGAATTTTAGTTTCCACTGACGAAAGTCCGTCAAATGGTTTAACAAGAGAAGACATTTTTATGCTCCTAAAAAGTTGCTGGAGTAAAAACCTGTCAGAGTAATACACAATTATAAAAAAAGAAATGACTTGAAAGTCGAAAAAATCTTATAAATCATCCGAAGAAAAAAAAGGAGTTCTGCGTTAAACGATTTTTCAAATAAAAGAAAAAAGGTCGATAAAATTGATCAAAAAATTCCATGTCATATTACAACTCGTTTCTTGGGGTTTCGAAATAGACAGATCAAAATTCAAGGAATATGCTTTGGAAACAGCGAAATATGCCAACGAGTGCTCATATGATTCGTATTCATGGTCACCAAATTATTGATCATTCCCTACTTTCCATTGGTCAGATGTCCGAGGAAGCTCAGGAATCATGCAATAAGTTCATTAAAAAATATCGAGAAGATTTTTCGCAGAAATGCAGTAGAGAAAAAAATATCAAAGACGTTTTTCGAAGGCTCTTGGTAGCATCTGATTCTTTGCTTTTCAATTTACGAAAACTGCGAAAAAAATCAACGAAATCCTTGTCTTCCGAAGCATTTACACTGATAGTTCAACCTTCTTCTGTAGAGTCAAAGTTCTGTGACTCTGAACAGGAAGTAACTACTGAGAACGATAGTGATAGTGATAGTGATGATGAAAGATTGTATATCAGTATGGAAAACAATCTCCTACGTTATAGTAGAAGATTTTTGAAGTAAATTAGTGCATAAACTAAAAGTTATAACTGTAATTAGTGCTGCACTAAGTAGAAAATTTGTATCATAACAAAGTAAACTGAGTCACTATTCTTGATATTTTTCATTGATTTTGTTTATAAGAATTCTTTTTACCCTATCCTTCACCAAATGATTATAAATATTTATGAAAAACATATTTTGCATGTTTGTTGGAAGTTTATTAACTTCATGACACGCTTTGAAGCATAAATTTCAAATATAATGTATTACATTAAAATTAACTCAAATTTTCGTTCGGAAAAACACGTTCAGAATTGTTAAAACACCTTTCCCGTTATTTTTATGCTTCATTTTCGTTTAGATTTGAAATCAGCGATTCAAAAAACCTGTATACTCGACATTTTATCTCAATCAAAGAAATCCCTCGAATTTCGGCCAGATTTTTGCGATTCTGGAGTTATGTTCCTGGAGTTATGTTTTCTAGATGTTCAATTATTCTTTAGGATGTTACAGATTATCCCGTAATAAGGGTTATTATGACATATGAAACAGACTTGAAAAATCAGTGTTGCTAATGAATCTATGAACTTAGAAAGTGTTGAATTTTTTTCGATTTTTTTATATGAATTTTATTAAAGCGTCGAGTCCTTAAGGTGCTACTCGCAACATCAAAATGAATAATTGAAAACGAAAATTCACATCTATAAATAAAGGGAAACAAATGGCACACTGATAAAGTTAATATTTACTCGTGTAACGATTACATTAGGGACCCTATGAGTTACGTAAAAACTTTATGCGGAAGCAAAGCAGAAGAACATTATTATATACGCAATGATTTGTTTATAAGCGACTCACCTCAGATCACTCAAAACAGGCAGAAGTTTGAGTCCTTGAAAAACAAAATAAAAAACATCATTAACTTTCAACTGGAGATCATGAATTTTTCATTTGTACTCAAAATTTCTGAAAAAACTCGGAATGGTTGTCACAGCCAAATCATAACTTATGACAATCTCTTTTTTTTATATTAATAGAAAAGAATTTGTTTCTGATATATAATAGTTGTTATCTAAATTGTATCAACTGCATTAATACTGTTGTCGTGAATTCTATAATTTACATTATTGTGCCAGCTATTACGTTTGTTCAGCTTTTTGAAATTGATTAGATATAGTTTTTCACTTCCACTTTTCAACTTAAGACGGAAAAAAATAAGGCTTTAATGACTTCAGATTTACCGATAAATTCATTACGAATGCGGACTCGATCTTTCAAAGCAGGTGCAGATATGACTAGACAATTGATAAATGCCAGCAACGCAGTTTGGTAATCTTCTTCCGTCTCTTTTTGGAGCTCGTCCACGACGAGGCGTAACCGGTATCTCTCTTTTTTTCGATCCTGTTTCATGGTCAAAAACAATTCGAGATAATTATTATTCTTATTTTTATTCCATCTCCAATCTTTTGGAATTTAGAGCCTCTGTTGTACAATTACAATTACAATCTTTCAGGTACCCCAAATCCAGATCCCTAACTTCAAAAACAAGATTACCCAGGTAACTTAAAAAAAAGATACCTGATAAATGTGGAGGGTGTCAATGGCACGTTGCCGAGCATCTTGGCTATAGACGCATAAGGCCGAGAGCAAGTTGACCACTCTTTTTTTCACGGACGTGCATGCCGTGTCCAGTGCTGAAATGAGCCGAGTCAGGGACGGTTCTTGTCAAAGTTTAAATGACGTACTTACCGGAGGCGAGTTTGCTGCAGTAATCAGGGTTGTCCACGATATAATCGAGGCCGACGTTTGAATCCATGGCGACGCTCCTTCTTTTGGGAAGGATGCCCCTGGCGTCCCTTCTGTAACTTTTTCCAATACCCGCTTGGTTATGATAAATTATCAAAAAACCGTTGATTCATACGTTTTTAAAAATATTTTCTTCTGAGACACACAGTTGAAAACAATTCAATAATTCCCACTTGCTTGATTTTCCAGTCAATGATTCCTCTCATCGAATTCATGTGTGGGAAAAAGTACGTTAGAACCCGGGATCCGAACCCGGGCACGCCCGATTACGCGTCAAGCGCTCTACTAACTGAGCTACTTCTGGACGTATTCATTCTCACATTGAATTCAAGTCAATTTCCCCAATAACTGCATTATAACTATTTATAACACTATCCAAATCGTAATTCACAAATATGTCCATTTGAATTAATTGTTGTTTTGACTCAGTGGGATGTATGGATATATTTGTGAATTCGTAAGTAATTATACGTTCCTCTTCAAAAATATATCTACAATGGTATCGATAGTATTCTGAGCTATGTAAATTTATAACCATTCAAACTCTAACAGGAGAAGATAATTAATACATAATTTCTATCAATTAACATACCGTGTGTCCCGCGGTTTAACTGGACACCTGAGTTGAGTTGGCAGCACTGATCCTATGCTTTTCTAATGGAATCAGTGCTACCAACTCAAGTCAGGTGTCCAGTTAAAACCGTGGGACACCCGATACATACATAATTTCTACACTTTCTCATTAGAAATAATATCAAAAAGCATTTGAAATGAATTCACCACTGTAGTTTGATATACACAAAATATTTTACCGAACCAAAAAAAAAACGACATCTCATTACTGATGTTTTAAATCACACACTTTACCTTATAAAAAATTTCCTATTAAACCGGATAGCAGATGTATATAATATCTGAGAAACACATTTTTACAATGTGTAACCTCCATTATATCCTTTAGTATTATTACATGTGAGACTTCAAAGAATAATTTTTGTATATGCTCACATAAAGTTTATCGCTAAAAACAGAGAAATTAAACTTGTACTAAAATTGGTCAATGAACTTTCTTTGATAATTTGTACGAAAATCGACATTTCTCATTCCACCTTACTTTCCCCTGTACATATTTCTGAATTTTATCATGTTTCAGGATTGATTGCTTTCTATTCGTAGATTTTTGAAGAGGATTGCGAGAATGTTTCCGGAGTATCTTTGAGCAATGATTAAATCATAACGTCTTCGATATCGTATGTACAATAGCTCGATTCGCGATGTCGAAAGAAATGGGGAGAAACGAGACGGAGCTGTAGTGAAAGAGGCGATGTCAAGTGGGAACCCAAGAGAAAGACCATAAGATTGCGTCATGCCGGGCGCACGCACTTACATGACCGAGTCATGTTTAAAAATAGATTGCCCGATATTGAAGGCCCATTATGATGCTGTAATTTATGTTCGGAGTTGCAAAAATCACGTAAAATCAGAAATCGGAAATTTTTCGAAACTAAAGATGACGAAAAATGTATGGACTCGGCGATATGCGAGGGGATTTCTCGTTAGGAGATCGATATGGGATAAACGATAGTAAGAGGAAAAAATCTATAACTTCTTCAATGTTGGTCTTGAACTTTGGAGTCAAAAAAGAAAACCTTCACTTTCAGGAGAACTTTAACACAGTGACGTCGCAATTAGAAGAGGAAGGAGGGGCAGCATACTCAATTTGCCCCTTCCCCTACTTGTGAATTAGAAATATGAATTTAATGTAGATGTACTTATGAATATGCAATTAAAAATTTCAATTTTTTTTACAATTTAACAATTATCAGCAGGGTTGTAGACAAAAAAACCTGGTCGGGGTATGGCAATCACGGGCCCCTTTATCATTTTCTAAATTTTAAGTTATCAGAATATAATAGTTCATGTTTATTCAGTAGAAAATCGCATAGAAGATGATTAGGAAAAATTAGGTGTTTGCTCATGTATAAAAGTTCAATTGACGTCAAGAAACAAAAAACTTAAACAAAATTGAAATGGATCATATATTTTCCGAATCGTACAACGAGTACAAACTGAAAATACATCGCGGAGTTTTCGTAATATAAAAGTAAGAGTTACAGATAAACATTCAGCAGAAAATATAGATGACGAGAAAGTTTTGTATATTGTTGCCAATCTGTCGTTTTTTACTCGATAAACTAATTTTTCCTCTAAAAATTATTGAATCTTACTTCAAACACGCTCTGCATGCTTCTGCTAAGGCGAAGGTGTTGATAATGTGGTTGAAATTCAATTTTCTACCAAATTCTGACTCTAAGCAGAGAGTTGCTAGTCCTGAGATGTGGGTTTGAGAGGAGCAAGATTTTTGGAAATATTTTATTCTTGAAAGCACAATGAAAGATCGTTCAGCGCTTACGTCAGAAACCGGTAAAGTACAAAAGATTCAAAGTGCAACGGAAGCATTTGGAAAAAGTGCATTTAAATTTTTTTCATTGATCATATTCAAAAGTTTCAGTGGTTTGAGATCCTCTTGAAAGTTCGATGAATAAATATGTTTTAGATGAATGATTTCATTCCGCAATTCGTCAGATACGTCAGCTGGGTATTTTCGAAAAAAAATTTGCTTTTTTATTTGTGATCTCTTCTTCGTCCATTTCTGGACATTTCCACAGAAAATAAATAATTTCATTCAAATTCTTCGCAGCTCCAAAGCGAGTAGTAATCTGAGCATTAGAAAACTAGACTTTAGGAAAAATTTACCTTGGAAAAATGGATTAGAAAAGGTCAGCTTCTACCTCAGAAATCAGATTTGGAACAAAAGAAAAGATGATAAATAATAATTCATGCGTGCCGAAGTCAATGATAAAAAATACGTATCAAACATTGTTATCAAAATACGATTTGGAACTACGAAAAAACATTTTTTACGATACTTACGCAAAATTTTACGCCTAACCCGTCTTTTCTCTATATAAAATATCTCAATTTAATTCAATTTTAAAAACGCAAAAAAAAAAAAACAGAAATAAATAGGGAAATCGACGAAAAGTTGCTCAATGGTAAAATTAGTACTTTGAAATGGTAATTGATCGTTGCAAAGGTTCGTTTAACATTTAAGAAAAAGGTTATGGAAATACTGCGGTGCTAATTTCAATAATGTCGTATCGTTTATCTTGGATTTGTATTCTATGAAGCTTTTGTAAAACTTGGCATGTGTAATTTCAGGGATTTCTGGGAGTGCAAAATTAGACAATCTAGGGAAAAAAATGTCAAAATGTCTTGCTTTTGGAATTTATATAAAAAATCACTGTATCGCCGAAGTTGCCATCAATGTTTCATGAATTTTTGGCAATCTTCTACTCGAAAATGTAAGTTTTCAAACTTAAAATAATATATAATTTCTAATTTTAGAAATCTCTAATATCTCCTAAGACTCGAATCACTCCATAATTGATTACAGAATAAATTGTTAATAGATTATGTATATTAGCATGTCACTTATTTTGGCGATGTCGGAATTTTTTCATTCCGGGGCATTAAATTAATCTAGATGTAAAAGAATTTTGTAAAAAGTTTGAACCCAACCGGACATGATTAAGACGTGCTACAAAACGACTAAACTTTGAAATGGGATTTACATGTAGTTTTCCATACGTTTTGTTAAAAATTCATAAAAGTTATGATAAATGTTTGAAACTTGCCATAGTTTGAGTGTATAATGTTACGTTCAAGACCAAATTTTTCTGGATTATTCTATTACTGTTATCTATGTTTCTCAATTGTGAAACATAGATAAACACCGAAAAAGTACACGTTTGCCTTACAAGTTTATTATTTTTCACACAACCTTAATGTATGAAAACTCATTAAAATCAATAACATTTTTGACACTCGCTGCGAAAAAATTATAGTAATTATTACAATACTGTATAGTAAATGGGAATCACTCTGACATACTCTACTTTTTGCTAGATAATATAGCAATTTTTGTAATAAAATACTGTAAATATTGTCAAATGGTATTGTAGTTAATAGATATACTTTGTTGTAAGAACTCCTCTACATATTTCGTTCCCTACTATACTTCTACTTTTTGCAATATCATATCTTTATTCCTATTAATCCAGGTTTTTGAAAATTCCATACGGTTTTTTCAGTATACATTCAGTATAGGTTCTTTGTGCAATATTTTTCTATACTTTCTAGGTTTCTAGTGCATCATATTGTAATATTTTTTTCGAAAAATCGGAAAAAAGTCATGTATTTTTTTTTGTTCTCCATGCCACTGAGTCAACAGCCCCCCCCCCCCCCACCCCTGAGAGGGAAAGCGTTAAAAAGTAAAAAAAGATCGTGAACCTAAGTCCCTTTATCGGCCTTTATTACAATATATGTTTTTTTCACGTGAGGGCCAGCTTCTCTAGTCCATTTTAATGCATGTGTGAATAAGTTTCGGGCGAGAAAAAAAACGCGGTCGCCACCTGTTACCAGTTGGCTGAAACTCCGGCCTGCGCTTTACGTGGATGCGTCGGCGCGTGAATAAAAGGTAAAAATTACAACATGTATAGTAAAATTAGCATTGTAAGATTTTAAATTTTCTGACATTATATAGTAAAAACTGGCATTCATATTTTAATTTGAACAACAATAACGGTTATACTGCACTAATTATTTATACTCTAATAAGTAAAATATATATTGCAGTTTACAATTACAGTGTAAAAACTACAGTAATTTTGTAAATACTGCAATATTATTGTAAAAAGTACAATATTATTGTACTTTTTACAATATATATGACAGAAGGTACCAAAATTTTTTCGCAGTGATGTAATGCATAAATATTCATCATAAAAACGATCGCTGGGAGCCAATATCAATGGGTTATAAAATAAAAGACTTCCTTCTAACTTCCCATTTTTTTTCTCGAGCTTTCGGCTTTAATTAAGCCCTCTTCAGAAGATTTTTCACTTCCATGAATTCACATTAACATTCAAGAAATTGATTTGTTTTGATTGATTTTTTATTTTACAACCCATTGATATTGGCTCCCAACGATCGTTTTTATGATGAATATCAAAATTGGGGGAGTGTAAAGAAGCTGTTGTGATGCATAAATGTTTTGAGATTATCACTCGAATTGTTCTCCTAACTTAAAAGGATCTCATAAAATCTTATCAAGTTTTCCATAATCTTTCAAAATTATTCATGTTTCCAAGAATTGCGAATTCAGCGGGAGATTTCGATCTGAAAAAGTGTCTCGTATCAGCGGAAAAGATCTGTGTATTGGCCTTGATCCCGAAGGAAAAACATTGGAGGCCGCGCTGATTTGGCGAAAGAATCGTTAAATTATAATCGAAATGTGCATTCGGAGGCTTAACCAACTAATCGTAGGCAGCGGTTGGCTCTTGTAAAACGGCACTCACGGCGACCGGGGATACCATATCGGGCACCTCGTTAACCTCGCCTACCATCTCCCGTCTCACTTGCGCTCTCGCTCCTCCAAACTTTTTTCTCCCCCTGTCCTCTTCTATTTCTTCTTCGCCTCCTCCTCGTTTGCTAATCACATTAATTCGCCTATTTACCTATTTATTTTTTCCTACGACACTTTTTGCGCGTTGACGCGGTTTTTTTTTTTTTTTTATTCTTTCAACGGGCCTTATACGAAAAGTGACCAGACGTACTATAATTATACGTTTGGATTGGGCATGTTCTGTTTGCACGAAAAAACACTTAGGAACTGTGTAGCAATAAGAAAATATAAAAATGTATATAACTTTTGAAGAAGGTATGTAAATTTAACTTGTAGCGACTCGCAAAAAATAGAGTCGTTTTGAAATCCAAACTATCTAATCTTCAAAAGTTAGTCTTATTGGTTTATTATTTTTCTAAACAAAACTATGTTTAAAAATGTACACGAAAAATGCCAAAACTTTAACAACAACGTAAGCATCAATAATTGAGGTATTTTTAATTGTAAGGAAATTTTTAAGCTCGTGAATTTTTTTTGATTTCCCGATAAAATTTTGCAATTTAAGATTATAAAGGTTGAAAGATTCTACATTGCAGGTAAAAAAAAAATTTGTTAACTCTTCTTTTTATCGTTATTAAGCCTGGCGTATGAATTTGATAGTCTTTGAGTGAGGAATGAGTAACGTAATAAATTAAAGTTTTCTGACTTTCGAATTGCTGAAATCAGCTGTCAAAGCCGCCTTGAGTAGCGGGGTCATGGTTAAGACGAAAGTGAAAATTTCTATAATGTAAGAGACGAATTGATATTTTATGGTAAAATTGAATTTAATGCGATGGCTAAGATCTTTCATCACAAGAGAGGGCGGAGGTTAGGAGTCTTCATTCCTATCAAAAAGACTTTGAAATTTTTGAATTACATAAGTAAAAAAATTTCTTTCTCGTAAGTATATTTTAACAGATTCAAGATTTTTCAATCAATATTCAAAAAATTGCCAGATTTTTTCAATGTTTCGCGTATGAAAAGTAAACTTTTTTTCGCGCTCGTTATGAAACATATTTTTTTCACCGCATGAAAACAAAAAGTCGAAAAATTGTGAGAACAATATTTGCTTTCACTAATAATTAGAAAAAACTATTTTATCACAAAATGACACACATAAACTTTTAGATGAAAATAATTATCAAAATACATACTTATACGTACAAAAATACCTATAAAAATTTCTCATCGATAAACATACCTATCGAATACAAATAAAAAAAACAATTTTATTATTCAAAATATCCTCTGTAAAATATGCTTACTATTCATATATTTCATGAATGCATGAAATACAAAAAATCGTTTATTTTATAGTTTCAAACTTAAATATATCCATTTAAATATATTAAGTGGCTGTATTCATTATTATTAATAATAATTTATTCAGGTGTAAGTATTACAAAGTAGTTACAAAATCACCCCCCCGCAAGATAAAGCACTATTTGTCGCAGACCTGATACTATTGAAATTACTAATATACATTCAATCATAACAGTTTAAATCGATAATATATAATCAGAAATGAATAAACAAGGAAACATCTGTGAGACGAAAAAAATTACTCTGTATGTATTACATGAACCTAAACTTTTTTTAACACAGTGCATATTTGACATCATGATATTTATTCTCGTATTTACAAGAACAATGTATCCTTTATTAGAGTATCATTATCCTTATTATTATTTTTATCCTGGCCGTTGGCGTATTATGAACATGACTATTGAAACTTATATCCACTGGCAATTCATTGAATATACTATATTTGGTAAATCAAACAAAGTACATCTTAAAATTCGGTACTATTTTAAACTTCCTACAGGATCTGGTTCTGCTTAATTCATGATATTCTTTCTGCAATGTCCAAAAGAAGTGTAAAATTGTCTTCTGAACATGACCCTTACTTGAATTCAAGATTTTAAACTCATCATAAAGAAGTGCGGATGAATAGCTTCATTCTTATCAAAGATGATTTTAGCAATATGTTTTTGGATACTAGATAAATGCCTTGTGACCTCCTTATCAGTGCCTCCCCAAACCACAAATCGATACGACACTATTAACCAAATTAATGCAAAATGTACCGTAAGTAATTGAAAAAACTTAAATGAGGTATCTAACTCTCTCAGTTATGTTATTCACATGATGTCGTCATTTCAAATTACAATCCAAGAGTAAACCCAAATACCTCGTACTATATGTATACCCTGCCTATATTTTTACAATCACAATTTAACCGATTGATCATTGTAAACCCTAATTTGTATTCGATTAGGGCAACTATCCGCGTAAGAACCAAAGGCAACAAAGACTGTCTTATTCATATTCAGTGTCAAATAATTTTAATTCAACGATGTCTTCACTTTTCTCAGTTTAATTTCAGCCATCCTGATTACTTTCGCCCAAGTATCTTCAACAATAACAATCGCTATATCATCTGCAAAGACCATCATTTTACTTTTTTGCATTGCTTTACGCAAATCGTTTGCATAAAATAGTCCTTTGGGGTACTCCACACTTTAATACTTGTTCTTTACTCGTGTTCCTATTTAGTCTGACCACCTGCATTTTATCCATTAATTCATTATATTTATTATATGGAACTATTATCATTTTCCCTTCGAATTGTAGAATTTCCCAAACCAAGAGAAGCCGATATTTACAAACGTCAACTTCTTATGTGCATCTGTTTAACATCGACTACTAATAGAAAGGCCCTCATTCCAAATTTGCGAATCAGATGCAAATTCGAAATGTCTTGAACCAAAAAAAAAAACAGAAAGTTGTTGATCTCCAGAACTGGTTTAAGGTTTCAAGAAAGAGTCAAAAGAAAACGAAATTACAGTATTTTTCGTTGTGAAATAATGTTGTTACGCGGGAAACCACAAAAGTTTAAGAGAAAAGTGCGTGAACAATAAAAATGGCTTATACTTCAACATGATCACGAAAAAGATAAAACGATTGAAAACAACTTGCATTGTATTGTAATTCTTAAAAATTTTTTTAAAATTTAAAACTTTTATCAAATTAAAATTTGTTCCGTGCTCCTTGCGTTCCAACTTCGTCCTTTTTTTGTTCTTTTATAAAATTCTCCTAACTTCACGTTAAAGTGTCTCGTTTTTGATTGTAGGTCCCTTTTATCAGATCGCGTCACATATTCACTCTTTTCAACTCTTACTTAATTCTTTTTATCAATTAATCCTGAGAAATCAAAATAAACATTATCATCAGAAACGTCGATGATTTCGATCCCTTGAATAAAATACAGCCGAAAACTTTAAGCTGGCGATAATGATTGCGAACGACCGGAAGCATGGGATTGTCATTTCTCTAACAGTAAACGCGATATTGAGGCGCATAAAAGGCAACTGCGATTTCAATTGTGCACGTGCAGTCGATAAAAATGTTGCGATACCGAATTCCGCGAAATACCGCGCAATGAAACGGATCGATCCGACAATAAAAAATTATTTACGCTCGTGGCGAAAGTCCATGCGATCAAATTACAAACAATGTAAAGTAAACACGCTTTTTCGCAACAATTATTAATTCATCAATAAAGACCCTATTCGAAAACATGGAAAAAGGAGTGCAAGTTTTATCAAATATCAACTACAACCCAATTTTCGAATAATTTCTGGCTTAATTTGAACTGAATTTCAAGCTTTATTTTTATCAGAGGCAAAAATTTTCGATTAATTCGTATTTCAATGGATTCAAGATGTGTAAAGTCAAGATGCAGAATCTCAAGTAAAAGATTAAACGTTTCTGTATTTAAGAATAATTGTTGTTTAAAATAAAATGAAAAGGTAAATCCTTGAAAATTATTAGACAAGTAGAAAATTACCTTTAAGAAAAGTCAGATGTACAAAAATTATAAAATAAAAGATAACATAAAATTATATAGGTTAAAAGGTATAAAAAATCAGATATACAAAAATATTGTACCTATACAAAAATATACAAAAGATTTCAAAACGGAAAAAACAATGAGTGAATAGGAAGTTATAAAAACAAATGAATAATTAAATATGTAAATCAATAGATCATGAATTAAGTAATGAGGAAATAAATGAATATTTGTCAAATAATCTGTAAAATTACATAAATTGAATAATTACTCTACAGGGTGTCCCGAATTCCCACACACACGAAAAACCATGGATTCCTTATTCAATTTCAAGTCGAATAGTCCTGTATCACTTTTTATAAAACTCAAAATTTAAAAAGTTATTTAATCCCAAAATTTAAATAATAATTATGCTCTTTCTACAAGTAGGATTCGAAATCACGAACCCATCACTATAACTATCACTATCACCATCACTATCGTTCTCAGTAATTGCTTCCTGTTCATGGTTAGAAATCTTAGAATCTACAAAAGAAAATTTTCCTTTTATTTGAAAAATCGTTGAACGCAGAACTCCTTTTTTTTCTTCGTATAATTGATAAGATTTTTTCGACTTTCAAGTCATTTCTTTTTTTATAATTGTGTATTACTCTGACACGTTTTTACTCCAGCAACTTTTTAGGAGCATAAAAATGTCTTCTCTTGTTAAACCATTTGACGGACTTTCGTCAGTGGAAACTAAAATACAAGCAAAGAAATAAAATTATTGCAGCAAATAGTTAAGTATTTGCACATCTCATAATCTGATAGTTTGATACTTTGCAAAAAAAATCTTAGCCAAATGAGAGGTAATCAGAGGCAGCTAAATTTCTGATATTCATGAAAAAAAGAGCGAGGAACAACTCTGAAAAATTTCCATGACTTAACACGATTGAATAAACTCATTTCTCTCCATTTATTTATATTTTTTCTCTATGATTCTGATGATTTTCCGAGGAAAAGGTTCTTTATTTATTATTAATTGAAAAAGTTGCTCGAAAATTTTATTATCGTATTCACATCAGACACATCTTTATTAATCGTATCCATTTCTGCTGATCAAAAAAAAATTCATTGAACTCTTTTTTTCACGCAACGGAAATAAAAAAAATCTGAACTCTCCGCTAAGTACGATGCATCTCGTTAGCAAGGCGATTTCAGAATTAATTTTTCCGGCGAGAATTGAAAACTGCACTGTCACTCATCTCTAAAAACTCGCATCAATAGGTTTTATTCAGGGTGTGACCAAAAGAATTTATTTAGGAGGAACTTCATTTTTTGAATTTTGGCCAGGTTTCCGAGATTTAGGTCCACTGTGTTGTTAAATTTACAGCTTAGGCATTCAAATGTATGAAAAAAAGCGTTTTTCGTTTCGTGGAAGTGTATTGTCGTGTAATTTAATCCGCAAATTAACGGATGAATAAATAATTATTTGATAACGGTGTTCGATCGAGGACGCCAAGTGGGAAGTCGTTATCTGTCATTCTTTCGGCGAGGAACATCAATGACGGGACAGGAAGTGTTAATTTCTCCGTCACCTCTTCACACAATTTTTACAAATTTATAATTCCGATCTTTTGAGCTCCAAAAAAAGAAGGTTTTGCATGAATAAACACGATTTTAACATCGTTCCCAACTCGTCAAATAATTTAAGTTACGATCGAGACTAAAAGCCGAGGGTAAAAAGTGTAAATCTTTGAATTCGGTGGGAAAAAAACTTTGTTTACACACTGACATGAATTTTTTCAAATTTTCGTATTTAGCAGTTTGAAAAAAATGTGTGCTCGGTATTTTTTAATTTTCCAAGTTTTGATTCAAGACGATTACGATCTTACCATTTTTTTTATTTTTAAATCTTTGGATTTCGAGTTGTTTGAATTACACATCACGTACGACCTTTTCATTCGATATTTTAAGGATTTTAAATTATTGATTTAAAGATCGAAAATACAAAAGATTTTGCAAAGAAATCCTTTTGGTTGGAACGTATTATTTTGACAATAAATATTGGAGTGTCGAATTCAATTTCGTTATTATCTTGGGATCCTTTCTACATCTGCATATTAATTAAGTGATGGTGCTGAACCAGAGATAAAAAGAAAAGAAAAGGGAACTTGCAAACGCGGTGTTACACAACGTAATTTGAATTCCCTCGGGTGAAAAAAGGAAAGAAGGAAAGGTCACCCAGGAAAATCGTGACTTTCTAACTGCGCGACAACTAAGAAAATGAAAGAGAAAAAAGACAAAAGGGACGAGGAAAGAACCAATATTGCAATGTTAGTGAGTGAAACAATAGGCGTAAAAGTTTAGATATTTTTCGAATTTTGAGATATTCGTTCGAAAAAAGTTTCTTCATTTTCAAGCTTTTCTGTTACGCATTTTTTTTAGTGTCTGTTGATACCACTTCAAAAATTAGGAAAAAATTATTTTCAAATAATTTATCATTTTCTTATTATTATAAATGTTATTTTATGATTATTTTTCATTAAAAACATCATTTTACAATGATTTTTTTTAATTATAAAACTCGTAAACAATGAAACTAGAAGGAACCAAGCGAAATTTGTTGCTCTTCATGAATTTCAAACGAGAATTCGCAGTTTGTTATTAATCAAAAAAACGCATAAATTGAATGGAAGGTGCAACGCCAAAGCTTTTAGAATAAACACATCGAAAACAAATAGAGATCCTAAAATTTGGGATTCAGTGAATTTTCAATGATCTTGAAAATCAGCGAATGGATCACAAATTCATTACTTCGGATTCAAAAGAGAAGTATAAAAAACTGCACATTTTCACAAAAATATAATCCAAGTACATACAAGTAAGCAACACTTTGTAAAGCTACATTTTTTGTAAGTAAAAAAAGCTAAAAAAAAAGATAAAAAATCAGAAGGATCAATACGAATGATGAAATATTCAGAAAAAGTGTCAAGAACGGAAAAATGAAAAATCACACTTGAATAGAAAAAAGTATCATACACTGTAAAAAATCCAAATGAAATTCACTCTCTGATATTCAAATTACATACAATACTGTATGTAATTTTACTATGCTGCGTACAGTAATTTTACCACCTCAGCCATGCATTATTCCTAACCTAGTGGTGAAATCGCAGCACTGAATTCTTTAAAGTTGCAACCTGCTAGTAAAGTTACCATGTTTCTTTAAAATCACTGTGCTCAGTTTGAATAATATGGTTTGCCATCCTGGGGGCCTATCCTTGAAAACTTTCTTGTACGAGTAATCGTGAAATTTGGAATTTTTAAGCTTATTTTGTTGGTACGTACCAACAAAACAAGCCTAAAACCCCAAAATTTCCCTGATTGTCGTACGAGAAAAATTTCAAGAATAGGCCTCCTGGGCTTATTTTAACTTTCTCTAGTAAAGTTATTATTCACAGAATGGTAATATTTTACCATCAGCTGTGAACTTTTATACTCTGGGCATAGTAAATTTACTAGCAAAAATTTACTAGCAGAATGAGTTTGTTTAGCGAACAAAAACAAATTTGCACTATTAATGGAGTGCAAATTTGATTATTGTCAAAAAAACATAAAGTTTCTCGAAAAATACCCATCATTCGCATAGAATTCAACTTTCTTCATAATGTTTAGCCCGCGAAATATTGGTGTATGGTTTTGAAAATTTTTATTTCAGCTAACTGCAACACTTGCCCAAAATTTGACGTGTCAAACCGATTTTGAAGACGTCTTATGCGACCACAAAAAATTAGAGACCCAGATAAAGACACAATCCCAAAAAAAGGAAAAAAGAGGACTCTATAGGCATAGGTAGACTTTATGATAAAAATCTGAAAAAAATTAAAGGATTTTTTCTTTTTATTATTTGGAATAGATCTGGAGGCGTCAAAGTTAAAATTCCACCGAAGCTATTTAAGGATCACTCTATTGACTACATGAGCAGAAAACTGCAGAAAATATGTTGAATAGTGGATAATAAATCAAACTTATAAGCATAGAAAAAATCATAAAAATACACCGAAAAAGGTACGAAAACTTTGAATTTGCAGAAAAAAAATACATCAAATTAAGCTAAACTACAAAAACAACAAAAGGTTTCATGAAAATACGAGAATTACAATTTAGCACTCAAAAAATAAACATAAAATGATAAAAAGTTAGAAAACTATGGAGGACAAAAAAATTAACGTATGCTTACATAAAATACTTTACAATTCAGTAAGACACTAAAAATAAACTATACTTTAAATAGACAGGAAAAATTATAAAAACACAAACATTTACATATGAAAACAAGCATATTAACAATACTTTAAAGAAAGCTTTATACTACTGAAAGTAATTATTCGTAATTTTTACGTACTGATGTATGAAAATTACACTGTTAAAAATTTTTGTATTGATTTTTATAACTTTGTGTTGGAAGTTTTTTACATAAACGCATGTTCAATATAATATACTGTGCTCTTGAAATCGCATAAACGTTTTTGAAATTTAATAAACCTGTTTGCGGATTTTCATAAACTTGTATATAGAATATTCAAATAATACAAGTATATTAAAATCCATATACTGGTTTGTGAAATTTAATAAACATTGAATGGATATTTTGTTTAAACTTTCAAAAACAAACAATTTGATAGTTTTCTTCAGGATATCTTACTACAAGCTTTTGAAAATTTCGAAATAACTCCAGACAAATTTTTCGTTTCTAGTAGGATATTTGAACCTAGAGCTGATGTCACATCTGAACAATATTATTTTCTTTTCAGATCATATGCATTCAAAGGGTTAATGCACAGGCCTAGAACTTTCAATGAACACTGTATAGTTAATGAAAATGAATAACACGTTCCAGTAAAAATATTATTACATAGTTTTTTGAGATTAATGATATTAAATTATGCTTGTATTAGGAATTCGACATACATGTTTATTAATTTTGAAGAACGTGTTTATAAGTAAGAACATGTTAGAATTCTTACAGAAATGAATCAATTTTAATACACTTTTATACATTAAAGTGCATTAAATTGAAGCGCAGTGTATGCGATTGGGATTCAATATATATAACTTTAGCATTTTCAATAAACTGTCTATAGATTTTAATATACGCGAATTATTTTTAATTAGAAAAGTTTATTAATTCTACTTTAACATACTAGTTTATTAGTTTTCATACAACCTTAATATATGCAAGTTCATTAAAATTAATAACATATTTAACAGTGCATTATAGTATCGGGAATTTCCGATACACTTATTGAAATATAATATTCATAACTTTTACACTCTTTCTCACGCTCTGAGTTATATATGCATATACATATATGCATTCCATTATATTTGTAGTAAAGAATAGAAATGTCGAGTAACATGTACAAATAGACAATTTACTCAAAATACGAAAAAAATTATTTAAGCTATGGTTATATTTTCATAAATGTATGAGAAAATTTTAATAGTACAAAAATTTTCATTATTACCTATAAGAAAAATTTATATTACTTCCAACAATGTAACTATACAGAAAATTTTAGAAACTAGAAAAAATGACAGAAAAATAAAACTACGAGAATTTGCAGCGATAAAGTACAAAAACATAGCAAAAAAACTAGAAAAAATTTAAGAAAAGCGCTAAAGCTACCTTCAAACACGGAAAATATTTATAAAATCTACGAGAAACAATAAAAAAATTTATCACTACTTAAAAGCAACTTAACCATAAAACAAAGTTTTAAATTTCATTATCACGTTTTTTCGATACTCAAAGAATATTTTTCTTTTTTTTTCCAATATTTTTCGGATTTTGGTGTTTTTGATATCAGCATTTAAGAAACTTTCGATTTGTTTTCTTAACTTACTGTACTACTCTGTTTTTATAATTATTATTACTTGACATTTTTTTATCGAATTTTCTTCTTATTCTTTTGTGTATCTTCTGGTAATTTTTGATAGCTTTTGTAAACTTTATTTACTCGAATATTTTATATTTATTTATAAATGAATACACGGGATAACCCATAATTTTACAATAAGCGAACGCGCATACATAATCTCCTGTAAGAAAAATAAAATGAAAAGCAAAAAAACAACTTCTCCACCCAAAAGTCATTCGAAGAAAAAGAAACAATGCACTAAAATAATAAATGTATCTTTAAATAATTGTAATTTTCTCTAATGTTTAATTAAAACTGTGATAAATTTTTTATGTACGTTATACACATTTTGCAAGAACTTTTATAGTTCTTTATAACAATTTTTATGTCTAAGTGAATAAACGAAACTTGGATGTTACCATTTTCAATCCCAAATTTTTTTTAAACATTATTTTGCCCTACCAACATGTCATTAAAAAATTAAGTTTTCATGGCCTCCTTCAATTGCCAGTATCAAATTTTCGCTGACAATATTTTTCGCTCTTCTTTATTGTTTTCTATAAAAAAAATTTTCTTTTTCCTTCAGTACATTTGCCATTCTATCATTTTTGAAAAAATGCGACTTTTTTCTACTACGTCGCCTGTAAAAGGTGACCGATTTTTTAAGAACATTTTACTTTCATTTAAGGAAAAAAATTTGTTTCACTTTCTCTCTCGACACTAAAAAAAGCAGCAAAAAATATGCATCCTAGAAGTACAAAAAAATAATATATCACGTTATAAAAAACCACGATTTCTTATTAGTGTAATAGCTACCCTTGATGCACTTGGAATAACTGACCTACGCGCTCATTAAAAATAAAATTTGTAACTCTGTCAACATAATGATATATTTTTTCTGCACTCATAAAAAAGAGGAGATAAAAAAGTATGCACTTTGTGCAAACTTTCGTAAAAGGAAACTTACTTTTTTATCGCAAGAGACTCGTAGAAACCGGCAGTGTCTCAAATATTAGGTGAAATTCATCTACTGTCATTTTCTCTACAAACTGCAATGCCAAACAATGACAATTATATCCCAAAGAACCTCCTATTTTCCTAATTCAGAAAAAGTTATAACCGAAAAAACCGTCACAGACAACTCGAAGCACGGGGGAAAGTGCGATTTCCCAACGCCCGATCGCGGCCTTGCGCGCTTTTATCCGTTTCACAAGAGCACAGATCCCCATCTGAAAATCCAATATGCATAAATGGCCATCGAAAGCCGCCTAATGGCTCTCCCAGCGCGTCATCTCGATCTTGTGAAACTCATTTCGCACGCGGAAAATCTTTACATAATTTTTCAAGATCCAAGTTCATCAACAAATTAACAAATCGTAGTTGTCAGTACCGATTATTGTCCTCTGACGACGGGCGTACCTGTTTTTTCCACTTTCTCATTAATCCGAGTCGTGGTGCATCGCGCACTGGGAAGACTTTGAGATTTTCTTAAGGGTCCGCGGAAACCGCGTCGCGGATAAATGCGCGAAGTACGAGCAAGTTCGAGTCGTGGCGCGTGACTAAGAGTGAGAGGGCAGAGCCCCGCTGGGTCCGCGAGACCCCCCACTCCGACTCCCCACACGGTAAGACAGGAGCGAAAAAAACATCAGAAGACGTACATTTTCGTATCAAGGGGGTAAAAACAAGCGTTTTTCCAATCCTACACTGAGAAGTGGAAGTCATCACGATGACAATACGTTTTCAATTTCTATTCAACACCTGACATAAGAAATAAGAATACATCTGCCTGTCACAAAGATGTGTATTCGTATCGGAACGAAATCATATTATCTTATTGTCCTGGTAGGTATCTGATATCGTTCTTTGCAGCATCTGCCCATATTTCTAGGGCAACTAAAAAGTATTGTCCCTTGCAGTATCTTATCTTCAGCATGACAATTTCAACTCGAGTGATCACTACACTGTGATCACAGTGAAGAGAAGTCTCTGGATCACTGTCACATATGAATGATGGGTTTGAATTATTAGATGGATGATTGATTCTTTGCACTATTGTCAGCTCAATTGACAGTTCGGACATTGATTTTGTATCTTCTCACTGTTTTTTGCATTTATTTCTATTAGTATCATTATATTGATTTTTATGCCAATATTGTTAGATATAAATTTTGTGTTTAATTACTTAGATATCCATAACCTTCCAAGATTCGTATCAAAACGAATGTGTTAATATGTTAATTCCAATTACATGATGTGTGCATAATATGCATTCCGGTTTAATTGGTCATTTGATTTTGATTTTGTTTAAATCACATAAGGCCGAACGCAGGAGAGAGGAGTAGGTCAAGGTTTAAAACCACTCCCAGAATTTTAAAATTGTCAACTACACTAGTCAACAAATTTTTCGACAGTTGCGACAACCTGCGGAAATAAAATTAAGGGGGGGGGGGGTAAGGGATCACTTGGAAAAAAGACACTATTTTTGCTGCTTTTTCATGGAGATATAGCTGGAAATAATAAATGTAAACTCTTTTTAAATTTTAAAGCATCATCTAAAGAACATTTAGTTAAAATTTCGTGCTAGAATATTGGAAAATGAGCCGGTGACAGAGCATTTCCCAAAACGTCTTTTAAAAAACACGTTGTGCGGTGAACACGATAATTAAGCGTAAAATCATCTGAAGTTCAAAATTTTGACAAATTTACTTAGAATATGAGTTTATTCTACCCCCTCCGTTGTTTTTAAGATTTTATTTATATTTTTTAACCGTTCGTGGCCGTTCAAAGCAAAAAATGCAATTTTCCTCTAAATTTTTCGCCATTTTGTAGGTGAAAAACCACCTTGATTCGTAAATAGAAAGGAAAAAACGTCGGAGGGGGGTTACATATCAGATGATTCTACACTGAGCTATCGTGTTCATCGCACAAAACGGTTTTTTCAAAAGACGTTTTCGGAAATGCTCTGTCACTGGCTGATTTTCCAATATTTAATCAAAAAATTGTAACTGAATGTTCTTCAGATGATGAATTATAATTTTAAAAAAGTTTAAATTAATTTGCTTCAACTATATATCCGTGACAAGTCAGCAAAAAAAGTATGTGTGTTTTTTTTGAAGTTATCCCTTACTCCCCCCTTAAGACTAATTTGACGTCGCTGAGTACAAAAACAACTGTCATTTATTTTTCCAAAGAAGCCTTTTTAAAAATATTAACGAAAGACATGATTTTCAGCTTTGCTCAGTTAATTTACGAAAATAGCAAGAACGATCGATTCTAATAACATGAAATATATATCAATTGAAAGGAATGCATGTTAACTAATTCTACGGCGACATACTGTTTAAAAGGTTATGTACACTTGTTCTCGAGAGAAAAAATGCATTTTTACGATTCGTTTTTGGAAAAACAGCACAATATTTTTTGAAAAACTTGTCGCCTATTTATTTATCAATGTCACAAGGTATTTTAGAAATTTTTTCAGGATGAAATCTTCGTAATTGGGTGCACTACAGCAATTGTGCCAAAATCCGATATTTTCTCGCGGTGAGCACAGTTTCTCGAAAACCATTTATCTGAACAGTCTGAATTTTTCGATATCAAAACGATTCGTCCTCCTTCTCAATTTCCAATACATAAGCAGGGGATGGAAACAGCACATGGACCATTAAATGAACATTTTAATACTTAATAGGGTTAAGTATTAAAATGTTCATTTAATGGTCCACGTGCTGTTTCCATCCCCTACTTATGTATTGAGTCTGAATTTTTATACGCTTGTTCATAATTGTAATAGCCTCTGCGTGAAGAAAAGATTCAAAATGTTAAGCAAAACTTTTTTTTCTTGCTGCAAAAACCGAAATCCCAGAAGTTGAAAAATCAAACTTTTTAGGAAAATGACCACTATTTTCGTGAAAATATTAACTTAGAAAAATCCTTCGTTCACGCAGAGCGTAAAGGTATAAACTAGAGGTTTTTTTCTTTTGTTTTTTATATTACAGATAAACAGTTCCTTATTTATCATGCTCACCACGCGCGGTGTCAAAAAAATCGTGTTTATGCACAATGGTCGATAGGACCTTATAATTACGAAAAATTTTTTCGGAAAAAATTCATAAAATACCTTGTGACATGCATACAGAAATAAGCTTTGAGTTTTTGAAAAAAATTCTTCTGTTCTTCTAGAAAAAAATCGCGAAAACGCCCTTCTTTATTTCTTGAGCGCAAGTGTATGTAACGCCTTAATCGAAATAGTAGATCTTAATCGAAAAAAGTGCGAACATAAACATGAGTAGTTTTCACAAAAGCCCACAAAAATGAGTTTCTTTTTGAACACCTTTAACTTAAAAAGTGCTATTTTGATATGCAAAAACAGTATACCGTCGTAAATCTTACAAGTATACTATTTTAACTACACTGTTAAAAATTTTTGTATTGATTTTAATGAACTTGTCCTGGAAGATTTTCACATTTTTTTTTGTTTTTAGAGGCTATCAAAATAAAACTAAATATAATTTCAAAAACCGCTCGATCAAACGATAGCCAACATTATGACAAGTAATTAAAAAAAAAAATTTTTTTGTTTCAGATTCTTTATATGACCTGAATCGTGTGCAGCGTTTTACTCGAGAGGGGCAATTCAAGGTCATCGAGAGATTATTAACAAAATTAACAAAGTTTTGTAAAAAATATATATGGTAAACATTTGACCTTGCTCAAGGTAAAGAAACCAAAAACATTCCAATAGCTTCGATTGTTTGTTCACAAGAAATAGACCATTTTAGTCTTTTCATGCACAGGCGCAGAACGTATCGCTATCCTTGTTTTCGGGCAACGCCGGTTAATATGTGATTCAGATGGAAAGTGCCCGAAAATCAGACGAAGATGCACTGATGGTCACGTGACCTTCTTTTTGATTAAAGTAAAATGGCCTATTTTTAAAAATACGCTTCAAAAATCACCTAACAAACCGGAACACCGCCTTAATAATCAATACACAGTATTCTTCAAACTTGCTAAATGTTTTTGAATTTTAATAAACCAGTTTGCGGATGTTAATAAACTTGTATTTAGAATATGCATTTACAAATACATTAAAATCCATATACTGGGTTTTTGAAATTTAATAAACATCCTATTTATTTTGATTGAATAAAAAAAAAAAAAAGAAATTGAAAATTTTTCGCCTCAAGTGATATTTAAACCTAATACTCTCTTAACTAACATTAGCTACTGTAATGAAACGAGAGTCAAAAAAATGCGATTAGCAAGATCGGGCAAGGAGGCAATAAAGAGGCTCAGTTTTATCGCGTGAGATGAGAGTTAGAATAATATGATTTACAAAAACGGGCAAGGAGGCGATGGGGAGGCTCGGTTTTATCGCGTGAAACGAGAGCGATTTGTAAGATCTGGCAAGGAGGAAATGAAGAAGCTCGTTGTCGGTTTTATCGCGAGATACCATCCACCATCCTCCAAGTCCAAGAAATCACGGCGGGCTTTGAATATCACCGCGGCGTATTGTAATCAAACGCCCGATATCAGTTCATTAGGGAAGTGAATTAATCTAAACACTTTTGCGGCCAAATTCTCTCCTCTTTTCATTTTTGATTCCCACCCCATCTGAAACGGGTATAAAAACGGCTGCACTTGCCATAGAAAATGTCTCACAGTTTCGAGTCCTCCGAGTGTTCACCGTCCTGAGCACGAGTACCCACCGTCTCGGGTACATAATTCTACCTGTGTTCTCCGTTCTGAACACTTATATTCACTAGAACACAGTATAGTGTTCATCGTTTTTACGGTTTAGCGCTCACAGCATCGAGTCCTACCGAAAAATAGTATATTTTATAGCTAGGGGCAAAAACAGTCGATTTGGAACGAGTGTGAGGTTTGTCCCCTTCGCTTCGCTCAGGCGACAATCACACGAGTTCTAATCGGCTGTTATTGCTCCGAGGTACAGGGTGCGCCATTTCTTATGTCGGCATGTAAACATTGAATAACTTGAAAAAAAAACAACCGATTTCTGTAAATGAGGTATTTTTATTTAGTTTGGTCCTTTACAATTTATTTAGACTAGTTTTTGAACACAACATCAATCAAGTGGCCGCCCTTATTGTTCACAGCAAAATATGCCCTTTTTGCGGCGTTTTCCATTACCTTTTCGAGCATCTCGGGTGGTATAGCAATGATTTCGGCACGAATATTTTCCTTAAGCTCTTCAATGGTCTGCGGCTTGCTGGCGTACACTTTACTTTTCAAATAACCCCACAAAAAGAAGTCTGGAGGGGTCAAATCTGGAGATCTGGGTGGCCATTCAATGTCGCCTCTTTTTGACATCAGACGTCCAGGGAATTTTCGTTGCAGAAACTGGATTGTTTGATTCGCAGTGTGGCAGGTCGCACCATCTTGTTGAAACCAGTAATCTTCAAGACCTTTTTCACGCATTTGTGGGCAGACATAGTGAGCCAACATCCACCGATATCGGTTTCCATCGATCGTTTGGTTCTCTTTGAAAAAATAAGGACCAATGATGGTTTTGGCGCAAACGCCGGCCCAAACAGTAACTTTTTGGTCATGCAATGGCGTTTCATGGATCTCGTGTGGATTCTGCGTTCCCCAAATGCGGCAATTTTGCTTATTAACGCCTCCAGAAAGTTTGAAATGTGCCTCGTCGGTCATTAAAATTCGCTTCCAAAAATCAGGTTCAGTATCAACTATTCGAGCGATTGTTTGTCCATATTCCAAGCGACGTGGATGATCTGTAGGCAATATTCTTTGTGTTAATTGCATTTTGTACGGAAACAAATGCAAATCATCTTTCAAAATGCGCCGTAGAGTGGTTCCACTGATGCCGAGATGCTGAGCGCGGTGACGATATGAAACTTTTGGGTTTTGGGCAACGCTCTCTCTGACAGCTTCAATCAGTTCATTTGAACGTCTTGGTCGTTGATGAACGGGTTGTTCGCGATCTTTCACTGTCCCGTGGTCACAAAAATTCGACACCAAACGACGAATAGTGTTGTCAGATGGTGCCTGTTTGCCAAGATATTTTCGACGATATGCTCGTTGAGTTAACACAACTGAACGACTATTTTCAATGTACAAAGTAACTATTTCAGCGCGTTCTTTTGGTGTGAAGCGATACATGGTTGAAATTGTACTGAATTGACGTTTCCAAAACAAGTGAAGTCAAGTAAATCGGTTGTCAAATGTTTAAGTTATTCAATGTTACAATACCGACATAAGAAATGGCGCACCCTGTACAAACGAAACTTTTTGCCTCGAAAGCAGTAAAAATGAGCGTATTAAAACTGTTTCGACATGGCAAATGAAGTATTGAAGGTTAACATGGAGGCTGGAGAAAATGACAGTCGGCAGGGGAAAGGGGGGGCCCATTTAGTCCGCCGGGTTTAACTCGGCGGGTTGAAAGGACCCCCCCCCCTTTCCCTGCCGACAGTCATTTGTCGACAGCCTGCGTGTTGGCCTGAAATACTTCATTTGTGTATGTCGAAACGTGTTTAAATACGCTCATTTTTAATGTGTGAGAGGCAAAAAAGATTTTTAACGTTCACCGTCTAGGAGGACTAGCCACAGTTCTTGGGCTATTTATTACGTCGCTCACCACAACGAGCGTAGCAAGAAAGGAAAATTCTATCTAATTTACAGTTGTGTTTTTCCCTGTTTCAGTGGAATTTTTTCCTATGTTGGAGACGTTTTCAGTTTTTTTTTTTTTTTTATATATAATTCGATAGAGATTTGAGCTACACCGGTTTAGGGATTTTAGTTTTGAAACACGTTTTAACATTATTCTAGTGGCGGATCGGCTTCTAAAACAGACCAAGGAAAAAGCCCGTCAGATAGGTTTGGGCCAAGCCAATCACATACGCGACTTCCGTAAGAAAAACGCAGTGGGCCTGTGGGTGGTCACCAACTAGGCCAGAGGGAATTTTTCCAACTTTCCGTTTAACCCCAATATCACGCTGGAACAGGTCATAAGTTGGCACGCTAGCAGTATTTACAGCACCGCGCTGTTTCCTAGCGAATCTGTCAGGGTTAAGAGTCCTTCGTGTAAGACAATTTCAAATGTAAATTTGACCCCTTGCCGGGAAACCATTATCAGAATTTAGGCCACCTATTTGAATTACGCTCCGCTCACAAGCATCAAAACCCTCCCTTTATCCTCCTCCCACCGCCTCCACCACCGACTGAACTACCTCTGGAAGTTCATCCCTTTCGACTCCCCAGGATATTTACCCCCTCCTTTTCCAGATTTCGACGCTGAACTTGCCGATTCTCACGAATCCACGACATCTCCCACTGAATTTACCAATCAATCTGAAATTCCAAAAACACCTTCCTCCCCTTTTGAAACTACGCATTTCTTTGAACCTCTTCCTCCCCCAAAACTTCCTTCCCCAAAACCTCCCCCAAAACTTCCTTCACTAATCGAACTCTTGAAAAGATTTCCCTATGAAGAAACACCAACGCCCAAGCACCCTCGCACGCTCTAGGAACACACGAATTCCCTCGAGAAACATGCCCCTACTCCACGACTCAATCCAACTGTCGTCCTAGAAAGACTCCCTATCAACCCTCTTTCCGGGTACGAAATTCCTCGAAAAAAAACCTCCCACATCGGGATCCCTCATACCTCCCAAGGAAAAATCCCACAGAAAACACAGTTGGAAAGAACGGAAAATCGCGGCGAAAGACAGCTCCCATCGCTATTACGATATGCCCTCCCTAGATTAGGCGCGCTTGTAATTGTAAAATTATTGTAAAAACTTGCGCTATTAATAATAAAAATTGTAACGGTGTAGCAATAAGAATCATTGTACCAAACTTATTGTAAAACATTTATTGCTATAACTTTAATAATGATCAAATATTTAGTACAAGTGTCTTATTCTTTACTTTCCCACTCCCCACCTTGTCTAAAACTAAGTGGGAACGAGGGCTCACTTGCTTCGACATTCCGGCTCCTTGTCCGAACTTACCCCGTGTAAGATCGCGACACTACCTATAATGCCTTATATAAGTTTTGACAACTGAGCTAATGCCACATGTAAACAATGTATTTCCTTCTTACATAATATGCATTCGAAGATTTAATGCACTTGCTTAAAACTTTTAATAAGCTTTGTAGGGATTTTCATAAATCTTAAGTTATTTTAAAAGACGTGTTTATTATGAACAGTTTAATATCTGCTTTATAATTTTTACCACGACTGTCATATATGACAGTTTATCAAAATTAATAACATTTGTGCATGGAACAGATTTAATGCACTCGTTTTGAATTTTTGACAAACTCTCTACATATTTCCAGAAGCGTCTAGTTTTTATAATAGATGGACACGTTTATTAATCATAGTTTCATACACATTTGGGTGACCCTTATCTGGGCAATGTTGGAAAATGTTACGGTACCGATCTGAAAATTAATCAAGGTATAAAAAAAATCTTCCTAATTTATAAATAAAATTGAAGCATATCAATACGAGCCTCTAGGCGACTGAAATTGTAAATGCAAAATATATGTATTTTTTTATTAAAATTAGTTAAGATTTTTTTTTAGCCCATATGAATTTGTTTGAAAAACCAAACCTTTGCTTTTATTATTGTTCATGTGTTGTTCATGATGTCAGTCTTTTATTGTAATTTTTCTAGATTATTCCGAAAATTCTTTTAATACTTTTGAGTCGAATGAATATGGCTCTGTCACACAATATCCTGAAGCCGGCTGTAATATCGTGGAAAAAAAGAGAGAAATGACAAGAAAGAGTTGATTCCTAAGGATTTTGATGCACTGAATTCGAATAAGCAATTGTTTTATTCAAAACCAATTGCAGTTATAAACAATTGTTTTAAACCCCGGTTGTGGGCCCCACTGTAGATTTCTTGAACACTTGGAAAAATTTGAATATTAAGAGCAGACGAAAAATTATCATGCATCACACGTTTTTCGCATAATTTTTTTAATCCATCCTTAGGGTCACTTGAGATTTATTATCAGCATTGATGATAAGTTTATCATTTATCGTATAACGGAAAAAATAAATTTCTAACTAAAGTTTGAACACGAGAAATAATACATGATATTTGTTTAATGATTATTACAATTTCGGATGAATGAAAAACTGCCTGAATTTCCGTCAATTACATATTTGCTTGAATTATCTTTTCCAATGCTTTTAGAGACTAATATCAATATGTTTTCCGTTTCAATTGGGAGTGCGACATGCTAATAAATGTAAATACATTGAGAAGCTTGTAGACTCGAGCTATATTTAGCGAAAAATCGCTGTACGTACTCATAATGAAATCGAAAAAAAGAAATCCTTGGGAGGAATTATTTGGTTTCAAACATGAATAAGTATATTTGCATTATCTTCTCGAGCGACGAAAATACAGCATTTTGAACCAACAAAAAATGACTATCCTATCATTTTTAAAACTATTGAGTATATAAAAAGTACTTCGTATCTTTTGCGGTTTTCTCGATAATGACAAGTATTGTGCTACGAATTTGTATATATGTCATTGATATGTGTCACTGACAGACTTATCATTGATCTATTCTACTGATTAGCTCGTCATTGAATTACTCCACTGAATGACTGTTTATTAAAAAATTGAACTGATCACTTTGTCTTATTATAATCTTACTACGTTACTTATAAATATTAATATTTATCACTGATAGATTGGTCATTGATGTATTTTACTAGTTAATGCATTATAATCATTGAAATACTCCATTGGTTGACTCCTGATTGATGAATTTTACTAATTTACTTGTCAATCATATACTGAATTACTACAAATTATTGATATGCATCACTGATGGACTTATCACTAATCTATTCTACTGATTAACTCGTTATTGAATTACTTCACTGGCTGACTCTTCAGTGACGGATTCTACTGATCAACTTGTTTAATTTTAAGTGAACTGATTTGTTTCAAATTAATATTATTTATATCTATCACTGATAGACTGGTCATTGATATATTTTACTGGTTGAAGCTCCACTGGCTGACTTATAATTGATTCGTTCCACTAATTAACTTGTCAATTATATTGTACTGAATTACTACAAATTATTGATATCCATCCTATCCGTCATTGATCTATTCTACTGATTTATTCGTAAATGAAGTACATACTCTACTGACTGACTTTTTATTGACCAATTCTACTGAAAAACATGTCAGTATATTAAAAGTCCTACTGATATCTGGGTCAGAATTCCTGAAAAAGCCACGAAAAATGACTGATTTTTTTTCATTGAAATTGTGAAAAATGATAGTTACCCATTATCTTAATGACTTGACAAAAAGAAAAAAATTTTTTTTAACACTTTATGATAACATAAAGTTTTTAGTTACTTTTTAAATAAATACATTTTCCTAATAAATCAATCCACCGATTTGAATCAACTTTTGGAATTGATTAAAAAAATATAATGAAATTTATAAAACCACTGGAAAAATTCTCTAAACATTTTTTTTCCACACGTGAATGTTTTTTATGTCATTTCCAGCCCTGACGACAGAGGGGGGGGGGGGGTAACGGGTTATTTCCCCCCGGGCCCGGTGTTTTGGAGGGGGCCCGGTTTTTTATGCCATATTAGGAAAAATTCGAAAAATTTGTACCCTGAGAAAATTTGTCAGCCTTTTTTCTTATAGTTTATAAAACTATGGGAAACACTCCCAGGATCTTCGGAATTTTACTATAATTTTAGCAGTTTTTCCTCAGTGTATAGGCTATTACTAGAAGTGTATAGGAAAAAACGCAAGAATATGATCGATACACCAAAATTCATATAAACTATAGGAAAAAATGGTAAAAAATTTTCTCAGTGTAGAAATACAGGAAGAAATCGGAACTTGCAGGTTTCTTAAACAAATTTAAACCTTCCGAATTTTTAATAATATATGTACCTTCCTATCCATATTTTCGACGTAATGTTTTCTTAGCTTAATGGCAATAAGCGCCCAACTGTTGTCTTGAGATATATTTTTCAATTTTTTGGTATATCCTTTGGCTAAACGTTTTTCATAGTTTTAAATCGTGTTTTAATGCAATACAGTTGTTGACGCCAAAGTGTTGGCTCCTTTTTTTCTAAATTGATGAACTTGGAACATCGAGCGAGTATTAATGCGGTAGTACATATCATGAAGAATGTTTTTTCGTAGTTTCAAATCATATTTTGATAACAATATTGTGTCATTGTTGTATACGTAATAATTTTTTATCCTTGACTTTAGCGCGCATGAATTATTCACCATCTTTTCTTTTGATTCACATCTAATTTCCGAGGTGGAAGCCGACCTCTCCTAATGTATTTTTTCAAGGAAAATTTTTCCTAAAGTCCATTTTTTCTAATGCTAAGATTACTACTCGCTTTAAAGCTGCGAAGAATTTGAATGAAATTTTCAATTTTTTGTGGAAATTTCCAGAAATGGACCAGAAAGAAGTCACAAATAAAACGGCAAATTTTATTCAAGATACCCAGTTGATGCATCTGACGAATTGCGGAATGAAATCATTCACACTGTAAAAAAATAAGAAATTTTCCCATAAATATAAATGGAAAATTTCCCATAATCTCTATTTTTCCATTCCTGTTCGGAAATTTACTATGAGCCATAGTACTTTTGCAACTTGCAATCATAAAATTAGTACACTATAATGGGAAATTAAGTCTATGGTAATTTTTTCATAGTAATCCATATTTTTCCTATCAATGTTAGTAACTTTTCTGAATAAGTTAATTGGAAATACTCTATATTGCATTACTTAACTTGCTATCAAATTCGAAAATATTTTGATCATTACATGAGAAAAATTTGACGAAAAAATGGAAACTTTCCTTTTGCCAACTATGTGAATTTTTTTATACTTTCCATTTTCCCATAGATTGTCAGAAATTTATGTTTTGTTGTGATTTTTCTCCATTTTCAATAGTAAATTTTTAGAAAAGTCAGCGAATGGAAATTTCCACATATAAGATGTACAGTTTTCTTCATAAATATTTGCGAATTTGCTACGTAAGTATATGGGAACTATTTTACTTACAATTATTAAAATCGCCACTTAGTGACAGAATATGTCTATTTCGATCTGCGGCAAATGAAGCAAAAATAAAAAGAATAACTTTCCATCAGAAAACCTTGAAAAATTTACCATTCTATTCATCTTTCAACACAATGTCATAAGTTTCCTATTGGCAATGGTTTTTTTTTTTTTTTTTTCATTTTAAAAAGCGAGTTTGTAGAAAAGTCAAGTGGATGAGAATTTTCTTATAAAAGATGCTATTTTCTCTATATATATTTGCAAATTTGCTGGATGAGTATGTGAGAAATATTCTACTCATGCATTGAAATTGCCATCCATATTAATCACGATCTGCGGAACATAAAGAAAAAAATAAAAAAACAGAATTGGGTAGAAAATTGAATTTTAACGACATTATCAACACCTTCGCCTGATCAAAAGTATGCACAGCGTTTTTGAAGTAAAATTCAATAATTTTTAGATAAAAAATAATTTTATCGAGTAAAAAACGACGGACTGGTAACAATGTACAAAACTTTCTTGTTATTTATATTTTCTGCTGATTGTTTATCTATAACTCTTACTTTATTATTACAAAAACTCCGCGATGAATTTTCAGTTTGAACGCATTGGATAGTTTAGAAAATATATATTCTATTTTAATTTTGTTTAAATTTTTCGTTTCTCGACGTAAATAACAATTTTATTTGTAAGCTAACACTTAATTTTTTCCTAATTATTCTCTATGCGATTTTTCTTTTGAATAAACCTGAACTCCTATATTCTGATAACTTAAATTTAGAAAATGATGAAGGGGCCCGTAATTGCTATACCCTAGGTCCGGTTTTTCTGTCTATGGCTCTGGTCATTTCATACCTGTGGGGCGATCCTAAACTTCCCGTTTTCGAGCGATGTACGTGTAGCGAGCAGAAAAACATCTTTTTTTGCGCTAAGGCAGAAATAATACATTTCGCATCTAGGAAAAAAATGAATTTCCCACGAGGGTGCGAACGATTTTTTTTATCGTAGTAGGAGAAAAAGCCGATTTTTGCGCCCGCAGCGGGCAAAAAAGTAGGCTTTTCACCCGCAACGATAAAAAAAATCGTTCGCAACCTCGTGAGAAATTTATTTTGTCCCTAGATGCGAAATGTGCTATTATAGTGTTCTGGACTTTTTGAAAATCTGAAAAAAATTACAATATCTACATAAATCTTGAGGAATCCAAATCCGTTGAAAAAAGTTTTGAGCCAAAATTATTTTAGAAGCTGTAATTCGAAGAAAGCTGCGCGAAAAACCAAGTCGATTAGGTCGACTTTCTAGTTCATTTGGCATGACGAACAGGCTGAGTCGATTTGGTCGTTAGGTACCTTACTATAGATTGGGTCACATATTATTATATTGGAATACTACAAATTACTGATATGCATCACTGACAGACTTATTATTGATCTATTCTACTGATTGGCTCATTATTCAAATACTACACTCACTCTTGACAAATCTAGTGTTCTAATACTGGTGATTTTACTTTTCTATTTGTTTAATTCATAAATTGAAGCAAAAATATTTGAATATATTGATGGAAAACACAGACAAACATCGATGTCGATGAAACCTGTGTCACTGGAAATCAATGATATTCACCCGAAAAAATTTATGAAATCAAAAAGTTCGGTAAATATTAAAAAAAAAAACAAAAAAAACTATTGTATCTTACAGCAAGTATTAGAGAAATTATTTCTCGCAAAAAATTTGCAACAATTTTCATATTAGAAGTTATTGCAAAATGTAGGTTACAAAATCGGTTTGAAGTAAACTAGAGCAAACAATATAAATTTTAATACTGTACCTTAATTTTTAGAAGGAAATGCTTACTTTAAGAGTTTTGAAAACAATTTTTGCCAAAAAATTTTGAATTATAGATAGCTGTAGACTATCCATATGGAACTTGATGCAAAATGAGTTTTCAAATCAGCGTTCAACGCCTGAATTGACTTGAACGTAAGCCGATAAAATAGGAAACGTTCAAAAGAAATATATGTAATGAAGTTTCAAGCGGCCATATTTCTTTCTCGTAGAATGCGAAAAATGAATGACCTTGAAAAGACACTGTTACTCCTCCTCTTTAGATAACTTTTGGTAACAATATTTTAGAATGATTAAAAAAATTATTCCTGCAAATTCATGAATTGCAAATCAACAATGTTTATTTCAAAAAAACGTTACGGTAAAAACTAATCTGAGATGAGATTTTTTTGCTCGAAAACAGCTGTTTTATGCTGTCACTTCTGTAAATAGAAAACATTCGATCGGGTTTTTCGAATTGTTTCGAATGTTGTTCCTTGAAAATAGTTTTTCATGAAGTGAAATTCGTTCGCTTTTTGCCGCCCTTTCTCTTTGAAAAATGGCATCTCAAGAAATCCAGAACCCCGTGAGTTTAGAATTAAGTAAAATTTAGTTTCTAATGATTTTAATTCGATCAATATAAAATGGGCAGTAATTTTATGACGAATGCAAGTTTTACCGTTACTTTTGGCACAGTTTTTTTCATGATTGCGGAAGTTCTACTAAAACGCAATAGTCAGACATAGTCAGAATTCTTCGCTTTCTCATGAATGAAAATTTATACAGAATTCTGAGACTTCGTAATTTTTCAATTTTCGTACTCTGAAAGTTGTTGAAGTACGAGAGTTCAATTCAAGTCGAATTCTCGAGTGAAGAATTTTCGAAGTACAAAATGAAAATTTAGATTTTAAATGAAAAACTTTTAAATTTCCAAAAATTGTTAGATAAACGATACATTTTCCAAGTTATAATTTTTATTTTTTAATTCTGAAATCTAAGTTAAAAATTTCTAGAATGCCATGTTCTTCAATATTTTTTACCCCTAATAGAAAACCGCAAGATTTTTTAATTACCATGAAAATTGAAAACTTGATAATTTTCAACAAATTTTCCAGAAACACAAAATTTCTGATATTCGCTTGATCTCGAAATCGTAAAAACGGTAATTTTCATATTTGGTCTCATTAATAACTTCTACAGGCATTTACGAAATTTGTAGTTTCTTATTAAAAAAATTGTTCCCGAAATTCGTAATATCATATTTTTGTAACTTTTGAATACTAACAAACTTGAAAAATTAAAATAAGTGAAATAAGTTTCGTTCCTAATGTCGTTTTTTTGAATATTAATATTATAAAATTTTTGAATTTATAAGTTAACAGGTTTACGATTTTTTGAACATTACGTACTGATTTGTAATTTGAACTAAAAAATTTATATAGCTCTTTGAATTTCGAAAACATTCAATGAAATCTTTAATTCGCGTATTTTCCAAAATCCTTAAATTTAAGGTCCTTGATTTCTGTGATTCTATGAATAGCAGTTTTACTTTTTTTGAATTTTACATGTACAAACTTAATTCGATCCCGATTAATTAAAAACTGCAAAATGTTTCTGAATTGGATAACTGTTATTAACTTATCCAAAAACGTCACAAACAATGAAATCAAATTTTCTTTTTTCGTAATTCCTAAATATTGAAATTCGTGAATTTCTGGCATTCGCTTGATCCTTGAGTTTTACTCTCAAAATCAAAAATCTATTATGGCCAATTTCTGTGAACTCCAAGTCCCGATCTACTCAAATTCTAAATCTGTTCGATTTATAGAATTTTCCTAAATCGAAACAATGGAAATCGTCATATATTGACATTACTCAATTCTATCAACATTTACGAAATTATAGTTTTTCGATATCGAATAAATCATTATATCAACATCATACGATTTCTGACATTGGAAAGATCACATATTCGTAAGTCTGGAATTTCTAAGAAACTTGAAAGATCAAAAATAGCAAAATAAGTTTTTCAAAATGAAATTTTCTGATATTATAATATTCCGACATTGCTGAATTTTTAAAGTTCATGGGATTTCGATCTGTGAACCAGTGAACATGACTAATTTCAAATTTTTACTGAAAAATGTATTTAATTCTCTAAATGGCAAACACTCTTTATCAAATCCAAGACTCACAAATTTTCCGAAATTTTATCATTCGAGGTTCTTATGATATAAGTTCAATATTTTTTCAATTTTATATTCACAAACTTTTTGATTCTCAATTTTTTTCAACCACAAAATCTTTTAGCAATTAAGCGGAATGAAAAAGTTTGAAGAGTCAAGAACTATCTCAACATCTAAAAATGCCTAAATATATATAAATTTTTTTATATAGGAAATTCTTACAGTTATACCGATCATCTAAAAATGTCTACACTTTTGTTAAAAAATTTTGTCATTGATCAAAATGATGTATTATTTATTAGATTTCTGAAGAGGACTAATAATTGGTTGAAAGCTTGAAAAATGCAGAAAATACGATATATACACGAAAAAAATTGTATTATAATTATCATGAATTTTAAACCTTTCAAGTGCACACGTCCAAAAAATAGCATGAAGTGCACATTGAGTGTTGGACACCCAGCGTCTTTTTGCGTGTCTTGTAACCGCAGAGTCCAATATTTTCTGACAAAAAAGTTATATTTTCTTGTTTAATTCATCTTATTCCGAATGAAAAAACTTAGTATGAATTCTATGTTTTGAAATAGTTTAAATAAATCAGTTTTTAGACTTAAAAATTTAAACTACACTCGTTCCTTGCTCGAGCGAGTTCTTTCATTTCTTTTTATTCTGGTCTGTTAGCAACAGAAAAAAGGACAGATGCTGCTCATCCTATCAAGGAACTAGTGTAGCTCAATTTTCTATATTTTTCGCTAAAAATTCATCGAACTACACTTGAGATGTTATATTTTAAGTTTACTTGTATTCCTTTAAAACTAAATGTTTTTTTTTGTTTTTTAATTAGGAACCTGATAATTTTGAGTAGTCTTATTTGATCAGCTGCCAAACACATACTTATAGTTGGATCCTGCTAGTAATTTATTGTGCCTACTTTGGAGAGTTTCAAGCATTGCTGCATGATGTTAATACAGCAGAGCGTCGAAGTACCGAAACGCTCGGGACACTTAAACATACGTTCACGGTACATTACGCTTCTTCGGCGACTCAGTGGAGAAGAATTTGATAATGCGTCACAATGCCGTACAATATTTAACAAGCGCCAGAATTTTGGAACGATAATGACTGCATCGTGACTTGACATTTCCGGTGAGCTCTCGAAATGCCGAGAACCTAGTCAAGCATATCTAAATTTCCTTTGCGCCTATTAAGATTTACGTTCTTTCGGCTCCCTATACTTCGATGCTCTGTTGTACATGTTCAATTTTTTAGAATCAAATATAAAATTTTTTTTATCCAAACTTCGAAAATTCTCAAACACCTGCAAACTTTGGATGAAAAAATACTTCAAACCAAATAAAACCCTCACCAGGATATACCTTACGTCGGAGAAGTGGAGTCCGGCCTCTTCCGCGGGAAAATGGTGAAAATCCATGGAAAAACTCCCCTGAATGCCACCTTCTTCGCCATTAATTACCAGCTCGGCCCCAACCTTAATCCCCGCGATGACATCGCGCTACACCTGTCCCATCGTTTCAACGACCACGTTGTCACCAGGAACCACCTCCAGAACATGTCCTGGGGTCCAGAGGAAAACGAGGGCGATATGTGGATTCGCCCGGGTCAAGACTTCGAGGTCATCATACTCTGCGACAATGATCATTACAAAATAGCCATCAACGGGAGGCATTTCGCCAAATTTGGCCATCGGCTACCTTTCCAAAGTGTCTCCCATTTGACTATCGATGGAGACGTCGAAATCTCGTCCATTTTCTACGAGGTCATTCCGATACGTCCCGCGTATGATACGCCGGTGCCACATGTACCTGATCTTTCGCAAGCTGATTTCGGACCCCCGGGTGAATAACCACGAATCAATTGATTCCGATCAAACCATTCTGCTACTGTATTCCAATTGCGTTTGTGTTCTTGCAATCAGGCTTGCTGTTCAGTTTCGTAGGATAATTGGGCTCCCGATTAGTCTAAGCGCATAGCTTTTGTTATCAGTGTCATAGGGTCACACTTGAAACTATAGTTTCAAATGTGATCTCAACATGAACTTTAACTGTGATAGGTCCAGGCGGTTTGTATCCAAGCTTGCACCCGCAACCACCAGCAGGTTACGGCCCGCCACCTCCAAGTGGCTACGGTCCACCACCTGGTGGCTACTACGGGCCACCTGGAGCCTATGGTCCTCCTCCAGGGACCCATGTCTACCAACCCGAGAAACTAGAGCAAGAAGATGGAAAGAATGAATTGCTGGACAAAGTGGGACTGGCACTGGGTGGCCTTGTCGCTGCAGGTGGCGCTGCAGCAGTTGTCAACGCTCTGACTGTATGTTAATTTCTTAGAACCAAGTCTTTTGATATTACAATTTAAATTCATACGCTGTTCGCAGCAGTTAGTGATGTTTCTAAAATGATTGATTGGAAAATTCAAATATTGAAAAAATGACATTTTTTTCAAGGAACGTACCTTTTCTAAATGTATGGATTCTACATATTTGTCTTGCCAAAACTTCTCTATGACACTTTTATGGACATTCATTTCTTTCTGCGAATATTTAGAAGAAAAAAGATCATTCCGGGGAGCAAGAACACGAGAAAACAACCAAAGGAGAAAATGAAAGTGGGCTAGACTTGGGAGCACTTGGAGCTGCTCTTGCCAGTAGTTTGGCTGCGAGTACTATGCAGGATCAGAGGCATTCTGGCGGTGGGATGCTCGATTCTCTTTTAGGAACTTTCGGTAGGTAGATGGAAAAAAAGAGATTTTATTTATTACTATCATTATTAATTATTTCCTATTTCTCTCATTAGAATGGTTTACTTCTATCTCAATTTTATCTTCAAAATTTATGAATATTTTCTGAAATTCTCAAAGGTTTTTCGTGTTCTTCTGAATTATAAGCAATGTTTAAAATTTCCATTGTTTTTTATGATTACAAAATCTCAAGAATCCCAAACATAGTGAAAACTATCCAAAACTTTCTGAATTTTATCAGGATTCGTCCATGTTACAATTTTTCTCAATTTTCATTACCTTTCAAGTTTGTCCAATTTTCATTGAAAAATGATAAAGCATTATAATACACATTTCAAAGTGATAGGATTAATAGGATAAATTAACTTAAATAAATAGGATTCATCTTCCATAAGATTTTTTATAATTTTAGATTCTTTTCAAGTTTTTTCCGATTTTTATTACAAAAAAATTGAAAATTATTCATAAATGCTTCAAAGTATTGTGATAGTCAATAAAATCGACAAAATTATTAAGACTTTCTAAAATGCTACAAACTTTTTGAGTTTGAAAGTATTATTAATTAAAAATCTTGATGTTTTTCAATTTTTCAAAATTTTTTAAATACCAAACATCATGGGATCTCTTAAATACTTCCTGAATTTTATAAGGGTTTATCCATTCTTATTCAGATTTTTGAAATCTTCAGCGCCTTGAAACTTAATTGATTTTGAATAAAAAAGATGAAACATTATCATTACACATACAATCTTCGAAATTTATGAGCGTTCTCTAAAATTCTACGTAACTTTTAAGTTTTACAGAATTAGTAGCAATCCTTTTAATTTTCATTGTTTTTTATTAGATATGACGAAACTTCAAAAATTTCAACTATAATAAAAACTCTTCGAAAATTTCCGAATTTCATAAAGATATATCTATTTCCTCACAATTTTTTATACTTTTGAAGTTTTTCAAATTTTTTTTTAAAAACATTTTATCGTTCACTTTTCGCAGATGTGATAATGAATACTGTCTTCTAAATTTATGAAAATTTTTTAAATTCTTCACAGTTTTTGAGTTTAACAGAATCGTTAATAATCTCCATAATTTTCATTGCTTTTTAATATTTTAAAATTTTTAACAAAATAAAGACTGTTTGTATGATTTTTTCTAATCTTTTATAATATTCGACAACCTGTAACCTTTTTCCTTTTTTTTTCTATTTTTCATATATTTATGAATTTCAAAGGTTATAGACAACTCAAAACTTTTCAGATTTGAAAATAATACGTTTAACCCTTAGAGATATTTTTTATATAAGATTAAAAAAATATATCATACATTTTGAAAAAACAAGAAACATGATAATGAACATAATCTACAAAATATATGTATATATTCTGCAAACATTTCGAATTTTTTAAATCATTGTTTATCTTTCAAATTCGCAAAGTTTCTTAATTTTCCCGAATCGCATAAGAAACTGACCAATTAATCAAGATTTTTCGTTATCTTTTATATCTTTTGATATCTTCCAGATTTCTTACCCTATCGGATCTTCTGCAACTGCACGCAATCGAGCTCGGTTGCAGAAGATCCGATAGGGATAAGAAAATGAACAAAAAAAACAATCGTGCATTTTTAAAATATATATATTATGACAATAAACACGAACGTCAAAATTAATGAAATTTTTCTGAGATTCTGCAAATTTGTCAGATTTTAACGTATTGTTGCCTTTCTCCAGCGTTTTTTAATTTTTTCTGACTTTTCAACATGTTTCAAAATTCAATCCTAATTCAAGCTATTTAATAGTTTTCATAGTCCATGATAATGTGTCTAATTCATCGGGCAAAGTGTAATACTTAAATTAGGATTTCGTTCAAGGTTATTATATTTTTATACGAAATAAGAAACTTTCATCGTGCCTCCCATGACTTGTTATTCGGGTTAAAAAAACTAACATAAAAAAATTAGGATATCATTTTTATAATTTTCAAATACTACACTGAGCATTTCAGTCTTATTAACTATATTAGTTAGATTAGGTTAGGGTAATTACACATTGCTATATCTTCGAAATAATTAATGAACTGTATATTTCTTTTTACCTCTCAAACATCGAAAATGAGCATTTTCCGACCTGTTCTGACAGTGACAAATCGCGTATTTCAGGCCGACACGCAGACAGACAGGAAACGGTATATATTGCCACCCTCCGGGTGGTAATGAACCATTATTGCCCGCCTGCGGTCGACCTTCAATACGCCATTTGTCCCGTCGAAACAGGTCTAAAAATGCTCATTTTCGATGTTTTCGAGGTGGCAATTATCGGCTGTTTTCGCCCTAAGACACACAATGTACTATTTCATCACTCTAACCTCAAAACTGACATTTTGATGGGTTACAAACCTCGCCTTCAGCTTGGTCTGTAATTACCCCGTTTTACCAAATTCGCACATCCGTACTCGCTACGTAATATACTGTTTATATATGCTTCATTAATTATATTAAAGATATGCTTAGATACACTTTTGCGACGTTACATGTTCGTGATTTCTGCAACGACTGGCGTCCATTGGCACCAGTGACATCGAGTTGCGGAGAGCGCCGCCAAGCGGCAGACATTCAAACTAAATATAAATTCAAATTAATGACGATAACACACATTGTTAGGTGTTTTTTTAATTGTAATTTTTAATGGTTTCGATCTGAAAATCTTTAGTTTGTTCATATTTTTTAAAGTTAATTTTCTCCAACTTAAAATTCGAAATTCATTGAGTCTAAATTCTTGATTCTATGCTTTTTCATGAATCAATTTATGAAGGCTAAAGTTTTAATTTCTTGGTGCATTCTTTGCATGCTGAAAAACTGAAAAATTTTACTGAAAATTCTGATTGAAAAAAAAGGAAATCCAGGGGGTGGACATACCATGCCTCAACAGCATCCGTCTCAGGATCCTTTAGGGGGTCTAGGTTCACTTCTGGGCGATGTCCTTGGTGGTGGGGGGAGTAGCGCGCATGCGCCGCAGCCTTCTGGAAACGATCTTTTGGGCTCCCTCGGTTCGTCTCTTTTCAGCTCAGCAATGGATAGTTTCTCCAAAAAAGGATCTGACTCAAGCCACGTGAGTGAAAAAATGCGGCATAAATTGCCCCCTAATTTTCATTTAAGGGTGTCTTCTGCAGTAACCCTTTAAAAATATCGATTTTTTTTGCATTTTTCAACAAGTAATGTTATTATTTATCTTATGCAAAAAGGTTTTTGAAGAATTCGGACGGGAAAGTGATTTTTTAAAGGGGGGTTTGTGACACCTTCCGCTGAGTTCCAACAGTACGTTTGGTGTTTGAATGCGTTTTTCTCGAAACCACATCTTTCGAACTAGTTCACACGATTACTAAGGATTGAGCGAACAGATTTCAATAAGTTTTTTTTTAATGCTCAGAACTGTTGTCGCTATCGTCCGGCGAGCGTTTTTTTTGATATAATTATTTACAAGTTTTTTATGAATTTTTTTCAGTCGAAAAAATTAGCGAAAAATTTTTTTCAACTTTCGAGTTGCGCTATTTTGAAACTTTTGATGTAAAAAAAAACTCCCGTCGGACGATAAGGGCACTCAAATAGATTACAAAAAGTTTTCCAATTTCAACGTTTCAGACTGGTGCAATCATGTGAACCATCAACACATGTTTTTTTTGGAGGGCATCATTTTGCGGGGCTGCAGTGCAGTCACTAATGAATATTTTTACAAACCTAATTCCCTTATTTTGTAGTTCAAAGTACAATAAAATTTTGAAAAAAAAAAGCCGTTACTACAGAAGACCTCCTTCATGACTCTCATTTAGTTATGAATTCAGATATTTATAGTTAAAATTCTTGATTCCACTTTTGGTATTTCTAAACATTATATTTTAGAAATAAAAAGTTTTTACAGTATTTTCGAAATAATCAAGACTTTTTTCAGCATCCAAAACCACCACGCGTAGAAGAAGAAGAATACCATCCTCCAAGTCAAAATCTCGCACCATCGAACGATGGGAAGCGCAAATTCAGCGCCTCCGAAATTTCCAAGGGCCTTGGACTAAGCGACGATGAATAAAAGTTTACGAAAAACCAGTGCTTTCACGTGCCTCGAAATATTCGTTTATGCTTAGATAATGTAAAAAGATACGTTGTTTATAGTTTCAAACTTCAATTTTTTAATAACCATTTGATTTTTGTCTTCCGAGTTTTGCTTCATGCGAATCGCATTTTGCAATGTTAACGATCAAAAATAATGATCCGATGGCGTCTTTACGATCGCGAACTAAGTCTCGCTAATTTTATGACTACTCTTCGATATTGTGGAGAAGGAATCTTTTTCAGAAGTATTATTATTGTTTTATTGCGTTTACATGGTTGTCGCACATTTTTAAAGCGTGCTTTTTCACGCATTGGTTTTGTTGAGATGGCGCTGTTGCTTGTTTAACAAATAAATAGTGTATTTTTAATAGATGTCTTTCTAACGTGTTCTTCGTACTGAAGTCTTCCATTTCCCTCCATCATTTTTTTACTTTTTCGAAACAGAAAATAAAATGGCTTTCAGGGCTTTTATTTGGTGTCATTCTAATATTTTACAAAGAAAATAAAATGGCAGATGAAAACAACAACAAACCTTTAGAACACCTCTAGAATTCATCATTTCTCGAAGATTGATCTTTTATTTGTTACACTCGTTAGAAGCGCTTACATTCTAACATAACATATAATTGTACACCACAAAATAAAAACATGTCAATAAAAATAATAATAAAGTCCACGACGGGAACGTACTCTCAAAATTAAATTCTAAAAACTCAATAAAACTCATACATAAAAAAAAGGATTCACACTAATTTTCTAAAGTCCGTTCTCCGAATATACTAAAACCCGGAAAAAAGTTATACTGAAATCGAATTTCGTGCTATCGGCAGAATAATTATTGTATCATCAAAAAAAAAGGTAATATGGGTTTTTTTATGAAATATAAATTGAGTCAACCTTTGTCATTCGATATCTCATTCTATTTGTATTTTTTAATTTTCATTTAATGGAAATAAGACGATTTTTATTCATTTATTTATTGAAATTAAGAAAATTAAATTTTTTTTTCAGAAAAAAAGACAGTGAATTATTGCATATTACCCCTTAATTCTTACAACGCCGTAGCGAGGGTCTTGGGGGCCCTCGTGCAAAATTTCCTAGGGGGCCCTTCAAAAATGATTTCCAAAAAAAGGTGTTCTCGCGAGTATTTTCTATTAGACGCTAATAAGAGCATTCTTAAAAAAAAGATACCCAGGGACCCAGGGGTACTTTCTATAGGAAAGTAAAATTGATTTCGTAGAAAAAAGTCATCGAGGATTTTTTCCAAATCGTGCTTTGAAATGATATATGAAAAAAATGTACAGAAAAAAAATTTCGGGGGCCCTGGTGCGCCGCACCGCCTGCACATGCCTAGTTACGGCCCTGAATTCTTATGTACTCTTTACATAATTATATACCATTATAATGGAAATTAAAGGAATGTTTTCTTGAATTCTACTAGTTTCTATGTATTATTTTATTTGATTATTGAATGATGATTATTGAACGGCACTGAGACAATCTGTATTATCCAAGTCAGCTCATTATAATGTATATACATTTTTTTTTCTAATTCAAGTTGTCTTTTCGTATTGTGGAATTAAAATTTTAATTCGAAGGGAATAAATAAATATCTATTATACAATTCTATATCTTTTTATTGTTACCTGGAAAGTTTTCCACTCTAAATAATTGTCTAGATAATAGCATTCCCGAAATTCGATTATGGGAACCAATTTCCAGATTTCAGTAGTCCCGTATAACGGATTCCGGAAAATTACCGTGAATCAAAAAAGGGCCGTCTCTAAATTTTCCGGAACTCGTGAAAACCTCAGCAGACCAAGGTAATACAGAATCAAGGAATCACAGATTATCAATTATTTACAGGCACTCCTGAAAAGCAGACCTTACGAATCCGAGGAGTCGCTCGAAAAATTGTTACTCCTCATTCTGTATCCACGCTTAGCGACGTCCACCCTTTTCCGAAAATTCTCCAAATTTTTCCTCGCCTTTTCCTCGTCCGAGTCCCTCGACTTTTCCGCAGTCGACGCAAAATTCTCCGACATGATGCCACTATCCGGCGTCTCAGTGACCTCGGGGATGCGACTTTTCACCTTGCCGCGTTTTCTCTGCGAGTTTTCCATTTTCTGTCGCTTTGTTTTTGATTCACACTCGGAATCATCTGAGCTATCAGATAATTCGTCATCGACGTTTTTCACCAAACGCGTCCTCCTCGAGGTTATGCCAGAACTCGTGCTTGGCTCGTCGTCCTCTTTTTTGTAAACCCGGTTTTTCCGCTTTTTCCGTTTTCCCGGGAAATTGGCTAACTCACACTCGGAGTTTTTTCGCTTCACAAGCGTGAGCTTTAATGATTTGGGAGGTGGCCTCGATTTTTCCTCGCTGTCGGAGGCGCTGCAGTCGGTTTTTTTAACGGGGGTTTTAGGATGGTAGATGCCACCCTCGATAGCGGCGAGTTTCATGAGTTTTTCACGGTGAGTCGCGATAAGACGCGTAATTATGTTAGGCGATTTCGAGGGGCGCTCAGGTGCAACACCACCCGAGGGATGACGAGGCGTGTCTCGGTGACCGAGGATATTGAGGGCGATTTGTTGGTGAATTGCGACCGATTCTGAAAACATTTTCGAATTTTTTTTCAATAAACTTTTTAGCAAACGTTGCGGAAACAAGGCAGACACAACACTTGCCAGAATTCATTTCTTTGATATTGTTGTCAGATTACGGAGAATGAGATTGCCGGAAACGAATTTCGACAACCTGAACGCAATCTGGCAGAAACAAACATGACAAAACAAAAAAATAGCTATTTGTGCGACTAGTGGGAGAAAGAGGAAATTCCACGAGTGTGGAGTTTGTTGCGCGAGCGTAGCGAGTGGAATATTCTCCTACGACCACTAGCCGCACACAATATTTTGTTCAACCACCGCGAGAAATATGAAATTAAGCGAAAATCGGCGACCCCCCGCGATAAATTGTTTACAATGCATTAATCAATAAATGGCGGCCATCTTGGAAAATGGCCGCCATCAGTCACTTACGTATTTAGATTTTCAATACGTCAAAATCCTGTTTTTAGTTGTAAAACTGTCCAAAAACAGTTTTAAATGTACAAGATTACTGGCGCAAATGATTTTCACATCATAATAACTTCATATTGCGTTCTCCTAACTCCTTAACCCTCTGTCCGTACCCGTGGGAGAAGAAAATGCTTGCCTACGCTACTCGTCAACAGTCAGGAAATTTCTTATTTCGCCAACTCTCAAAATGGCCCCGAAATTACATATTTCTTGCGGGTGTTGAACAAAAAATAAAAATTTACAAATATTTGGAGATCGCCAGCCCTCTGAAACTCCGGTCCGATTTGAGTGTAGAGAAGAACTCCCTCGCCAGTTAGCGCTGCAATACTGGAGGAAATTAAAAGCCTATGGTATTTGAGGGGAACGAGCATGCAGTCTTTCCCGTCACTCAAAACCTTTTTCCCACTTCATATATCTGTTCCCTGCTGTTCCCTATCTTCCCTAATTTCTAAATATTCTTCGTTCCTCTCGCCCTTCTTATCATAATACTACGTTCGTACGTTCATTCAAATGAAAGTTTGAGCGATTGAATACTTTTCAGGAACATGCAAAATTCATTGACAGTCGGACATTGTTTCGAAAATTAATGCTGAATCCATTGAAGTTTTGAAATTAAAAAAAAAAAGAAACTTGTCTAAAATATAGTATGTCCAGAAAATCAAACTCTGTAAAACATTGAAAAAATGTATAGTTTCTTAATCATTTGAAAAATTTTCAATAAAATACACATTTTTTTCGGAAAATTCAGTACTGTTATAGAAACTGCGATATTCGTTTGAGGGTTGAAGTTTTTGTTAGAAGTTTAAATTTATTGTAGAAATCAATTATTTGCAGAAAATTTTAAATTTCTGAAGCATCGAACAGTTGAGAATTTGTTCGATGAATCTAAAACTTTTCAAAAACATGAACAAAAAATCCTGAAAAATTGAAGATCTTTTGGATTATTTGGAATTTTTTTTAAAAGTTACAATTTTTAAGACGCAAGTAGCCAATTTTTCTCTGTAATCGTACATTTCTGTCCAAAAGCTTTTTTTTTCTTTTGTAGTTTATTATACACTCAAGAATTGATAGATTCTCAAAAATTGTTACTTTAATTTTCGTAAGTGTGCAGATTACAAATAGAATTTGACTAAAAATTGCCATCATACCTTCTGCACGTGAAAAAAATTTCAAAAAACAAAAAAAAGCTTTTAAGTAATGGGGATGGTGTTGATTGTGAATTAATTTATTGAGCACCGCATTTACTGTGCACTGGGGGACTGTGCACATTTTTACAAACCTGTACAGTATTCATGGTAATATAAAAATTAAGTCATGGTAAAAATTTAAAAATTCAAAAGTTTTTATCTCCGAATTTGTCGAATTGAGATTCTTAGTGAGGAAAATTGTGAAAATGTGCACAATCGCCGAGTGCACAATAAATACGGTGGTGAATATAAATTAATGCGCAATTAGTTTTAGAATCAGAAAAATATTTCAGAAAATAAAAATATGTACTCTTTTCAGAAATAAAATTTCTGAAAAATCTTGTCTATTTTTTTTTATCATCAATAATTAAATCGAAAAAAAAGTCTACATTTCTTCGAAAGTTTCGAAAAAAATTTTTCAGGGTCTATTACTTTTTTATGAAGTTTTGAGTGTTTAAAACATCGTAATTAACAAAATAACATTTCTACACGAAAATTCATCCTTGATTTAATACAAAATTTTTGGATACTACCGACTTCGTTCAAATAGATTTTAATGATTTTGAACCATCTCCTGTTGAAAGAGAAAGAATAAATACTTTCTGGAAAAAAAAAATTTCGGTGACTGGCGAATTTGCCTACTTAGCGACTTTCTCCATTCAGAGTTTAAATCATATTTTGCATAGCGAAAAATTGTAAGGAAAAGTGAAAATTCCCTTAAAAAAATGTTTTCGAAAAAGATTTCTTTGGTTCATTATCGATAAATTTCGTACATTGTAATTTTCTCATATAAATTCATATCAACGCATAGAATTTTGCAGTCATTTCCAAAAAAATTCCAGAATACGTACATTTTAAACGGAGTTCTGTGGCTTCCGGCCATAACAGAGAAAGTCACTTCTGTCATAACGTTGAAAATTCCATCGGAATATCATGTAAAATGAGCCTTATGTTGAAAACATCATAGTCGAAAAAATAACCCTTTAACATAATAGTTCATAATGATATTCGAAACAAAAATTTTAGCTGCTAATAATTTCATTAAATCAGAAACTTTACTGAAATATGAAAATGGCATTAAAAAATTGGTTGAAAAATTAGGACATTTGCTCAAAAATTTAATCTTCATTAAAAAGTAGGAGATTTTCTAAACTACGAAACATCGAGGAAATTAGAATTATTGAAGTATCGAAAATTATTCTAAGAAAAACAGGAGATTATATTCGAACAATGAGAAAATTTCTATGAATGCTAAGAGTTTTATAAAAACTAGAAGAGCATCGAAAAAAATACACAATTTCTAAAAATTTTAAATATCTGAAACATTGAAAAATTCGAAATTCTCTGCTTAGGCGAACATTTTAAAAACATCGATAAATCATAGAAAACCTAGCAATCATTTAAAAAATTATTCTAAGGATTTAATTTTATGAAATCGAAAAGTTCGGTCGAACTTTCGTGTCGGGTAAAATATGACGACAAGATCTCGACCGTTTTTCTTTTCCCAAAAAGTCAGAGGCGTGGTAGAAAATTTTCAAGAATAGTCGTGGAAATTTCAGAACATTAGCAAATATTAGCAACTCAAACAATTTTCAATTATTTGGTAAAACAAGAACGTATTATTAAAGAAATGAAAAATAAGAACAAAAATTAGGGATCGTTTGAAAAATTGAATAAATAGTACATTTCGCATTTAGGGAAAAAATAAATTTTTCACGAGGGATATATTCACCCGAGGGCGAATATACCGCTATGATAAAAAAAATTGTTTGCACCATGGAAAAAAATAACTTTCACCCTCGCGAGAAATTTATTTTTTCCCTAGATGTAAAATGTATTATTTTTTCCTAGACACAAACAATTCCAATGAAATTGAAAAATTTTACTAAAATAAAAAACAAAATGTTTAGCTAATCGAAAAAGATATAACAAATAAGAGTATTTAGAAGATCTAGAAGAAATTAGTATCAGGCGCACCATGCGTAATATGTTCACTATTTCTATTATTTCCATCGCCTGTTTTTTTTATTTTTTTCATTTCTGACCAACCTCGAAGAACCTAATCACGCACTTTAAAACCGTGATAATCGATAATATAATTTTGCTATGTGATAAAATAATTGGGCATTGCTCGAAAAAAATGAGGAGAAGCGGCACTACTGACAGAGGTGACTGTAGCAGTGTTTCCATATATGTGTGTCATCATGATGTCATTATGACATCATGATGGCACACGTATGCTGAAACCCTAGTATGGCATCATGACATCATGATCACGAATAATCACGAATGTTTACAGGGGTATTTTTGCAGCTCCGCGTTGAGAAACTAACATCGCACAAAATATTTAATAACTTATTCATTTTTCACTCAAATTGAGTGAAAATTATAAAGCCACGCTGACTATTAACACTTTCTAAGAAATTGTACACGATTGGTAAAAGAAATTTTTTCTATTGATCACTTCGTATGAAAGCGCCATCTTGTGTAACGAGTAACTATTCAAGTAGACCTTTGATTATGTCGAAGAAAAAAAAACTATAAAAATTAGTATCAAACATTTCAATGTACACAAAACGTGCTCAAAATAATGTTTCACGTTCTATGTTGATTTTTACGATACGTACCACACAGACATGACTTGGTAATCACAAGTTTGAATTTTTTTTATACGCTTTGATGTACAAACAGCAACTGAATATCATTAAGATTAGAAAAGATTAATATAACTTCGTTTTTTGCAAGCATTTCTTATACTTGCATACACTTTTGTATGTAGCAGAAGTAACCCAGTAAACATTCATGGCACCATTTCGGATCATTTCTGATCACTGGGTGACATGTCACACGGTGATATCATTTCGCATTCCAATGACATCATAATGTCAAATGGTGCTGTTACTTGAGTGTTATGATATAACACTATACAATGTCATAATGTGTCATGCATGATATCATGATGCATCCATATGATATCAAGTTGTCATACAGTGATGTCAACTGAATACAAAATGATATTGAAATGCATATATGTAATACTTCTATATGGCCAGCGTCTATTGTACTCCGAGAGGTGAGCGAGCGAAATTGAAGGAAGATAGAAATGGATTATCGTGCTGTCAACGCGCATGCGCGATGGACCACGTGACAAATATATAGATATTCTAGCCATTGTTTTGGTCGACGCTACCTAACCTCTCGCTGATTACCGCCAGCGTACGCTATATATAGATATACATCCGTAATTGTTTTGAATGCGCGACGTGGATGCGCAGAATCTTGTGTGAGAGAGAAACAATTGTCGACGCTTTTCTGATTTCGGCAGGACCTCTCACTCTGCTGGTCATATAGAAGTATTACACATATGTTGAAATGTGACATGTCATTATATGATTTGCTGATGACGAAGCATATGAACGTCACATAACGCTATGGCGTGTATGTCATGACAGATGAATGCAGTATGAAATCATGAATGTTTACTTGGAATCTTTTCATTGATACACTAGATTCCTCGCTGCTGCTAGATCATTTGGTATTCAGTTGACATCACTGTATGACAACTTCATATCATATGGATGCATCATGATATCATGCATGACACATTATGACATTGCACAGTGTGATATCATATTACACTCAAGTGACATCACCATTTGACATTATGTCATGGAAATACGAAATGATATCATGTCATGACATACACACCATGACGTCATATGACATACATATGTTTCGTCATTAGCAAATCATATATGGCGTGGACTGAAGAAAGGGTACTAACAGCATCAAAAATCGAATTCGAGATAGTCAGTGATTTTGAATATAGAAATCTTGCTCCATTAAACGAGTCTACTCTTAAAAATGTATGATTTTATTATTTCATAAAAAATTGAGGTACGAAATTGGACGGTCCATGCTACGCTTAGGGACTTTCTCTTTTCAATCTTGTTTTTCTCAAAAGGCAGCGAGGTGCTGTTAGTACCCTTTCTTCAGTCCACGCCACATATGATGCCACGTAACTTTTCAATATCATTTGGTATTTAGTTGACATCACAGTATGACAATTTGATATTATATGGATGCAACATGATATCATGCATGACACGTTATGGCATTGCATAGTTTGATATCATTTTACACTCAAGTGGCATCACCATTTGACATGATGTCATTGGAATGCGAAATGATATCATAGTGTGACATGGCACAGCGTGATCAGAAATGAACAGATATGATGTCATAAATGTTTACTGGGACATAACGTTATTTTTGATATCAAAAACAGGAAAAGACAGTGTCTTACCTTCATCGGAATCAGACACTGTTGCTTGAGGCGTCGCATCACTCGGAGACTTGGGTGTTGTGACATCCTCAGAACTCCAATCCTGGATTTCCCTTTGTACCAGAGAATCGAAGAATGCCATCATTCTTGGATCCTCACTCGTCGATTCCTCGCTGTAGTCATGAGTCATGAACTCACCACTACGCAAGACGAGTCTTATGTACTCGTCATGCGTGAAAATACGACGTTGCTTTTCATATTTGCCATCATGGCTCTGTAGAATAACATCAATTTAATTTTCATGTACATGCACACAAAGAAACAATAAGAATGTGCAATTACATTTAAACCCCCAAGATAGTCGCTACCCAGAGGGAACGGACTCCAAATTTTGATTATTTTTTCAACCCCAGACGAGGCGAGGATGCAACTTCTTTCGTTGTAGCGAACCTGGTTCACTATCGACCTGTGGCCCCTCAAAACCATGTGAGCCGAATCTACCCATTTTGTTTCTTCACTAGGAATTTTCCACATGTACAGTTTGAAATCATCTGAACCTGAAAATAACGAGGATAAAACTATTTTGTTAATGCTGATACTCATGAATTGTATGGTCCTGCTAAAAGTAACACAATCAATATCGAATAATGACATTTTTATCAATTGATGTTCTTCGCACGGCATAATGACATCATGATGATATACATATGCGGAAACAATGGTATGCATTATGACGTCATGATCACGAATAATCACGAATGTGTACTGGGATAATGTATACTATTTCTTACCGGACAAAACGTATTCGTCGTCGTTTCCAGCAAAGCAACAAGATTTCATGGTGCAGCTGTTGTAGTATCCGGGATGATCGAATTGGCACAGGTGTTTGGCGCTTCCTGTGGAGTAAAGAACAGGAGGCAGGCGCCTACGAAGTGCAAGAAGGCGATTTCCAGCTTTGTTAAATCGAACGTACATGCAACTTCGCGCTGGTCCTTCCGAGCCGTATCGCATCAGTGGCCTACGATTTCATATTATGATATAACTCGATGAAACTGCATTTGCCTCAAAAATTCTTAAAAAACTTACAACCAAATTTTTTCAACCGGAAAAACTTTGCAACTTCAAAGAACAGCATAATACAATTTCTACATGAAACCGTGAAAAAACTGACAGATGAATATTTCAATTTGGAAAAATCCCAGAAATGTCAGTAAAAATCCACATTGACTTACTCAAAAGGCATTCGGACGTCCCACATACTGACTCCTTCCTTCGCGTTTGCTGTGGCCAGAAACCTTGGTTCTGTGGGGTTGTACATAACAGAGTGAAACGCTGTTTTGTACTGAGCCAAGCAAGACGATTTTTTCGTAGTGTGACCTCGAAGGTCATATATCAAAACACGACCATCGTCGCAAGCCGAGGAGAAAATGTTGTCGTTGTGCGGGTGAATCGACAGCCCATAAACAGGCTTTTCATGTAAGAAAAAACTCACCGGATAACCCCTGAAAAAAAATGTTTACACCGAGGAAGTGAAAAAACAAGCTTAATTTTATTGTCTATTAAGCTAGCACAACGAAAGTAGCATACGCAACTAAAAGAAGTGAGCTAAATTGGTACTTATTATTATTAGGAATGGATAAATCATACAAGCAATGGAAAAATCGGAAAATTCCTGTAATTTGTAAGAATGACAGTTTGAAATATGAACGACGAAAATCCAATTTTTGGGGGACGCTTACGTTGGAAGGTCGTGGACAATTACTTGATCATCATTTCCGGCCGATAAAATTCGAGTTTTTAAGGAGTTTATGCCAAGACAGAAAATGTTGCTGTCATGTTGGCCTTTCATCACTGCGGGTTTTCCTTTGTTTTGGATCGCCTGCTCGACTTTCCATAGTACGACTCGTCGATCGTCACCACCTGCGAAAATATTAACGAATTCATTGAAAAAGAAGAAGGTTTGACCGTAAATTTATTTTTATTTTAGGGCGAGATTCGGAATTCGCGTATAACATTGGAAACATGGTAAATCTAGATGCACAAAATCAAAAAGTGTGCATCTTAAATTTTTTTTCTCATTTTCAATTCAGAAACTCAAATTTATGAATTGTGTACTCATCATATCACATAATGAATAACAGTAGGTTATCGTACATTTTGGCTTTACATAGCAAAACTCGCAATACATGCGATATTGAATTTATAATTCGACAAATAATTCACGTCAAAAATTCTGATTATTCAAGAATTATAGTGAAAAAAATTGAAGATTCAAAAACATTAAGTCAACTGTGATGGGTAAAACTGTAGGCATATGAAGCTCTTGAGGCTCTTAATAAAAATATTTTAAACGGAAATATTAAGGGGTTATATACACTTGCGCTCGAGAAGTAAAGGGCATTTTCACAATTTTTTTCTAGAAAAACAAAACAATTTTTTCTAAAAAAACTCAAAGCCTATTTATGTATTTAATGTCACAATGTATTTTATAAATTTTTTCAAAAATCAATTTTCGTAATTACAGTCGTAGCGACCATTGTGCCAAAACACAATTTTTCTGACACCGTGCGTGGTGAGCACGATAAACAAACAACTGTTTATTTGTAATGCAAAAAACAAAAAAAAAACTCTAGTTTATACCTTTATGCTCTTCGTGAATGAAGGATTTTGCTTAGTTAATATTTTTACGAAAATAGTGGTCATTTTTCTAAAATGTTGAATTTTTTAACGACTGGGATTTCCGTTTTTGCAGCAAAAAAAAAAATTTTGATTAAAATTAAAAATTCTTCGTTCACACAGAGGCTTTTATACCTATAAATAAGCTTTGAAAAATTCAGACTTTTCAGATAAATGGTTTTCGAGAAACTGTGCTCACCACGAGAAAACATCGGATTTCGGCACAATTGCCGTAGTGCACCTAATTACAAAGATTTCATTCTAAACAAATTTCTTAAGTAGCTTGTGACATTGATAAATAAATAGGCAATAAGTTTTTTAAAAAATACTATGTTCTTTTTCCAAAAAAAAATCGTAAAAACGCATTTTTTTCCTCGAGAACAAGTGTTCATAACCCTTCAAGCAAGAGAGGGGTGTTGAAATTATGCTGAAGACTGGTAATGGGTCTGGCTAAACCTTTAACGAATATTTATATTAAAATTATTAGTGTATTTACTAAAAAATTCATGGTATGCAAATAAATAATATCGAAGGAAAAAAAAAGCAGAAAATGAGGGAGGATAAAAGCGAACAGGAAAATTGGATTATACGAGTGCAGAAATGAGTGTGTTGAAGACTTACGATAGGTATGGCGTTCGAAAATTTCTAATTATCTCCATAAACAAAAAGTAGAAAAACGAGCGATTGATAATTTTTTCATAAAAAATCAATTTCTGATGAGAAACTTTCGGATGCAGAATCCAAAATGTATGGAATCAATGAATCATCGACTATAATGAAGTATAATCAATGCCTGTTAGAAAATGCAGTATAATTACACAGCTACACAGAAAAGAAAGTTTCCCGATCTGGGGACAAAACATATGTATTCCTATGTATTTTGACGCGCTGAATCGGAACCCACTATTATAATTGAACTAACGTGTAGGTTCAATCCGAACTACAATTTTTTTACGAGGTGTTTTTCCGTTGTTTTTTGATCTTGTTAAGGCCAAACCCAGACCGGATGGACCGATTCTGATTACAGATTTCCATTTAGCGCGTCAAAATAGATCGTTTTCAGTTAAAGATCCTTTTTTTCGTGGCCGTGTTATAAGTCATCAGAAAACAGAAGAATACTGCAGGTTCTTACAAATGGACAAATTTCGTTTGTAAACAATTTTATCTTACAAATTCGGATTAATACAGATGAATAACAGTTTATAAATTACAAAAAACACAACTTCTCATGAATTTTTATTATAGACTTTACCAAGATGTAGCGCTACGGCTCTGAAGATTTTTAATTACAAAATTCAAAAAATAACAATACGGACAGACAATGGCATATTACGACATGTTTTTGAGGTGGTCAGGGTCACAGACATGATTTCACTATCTAATAAGTTTTAGTGGCTTATAACTTATAGTACAATATTTTTTTGGAGTGGGGGCGGGGACGATTGACAACATGATTTGAGCATTGAATGTTAGATTTGAACGCAGTTCGTTCTTTCTCTCTGAATTTCTTCAAATTACAGTTTCATTGGAATCGAGTGAATATCCTGCAAATCAAACTCAAGTGAATATTTCACTCAATAAAAAATAAGTATATTTTCACTCTTTTTTTCGAGAGGACTTACACTGAAGTACGAGTGAGTTTTCACTTGGTTGAAATGAAATTCTCACTTGAGTTTGATTCACAGGATTCTAACTAAATAGTATATTCAGCTCCTTGGGACAGAAATTAGATTTTCAAGACGAGTGTCGACTATTTTGATCGAGTGAAAATCTTACTTCTGTCCCAATGCGAAAGATATTTTTTGTGAGAAGTGTATCTTTTATACCTTTTAATATGATGTGGGTCGATCCTAAAATTCCTGTGCCTGAGTCGATATATAGAGTAATTTAAGCAGAAATAACTACTTAGAATCCCAAGAGGGAAAAAATTCATTTTTCCCCTTGTGAATGTGCCTTGTGCACAAGTTAACTGGTTCAGTAGTGATCTACCACGTTTCAGACGCAAAATTTTGTCGTTTTCGGATTGCCATTTTACGATGTATAGCCATTTTGAGTATTTTTATGTATTGGGCATTAGCCCGTTGATTTTGTCTCAAAATAGAAATGAAAATAGACATAAAATTTTTTGCTCGGAGGCAAAAACGAGTTTTTTTTGCGCTTGGGATTGCGTGGATATATTTCCACCCGGAACGCTCTTCATCGCTTAGAAACAGGAATTTTAGGATCGTCCCGTAGGTGTAAAAAGACGTAGAAAAGATACATGTGTCGTAAAAAAAATTTGCAGAGCATATTCTAGTTTAAATTTAATTAAAAAGCTATTTCAAATTTTCGACTCAGAACATATCAGATGGAAAGTTGCCTTCTTATTACTACGCCATTGTACGGAAAGATCGTTCATAGCTAATGGCGGAGAATTCATATCAAAATATAGATATATATTCTCATAGAATGATTCAGATTTCAAGTATAGCTTTTTGCTTATTAACAAAATTTTTTACTTCTCTTCTACAACGCTAATTTCTAAGCACACTGGGTTAATACATCCCTTCATTTCATTTTCCGAGTCAAAAAGTGGAGTCTGAAATACTATCTAAGCCCTCTGGGACACTTTAGGTCCATGAAGTTGGCACCCTAACATTTGAAAATAATAATTTTGTTATGTTTCATCAATTGACCATTATTGACCATCAACAGTTTTTGTTTGCCTGCTTTTCAGAAAAAAGTTGTAGCCAAAAAATTTTTCGGGGGCCAACTTGAGACTAGCGTCTGCTTTCGAAAAATGAGAATAAACGAGTAAAAATTGAAAACAACGCATTTCCCACAAGTAACCCACTTTAAGACAAAACAAACCTTAATATTAAATCCATACAGATTGGTCCAGAAAAATTAAAAACAGAACCGAGAGGTAACACGCACTTGCAATTAACCATCGTTACACATTATTGACCGCCAAAAATTTTTGTTTTCTCACATTTCAAAAAACGTTACAGCCAAAAAACTGGCAGGTAACAAATGCACACTAGCCCGCGCGTTTTGAAATTTGGGTTTAAACTAGTAAAAACGGTTGAGGTTGCATTTCTAACGATTAAACATCTCATAAATTCGTTTCACAAATTTGCGAAAAGTAGTTAACAACCTTAAAAAAATTGTAAACAAATTATCGAAATATCTTATATTCATAAAGATGTAAAAAAATTAAAATTCTTGAGAAATATACGTGCTAGTCATTGATCATTGTTTGACCTTTGAAAACAACCAAAATTTTTCGTTTGACCGCCCTTTGAAAAAAAAATGACACACTGAGAAAAATGATGTGTTAAGGGCAATCAAACTGCCTTGATTGACGAATGAGTTATTACCATTATCAAGTAGATGTTAATCGTTATGATGCGTACTTCGTACTCCGTATTAAGAATACATTTTTAGAAGTTTTAGTGTCCGCATATTTTACTGAATAATGCACATGATTGCTAGTATAATTTTACCATTATCATGAAGAATGTTTCCTGATAAAGTCATCTATTATTGCTCAAAATAAGCTAACTTGGTTTCCGCAACCATGTAACATTTTTCAAATCTCGTGTGTGCGTCCGTGTGTGCGTGTCAGTGCGTGTAGACGATAGTGGCGGGACGAATTGCATGTTCAGACACGTTGAGCCACTGGTCGCCGGAAGTTTACAGTTGCGTTATTGCTGGTTAATTTACAAAAAGTGCTAATTTGTCCATTCAACTGTTCCGAAATTATACAAAATGCAAACTGTACGAGATCTACTCACTGAGTGGGGTCTTGAGAAAATCATCCCTGTTTTTGAAGGTACGTATATTTTGTATAATTTTTGCGCGCGGAAAAATGGGCACGTGGTAAACAAGTAGCGAAAAAACCATTTTTCCGTGTTGCAGTACAAATAAATGATATCTACAGTTTGAAAAATGCATGAAAGTAAAGGCAGTAGAAAATTTCATAACAATTGTGATGTTTGAAATGTGGACTATTTGTTTTTCGGCTAAGAGGTTAGATTTTTGTTTACATCCATGATCCTGACGTAATCATGTTACAAAATATCAACGAGAAATTTTCCTTCGCCATTTTTGACATAAAACAAAAAATCAATTATGATTTATTTTGAGACCTGTATGACGAAATTCTCACTTCCTATTTTAAATTTTGATATGCCAAATTGAAAATTTAAGAATACTGTTTTTTATTCACAACTTTATGAAATGAATTACAGTAAAGTGATTATAGAAAAAAATTTCATATTTTTTTATTCAAGTTTCACAATTTTCATATTTATTAGAATTCATTGTCCAGTTTCAATTCAATAATCTTATATTTGGTTGTGAGACTATATATTACTTTTCTCATGAATTATCTATCTTGCAAGATGAGTAACGTTATTTTGGAAATCACGATATTCATATCCTGTAAAGTGAATCTTCAACTTTTTATTTCAGAAGTTTGAATGTCACATTACAGGGAATATGAAATGATAAGATTGACAAAACCTTTCTTACAAAGTTAATGCCAAAGTCCATCATTTGTAAAAAAAATCAAACTTATAAAGTTACCCTAAGTTGAAAAGTTGCATCGAAAAAATAATAATTATCAATGATAAATGAATAACTATGAATAAATAAATATAAATTATACATTGAACACATGATTTTTTTTTTATTTTTTTATTTTTTTGATTTATTTATTTATTTCACGTGAAATTTATTATATGAAACAATATGAAACATTAGGGTACCCTAATGTTTCATTTATTTTTTCTAAATATTTTGTGAATATAAAGAAAAATTTTTTATCTGGGACTCAAATATTCAAATAATGTTTAAAAAGCTTATCAATTTTACACTTTAATTATTTTTTTCAAGATTTCAGTGTTTTTCACTAAATTTTAAAATTCGAAATGGAAATTGTGATTTTTAATTGGTAATAATGAGTTCCTCATGATAATAATTATAATATATTCGTTACCTATATTATTATACTTTATTATTATAAAAAACTATTATTGTCAAATAATACAACTGTATTTTATTGAATTATATGAAATTCATAGTTTATTACAATTTTTTATTCCTTAACTATCAATCCTTTTTTCCTGAAAATTTATACATTGTTTTTTCGGACCATAAAAAAAATATCGACCATTATGTATTTTAAATATATCAAACAATAATTCTCAATAATAATTATATAATATTATAGAATGATATATTTTCCTGTACAAAATGTAACAACTTATATTTCAAGTTTTTATTATCATAAATGATAAAATGAAACTAGCATGAGTTTACTATATTTAATTATATTCAATCGATTATGTAATACAAATAATAGAATTTAATCATTATGATGTAATATTATATCATATAATAATTTTAAAATTTTATATCATTCATTGATTTTTTTGTCAATCCATATATTTTTCTGTTTAGTCACATCGAAAACATGGTGTACATTTCATATTCTTATTTAACGCAATATTATATTTTAATATTCATAATAGAATGTAGAATGGTGATAAAATTCAATCATATCTAATAATATAGAGTCTATGCGTTTTTTACTATGCGATTATGCGTCGCAGCGACGTTGCTGCAACGTCGGATGCGAAAGCTGGTTCATTGGGTTATAGAATACATACAAAAGAAATTTTTTTTATGTTAACTGAATTACATTCAATACATAATACATGACAAACAAATAGATAATAAAATTTTATAATAATTCTATATAATTAACGGATTTTTTTTCTGTACATTTTTTATTGTTTTTTTTTTTTTTTTTTTTTTTTTTTACTTCAAAGTTTCATTTTTTCCTATTAATTTTGTCAACATAAAGAAAAATATTTCAATCGTGACTTTGAAAGAACAGTAATTCATAAATGTTTTATTAGAAAAAAAAAATATGATGTAGTACTTAATGTTTTATTTTAATTTCGAATTTTTCAGAAAACGAAATTGACATGGAAGTTTTTATTCACCTGAACCCAAGTGAGATCGAGTCACTATTGAAAAATAAAGTTGGTCTTTATAACCGTTTCCTGCGGAAATACCAAGAATACAAAAAAAATATTAATAATGAAAATTCTGTGGAGACTTCGTGTGATGAAATCATTCCGATACAAGATATACCAATTGAAATCATATCGGTTGATTCATTAAGTAATCAAGAGGTTCTGGACTAAATCTCAGGCTCTCCTAATTTTCATTTGTCCCCTGCGGAATCAGAAAAAGTCCAGACAAATGCAGTATCCGATATGGTAAAAATTAGAATAGCTATCAACTTTGTGGTAAACATGTTATTTCACGACTGCAAATACAAACAATTTTTTAATACTAACTCAATTGCAAAGACTTCTCCATTGTAAAATTTAAAGTGTTTCAAGATAAAAAATTACATTTTTAAGAATTCGCACAACTTTTACACAGATAATCAAATATAGTTATGGACACACTATTCATAATATGAGCTTATTTTATTTAGAAATGTGTATAATTTTGTTTCATAGCCCCTTCCGATTTTACTGAAAGCTTCTGTACCTGGTTATTTTGGGGCAATCTCATCATAATGGGATTCAAATTTTGGAAGAAAAAGATAGGCAAACCTTGGTGGAAGCTATAGTTTATACCTTGATGAATGCGGACCCTGACAAACTGTTAGTTGCAAATTTTTTACTGTCTTCACTTAATTATAAAGATAATAATTAAAAAATGATTCCTACAATAAAAACTTCTCCTAGCGCCAGATAGTAAATGCGATATTCTCCACACGAGTGTGATTGCAAAGTAGCTTTAGTTCATCTGGAAAATTTGAGTTTCATAAAAAAAAACTTTTGCATTTTAAACATTATTATTACTTATAGAATCCCGACTTTTTACAGAATCCAATTTAACGTTTTCAACCGTTTGTCAAATGAAATAGCAGAACTTTTCCCTGGGGAATCGAAGGTACAGTAATAATGTCTACTAATCAATTTTTCAAAACAAATATTGTGATTGATTTAAGCAAAGCATGACAAAACGTGACCATTCATGATTTTCATTTTTGTGACTAGGCAGAAAAAATTTAAGTATTCACTGCTTTTATAGGAGTGAGATGTATTTCACCTCGATATAATTTATTGTGTGCAATATTATTGGGTATTGTATATAATTTCACAATAAATATATAATATCTCAAAGTATCTGCATTACATGTACAATGTATAATATTATACTCTATATTTCATATACAGGGTGATCCAAACTAACCTGGACACCCGAGAAAAGTAGATTCCTCATGAAATTATAAAACTTTTTTATCCTTTGCTATTTTCCAAAAAACTCGAAATTTGAACAGTTATTCAAGCTTGAAATTTAAACAATAAAAGCCCTCTCCCCACGAGTGGGGGTCAAAATCATCGAATCAAATTTTTCTCAAATTTTCTTCATATTTTTCTGAATAAAAAAGTCTTATGTCACTTTTGACAAAAATCAAATTTAAAAAAGTGATTCAGGTCACAAATTTTAACCAATCAGATTTCTTAGATTTTGTGCTCAAATAACTTTTTCGATTTTTTGTTTTTAAAAAAATTGCAAAAGACTTTTTTCCAACAGCGGACCGAAAACGACCGTTTGCCATCCGCGAACGGGGATGGAAACTGATCGTTTCCAGGTCCCATCGTTCGCGGATGACAAACGGCTGTTTCCGCTCCGCTGTTGGAAAAAATAATTTGAGCACCTCGAAGAAACCGAGCGTTTCTCGCTCGGTACACAAATAACTATTTTATCCACAAAAATATGAAGAAAATTTGGGAAAAATGTATTTTGAAAATTTGACCCCCACTCGTTGGAAGAGGGCTTTTGTTGTTTAAATTGTAAGCTTGAATAACTTTATATATTTTGAGTTTTTTGGAAAATATCAAAGGATAAATAAGTCTTACACTCGTTCGCCTCTATAACAAAGAGCTCGGGAAAAGGAATCGCCTCTATAGCAAGCACGAGTGGGGTCCCCACTCCTAGCACTAGCGCGCGTGTGGGAGTCCCTTAAAACCGGTTCGTGCGACCTATGGTACAATTAGGTACCATGGTGCGGCCAGTGACCTTGTATGGCAAGTGACGCGCGCTCTTCATGCAGCTAAGGAGTGGGAGTTATGGGAGCTCGTAACAGAGGCGCTTCAGCGCTCGTTATAGAGGCTGCTTGTTATAGAGGCGTTCGTTACAGAGGCGAACGAGTGTATATTTTTATGAGGAATCTATTTTTTTCGGGTGTCCAGATTAGTTTGGATCACCCTGTATAATACAGTATTGTGAAAAATATGTTTCAAAAAAATTTTGCAAAATAGAATTTCTGACAAACAACTAAATACATAGGAACCATAATTACAATATATATAACGTATACACAGTACATCCATACATGTGGCGTGGAGTGACAAAAGGGACCTAAGGACCAAACTCGCCTTGGCCTACTTTCTAATGCTTTTGAGCCAGATACAATGCCCAAACGGTTTTGGTCCTTAGGTCCTTTTTGTCGTTTCACGCCACATATGAAGGCTAGCACTTCTTCTTATCAGACATTAGCTAATTTCGCCCCATTCTGCATGTAGTAAATATGGATTTTTCGATAAAGGAATGGTAAAAAATTGTTTACATTACAATTTTGCAGTGCACTTACTACATTCCTGGCAGTGGCAAAAACTTGTTGGCTAAAGGAAAATTAGTGGACAAATACCACAACACTCGAGCAAAATTAAGGGCGGCGAAAATCATTTCCAATAAACGGAAAACGGCTGACGAGTTCCCCAATGTTGTGAATGGTAGTATTTTCAAATTGATGTTAGCACCGTCTCTCAGTAAAAGTTGCTTCATCGTAATCAAAATGTTAATACCCTGTATAATTTTATGTTCAAGTCATTTTCTTCCCAAGCGAATTTATTTTCATAAATTTGTCAACAATATTCATATTTTAATTATCATTCCTGCTGACATTTTTTCATCAAGTTTTCTGTATGAAATCGTTTTCAAAAGGATTTAAAATTTTCATTCGCATGATCAAAACACTACATTGTAAAAAGAAAGTGAGATCACAAAGTTGCATGAAAAAATATCTCTTAATTATTGTACATATTTTAGCAATGATTGTTTATTTTTTTTAATAAATCAACAGATTCTGAAACACTGCCACCTGACTTGGAACATGATTTGATTTGGCTGAAAGAGTGTACGGAACCGAGAAGTACTGTGGAAGAAAAGTGGAGTGCTACAGCTGAACACAGGCTTCAAAAACTACGAGAAGTCAAGTTACCTCCTGCAGATTTCAAGCGCTTACGCAAAATCGCCTGCCAACCAAAGCTACTTGTCGCAGATTATTTGTCTATGTACCCATGTTTGAAACAAGAGTGGGGATACACACTGGTTAGTTATTCCCTCTATGAAATATCTCAAATTAAGTCTGGTTAAGCCCTAAAATATTGGCAGGAATCAATATGGTGATGGAAAACTTGTTTTTTTTTTTTTTTTTTTTTTTTTTCAGTTGGAAAGAGATTTCGATAAACTCTATCCTCTAAAGTCTGCAAATCTGCTAGGTGGGTGGGCGACATTTTCCGTGAAAGTAAATGCCCTACTTTCCAAAAAAAACGCACTTTTATGTGGAGTTGAGGATGAACAGAGTACGTGATCCTTTGAAATTCTTTATCGCTTAGCTAAACAGGACCTACTACATATTTATTTGAAAAACATTGAGTTGTTTTAACAATTTATCTTTTAGCCTTATACATTTTCAGACAGTATAACGAAACGTTTAAATCGTACTTGATATTGACAAAATTGGCTATGCAATTAAAATTTTTTGTAACTGGCCATTCTAAATATTTTCTCTCAATCTGCAGATTAACCTGAAATCGACGCACTGCTGAATTTCTCAAAAATTTTCAAGCCGCAATTTTTGCCAGGAGGTTCAAAGAAAAAATTCAAACCGAGTCATCTTGAGATGCAAGATGGATTTCTCATGCACTGCAAGGTATTGTTATCGTTTTCTAAACCGTTTTGACAATAAACTGACCTCGATCGTTTACGAACAATTTTGACAGTGTCTTTAGTTTTCATGTCTTTTTTGTAGTTCAGTCTTCCAAACTCCACCATTTGCGAGAGTTAGTAAAAGCATGTCCAGTTTTTCTAGCTGATTTTGAAAAATTTCTCACGCTTCTCCAATTCTAATAGTTTTTTAACTGTGGAATGCAGATAAAAGACTAATATATTTTAACAGTACTTACAATAGTGGCATTTAAGTCCTAGTAACGTAATATACTATTTTACAGCTCTAAAGGTTTTTGCAAAATCAAAACTTTTTGACTGGTCCGATATTTTTATGACAGTTTTCACACTTTTTTAGATTCAATTTGGTGCATTTAAATTAAACAATGGTTTTTGTTCGTTTTCGAAGATTTTTTTTTACACAACAAATTTACCCTGAATGACCAACACTTATAACAGTTTTTCCTTGATATATGTAGCCTCTGTATGTATAATGAACATTGTGTATCGGGGTTACAGGTGATTGGCGATTTAGTGGGCAGAGTAGCTTGGCGCAAAGAAAAAATTACGCAGTGTGGTTTGCGGATGCAACCATCTGCGGTCGTGATTGGACCTTCTTCATCATCTATATCTGCCAGTTACGTGATTTTCGATGACATCCGGTTCCAAGTTGAATCTCTACTGCGTGCGATTGATGTCTGTTTTAAGATATATCACACTTTGCACACAGAATACCCACCTGAAAGTCGTCTTATGTGGATGATCATCCAGAAAGAGCTGTTTGACATCCATACAGAGTGGGACGAGGACCTGCCTGCCCTTCACAGGCTAATTACAGATTTAGCAAAGTACTGATCCCTTCAGAAGGTTTAGTTGTCATTTTCTTCTTCATATTTAAATTTTGACTATTGCAGAATTTTTGATTATACAAAAATGCCTGTGTGTTACGTTTGTTTGAATTCTGTCACATGTGTGAATGCTCTTCATCTGCATGTAAAAATGAACCATCACTCGAGTAAAAATGCAATAAGATGTAGAGAGCCCGAATGTTCAAGAGACTTTTCTGCGTGGAAAATGTACCGGCAACACCTTTTAAACTTCCACAATTTACCTCTCAATGCTAAAAATGTCATTAATCGTCCAAACCCCGCCACTTTTCCTCAAGAGACCCCTATGGACTGTGACAAACTTGACTTTTTGGCTAATTTTGAAAAAGCAGATTATGAAGAAACGGACGAAAAGAAAAATGATAAGAAAGAAAATGATGACGGTGATACTGACTTTGTCGAGACAACAAATGAAAAAACAATTTCTCTTTACGTGTCCAAATGGTACAGTGAACCGAGACTTAGCAGAAAGACTGTACTGTACTTTTTAGAAGACGTGAAAAACATTAACGAAGCTTTGAAAAACTCAATTTTGAATAATTTACGACAATCTGCAGTTGATGGTTATGTTAAAGTACAATTGGTTGAATCTCTTTTTGAAAAGTTTTACTGTTTTCGTAATTTTTTGAGTGAATATTTGAGCTTTAAATATTTTAAAGATGCAGGATGGTTGTTCATGCCCGAAGAGTATACTATTGGAAGTGATGATAAAATTTCTATCAATGAAAATCAAGTTATTCTTGAGAAGGAAGATGTAAATGGGCAAATAGTACCTGTACGAAAAGTTTTAACTCAGTTTTTAGAACTACCAGGGGTCATGGATTTTATTTTAGAGTATCTTGCTTCATTGAACGAAGATCCTAATACTTTTGAAAATTTTATGCAGGGAAAACTTTGGAAAGAAAAAGCGAAATCTTTCGGAAACAAATTCGTTTTGCCAATCATGATTTACTATGACGATGTACAGATAAACAATAGTCTTGGCTCTCATAACAAAAGTGTTGGTGCAGTATACATGTCATTGCCTTTTATACCTCCAGAACATCAGTCGTCTCTTGATAACATATTTCTTGTAGCTTTGTTCGAGTCAAAAGACAGATACATATTCGGTAATGACAGAATCTTTTTTCCAATAATTCAACAATTAGAAAACTTATACGAAGAGGGAATTCTTGTAAGAACAAAGTTTGGTACAAAACGTATTCATTTCTGTTTAGGATTAGTGCTCGGCGATAATCTGGGGCTTAACTCTATGTTAGGGTTTTCATGTGGCTTCAATGCTACCTACTATTGCAGAATGTGTAAAACCGATAAAAATGAGGCCCAAGCTTTGTGTGTCGAAAATTTGAGCTTGTTGCGCAACACTGAAAATTATGAGGAGGATTTAAAGTTATCTTTTCAAGAGATTGGAATTAAAGAAGATTCTATATGGAACAAAGTGAGTCTATTCCATGTAACTCAAAATTTTGCTGTTGACATTATGCATGATTGGTACGAAGGTATTTGCAAATTGGTTATGATCAATGTTCTTGATACCTTTATATTCGTCTTTAAAGTTATAAATGTTCAAATTTTAAACTTCAGGTTAGACTTTTGAGTACTATAGAAATAATTTGCGCAACGAGCCTCCGCCTTTCAGAGAAGATCATATATCGAGAAAGCACATCTCAATGTCAGCAAATGAAATGCTCACTTTCGTGCAAATCTTTGGAGTTCTCATTGGCGATTTGATTCCTTCAGAAAATGCAATTTGGCAAGTGTATCTTTTGATGAGACAAATTTTGGATATTCTATTGTGCAGAAAACTTCAAAAAAATTGCTCAGTCATTCTCGAAAATTTAGTTACACAGTTTCTAGTGCTATACAAATCTCTTTTTGGCCATTTGACTCCCAAACTGCACAATGCAACTCATTACTATAGAATATTACAAGAAGTTGGTCCTTTATACAATGTTTGCTGTTGCATGAGATTCGAAGCGAAACACCGACACCTGACAGTACCTGCAAAGTTGACTGAATCACGAAAAAATATTTCTTACACACTTGCTTTAAAACATCAGCTGAGACTGTGCCATCGTTTTGCGAGTGAAAAAGTGCTCGATTCCTCCTTCGACTTTCCCAACGTTCACCCAACCCCAGTTTATGAAATCCTTAACTACGATTTTTTCAAAAAGTTTTTGCCAGAAGACATGACTGATAAATGTTTGTGTCCTAGTTGGGTTGAGGTAAAGGGAATTAAGTACAAGCGGAATATGGTACTTGTATTAAGTGAGGACGATCATGACGGTGTGTCATTCGGGATAATACAGTCTATCTTATTGTGGGGAACCAGAAAAGTTTTTTTTATTTGTAAGAATTTAGTTTGTGTTAATTTTGATGACCATGTACATGCGTACGAAGTGGTAGAAAGCATTCGAGTTTCATTTCTCGAAATCGAAAATTTGTTCGCACCTTTTCCCATGATAATTTCACGCATTGTGAGCGGAAAAATGTTTGTTACTTTGAAGTTCGCGTTATAATGGTAGTGATGAAAAAATACTTATTTACATATGATAATTCTAATTCAGTAGTTATGAGAACAACTTTTTCACAGAACAATATGCGAAGTTGTTTTTTTTTTTCTGTATAATGCGTAAGTTTTTGCTGTGCAATGTGTTAGTGAATAAGGAGCTTGTACCAAAAACAACCATACCTCTATAATAAAGAATAATTTCCATGAAAACGTTAATATTTAATTATGTTTACCTTATTCTATAGAAAATTACCCAACATTTTCCACTTTGTACTAAGTTATTATCCTATGCTATGTTCATTAGTAAATTTGATCTTACTTTTCTTACAGAAGTGTATACTAGAATGAACTAGCATGCTACTTACCATGAAAACACTTATATCGACAAACAAGTTACATGTTACTTACAGTCAAGTGAAGTAATATGAGAATTGTGTTTGAATGTTACAGAGAAAGATTATATTAATAATAGTAAAGAAAAAGCAGTATACCGACAATCAAAATATTAATTCCCGTTATGAAGCATTATAGTTCTCGCCATCAAGTAACATGATTCTTCCAATTATGTGACATAATTGAAGCGAAAAATTTGATACTGTAACAAGCAAGTTTAGTTGTACTCCTTAAGAAAATGCCAATACACCCAATCATGAACATGATTCCGGCTACCATGTAAAAAGTTACTGTAATCAAGTGAAATGTTTCATTGAAATAAAGCCTGGATCTGGTTATCAAGTAACATGTTACTGGCAATCACAACGTTAATACTGCTAATCAAGTAACATTTTAGTGGATAATAAAAGAGTGATTTTCAACGATTTCAACTTGGTGCCCACAAACAAGTTGCAAGATAACAGTAATCAAAACGTACAATCAATGTTGTATGATTGTCACTAACACAATGCGTGATTGTGCCTATATCAATCATGCGGTTTCTTTCCCACAATCACTAGCTTGATTCCTATTATCATTTAGTTTTTTCAGTGCAGCGAAAAAACTTAGCAGACTTTCAAAACAGGTCTGCCCGATTTTTTCCTATTGTCTAGCCTAGACCTCTTCGTTTTCAGCGCGCGTGCAAACTCGGCTTAAACTCAGCTTTAAGAGTCCTCAGGTTTGGAGTTTTTACCTTCGCGATTCTACTGTACTTGAAATTATTTGAATTTAAAGTTTTTGATGATCAAGGAAAAGGTGATAATTGTGTTCGTACGATTTAAAAAATGCGATTCATTTATTTTACGTTTAACAATGATTAGGCATATGAAAAAGTTTAATTAAAATAATTTGTGAACATCGAAATCCGTAGATGAAAAAATGACTTTGCATGCAACACTTGTTGTATCAACGGGTATGAAACAATGGTAACTTCGCGTTCCTTTTATTGTTTTCACTCTTTCGAAACGTTTCTGTAATGCTTGTTTTTTCGTTTTCATGCTCAATATTGGAACAAAATTCGGGGACTACGTTTTCAAAGTAGTTATCCGACCATTCAAATAATTGGCGAGGAGTCGTTATTTGATTGTCGATTGGCAGTTGCAAACTTGTACGGTAGGCTAATCTTTTGACTGTTCATCCTACGCCATCACAAGCACCTTTACCGTGCGAAGTTGCGAAAAAGTGCCATTCAGTTTCAATATCGAACTCTTTCTTGTAATACAATAAACTGGTAAAAAGGAATTTATTTATGCACTGAACTGCGCAACCATCAGAAAAAAATTATTTTTTCAACTTTTTCACTTCTCAAAAAAATTTGCAAATGATTGATTATTTTCTCATCAAACAAATTAACTGCGTATGAATCATGATTATTCTTTTCTGAAATCACGACAAAACATTCATTTACAATTGTGTCTTCAAGCTTGCAATAAATAACGTAGGGATGCAATGTAACCTGATCATTTGACCAATGGTAAGCCTGAACGGAGTCTTGTATCTTGAAACTGTAATTTTCGGTAATGCTAAGAGTGAGCGGGGAGTTTCACACATAGCCACGAGCGCACAGTGGGCCAGAATCCCAAAAACCTGGCCAAAAATCGAAGGTATAATTAAAGCTTCACAAAACAACATAAACAAGGGTTTTTGAAGTCACTGATTACGAATCTGACAACGAATTTTTTAAAAACAAAATGGCGGATACTTCTATGAAAAATTTAATGACTAGTGCTTCAAACAAGAACTACTGATGTTCTTAGAATCGCTTAATACTAGCAACATATTGAAACTCTCAAAAACAAAATAATCGATTCAAAATGGCAGATTAATTAAAAAAACTAACCCCTCGTGTACACTGTAAAAAAACTTCACATACATATATGTGAAGTTATTGACCATTATCATGGTATGGAAATTTTTCCATACTTCCCTATAAAACTCTCATTCATGTATAGATGTTTTCCCATAAATGCACTGAAATTTTCGCTGACTTCTGGGAAAAATTGGTAAAATACTGGAAAAATTCCATAAAAATCTGAGGTTTTCTTAATACATTGAACGTTTCAATACAGTATGCAAAAATATCCATACAAATGTATATAGATATTCCATTAATTTTTTTACATTGTATGAGAAATGAACTTCGAGAGTATGTGAGGTCTCCTGATTTTGAATCTGATGTCAAAAGACCACAAAACATATATGTTTTGTGGCCTTTACAGTTTTTTTCACATTTTTCGCAGTTATAAAGTTTTTTACATTTTTAAGTAGCAAAAATCTATGTGGATTGCCCAAAAGCGAAATTGTGGGTTTGAAATGGGATATCACTTTCAAAAAATTTTATAGATTCTATGTAAATTTCAACTCTTGAGTGTTTTTCAAATGAATTTTGATGATATCGAATCGAATTTTTTAAAAACTTGAATTTGAGAATGCAGTTTTTCGCGGTCACTAAAAAAATCCATAAAAAACTGTTTCTTGAACATTATTCTGGGACTTCGAAGTTCTGTATAGTAAAAGCAATGAGTTTTAAATGGAAGGATATTTCGCTGATACATTCAAACACTTGCAATTAATTTTTATCAATTATTTTATCATTATCATGTATAATAATTATTCTACTTGTTTACAAATTGATCTATTTATGTAGATGTTTATCAAACATACATAGTAATTGATGATTGTATTCCTTTCTTTTTCATGAATTATTGTACAATTCACTTAATATTGTACGATTGATACTGTCGTAAGAATCATCACTTACACTTCCATTACTTAAATCACCCGAAATTTCACTCAATGATCCTACAACTGGAGGTGGGATCAATAAGTGCAAGGCAGACAGAGAAAGTGTTTTTCTTTTTTGACTGGAAGTTATCGCAAATTTATGGTTAATAGATCTAAAGCAACAAGAAGTCTGTGGAATACATCTTCTAAACTTTTTGTCTAGCTGAATTTTCGAGCGAAATCTTCTCGGAAGCACTTTTTATATTTATTACACGATTCTTGCGTTTCAATAAAAAATTCGATATCAGAGTCGTATCTGCAGCTACTTTTTCTTTAGTTTTACTCAGAAATATTTATATAACAGTTTTTAATAGATATGTATTCACCAAGGGAGGAAGAGGATGATTTCACGAGTGTGTATTTGTGTCCGAGCGGAACGAGGTAAACAAAACACACGAGTTGAAATCACTTTTTCCCATGGTGAATATAATATTATTTTCCATACATACCAGCAATGGCCAATTCATCGACGCGAGTTGCAGGAACAATGTCCTCTTTTTGGAGTTCTCCGTGGTGGAATTTCTAAGCGGGAGCAATCCTTCAGATTGCTCCCGCTGAGAAGTTTCATCTCGGGTACCCCAAAGAGGGCATTGCCGTGTATGTATGGAAAAATAGTATATTTTGTAGCTAGGGGCAAAAACAGTCGATTTGGAACGAGTGTGAGGTTTGTCGCCTTCGCTTCGCTCAGGCGGCAATCACACGAGTTCTAATCGGCTGTTATTGCTCCGAGGTACAAACGATACTTTTTGCCTCGAAAACAGTAAAAATGAACGTATTAAAACTGTTTCGACATGGCAAATGAAGTATTGAAGGTTAACACGGAGGCTGGAGAAAATGATAGTCGGCAGGGGTAAGGGGGCGGCCCATTTAGTCCGCCGGGTTTAACTCGGCGGGTTAAAAGGACCTCCCTTTCCCTGCTGACAGTCATTTGTCGACAGCCTGCGTGTTGGCCTGAAATACTTCATTTGTTTATGTCGAAACGTGTTTAAATACGCTCATTTTTAATATGCGACAGGCAAAAAATTATTTTATTTGAAATTTTAAGTCACTAGAACCCCAAAGAACACTAATTGACACAAAAAAGCGTCTGTATGAGTGAAACGACAAAGAGCGAGCTTCGAAACTGCTCATCATGCACTCGGTCGAATTCTGGTCTTTTCAGATAGACTTTTCAACCTTTTGAATGATAGGAATTTACTGTACTGTATGGCTTAGACCATATAGTACATGGACTGCTGATCAAAGATGGCAAATTGGTCCCAAGATGACGGTGAAGTAACTATTATCTAGATTATCTTGATCATCTTTTGAAATGTTTTGATCGTTTTGACGCGTGTTGCTTGGTTCCGATTTGGTGTTTTTCCAGTGTTTTTCGGTATTTTGTTGAAAAATTATGAACGCATTGTGAAGAAAATGGAAAATGCGTTGAAGGAGAATTGTTTCATTTGTGGCGTATGTTGTTGGCGAAGTATGTTCGACGAATTCATACAAAATTAGTGCACTTCAAAAACCAATAACTTTTTTTGATACGATTTTTGTACCAGTTCCTAAAAAACATGTATAAATAAACATTGTTTTACATCACAAACCCTTCTGTTACTTCATTATGAATGTTCAAAATAATCCATTCTTCTAAACAATAATTTATTCCGTTAATATTTCATACATATTGAAAAAATATTCTCAATAATTATTACTTAGAAAATTATGGTTTACTGATTTCAATATGTAACAATCATTAAGTTTCAGTTGATATGAGGATTACAACTTTAATATTTTTATTTCGTTAAATTATATTGGTAAAATAAGCCAATTATATCATCAAATATGTATGACGATTTATATTTCAATATTAAAAAAAAAAAAACATTATTGTAATCAAGTTGCTAGTTTTATTTCTTATGGAGTTTAAAAGTTTTTTACCTTTTAAAACAGTAATTCAATTAATAAGTACAGTCATCGACCGAAGATTTATAAAAAAAACCGATATTTCATGTTAAATAAAAAATTTGGGACTAACAGTGTGAACGTCTCTGTTCTTTGAAGAGGGTGCACTACTCGTAACTACGGCACTGGTTATCGTTACTCCACCGTCATCTTGGGACCATTATCTGATGTCGAGAACAATGGGCATCAGTAGTCCATGTACTGTATGGTCTAAGGAATTTACCAAGGGAAAACCTTAGTCATCGTCTTCAATCGGCTTCTGAATTCTACAAATTTTCGGAATCAGTAGACGTAATGAAATTTTGTCGCTTCGCGTTAATTGTTTGAATATTCTTGTATGATTCTCGTTATCGTAAAAGTTAAAATTTTATTATTTTGCGTGTATCAGGTTACTGATTTTTTTCTATGTAGGGAAAGGATTTTATTTTCAAATGTTGGAAAAAAGTGTGGGAAAATTCACCGCTTTTCCCAAATAAAAAAAATCTTATTTTTTTTGTATTTAAATATCATATAACATTTGAAAACATGTTTTTTTATAATATTACGAATCAGCTGTGTACTTTATCGAAAAGCTTTTACTTTTGTGTCAAATTCTGAAATTTCAAATTTTCAAACGGTTTTTAAATAGCATCTTGCTTTTTCTGTTGCTGATGCATAATAAATGGGTTCTTTTTAAGGCAGTGGAAATATTAAACAAAAATGAATCATACAGTATGTTTTTATTTACGTTTTCATCAATACATTGTGAGACGTCGGATTATAGGTAAAGATTTTCTCTCAACAATGACTTGTAAAAACTTGCACACAGTAAAAAAAAGTGGCTAAAAGAAATAACTCAGCAGATGAAAGTGAGTAGATTGAATATTTTTATTCCTATAGGCATTTGTATGTCGCTGTTTAGTTACTATTCCCTGTAGTTCTATAGTTCATTTCCATGAGGGTTGTAACGACGTCTTACAAAGTTTTGATGAAAACGTGAATAAAAAAATACTGCATGATCAATTATTTGTTTAATATTTCCACTGCCTTAAAAAGAACCCATCTATTATGCACCGGCAACAGAAAAAGCAAGATGATATTTAAAAACCGTTTGAAAGTTTGAAATTTCAGAATTTGACACAAAAGTAAAAGCTCTTCGATAAATTACACAGCTGATTTGTAATATTATTAAAAAAACATGATTTAAAATGTTATATAATATTCAAATACAAAAAAAAATTAGATTTTTTTTTATTTGGGAAAAGCGGTGAATTTGCCCACACTTTTTTCCAACATTTGAAAATAAAATCCTTTCTCTACATGAACAAAAATCAGTCACCTGATACACGCAAAATAATAAAATTTATACGAAAATTTTAACTTTTACGATAATGAGAATCATACGAGAATATTCAACCAATTAACGCGAAGCGACAAAATTTCAAGTCTACAGATGCCGAAAATTCGAAGCATTTAGAAGCCGACTGAAGACGATGACTAAGGTTTTCCTTTGGAAATTCCTATCATTTAAAAGGTTCGAAAGTCTACCTTAAAAGACCAGAACTGGACCGAGTGCATGACGAGCAGTTTCGATGCTCGCTCTTTGTCGCTTCACATATACAGACGCTCGTGGCTATGTGTGGAACTCCCCTGTTTCTACGCGGACACTCTTAAAGAGTCGCCAAAAAATGTCCTTCCTCTGAATTTTCTTTGGCTGATACCCATACACACTAGAAACCAGGATTAGACACTCATTGTGTAAAAAACGGAATCTATGCTGTCAGCTACATAGGAGGAACTTGTATCCCTACCACCAGCTCTTTTCTCTCGCTCTTACACATTTCTCTTGAATGGCTTTCTGTTGCACTCGTTGAGATAAGTGCGTCAAAACAAGCTACGCCCAGTAACAGGGAGAGGTATACAAGAGAGAGAAAAGAGCTAGTGGTAGAGATTACAGTAGTACCTCTATGATGAAATGATATGAATATAGCCGCAACAAAAAATTTTTGCAGCCACATTCACATTTCAGGCTGTGTGCACATGTGTCGGCAACTTCGCATCTACAACTGTCTGCCACCTGCTTCCACATAAGCACGGGTAAGCACTGTAGCTATATATACCATCAGCCGTTGTTTCGCTTAGAATGCGATGTTGCCCAATGTACGTCGATGAGAATGAAATAAAATAATTTTTTGTCGCATAAATATGTACTCAACTTTGATGCAATTTTGCACAAAGTTTATAAACATTTTGAACAATTTGTCCTCAATTATCAAGAATTTTCGGCCAATAACTTTCTGATTTATTCGAAAAAATGATGTCCCCATAAAAACGCATGAAAAATATATTGAATGTTTGAAGTAGTGAATCGACTTTAAATTTTTCAAGGAATTTTCTTTTATTTTTTTAAACCCAATTTCTAATTTTTGTCCCAATCGGTCAATAATTTCTATCGTGGAGGTACTACCTTAAGCTCTTCCTACGTAGCTGACAGCATGGATCCCGTTTTTTCGGGCCTTTTTTCGCGCAAGGGCTTCAGGCGCTGCATGAAATCCTGATGATGACGAAGATTCAAAGCAGTTCTAGCTATGTAACGATTAACATCCAACAATTTTCAAATTTTTGCTGCATTCCAATCAATTGGCACCATAGTTAATACTTGCAGTTTTTTGTTTTTTTAATCTGTTTTTCGTCTAAAGCATTTTGATTTCTCTATCCACATCAGCTTCTTTCTCAACGTTTGACATGATTAAATCTTTGTTAGTATTTTCACTCGTGGGCGTAAAAAATTAATCTAAAAAAGTTTATGATACTTTCGTTTATTTATTTCTTTGTTCTTAAAAAATCAACATGACGTACTTGATTGTAGAAGCAATAAAATTTTCATACAAATAAAATATTACTGATACTTTTACACGATTTCCATATATGCAAATAATCATATATCAACTACATACTGCATAACATGTTGGAAGTTTTACCTTCAAAGTCTGAATCTTCGTCGGATTCGATATCGCTTGTCATTTATGTATCTGAGGACTCTGATGTTGAGTTGAAAGTTGATTTAGAAACTGCTTCTTGCATCGATTTCGGGGAAGGAACACTGATTTTTTTTTAAAATGTTATTTCTGCATGTATAACAAACATATTCTCCAATTAAATTTGAATAAATAGAATTCCATGTATCTGTCACTTTTCCGATTTCTTTATAAACGCAAGAATTATTTTTTAAATATAATTGATTACAGCACACATTTTGATTCAGCATCTTGAACGAATGACAGAATCTCTAAAATTGTTTTCGAATCTATAAAATTCGTAACCCATTATTCAAAATTTTACGACGAAATTCAAGAAGAAGACCATCTTATCTATTAAAAAAAAAAAAAAAAAAAAAATGTAGAAAAGTGGGAAATAGAAGAAAAACAAAATTAACCTTTGAAATCACAAGTCATCGTCATAGAGATTAAAAAAATCTCTAAAAATGCACTTATGAATTAGAGGACAAATGTACCACAGAGTGCGATGCACGTAACAATAGGCTGGGTAAGCTGTGAAGCTTTCTCAGAATTACAGTTACTAAAATAATGTCGGCTCCAATTTTTCTCAACAGATTTAGATTCCTTAAGATTTGTTTAAATATTGTAATTTTTTTCAGATTTAACGGTCTAGAACATCGTAAAAAATCATTTGTTTATGAAAAAAGTGTTGAAAAATAATATAAAAAATTTTTTTTCAGAATTTTTTCAGTGATGTTATAATCTTCATTACATTGTTTTATCATATTTCAAAAGCTGATTCAAATCAGTTGATTGATTTATTAGGAAAATTTATTTATTTAAAAAATACCTAAAAACTTCATGTTGCTATAAAATGTTGAGAAAAAATTTTTTTTTTACTTTTTTCGAGTCATTAGGATGATATCGACATATCATTTGTTCATCATTTAGATGAAAAAAAAAGTCATTTTTTTGTGGCTTTTTCAGGAATTCTGACCCAGATTGTCATATAGTTTTAGAGAATTTTTCTGCTTAGAATTCAACATTAGATTTCCAGTATTTTGAAGAATTTTCCAGGAAACAGTGTTTCCAAAGATAACTGGTATTTCATAGTTTTTCAGTACTGCTAGTTTTTATATATATATTTTCTTATATTTTTAAAAATTAAACGATTTCCAGGCATTTTTATGGATTTCTGTACAGATGTATCGAATTTCTATGCTTTAGAATTAAAGGTTCTACAGATATTTAGTAATTTTATAATTATTGAAGGAAAATCTATTTACATTTCAGTATTTTAATGATTTCTCATTTTTCCTCGTTTGTCATATTTTTTGATGTTATCAAAATTTAGTAAGATTTTCTCGGTTCTTTATAGATATCTTTTTTTTTATTTGAATTCTAACAGATATTACTGGAATTTGATAGTTTAGAAACTAAAGTTTTATAAATTTTTAAGATTACGATTTTTCATAAAATATTATCCCTATAGATTTTAAGTATTTCACAGATTTCTAAAACTTTTATTGCCTTTTGTATTTTTTCAATAAGCACAAAGTTAATTGGATTTTCTAATATTTCGATGGATTCAAATAAATATTTTCACAGTAAGATGCTCTATGATTGAAAGGTTACAAGATTTTCATTTTTTCCACAAATTTTTGAGAAATCAATATCTATATGGAATTTCAATAGTTTAGAGATATCTATTATTTTCAGTCTTTTTCATGTTTTTCAGCATTTAAGAGTTCAAGTAGTATTCAAGAGTGTTCTTCTAGTTTTTTTAATTTTTTATTTATAGCTTTATCAATTTTAAGAATTAGATGCACTATTATTATTTTAGATTCTTAGTATTTCAAATGATTTTTCAGAACAGTTTTGTATGAATGTCTAGTGTTACAGAAAATTGTTTCTTTCAGTATATTTTCTACATTTTGAATATTTATATAAAATTTGAATAATTTACTGATATTTTCATGAATTTTTACATAAATTTTCAGAATTTAAAGTTCTACATATTTTAGTTCAATAAATAGATAATAGAGATGATTTTATTCTATATTTATACTACATTTGTTGTATAAATAACGTGACTGTGATTATTCGAATTTACATGCTGTAACAAAATGTAAAAGGAAAGAAAGTCTTAGAATTTTATCAGGATTTTGTTTTTGGTAGTTATAAGAACTACCTTCTACAATCATGAATTCCAAAAGCTGAAAATTAAACGAAAAAGAATTTTATATAAATATTTAAGAAAAAAAATTTCAAACTGCTTTTCAAGACTTTCCAGTAGGAGCAACAAACTTAATGTTATGTAATAAAACATTCCGCAGTGAAGATGAATCGATAATTTATAAGATTTTTTTTTTCATTTAATAATAAACATTTGGAACTCCAGTTACAATAAATTACTATGTCGAGTGCAGTACTGTTTGAATAATTTCGAAACAATTTTCAAAATAGTCATTGAATTTTGAAAAGACAAAAAAAACTATACCAACTGCAAATTCCTCATTTTTTATTTGAAATAGAAACAGTAAGTTACCAAATACCTGCAAGACGCTTAAAATCTGATGGGCGGAGTTTCCCCCACTCCTCCTTATTTAACAGGCATTTTTTACAGCGAAAAAACAAAAAAAAAACGAAAACTAATTTTACAAGGCCATAAGGAACCTCATAATCAACCATAAATTAATAAAATACGATGAAATAAAAGACATCGAAAAAACAGTCCATCCCTTAAAAATATGTATTCGCCATTGCTTCCCCCACTCCAACAAAATGGCGAACTCCCCTTTACGATACGTAAAAAAAATCCCCCATGGAAAGAATGACATCTTAAAATGAAATGACATTAAAAACCAATTTCAAAAAACTCACCGGAAACTAGAAGATCTCCCTGGTTGGAGAATTCGATGGCGTTGACGCATCCGAAATGCGAGAGCAAATCTTTTCGGAACAAATTCTCGGACTCCCGGAATCTCGCGTTTACGAGTTTTTTGCAGTAGTCGACTTTGTCGTCGATTTGACGTGCCGCGACGAATCGCAAAAATTTCCCGTCCAAGGCCATGGCAATTCGCGAGGTTTTTCGTTATTTCGTCGAAAATATGATCGGAAAATCACGGATGTAAATCTCTGATATTCTAAAATGTATTCGCGGGACCGAAGAAATTCGGTGACTGGTTGTGTAAATTGTGTGCGTTTCAGAGAACTGTTGGAGAACTGCGCGTACACAATCCACTACGGTCCACATCGCGAACGTAAACAAGAGTAAACAACACTGAACAACACTGAGTTCACTGAGTTGCACTGTACTGCACCCAGCGTTCGCAGATTCCCCTAGCCTAGTTCCTACTACGCCCATTTAACTCCTTGTAAATTTTCCTACTACCGTAGTGGAATTCTACTACGCCTGCGAACTCTGACTGCACAGCACTCCACACACACAGTACGCAGTAAAAAATAGTTGTTGAAAAACACTGCGCTGGGCGTCAGTAACCAAAAGATCTACGCTGAGCGAGGGGAAATTACCAGGAGCGGTAGTGAAATTCCCACCGCAAGAAAATTCACTAGCTCTGACGATTTTTTCAGCGCGCTAGTAAATTTCAGAGCGTTTGTTAATTTCATTTCTGGGATTGTGGATTCACGGTGTAGCTGGCGATTTCGTTCAGTACATTAGTGAAAATCAGCTAGCCAGTAATATATATATGCAGCTGAAATTCATGAAAAAGCATGACCCTGGCCCTCCGTGGAGACCGTAATTTGCGGTCCCTCTTACGGATACTTTGTGCAAAAAAACCCGTAAGCATATTTAGAGGACTACGCAATAAAATAAATGATGTTTTGATATTAACTGATGCTTGAGAATATGTTATACCTTTCTGAATATACAAAAATGTATAAAAAAAAAAAACACATGTTTATTCATTCAGAAAATAACAATAATTCCACGTTACGTTGGACACGAAAAGCCAGACAAGCCAGTGCCAACTCAACGAAAGTCGTGTCTATGTTTTCGGCCTAACATGTGATTCATTTTACAATGTAAATAATTCGTCAAAATATTGGTATTTGTTGCTGTTATAAACAAACAGACTTTTTTGTAAGCCTTAATTAAAAATTCACATCTCCAATTAAACAACTCAACAATCAAATAAATTTTTGTTCGTGTATTTGTACGAGTTTGTTTTGTATTATAATCAAAAACTATTTCACAATTGTTTAAACAAATAATTGTCAGCATAGTTTTTCATAAACAATTGTAATTTTGAACGCTTCCTTGACGCTGAAAAATTGAACTTTTTTGGCCAATTATACGGAAAACGTTTACCTTAAACAATACATCAATAGAATTTTTTTTTTTTTTTGTTCTAAGGATATATAAATCTTTTTATGTACCTCTGGTATAGAAAATGCATTTCTCGTCAAGTTCTAAATCTCAAAATTCGTTTTCTAGCCCTCGGAACATAAAATATCGTACGTAACTAGGACATACATTTTTTATTTACGAGTGTGAAGTTTGCAGACCGAGGCGAAGCCATGGTTTACAAACTTCACACTCGTAAATAAAAAGTTTATGTCCTAGGTACGTAATATACTATTGCCGCGCGCTCAATTCACTATCCGCGCGCTCGACACGTTAAGCAATATTGCTTTTACAGCGTCAAATTTTGCCTTTTGCACCTCATGTTACATTACGAACGAGATAAATTTAGCAATAGATGACTGCAGAACTCTGAATTACTATAAAATAAAAATTTTCATTGCCTACATTGGCCATGTCAACAACAGCCCGTGAAAAAAAGACATTCATGTAACATGAGTGTTACAGTGAATGCTATCCGTATGTAACATGCGTGTTGCATATGTGCGACATTCATGGCAACATTCATGGAACATTAATGTTACATTCGTCTATGATGCATGCCGATAACATTCATGGAACACTCGTGCAAAACATCAGTGTAACATTAATGTTAAGCATGAATGCAACACTCATGTACCATTCGTCCCGCCACATGAATGTAACATGAATATTGCGCATGTGGCAAATGAATGTAACACGCATGTTCCTTTCATGGCACATTAATGCAACACTCAAGTTACATAATGTGGCGGTACATCTAAAATTTTATATTTATAATTATTAATATGAAAAAACTTTATCATAATTGTACATATTAGAATCATTTAAAATAAATAATAATTAATAAATACCGTAAATCACTACCTATAATATTGATAATATTTTAGTAGTATAATAAAATAAAATAAATATCAATGATATAAGCGTTATATGAAAAACATTCCGATGGAAAGTTCATCACATTTTTATTCCAATTTTCATCGTGAAATAATGATCTTATTTGGTCGTACACAAAAATATAATGCCTTAACGTTTAATAATTCAAAAGTTGTTGACCTGAGTTACTATATTATAGCCAGGTATTATTAATTGAAAAAAAAAAAAAATTATCGTCAACTAAAAAATTTTTCATGCTACAAAATTATTCGTAACGTAATATTCATCACGAGAAAAATGTGTGACACATACGTATACTATCTATCTATAGCTTACATTTAAGGTAATTGAAAATCAACGAAATTTTTAATACATATGAAAATACCTTCGTGAATAAAAACTGATCTATTGAACGTAATGTATTGCCTTCTTTACTTTCCGTCTACAAATAAAAATGTTTTCCTTACCTGCCTTCAGTATTTATGCGTAGCTTCTGCATACTCCAGCTTGGCACATATGTTGCTTTTACTAAAATTTTTTTTCTCATTTTCATTATTGACCAGACAGGCGACCCTAGCAAGACGGTGTCGCCGTTGGGTGGCCCCAAAACGGCGACAAAGTGACGACTTTGTGGCGACAAATTTAAATCGTGTTAAATATCCATTTCCAACTCAAAACCCGTGGTTTTTTCGAATGGTTTTTTCGAATTTTGCAGTGAATTATACATTTCACACCAAAAGCAACATTTGTTTTAAAGAAATATTAATTATTCTCAATCGTTCGAAAACTTACTGAGAAACATCATATACTGGGTAATAAATCGGCAAGCGTTTCTACCATACCGACCCTGGGAAAATTCTTTTCGACGGCAAACACATATTTGAATTCACTTTACAGAAGAGTTGTGTTCGAATTGAAGAGTTCTTTCTTCTATATAAAAACATCCTATAAAACCAAAACGTGCCATGACTTGCCCAAGACTTAAGCAAGAATCTTGAGAGTTCTTGCCTAAGTCTTGGGTGGGCCTGTGGCCACAATCTCATCCTAGTCTTGGGCAAGATTCTTGTGCAAGATTCTTGACCTACTCTTGCTAATGTCTTGTACAATTATCTTGATCTTGCTAGCCACATCCAAATCAAGATTCTTGATCAAGTCTTGATGTAGTCTTGCTAAAGATATCAAAAAAAAATGAAATGAAAAAAAATTCTCTTTGCCGGGATTTGAACTCGCATGGACTGGTTGTCAGGCTGACACTTAATCAACCAAGCCATGGTTCGTTTTGTTTATCTAGAGCATGTGAAGCATGGTATGTCGCGGCACTTATTTTAATAAATATTTTTTACGAATTCATGACTATTTTAACGTAACATTTTACACACATTTTTGAAACCCTGCTTGAAAAAATCTGTTGAATCCTATTGAAACCTTTTGAAAACGGTAAAAAGTTCCAATTGCCAATAGTGCCCTGTGTAAATCGAATGGACTTTTCAATAGGTTCAATTGGTCATGACCTCTTGGGCCAATTGAAAAGTGCATTTGATTTACACAGGGCACCATTGGCAATTGGAACTTTTTACCGTTTTCAAAGGGTTCCAATGGGATTTAACAGATTTTTTTCAGCAGGGAAGGCCTTACAGAAAAAAGTACCAAGTGTGGTCAAGAGCCGCGCTCCACAACTTTGGTCCTCCCGTTTCAAGTCAATCAGTAAACATTAATGTATACATATTGAAACAAAATTAATTAAAAATATTTAAGTTTATTCTCAAGCCTTGCCCTACACTTACCCAAGATCCTGACCCAGAATCTTGTACGACACTTGTGTGTGTCTTGCCGTCTTATTTAATCCCAAGCCTTGCCCGAGACTTCCCAAAGATTCTGGCCCAGACTCTTGGGCAAGACTTGTGTGGGCCTGTGGCCACAGTCTCACCCTAGTCTTGCCCAAGAGTCTGGGCCAGAATCTTTGGGAAGTCTTGTTAAAGTCTTGACATTGTGTCATTATAACCTCAATCTCTTGGGTAAGACCATGTCAAATCTAACCCAAGAATCTTAAGGCAAGAATCTTGTGTGCATCTGAGAATTTTCTTGACCAAGATATAGTTTTATTGATATTTAATGTAATATATTGACTGCGGTTAAGTAATATATCAATATAATCTGTTCCAAGTCGTATATTGTGTCTTACTCAAATTTTTAATATTTATATCTATCCCTAGGGAAAAACTAGAAGGATTTTAATCCGTAATTATTCAACTAAATGGGTTTATTTAAAAGAATTATTAATACATGAATTGTAAAATAGAGAAGTGGTACAATTTGTATGTAAAATGAACTATTTTGGAATAACAATATGTTTGAAACTGAAACCTACCTCAAGCATTAATTGCAATTGCAAATATTTCCTCTTTGAATGTCGGAATTAAACAACTTAATAAATTATTAAATATCATTCATGTACCGATTTCTATTTTAGTTTGAAAGTACGTTTCAAAATGTGCAAATTTTACTAATGAATGATAAATTTTTTTTTTCTTTCTGAACATTGATATATTATCAATGATTCCAAATAAACTCATCTAGCTTAACAATCTGAAACTCCAACCGTCCTAATTTTTCAATAAGAATGGATCAATTACTTCTACTTACAGATTTTTATAAATCATATATATATATATTTATTGTTTCTCACTAGAGTAGAGCGTACTTATCAATTTGTACAAAAAGTCTGCTTAAAGTAAGTTCAAGTTTGTATTTGCCGTCAAAGCGAATTTTCCCAGGGTCGGTATGATAGAAACGCTTGACGATTTTTTACCCGGTATATGATGTTTCTCAGTAAGTTTTCGAGCGATTGAGAATAATTAATATTTCTTCAAAAAAAATGTTGCTTTTGGTGCGGAATGTATATTTTAATGCAAAATTTGAAAAAACTACGGGTTTTGAGTTGGAAATGGATATTTAACACGATTAAGATTTGTCGCCACAAAGCGGCAACATCGTCTTGCTAGGGCGAGCATTGAAAAAAATTCGAAGCAGTGTGTGCAACTTGACAATAACTCTATTGCATTTTTTCCTTTTGGCATGTACACGCAGTGGCGGATTTACCGGGAGGGTTTTCGGGTTCAAACCCCCCCCCCCCCTCCTTCCACCTCGTAGGGATGGTAATACGTTTTTTTGCATTGTGAAAAGAATATGTCACTAGTAAAAATAAACCCTTTGAAAAGTAAACCCCCCCCCCCCGTAGTAAGATTCAAGATCGGCCACTGTGTGCATGTTTTTCTTGAAATCTTCTTTCAATGCTCGCAGTAAATACTCATGTGGCGTCAGATTTTTAAATATGTCGCGCTCAAATTTGAATATTTCGCGCCTTAGCAGTATTTACTGCGCGAGCTACCAGATAGAAGTCTACATTTTTTTCTCATTTCACAAGTTTAGCACTGATACATTAAGTATGACGCATAATGATTCGTACCAGTGCGAACGCAAAGTCGTTTCGCAATGTTTTTTAAGATCAGGCGGAATTTTCTCAATTCCACCGATTTTGTTGAAATAAAATTAAATTATTGAACGGCTGACAATAAAACTACAAACAATAAAACTGAGTAAGAGACAGAGAGATACGTAACTATATGTTTTTTGTCTCTATGTGTCTCTACTCGTCCGAGTTTTATTCTCAGCCGTTCAATCATATATTTTATCTGTAATAAACGATGCACCCGAAGTAAATATATTATATATTGTATATGTATTATATATTTCAATAATCGTTGCATATTTGAAAAAAAGCCTTACACAGCAATCGAGAAAATATTGAGTGTATTCAAACGAAGTTACTTTGAAGTCAAAATCTGAATCCCTGTGACAAGTATTGGTTACGTATTGAATCTATTGGTCATTGAATATCTGCCCGAAGTATTCGAAAGCTGAAAACTTCCTGGCAGTTTAAAGCAGTTAATACTTGTAGTGGGTTTAACAAGCAATAGGCTGTGAATGTTTCCTTGCGACATTGGAACGATATTGATTTGAATATTTTTATACAAACAGTATATTGAATATTATATACTATATACAGGTAATTATTATTTATGAGTAAACAATTATTTTAATGAACATAAACAGAGTCAGAATGTATTGGAGGTAATAAATAAATTATCCAGAAATAAAAGTTTACAATATACAGCTCATCGTTTTTTATTTATCCTTATTTTTTTACAAATATAAAAAGGTTTACAAACTGCACATATTTATATAAATATAAGTATAATCCGAATTTCACAATTTTAGTTGTCTGTTTGCCTTTCCTCTACCACAATGAGTGGATCGTCGCCATAGACAGAATCTGAAATAATATCAAACTATTTATTAAACATTACACAAAAAGAATTCATGTAATTATGAAACATTGTAATTATGGAAGCATTCTTGAGCAATTGTTAAACAATTACTGAATTTAAAATTGACTATTATATGTAATCGACTGATACTACCATTCCGGTCATCAAAAACAAAATCGTCTCCCGACGGCACAAGCTCAACGCATTCTATGACGTTTAATTGAGCAACGTCACTTTCTTCATTCTATGTACCCGGTGACCCACAATCGGGGTGATCCTCGACTTCTGCTGTTTGAGTTCTTGCTACATTTTATTTTTTTTTTTTTTTTTGCATAAAGCTTTTTACCAACTTATCTGAAAAATTCGAAAAGCTTGATTTTAAAAGATTCGAGTTGTGTTACCACAAAAGGTAGAAAGAAGTTTGAATAGTGAAAAAGAATAGTGAAAAAGAGAGAATTAAACTGGATTATTGCTAAAAATAAAGGTTTCGGCTGATAGTTACCCATCTTTAAGGCAGATGCCTTTCTGCCGATGTAGTATGCTGTAGTGGCGACTAATTCCTCTACAACGGTCGAGCTTATTTCAAAATTTTCTGATAAAAAAAACCGGAAAATTCCTGAAACAAAAAAAAAGAAAACGTTTATGAAAACAAGTTTACAAATGTTTACAAATGTGATATATCAGTAAAATTTGACATGTTTGACAATTAACAAATTCTTTAAGTATTTCGAATATTTTGAATTTTTTATAGATGTTGAACATTAAACTTAATGTTAAAAACATTTGAAAAATTGGAAATGCATCGAATACTTTATATTTTTAAAATATTTCAGCGTCTTCAACTATAAGCCTATTTCAAACATTCTGAGTACTAGAAATTTTTCGAATTTTTACAATTTTGTTAACATTTTTAAATTTTTATAAAATGGCAAGCTTTTAAACTTTTTTCAATTTTTGAAGATTTTGAATAATTTAATAAGTCCAGAAGTATAAAAATTCTTTAATTTTCTTAATTTATCAAATATATCAAGTAGTGTTATTTTTCTATGCCAGTTAATTTAAATATTTACAATTTTTCAGATACATTAAATGTTTAAAAAATTGAAATATTTCGAAAACCTTAAGTATTACTAACCTTATATATACTCCAAGTCACTCAAACATTTTAAGTATTTTTAATGTTTCATAAAATTACCAATCATACATATTTTAATTTGAAATATAAGTCATCATTCAAATATTTCACATTTTTCCAAAGCTGGTAATTTTAAAATTTTTTTACACAAATTAAAGGTACATTGTTGGCTTTCATTTGGATAAAGTGTAATGTGTTGTGTATTGACTAGTTTACATCTTTATTTAAAGCTTCAGTGAAGTATGAAACTAAATTGCTTTAGGTTAATCTAATGTACACTCATGGTTATAAAATATTTTTGACAACTGAAAGGAAATGAACTTCAACTTCATACATACCTCTAATAACGTGCACCTTTTCCCTACACAAAATTTTCAATTTTGGGGCGTCAGGGAGGTTTTTTTTCTTTAAAGCGTTGCTTCTTCTTCCAGTTATAGTTGATTGCCGAAGTTCGGTTATGCCAAAAACGGAAATGGCCATGTTGCCAACGAACACCGAAGGCAACGGACAACCGTACGATGCCATTTCATAAAACCCTTTTGGTAACCAATAATTGTTGCCTATATAAATCTGCAATGATTAATGCATATTTGACATTAGTTTCTCTGAAGTACTCTATACTGGGAAAATACTTTTGAAACGTGGAAATTTTTCCTCATAAGAGAGTACATGAGTGATCGCGTTAGTATCCAAAATACATATAAAAAATAATGGAATATTTTTTCGAATATGTAGGAGAAGATTATTTGTAAAAGATAAAGATAAATAATGGTTTTCTTAGTACTATGATCATATTAAAGTCGCGTTTGTTTGTGTTTTTATCAGTTTTTATAAAAAAAATTCCTTTTATTTGTTTTATCACTATGGTAACCTTTGGTTTTTCACACCTTAGCTTTCTCAAACTTTGTAAAATAGTATATTTCTCAACGAGTGCAGATTGAGCTTTTTTAACGATCATATTCGCTAAAAAAGCTATTCTGCACAAGTTGACGACTATATTTTTCATCACAAGTGAAGAAAACTTTTTCAGGTTAATGAGGAAAAAAATTTTTCTTCAAAGTTACAGTAACAATTCATAAATGAAAAAGCTTTGCATTATTCAGTAACTTATTTTACCTTTTCATTGACGACATCTCCGATTTTATATTTTTCGTCACTATTTGGCACGATGATGATGCTTCCTTGTGATGGGTTTGCGTCTGTTAACAAAACAAAACGTTTTACTAAATACCGAGTACTTTAAATTTGTTGACAGAAAATATAGAAAAATAAAAATAAAAAAATTATTAATAAGTGCAAAATAATAACTGCAACCTTTCAATTTCGAATATCAAAAATCTAAAAAAAAAATTTTTGATCTCATTGAAAAACGTCATTTATTTGTAAAGAGGTTTTATTTACAGCATATAAAAATATAAACATTGAACATACAGAAAATTTTACTGTAACAATAACGAAAATTTTGTATCACCCAACAAAAAAATTTTAATTCAAAACGAAAAATGTGACTGGAAAATAGCAAAGCAATAACGGCTCAGCAATATTGAAATGTAAGTTCCAAATACTTTACACAGTTACTGATAATTGAATTGTAGAATTAAATGACAACAATATAAATTCGAAAAACAATAACAAAAATAAGTCATAAAAAACGCGAAAAAAAGGATGAATAAAAAACCGGTTAAATAAAATACAGAAATAGACAAACAGAAATGATTATCTTAAAATGTTGACAACTTTTACTTGATTCAGGTAATTGAAGAGTATCCTTTTCACTAGCGTAAGTCTTGTTCTCCTCGTTAGGCATGTCGATGACTTCATCACGGTTGGACACCTCTGTTTGTAGTCTTTGTATGTCGTCTTTGAATTTCTTGATCTCAATCTGTCGCCGTTCTATTGTTTCAATTTTCCCATTTAAGTTTTCCCGTGCATCTTTCTGCAGTTGCGAAAGTTGCTCCTTTGCTTCTATATACATTTTTTTAAACCGTTCAGCTTTTTCACTAAAGAAAATTGTTTGCTAAAGAAATGTGCAAAATTTATTAAAATATATACATATAAGAAATTTCAAATTCGTTGAACAAGGAAACCAAAACCTACGTTTAAAATGAACTGAAAATGCAACAAAAAAAAATTTTTTTAACTGTAAAATAATAAAATTTATCATTTGAATTTGTATTTTGTCACTGGGTGATTGTTATGAATTAGTAAAAAACTCCTTTTTCGACATCCCAGTCATTTATTGATTTTCCCAACGTTTCAACCCTTAGTGTAGGGTCCTCTTCAGGGGCTAAATTATAAATCTCTTACATTCTCTTTCTTACGTGGTTAAACAATACTTGAAAATATACTTAATAAGTCTACTTACATAGTGTGTCATTATTCTTCTGTGTTATTACATTAACAATGCGTCAAATTTTCAATTCAAACAATTTTTACATCGAATCACAATAAATTTCTACATAATCGATGTTTTGCGTGTCAAGGTTCGAGACACACTAAACTTATATCACGTTCTGAGAGCGTAGAAATTACAAATCTGATATGACTAATCTATTTTCCTATGAAAGCAATTAAGGGATCATATACATCATTCCAATCGTCCAAATCTCTTTGTCTATTTAAAACTCCATCATTATGTTTCTTAATAAAGACCATTTCACCCCATAACCTCTTATAATAATTCGTCTCTGAATCCAATATCCTAATATTTTCCCAATTCATATCATGTGAAAATTCTTTTCTGTGTTCACTAATAACTGACAACTCCTTATTCAAACTATTTATATCTCTCCTATGTTCATCAATGCGTTTCTTTAAACAAACGAAGAGATATTTAAAGAAACGCATTGATGAACATAGGAGAGATATAAATAGTTTGAATAAGGAGTTGTCAGTTATTAGTGAACACAGAAAAGAATTTTCACATGATATGAATTGGGAAAATATTAGGATATTGGATTCAGGGACGAATTATTATAAGAGGTTATGGGGTGAAATGGTCTTTATTAAGAAACATAATGATGGAGTTTTAAATAGACAAAGAGATTTGGACGATTGGAATGATGTATATGATCCCTTAATTACTTTCATAGGAAAAGAGATTAGTCATATCAGATTTGTAATTTCTACGCTCTCAGAACGTGATATAAGTTTAGTGTGTCTCGAACCTTGACACGCAAAACATCGATTATGTAGAAATTTATTGTGATTCGATGTAAAAATTGTTTGAATTGAAAATTTGACGCATTGTTAATGTAATAACACAGAAGAATAATGACACACTATGTAAGTAGACTTATTAAGTATATTTTCAAGTATTGTTTAACCACGTAAGAAAGAGAATGTAAGAGATTTATAATTTAGCCCCTGAAGAGGACCCTACACTAAGGGTTGAAACGTTGGGAAAATCAATAAATGACTGAGATGTCGAAAAAGGAGTTTTTTACTAATTCATAATAAAATTTATATGCTACTGTATTTGCTAGCCGTTCTTCATTTCCATAAAAAAAAATGTATTCTCATTGGCATTGACGGTAACACTGTGGCGACACGCGTCACAAGCAATCCCGGGACCCTAGACGAACAAACCTAACCCAACCCGCCACCGACCAATGAGAGCGGCCTTGTCTCGGATTGGCTGCTCGACATTGCGCAAAATGGCCGACTTTTCAAAATCATAAAAAAAACGAGACAGACGGTCGTCAATCGCGCGCGGAACACGACTACTCTAATCATAATCAAATTTGTGTAGAGTTTTATTTTTAGTACGGTGGCTATTTTGTAATAAAAATAAACGTAAGGTTTTAGTGCCAAACGGTCTTTTAATTATTGCGTTGGCGCCCCTACGATTCTGACTCCACAACTGATGACCCCTTGGAAAAGAGGAACACGCCGCCGACCGATTTACCGTCTCCCCCGGGTACCTGTGAACGACACTCGAAGAAATATACATCGCTGGACTACGCTACCCACGCCAAAAAGAGAAGAAAGAAAAAACGCGAGTGAAGAGTGACCGCGCGCGCACGTTTTTTCCGCCGCCATTTTGGAAATCGCCGGTTCCAAGAGAATTTCCTCGCGAAAATCCACGCGCATCGCCACGACGAGGCTTACGACGCGAAAAATCCTCTCAGTGCCATTTAGTGATTAGTGTTCCCACCCCGACCGGATCCATATTCCGACCGTACCCGAATTTTCCGCGTTTTTCCCGCGAGCACGAGACTCCACGATGTCCACCGACGCCACGGACGGAATCAAGGACGAGGATGCACGGCAAAGGACCCTCGCGACGGACATCCAGGCCCTCAGGATAACGAAATTCCCAGCATTCTACAGATCCGACCCAGAATTTTGGTTCCACCAGGTAGAAGCGACCTTTCCAAGTCATGGAATTGTCTCAGATGAGAAGAAATATGAATATATCGTGGTTCACGCGGACCCGGAGGTCGTCCCACACATTCTCGCCCTCGTCAAGAATCCACCTGCGGAAAGAAAATATGAGGCGATAAAAAACAAAATTTTATCAGCTTTTTCTGAACCAGAGGAAGCCAAGCTCAGGAAATTGTTGCAGGGCCGTAACCTGGGGGGAAAAAAGCCCTCCCACGTATTAGAAGAAATGAGGAACCTGGCGGGCAACCAGTTCACTGACAAGGCTCTCAAGACAATATTCCTCGATACACTCCCACACCACACCCAGGCCGTGCTTACAGTGGCAACGAGCGCTACCCTGGATGAGCTCGCCCTGATGGCTGATAATATAGCAGACGTCCAATCACCTGGAATATCCGCCATCACCAAACCAAAGGACCCAGGTATCAGTCAAGTTGAAACTATCATCGAACAGGTGACAGCCCGGGTCATTAACGCACTGCAGAGATCTGGTTTTGGATACAGAGAAAATTCTCGCCCCCAAACCCGCGACCGCAGCTCGTCAAGGGCAAGGAGCAAGTCACGTCACCGAGATGATTTCTGCTTCTACAACAATTGTTTTGGCAACAAGGCACGGAACTGCAGGCCGCCGTGCTCCTTCAATTTGGGCGAGGAGAAAAAAAACTAACTGAGTCGTCTCGAATACAGGCGGTCAGCGACGACTCCCCACAACAGAGCCGCCTCATTGTGACTGATAAAAAATCAGGACTGAAATTTTTGGTCGACACAGGAGCCGACATTTCCGTGATTCCCCGGACTCTGGCCTCCCGCACTGCAACCCCTGCCAGGTTTAAATTGTTCGCAGCCAATAATTCTCAGATCACCACCTACGGTGAGCGACCCCTGGTGCTCGAACTCGGCCTTCGTCGGAGTTTCCAGTGGGCCTTCACCATCGCCGACGTGGCCCAACCCATCCTAGGCGCCGACTTCCTGCAGAGGTTCGGCCTACTAGTCGACATCCAGGGCAAGAGAATTATTGACCGTTACACCAACCTCTCGACTTCAACGGATGTCTCCAACCGCCCAACTCCAAGAATTTCGACCATCTCGCAGTCCCAGAAATACCAAGACCTCCTGAAGAACTTCGTCGACATCACGATTCCCTCCAGGAACAAGGTGGCCAGCAAGCAGGGAGTATTCCACTACATCCTAACCGAAGGACCGCCAGTCTCATCACGAGCACGCAGGCTCGCTCCTGAGAAGCTGCGCCAAGCCAAACAGGAGTTTGAGTTCATGCTGGAGCAGGGAATTTGCCAAGCTTCTAGCAGCCCTTGGGCGAGCCCTCTGCACTTGGTCAAGAAGGACAACAGAAAATGGCGCCCATGTGGAGATTATCGAGGACTCAACGCGAGGACCGTCCCTGACAAATACCCGGTGGCCAACCTCCACGACTTTGCTCATCGACTCCATGGCTGCACGCGGTTCTCCACCCTGGACCTCACCAGGGCCTATCACCAGGTGCCAGTTGCTCCGGAGGACGTTCCAAAAACGGCTGTAATAACCCCCTTCGGCCTTTTCGAATTTAATGTGATGACCTTTGGGTTATGTAACGCAGCCCAGACATTTCAGAGGTATATAGACACCGCCCTTAGGGGCCTAGACTTCTGTTATGCCTACATCGACGACATCTTGGTGGCATCGAAGGACGAGCAGGAACACCAGCGCCACTTGAAGATGATCTTCGAACGACTCCGAGAATTTGGCCTCACGATAAATCTGGAAAAGTGCACCTTCGGTGCGACCCGAGTCCGATTCCTGGGCCACTTGGTCGATGGCACTGGCACCAGGCCGCTTCCAGAACGAGTCGAGGCAATCCAGTTAGTGAAAAGACCAGAGACCATAGAGGCCCTCCGCAGATTCTTGGGGATGGTGAACTTCTATAGAAAACACCTCAGGAACGCGGCATCCGTCCAGGCCCCCCTCCACGACCTCCTTGTCGGCACGGCGAAGAAAAGGGACAGGCGACCAGTTCCATGGACGGCAGAGACCGAGAAGGCTTTCGAAGCGTGCAAGCAGCAGCTGGCCCAGGCAGCTCTCCTCAGCCACCCGCGTGAGCACGCCACCCTGGCGCTCCAGTGCGACGCTTCCAACGACGCCATGGGAGCGGTGCTGGAACAAGACAACAACGGGACATGGGAGCCACTTGGTTTTTTCTCCAAGAAATTCAGTGGAGCCCAGAAGAAATACAGTACGTACGACAGGGAGTTACAAGCCATCTACAGCAGCATAAAATTTTTTCAGTTCATGGTGGAAGGCCGAAACTTGGTCGTGAAAACCGACCACAAGCCGATAACGTTCGCCTTTCATCAAAAACCTGAAAAAGCCTCACCACGGCAGTTGAGACAGCTGGATTTCATCGGCCAGTTCACGACCAACATCCGATACATCCCCGGCACGGATAACATCACCGCAGACGCCCTATCACGGATCGACGCGATACGGATGCCGACTGTTGTGACGACAGAAGAGCTCGCACAGGCCCAACTGGAGGACGACGAGCTGCAGACCCTCCTGAAAGGCAAGAATTCGTTAAAATTACGGAAATTGCCAGTCGTAGGCTCCGACCACGTCATCTACTGCGATCTCTCGACAACAGATCCCCGACCTTACGTGCCACAACCTCTGCGAAGGCGAGTGTTTGACGTTGCTCACGGACTTTCCCACCCCAGCGGCCGCGCCACGAAGAAAGTTGGGCAGAAAAAATTTGTCTGGCCATCCATGGGTCAAGATATCACACGGTGGGCTCGGACTTACCCCAACTGCCAACGCTGCAAGGTCGGCCGACACGCCAAGCTCCCCTTGGAACGCATCCCGGTGCCCGACGACCGTTTCTCACACGTACACCTGGACATCGTGGGACCGTTGGTCAACTCCCAAGGCTACTCATATCTATTAACAATGATAGATAGATTCACTCGATGGCCCGAGGCGACGCCCCTGAAAAATATCACCGCGCAAGCAGTTGTCGAGGCCTTTTATTCGACCTGGATTACACGATTCGGATCTCCAGCTGTAATAACGACAGACCAAGGCTCGCAATTCGAGGCATTACTATTCAGGGCTCTCACCCACTTAGTCGGCGCAAAACGAACCAGGACCACGGCTTATCATCCCGCGACAAACGGCATTGTGGAGCGATGGCACAGATCGTTGAAAGCTGCCATCATGTGCCACAATGACCTCAACTGGATCGACGCCCTGCCAACTGTGCTCCTGGGCCTACGAACCTGTCTGAAAGAAGATGTCGGCGCCTCAGCGGCCGAACTAGTTTACGGAGCTACCCTTCGGATACCAGGGGAATTTTTCATGCACGAGGAACGCCCATCGGGACCACAATTTTTTATACACAAGTTCAGGGAACACATGAGAAAATTGAGGCCAACGCCAGCGACTCACCACGTCCGAAAGAAAATTTTCGTCCATCACGACCTTCATTCCTGCTCACATGTGTATGTGAGAGTCGACAGAGTCAAGAAACCGCTCGAGCCACCCTACGACGGCCCTTTCAAGGTATTGGAGAGACCAGCTGACAACTTTTTCACCATCGACATGAATGGGAGGAAAGTCAACATCAATGTTGAACGGCTGAAACCTGCATTTTTCGAGATGACAGCTCAACCTGGACTCGCGAATTCCACGCCACGCGAGCCCATCCCAGCACCAAAAGCAACTCCAGGGACGACAAACGACAGCAACAACACGTCCAAACCGACCCAAGGCCTTGTCACTGGGAACACACCACAAAATAATAACTCAGGGAACGTTACAAAACAACCCCTAGTTATCAAGTAACTGTCACCTGGAAAACCCCGAAATTCGCGGTCGGGCCTCGCCTGGACAAAAACAGGACGGCACGCAGCCCAACGACATTCTCCCAGACGCCGAGCCACGCCCAGAGGCCCTCGATTCTCCGGAGGTACAACGACCCGGCTTTGACACATCGCGGATACAACGCACGCAATCCCCAGGTCCACGGATAACATTAGACGACGAGGAAAGAAAAAATCCCCAATCCTTTTCCTTTTTTTGCCCAGTTTCCTGTTTCAGGAGAAGTTTGTTTTCGCGCATGACTTGGGCAAATCGCAAAAAAAAACAAAATCAACATACATGGCATCAAAAAAAGCGGTATCGCAACTTGACATCTAAAATCACGACAAGTTACTCGAGGGGGAGTGATGTGGCGACACGCGTCACAAGCAATCCCGGGACCCTAGACGAACAAACCTAACCCAACCCGCCACCGACCAATGAGAGCGGCCAGGTCTCGGATTGGCTGCTCAACATTGCGCAAAATGGCCGACTTTTCAAAATCATAAAAAAAACGAGACAGACGGTCGTCAATCGCGCGCGGAACACGACTACTCTAATCATAATCAAATTTGTGTAGAGTTTTATTTTTAGTACGGTGGCTATTTTGTAATAAAAATAAACGTAAGGTTTTAGTGCCAAACGGTCTTTTAATTATTGCGTTGACGCCCCTACGATTTTGACTCCACAACACTATGACCAATTCATTAACAGATAATTTGAATTAAACGAATAGCATTGATACTCACATTTTCAGGGTCACTCAAAGATTCGTTACTCTGAAACATTGAGTAAAAACTTTATGAAAAACATTCCTTTTCATAAAGTCACTTCGTACGAAAAGCGGAATTTTATTTTTAAAAAAACTAACATTTTATGCAGAGTTTTATTGAAAGTTTTCAAAGACTCACGTTACTTAACTATTGCTTATAGAATAATTTTTCTCATTGCAACTTGTGTCTATGTTTAATATTATTAATTTATTTAATAATATTTTGTAAAAGGACTTCACAAAAGCTTTGAAGGTCATCGATATTTACATAAGATAAGTAGAAAATCTTTGAAAAACACATAAAATTACGAAATCTTGATGCAGTTCGACAGAGAATTTTTTAACTTGAAGCAGATATTGGATTTTAATAAATATTTTATTAAGTTATCTTATATTTCCAACTTAAAAAGCATGTATAAAATTTCTACATTAATCAATTGTATATTATACAACAAGGTTATATGTATTCTCTAAAAGTTCCAGTGGCACAGAAAGTAACTGTTAGGACTACTGGGATTTATTTTTTATATACAAACCTCGTTTTCATCATTCGAAAAATCGTCTTTTGCTGGAAATCGTCTTTTTAATGAAGATATTTCTCTCTCTTCTCCGATGATTTTTCGTTTAGACAGTGAGACCATGGAATTTTCAGACGGCGCTTCAGCGTTCTTCTTTCGACATTTAGCAGCTTGTCTTGCTGCTATTTGGGCCTTTATAGATGCTCACTTGCTTGTAGCAACATCGTCCAACTTTTTGTTTTTTTGTTCATCGCTCTTGAGAAAAATATACATACATTAAAATTATGAAAATGCGTGAGGAAATTTGTAGATAATGTGGGACAATGTATTACAGTAGATGGACTAAGAGAGTACGAGCGCACCCCACTCCTACTCCCATCACGTGACCCCCCTCCACTCGCAGGCCCCGCCCCGCGTCGGTAAGGTAGAGCGCCAAGATGGCGGCGGTTGGTAAAACAGGGACATATCCTGAGTCGGTGAGGTAGATATCAAAGATGGTGGCGGTCGTTAAAACAGGGGCATATCCTGGGTTCGTAATGAAGGGCGCGGTCGGGATTACCTCCCGTTGGTAATTCCTCATGCCGATAAAAATTTTTCTTGCTTTTTTTATAATTTTTTTTGTGTTTGTTTTTTTGTTTGTTTTTTTGTTTGTTTTTTTTTGTGTTTGTTTGTTTGTTTTCAGTTTATTTCAGGTTTTGGATACATTTTTATATTTTATACATTCGTCAAATTACAATATTCATGTGAAGAATACATTTAAATATCATATGAAAATTCCCAGGCGTTGAATATTCCTCCGCGATAAGTGAACATGACCGGCTTCTCCGAGTGTGCAGATTCTTCAATTTTTCGCAGCGCAATTGGATCTTCTCGTAGATTCTTGAAGATCCTCTCTTGCAGGAAAATTTCGAATTCCGAATCCAGTGTGATGATATATTTCGGTCCGAATCTGGTTTGTACAGAACGAATTCCAGTCACAGCATAGCTTCTGTTGACTTCCAAGTCGGATGCTTTCCGCAGTGGGAGATAACTCGCCGAAAGAGCTATTTGGTTGAGCTTTGTAAATACCATGTTGCTTGTTCAAAAATTTGCAGTCGTCTGTCGCTCCGGCGATTGATCCGCCGTTTTATAAGGATAGCAGTTACGTGAGCGATGACGTCATCACGACAAGTTTGAACACGTCGCCGGAAATGATTCACGTAAACAGGCTTAAACCTGCTTGAAAATTCTCGAAAATGATGACGTCATCACATTCCTCGACAATGACGTCAAAATCTATTATTAGAATCGATCTTTTATTCATCTACAGTTAAACTTAAAAAAACATTATAAAATAAATTGAACAATGCTTTTTTTTTTTTTTTCAAGAGGCCCCACCCCGCCCCTTGCTGTGAGACTCAACCATCATGTTAGTCCCTCCATTTTTTATTTCCAAAAAAAAAATACAATTTTTCTAGCTTACTTTTATTACAATCTCTTATCATTGGAGCGATACCAACACAATCCTCATACATTGAATTCCAATGCTTCTCACATCGCTTACAACTAACAAATTCTTCATCATTTTGCAATTTCGATGGCAACTTTTCCCAAGTCTGAGCGATACATTTGTTCCGAAAGTAGAGTAGAAATTCTCGTGGAAGCGCAGCGATATCTTCGGAATCCAACTTGTGCAACCAGTCGGTGTATCAGAGTAGGGTAAAAGATCTCTTCATCGATGGAGAGTCCCCGAATTTTTCCATTAACCACATCCTGAGACAGCGGGCGTTTTCCGTGGCACAATGATGAGTAGATATGATTCGATGATATGAGTTGAATTCACACGCGGAGACGCGCAGCTTGTCGAGTGAAGGGCAACCCATTTCCAGCATGTCAATTATGACGGGGTCGGAGCGCAGATGATGTTGCAACCAGGTTTTCTTGTCATCACCTTTGACGAAAATAAAGCTTGCATGCTCGAGTTGATTGTTGAGCTCTTGGTTGAGTTCCTCGTAGGGCACATGTCCAGCATCCCACGATATCCCGTGGTAATTCTTTATCAACCATTTATAAGTTTTTTTTCTGATGCGTAGACAGTTCACCCCAGGTGCACGGTGGTCAAAACAGTGTGGTAGTAACGACACCATCCATTTTCAGAACGGCGAGCTCCTTGATGATAAACTTGGATACATGGAAGCCCTGCATATCGACGACGTACTTTATCTTGATACACTGACGAGCTCTCGCATATCCACCTCCTTTTATTCCCACTATCACAAACTCTTCAATTTCACATACTTGACATCAGACTTTTTCTCATCCTTCTCTTTCTTATCCGACACGGGCTTATACTTGTCAGACAATTTATCTTTATTTAAAAGACAACGACGTTAATCGTTTGAATTATCCATTATTACTGAGTAGAGTAATGATTTTTATACTTGATTATACATGTAAACCTAACCTTATAGCATAGTATTTACAATCATACGTTTTACGATTGTTTGACAACGCCGCTGATTGGTTGGTATTCTATGATACGATCATGTACAATGAGACAATATGCGGTAGTCGTAGCTGGGAAATTGGCGCCTGATTCAAACTCGAGACAAACATCAACTGGACCAGTGATCAAAGAATCATTTTGTTTAGAACAGTCGATTACAACAAGAGGTGCATTATCTTTAAATTGTTTTCTTGTTAACAATGGAGCATTTTTTCTGCCATAATACGATGATTGAAAATTCGCAAACATTTCATATAACGTTGCAAACTGATCTCGTTGAAAATCGATATTAAGATTCCCTTAAGGAAAACATTATGAATTTAAATACAATTTTATATCACGCAAATTACACGTATCAAAATTGCTCATATTTCCAGTTCTCACATTTTTTCTTCCAACTTGGAATCCTACTATGACGTATCTTGGCTTTTCCAGTTGAGTCGTTGTTTTAACACTCCATACATGCTTTGTAGTTTGAGGTAAAAGTGGATACTCGTAAAGTTCCCAGCTTCGAAAACTCATGGCGATCGTTGGATCAGTAGCGATGTAATTCAGCATTCAAATTTTCTCCAAGTCCGAAACTTTGACGTAGGGAATTAACCATTCAATTTTGTTGATGATTATCTTGTACTCTTCTTCGTTCGCAGCAAGCTGTGTGATTACGTTGACGTCGGTATTGGCTCGCAGAATGACGAGCTCATGTTTGGCATTGACGATAACTCGTTGATAATCCTCAGCAAATCCAAAGATGAAATTCAGTGGAATGCAAATATCGTAATATCCATTGCCGTTATTTATACTTCTTGTGTCGTCAACGATCCATCCAGCATTTTCCATCATGTCCTCTTGAGTAGGAGTTTGTGCAATGTAGGCCTTCATCGTTGTTGTGAGACCGACATTCTTTATTCTTTCGATCTCAACAGCATTCAGCTCATACCGCATTTCTCCAAACAAGTGGCAGATGCCATTGTTTACAATCGATGTATGTACAACGGGTGTCACTCCATCGTTTTTCGTCAATCTTCCTTGTATATGCAGCGAACTTTTGCTGGGCAGCATATATGAATCTTGATTCTGGATACTGATGCGGATTTCATCGTTGTTGTTGAATGTTGATGAAGCGTATGGTTGGTGTGCGTGGACTTCGTATTGCGCTACCGACTCGTCGAAGACGATCTTCTTCTCGATGGATAACATGGTATAAGACAAATTAGCCAACAAATCTTCTTTGGATTCTCAGACCGAGGCTTTTCAGAAACTGGACGTTCTCGAGTGTGAGCTCTTTGAGAGGTTTGCGATGACTGATGATTTTTGGACATGTTGCTGGACTTTTATACTCTCTGTAGACTATTCCCATTATTCACTTTTGACATGCAGTCTAATGGTGATAACTTCTCCTCGAAAATTAACAAGCTTATCTTCTTGATCAACAATACGGAGCTGCAGATGATGTATTGCTTGTACGGTGATTGGCTGGTAAATGACGTGAGTTGGCACTTCAACGATCTTATATCCTGGTGGTACAACTGGAAAGAACTCGTGGATAGTGTGCACTTTCTTCTCGTTTATATACGCTCCTGTGGTGATGTTACACTCGACTCGTAAAGCGTTAACAGCAAGAATTCTTACAGGTGAATCAGACTTGTGTGTAGTGTTTGCTTCAATGAGTCGTGGATTAAAACCCAACAACTGACCAATAGAATTCTCAGGTCGAAAATCAAGAATTTTATTGCATCGAATTTCGCTACATAGTGTACTATTATTAGCTCATAGACTAATCTCAGTACCTTGTGGAAGCTCTTCTTTTAGAAATCTTTCTATATCATCCAACTCGTAACTTCCTGAAGGTATTGTTATTATATCATTACCAACATAAAACTTATTCTTTTCCACATCAATGTTGGGAATTGAATTAAATGTTAAAAATTCTACCAGCCCCAAAAAGTATTTCTTTCGAGTTGAGAGTTCGATCGGGGGAAAATAATTTGCCTCCAAAACAGATGAATTTCCCGAGAGTGTAAGCGTCAATGAATCCGCCATGGCTGTCACTAGTAGACTGATGAATATTCACTCGCGATCAATGCTTTTACTCAGTAGAAATTCCAAGCACAGATGTCCACAGATGATCTCGTTATAGTCTTGATATTGATTATGATTATATTCGATTATGCTACCGACACCGAAGTAATCCACAAGTTCTCGAGATGGTTGTAGATTGCCAAAACTGTCGAAATATATGACTCGATTGCCGGACTTTCGATAAGCGACCCAATGCGTCCCAGATCCATTTTTAGAATCCAAATTGACAATGGAAGCTTCAGTTTTCTTTGTACTCTTCGGCAAATCATTTCTTATGTACACACCTCGGAAATGTGGTATTTGAAGAATTTTTACATATTTTAACAAATCCACATTGGTTAGTGGTCGGTTCGGTAGCTCTACACGTTTTTTAAATGGAGTCTCAAGCCAGCTCCATAAGGTTTCAAATATAATCCTTTTCCCACGCTGATTGATTCCATCTTGAGGTTATGTCGTTTTGATTCTTCCAACTGACGTTTGGCGGCTCTAGCGTCGTTGATGGCTTTAGCGATACTAGCAGCGCCACCTGCCAATGCTCCTGTTGCACTAAGTCCCGCGAAGACAGGTAGTAAAAAGGCTGGTAAAATGCCACCAACAGGCACAGGTAGTACACGAAGTACTCGAACTTTTTTCTTTCCTCCAGCTTCTTTCACCGCTGCTCGTGCTGCTTTTAAAGTAGATTGTATAGAGCCAGTAGCTTTAGCAGCCATCTTCGCAGCATCAATGACTTTTCTCGATGGAATTTTCGTAGATTTTTTCTTGATGATCTTCTTCTTTTTGATAGTCTTCAACCCCATTCCAAGTTTTACTTTGACTCCCATGATGCCGGCTACTGCAAGAGCAGCTGTTTTTTCTCCAATTTCAGAATCCTTAACAAATACACGTTCGATCTCTTTGTCAGCAAGGACTTTGTCAGCTTCGTGTCTCGCTGATAAATTTTCACGATTTTTCGAATATGCAATATCGTGCTCCCTACAGGCTGCGTCGAGTGGATTGATTCCACGATCCCCACGAGCTAACCTCTTGACGAGTTTAGTGCCTGGACCACAAAATTGATATCCAGGTATATGAAGTTCGACAGGGAGCTTGTTGATGATATTGTTGACAAGACCGTGTCCTATCACAGCCATTATCCAACTGAGCTCATGACTATAAATACGTCCTATTTATAGGTAATCGAGTTAGTCACACGCATAAAGTCATGGAGTTCAAATCGCAGAACATTAAACTACCTGTCGCGAACTTTGACCACGTAGCAAGTCCAGAAAAAAAAATAAAACGTCACGGTGTTCTATTGCCAAATACTCTACGTGCAATTATATGTGGACCCTCAAATTGTGGCAAGACTAATGCTTTGCTAACCCTCATTACACATCCAAATGGATTGAGATTCGAGAACGTCTACATTTATTCGAAATCCCTCGAGCAACCTAAATACAAGTACTTGAAAAAAATTGTGGAACCGATCAAAGGAATTGGATATTTTCCATACAACGACAACGAGCAAGTTGTTAGTGTGGATGAAGTCAAGCCGAATTCTGTGATGATCTTCGACGATGTGGCGTGTGAAAAGCAAAACAATATACGTGCATACTTTTGCATGGGACGTCATCGAAATGTAGACAGTTTCTATCTTTGTCAGACTTATGCACGCATACCAAAACACTTGGTTCGAGATAATGCTAATATGCTTATACTGTTTCGACAAGACGACATGAACTTGAAACATATTTACGATGATCATGTAAACACTGATATGACTTTTGCACAGTTTCGAAATTTGTGTGCAATGTGTTAGAATGACAAATATGGCCTTATCGTGATCGACAAAGATAGTGAGATGGATCATGGACGATACCGGAAAGGATTTGACTGTTTCGCATCTATAAATTAAAGGGTCTCAACTGTGATAACCTCAGTATTACATGAACTTCAATAAAGGTGACACCATGCAACGTAAAGATGTATTACATCATATCGTGCAGGCTAGTGAAGCCATTCGCCGAAAACATCGTCTGCTGAAACGTGGAAGAGCTGCTGTTGAGTCGTCGGTGCGAGAAGTGTTCAAGCCTATCATCGACCCAATCCAGTCATTGACCAAACGAGATGTGGATATGAAAGAAATTAAAAAAGAAAAAGCTGAAGTAAAAGAAGAAGAACCAACGTTGGAAGAAGAAGAAGATGAGCAACAAAGTGAAGATTTCGAGAGCTTCAATCAAACCATTGGTGATCAATCATTTGCACCAAGTATCGTCAGTTCACCAGATCCTGTTGACTCTCTGACGAAATATTTGAACATGTTGAAAAACAAGATTCAAAGAAAAAATCTTGACCTGCAGTATGGAGTACGATTGCTGGAAACTGGATTGCACATTGGAAACGCACCAATCAGTTTTGCAGAAAATACTGTTCATGTCGGTGCTGAGGAGTTTGAGAAAACATCAGGTCTTATAGAATTGCTGTTTAAGAAAATACCAAACAGTTCAATTATAAACAAAGTCGATCTGGAGAATTATAGAAAAATCATCCATTAAACTAGTGCGGACAGAAAATATTATCGACACAACGAGAGTCTACGTGGTAGTAGAGATTTTAAGTATCTCACATACATTGCTAATAATGAGAAAAAAGGTCAAGGAATGTTAAATATAGTACACCGAGAACGAAAAATAGACTATGTGCATTGGGATGACCCGAATGAACTTGTAGAACGTTTGCGACTTATTCTTGCATCTCAAGCTGCTGGCAACAACAGTCATACTAATGAAATAAATTCAATCATTGAAGAATTGAGAGAAGCTGATATTATATATTAGACGACTTGGAACATTTAGTCTCATTCACAGTCGAGACAATGGCGAGTGTAGACGTTTTCGGAAAACATCTAATCAAGAATCAAAGAATACTTGGCCCTCCTAGTGTTGGATTCAAATTGACATCTGACGGTCATTACGATCTCCAGAATTAAAAATTGCTTAATGTTGCAAGGGGTGAGGTTGAAACAGATGGCGCATCATACCAAAATATTGGTGATGCTGAAGAATTGTTGTTATCCGAAATGGAGGTGTTGGAAACGATTTTGAAAAAATCCATTGAAACTCTGACTAACATGTATCAAAATGCATGTGACTGAAAACTCGGAGATAATTTTGAGAATTCAGAGTCGTTTGAAACTTATCGAGAAGGAAGTATTTATCGATGTTACACCAGAAAAAGATGTCTACGAATAAAAGCCCGCGTACAGACGAGCAGCACTCATTAGCATCATGGATATCAAGGAAGCTCTAGTGGAAGAACTTCATAAACCTGCAAGAAGAAATTATCGACGACATCATGTGGATATGCGTGGAGTGGATGAAACTTGGCAAGCTGACCTCGTCGACATGTCAACTTTTGCTGACAAAGGTTACAAATTTTTGCTCACCGTCATCGATGTATTCTCCAAGTACGCTTGGGCTGTGCCAATCAAGAATGGACCTGACGTCACTGCTGCTATGAAGACTGTGCTCAAGGATCGCCAACCTAAGAATCTACACGTAGATCAAGGCAAAGAGTTTTACAACAAGGACTTCAAGGCGTTGATGACGCAGCATGGAATCAACATGTACTCTACATTCAGCGGCATGAAGGCATCAATCTGCGAACGTTTCAACCGCACACTCAAGAGCAAGATGTGGAAACGATTCTCTCTCCAAGAAAATTACAAGTGTATCAATATCTTACCTGACTTGGTGTCGAGCTATAATGCAACCAAACATCGAACAATCAAGATGAAGCCCAACGATGTTACTCCAGCTGATGAAAAACGTCTGCTTGATGAAATGTATTATATCAAACATCAGAAAGAGGGGAACAAGTTCAAGGTCGGTGACAAAGTCCGGATCAGCAAGCACAAACATGTTTTTGAGAAGGGATATACACCCAACTGGACTACGGAAATATTCATCATCGCTGCTGTAAGGCCAACGCATCCCACAACCTACAAGCTCAAGGATCACCAGGAACAGTCCATCGAAGGAGGATTCTATACCGAAAAACTTGCCAAAGTGAAACATCACGATATATACCTTGTGGAAAAAGTGTTACACAAGAGTGGATCTAAACTATATGTAAAATGGCTAGGATTTGACAATAGTCATAATAGTTGGATAAATAAAACAGATATGTAATCAATAAACATTTATTTGTATATGTATTGAGTGTTTTTAATCAAACCTATACACATATGTATAATTCAGAAAAAAATTGTTTTACATATGATGAATTCATTTCCGCACCACCAGAGCCCTCTTACAATCGTACAGGGTGGTAGAATTCATGATGCGTTTTTGTTGACGCGGTATCCCCAGTAGGCCTAATTCACGACTTTTACATTTCAAACAGTAGTAGTAATATTGACAGTTTTTGCCTCAATTCATTGATATTTACAATTCCTCGTTGATGTCCATCAACTCTCTTATTTTATAGTGACCGTGAGCCAAAGTATCCGTTGTAGTCGACAATAGGTAACGCTTGTCATCATACGGATTCAACGCGAGTTTTGTTTGTCTAATGGTTTGAATTTCATGCAGGTGCGATCTAAAAAGATGTTGAACGCGATACTCTGTGCTCTCGCTGTAGAGGCAATGGATATAATCGTTGAAATCTATTGTTTTGGCCACAACCGATCCTTTGACTCCTTTGGCTTTTTTTATTCTATCCTGACCTTCGACTCGAACACTGTACATCTTACTGCGAAGGCCTACAAATTCAGTAATGATTTTTCCGTTGCATTCGTCCTTCATAAGACCCACAACTTTTTTGTTTTTCAATTCAATGTCGAACCGATTGGGTGAAGGATAATCTGATGTATCGAATTGATCGATATTTTCCTTCATCATTTTATATGGATTTAAATTTTTCACTTCATAAATTAGACTGTCTGTATCGGTATACAGAATTTTCGCGTTAGTTGTAGGTTTCATAAAGTCGTAATGGAAGGAGTACAGGCATGTTTTGGAAAGGTCGAGAACGCAGAAGCCTATATAAATTGATTTGTTCATTGTAACTTCGACGCGAGCTAATTTAATTGCAACTAAGTTTTCCTCAAAAATTGTACGTGAAAAGAAATTCGGTTTGGAAATCAAGGCTTCTGCGCCATATCGACTTAACCATTGCATGACTAATTTTATATCTACACGTTTTCTCACATTCTCCATGGTTTTTCCGTATACTGCATTGTTCATTAATTCATACAGATTTTTTTCAAATTCATTTTTAGCATTTTTACGAAGTTCACTATTTAAATCAATGTAAGACTTTAACCATGGAGATTGCTTGAATTTCAATATTCTATGAATGCAACGCAAAATTAGACCATGTTGCAATGCCTGCTGCAAGTTTCTATAATGAATGACGTACCGTTTTTTCGACTCAAGAGTAGTCAAAAGCTTTTTACACTTTGAACCGGGTGGAGTTTTGTGCTCGGCGCAAAACGGCAGGACATCATGCGCATCATGAATTCCCTGTGGATACTCGAGATCCACTTCGAGGATGTAACCTTCCTCCGCATCATCAGCTACATCCTATTTAAAATCTTGTTCAAAATTTTCGATCCACTCAAATCCCTTGTACGGCAAGCATTGCGTCATGGCCCACCCGTATAAGTTATTCACATCAAAATACATTAAATACTTTTCGTCTTCTTGGGGATTGTAATCGTCGGTGTAGTAGGGATTGTTGGCTCTAGCATATCGATGACTGCATTGGGAGATTCCTCCTCGAATGCCCTGCTCGATAAAGAGGAGCTTGTCAATGTCGGTAAGAAGCTCCAATTCAATGTCGGTGTGCTTGAGCATGGCGTCCCAGCTGAATCCTGGCGTTGTATAATAGTGTGCAGGATCCAGTCCATAAGACCCGATGCAGCCTTCTCGAAAGTTTTCAAACACGTCTGCTAGGAGAAGGACATCAGTTTTCAAGTACAGGTCGGAGTAAGCTCCGAGCGACTCAATATTAAATGCCTGCCAGACTGTCTGAGTGTGGCTGCAATCAAAAACATTTTATGACTTACAAAAAAAAAGCAATGTTGTAAATAATAGTTTCGATCGTAAAAATTGAAATTACCGATAGTCATTGTCGGAAACGTTCTCATCCGTCAGGGTGCTGTGAAAGGCTTCTTGGGGCGGTAGATTGACCACCTCCAACTTTTCCCAAGAGTCCACGTACTCGTAGGGGAAAACTCCTTTCTTCATGAGGAGCTGTAATCGTTCGTCGCCAAGATACGAGTATTCTCGATGGATGATGGTTTTCTTGTCATTCTCCAAGTACGACGCAAGTTTATCAAGCGATTGGGCCATAAATCTGAACGAGTCTATGAATCGCAGAGATATCTTGTTGTCCTCGAAGTGTTTGGTGAATGAGACGTATCTTTCCATTGTCTGTGGAATTAGTGTGACGCGTCTCTCGGTGCACTTGGCGATTTGTTTGATTACCAGATGACTGTCATAATCGCTCAGGTTATGGAACACAATAGGGATGGTGAGTGCATATTGGTATTTGAGATTGCATTTTTGATGAGCGGCTCCACGAAACTTTCCGGTGAGATGGCAGTGGTCTCTCACTCTGGTTTGACCTTTCAGAGTTGTCTTGCAGATGTGACAGTCTGTAGCTTTTCTAAACATTTCTTTTTCTGCTGGCGTTAGAGGATCCATGGGTTTGGGATCGTTTATCTTCTCCTGAACTATTTTAGTGAGTTTCACCAACTCTTCGGAGAACCACTGCGCAGGATCGTGACCTCGATAACTCGCGTAACGAGATTGTTTTTCATCGAAGCTAGACTTGACATAATAGCCAACGCTGCAAGCTTCATGATCTTGTACGACACGAGTGTTTTTTTCACTGTCGAGAAGTTCTTTTTTTTTTCAATAAGCATTCGAAATCTGCATACACGACGTACTGAACTTTGATGTTATTTTTGTGATTGTTGAATTTCAGAGTACTTTTATCGGGTGCAGGCAAATTAACTTTACACGTATTTACTTCTTTACGATCAACTTCGTGAGCAGTCAGCTTTTCTGCAGAGGTGAAATAATGAAGACATCGTTCAGAAATGTATCGTTTTCCGTTGTGTTTGGAAAGTTGTGAGCTTACAAGTCTGGAAAGATCTTTAATCCAGACATAATGGTACCGGAGAGGTTCACACTCTTCGTCTTCATCATAATGTTTTGTATGAGAAGTAAATTTACATGTCTTTCCTGTTTTTCTTTAGTGATATGGATAGGAGCGACTGAAAATTCTTTGTTTTTCAAAAGTATGTATACATTAGTGGAAATACTGTTGAGTTTTTCGAATAAAGAAGCCTGTTTTGGCATAACGGGAAACGAAATGCCATCAAAGTTGAGTTCATCTTTGTATTGTAGGTATTTGGTCAATCGTTGAGGATCTTTTTCAACAGGATGTAAAGCAGATAAAATCGCCCATTTAAAACACTCGTCATCAAAATTTTGAATATTTATACATGCTTGCTTTCGTTTTATCGGTCCTGGTAGCTCGATGAAGGAACCTGCTTGTAAAGGATTGTATTTGTTAATGTGTACACCGAGGCTTACGATTCGACGCAGCGTCCATCCGGATCCTTGGTGTTGAAACTCTTCGATCTTTCGCAACAAGTGATCCCTGACGTTGGTGTTGAACCAGATGTTGAGGTCCGTTGTTTGGGTGATGCTGACGTTGCGAGTTTCAAAGTTTTTCAACTCTACGGCCTCTTCGTCGGCCTTGACGATACTAAATTCTCCATCCAGGGATGTGTGGACTTTCAAGGCATTTTTGGTTTTCAGGCTTTCCTCGACTTTGGATACGAAAAGTTCTTGGGCTTCCAACAAGAACTCGGTAATGTCTAGGTGTCGTAAGTTGATGATGACACCTGTCTGTATATGTGTCTTAAATGCAGTGTCGAGATCTTCCCATTCCACGCCGTTTTGCAATCCAGCTCCACTCAAACGCAGCTGGCGAATGTAGCTGCGTAACCGTTGGATTGCAGGCATGCACTGAATTTTCACTGCACCCAAACTATTTGCACTCAATTCACGTAATTCGCTAATGTGCGCGATAGTGGCATTGTTTAACGCTGTAGGGTCAACCGCACCACCCTTCGTCAAAAGTCGTTTTTGTGCATTGATTACAACGTATGCAGCCTTGAGTGTCGATTCCGCCATTTTTTCGAAAATTGAATGTCACTTTGTCGCAACAAACTGTAGCGCGACAAAGCGTAGCACGAGACTGTAGCAGGAGACTGAAGCACGAGCCTTAAATAAGTTCTCTCGACGTTTGCTCGGGTTCACTCGGCAATGTTCGGGCTTACTCGGCAATCTTCGGGCTTACTCAGCAATGTTCACTCGGGAATGTTCACTCGGAAATGTTCGGGCTTACTCGGAAATGTTTACTCGGTAATGTTCACTCGGTTAAGTCTACCACGACATCTCACGATTTAAACTTGTGATAAAAACTTTTTCACTTTCTCGACTTCATATATAACTTCATCATTTGGGAAAAGCTCGCAACAAAATGATTTAATTATTTTGAAATTTTCAGGCACGACTCGATTCATAATTGCTTTCGCGCACAGTTTTCGGAAATTGAAATTAAGGAATAAATCAGCGACTCTATATAAATTTAAAACAATATCGAGATGATCCTTACGAAAATCCACCCTCCCGGTATATAAAAATAATAAAAAACGTTCAATAATGTCACTGGTGAACTCAGCAATAAAAATTTTACAGTTTTCGGATTCTTTCCATGTATGGCTTAATAAAGCTTCAAAATATTCCGATTGTGCTGCGAGAATCGCTCTATGAACGTTAAATATACGATCGGGTGTGATGATAGAAAAATCCGCTTGATTACCCGTTAATAATAAATTTTCGAAACTTTGCGCGAAAACGTTAAGTCGCTCACCTTGTTGAGAGTCGCATCTATCCCAATACTTGTAATATATTTACAATTTGACTGTAAATTTACCGCCGTCTACAAGATTTCCTTCTGGAAGCTCGAATTCCCCTTTGCCGGTGTGAAAAATATGATTGAACTCGTCAACAAAAATTTTCTTGATGCTTTCGATTCTTGTTGCTATACGCCAATCAACTGAACTGTCAATACACGCATGGCAATGAACGATTGGTCGAAACTTGTATTCGCTGATTTTACGCGCTGTCAGTTTCCACATGTGATTATAAGCGCGCACCTCAAGGTAACGCTCGTTGCAGATTTCTTTTAAAAAACCCTCTAGAGATAAACGCATCGTTGTGTGGATGAAAAGTATATTAATCTAGAAAAACAGTTTTTCATTACCGGCCCGAATTAACGCGAATTTAAATGACGCGGAGTGCCGCGCGAATCAACATTAAGATGGTACGGAATGCTGCGTGAATCGAAATTCAGATGGTCAGAGTGATGTGTGAAACGTGACTGACTAATGATTGTGAAATTGAGTTGACTTATATAGAGGTAGGTGACGTCATCACCAATTTCCCACTCTTCAACATGAGTCATAGATGGATTTTGAGAATTGATCGATAAAGATAATCGAATCTGTAAATAATGGAATCCAATGACTTTGATGTCAGAAACAAAACAGGATACTCAAATTGCAACTGTAAACAAAAGCATCAAATGATAACTACACAGCGAAAAACGCTATGATCATATTACATCTTGGACCGGAAGTTGGTTTGTAAACAAAGATTATAAATTTGTCACGATCAAAGGATACCGCTGTTGGAAATCACCAATGAGATTGAATTGCATCTATGCCACAATTTTTTCATATAAACACTTGGTTCTATATTTAGCTCTGATCAAATTACATTCACATCTGGAAACCCGATACTATAAACAAATGGAGTAAATTTTATCGCGGTATCATATTTCAAGTGTTTTCGTAGTCTAAATAATAACATGAAATTTATCGATACTCAAATTACATTAACATCCGGAAACTCGATACTATAAACAAATGAGGTAAATTTTATCTCGGTGTCATATTTTTAGTGTTTTTGTAATCGAAATAATAACATGAAATTTGTTGATTCTCAAATTACATTCACATCCGTAAATTTAATATTATAAAAAAATGAAGTAAATTTCAGTATTTTTGTAGTATAAATAATAACATGAAAGTTGTTGAGTCTCAAAATACATAATGTTTGAAACTCATTTACACATATAAAATTATGAAAGTATCATTAATAAAGTTTTATAATAGAAAAATGCAAATAAAACATATAATCTGGTAATAGTGATATGAAATTTCGAGATGTTTGAAACTTATTCACGCATATAAAATTATGAAAGTATGACTAGTAGAATTTTAATTCTGAAAAATGGAAATGAAACTCGCAATCTCATATTATTATTCAAGTTATCCGTTATAATAAAACTGTTAAAAATTGTAGATGAATATTTCGAAGGTTCCAAATAATGTTCTTTTTGAAGCTCTAAGAGATAAGATGATGCGATAGTACATCGCGGTGCAGTGTCATATTATACGATAAAAATTTTTTAAGGCTTACTTGCGATTTCAAGGAGACCGCTGTTTATAAATTCGCACTAGGTGTTCAAATTGCAACTCAAAATATCTTTGGAATAAAATTGGGATGGATAAAATGAATATTCTTTTTCAATCACAGTCTGAAAGAACAGTTCCTACGAATCACTTCATTCAAAAAAAAAAAAAAATGTATCCATCATTTTTTTTTGAAAACGCGAGGTATTTCCTGCCGGAAAATTTCCATGATTTTTCGGATGTGGTGTACGTGACGATTGTACGTCACATTTTAACATCTTTGATCACCCATGGACTAAGTGCAATACATGTCATACTCGGAGAGAAGTACAAAGTTGTTGGAAATTTCGTGATTTCGGTGAGTACAGGATATTTATAAATAAAAGCTCTTCCTAAGCGCGAAATATGAGGATTAGGTCTTTTATGGTAGAGTTTATGAGGGTTATCTTAATTCGATAATAAGCTGAGGTATACTTTTTTTTTTCAAGAAACGTGATCTCGATGAGCAACATAGACTACAAAAAATTGTGAAAATTCGGAGTGATGTGGAGCGTTTTAACAAAGTAATGGAAAAAAACGATGAAATCGAGGGGCGGATTTCTACCCTGGAGAACGATTTGCAAAAAAAATAATGAAGAGTTTGCAGCACGCCAGGAGGAATTTGATAGAGTAAAAATAAATTATGAATTAGAGAATAGGGAACTACAATTAAGGTTGGATGGATGTGTAAATGAGTGCGAAAAAGAACAATTATACAAGAGATCACTGATGGTAGAGGGCGATTTTGAAGATTGTGAAGAGTCGCTTAATGCGTTTTGTCTGGAAAAAAATTTTAAATTAATAGATTTAGATGAGTGTTTAAATCAAGAGAGAGAAAAGTATGATATGTTAATGGGTACGACAGTGCGAGAGAGTACATATATGCGGAATATGTATGGCGTGGAGGAATAGTTTAAATTTTTTATGATTATTATCATACTGGGATTATCATTATAATAGCGTAAAGCGTATCAACGTAATGTTTATGATCATATGTTTAATTTACCTTTATAAATAAATACATCCCTGTTTGATCGACTGCGGGTAATTAACTGACCACCGCCATCTTTAATTCCCACTTTATCGACATCCGCCATCTTGTATTTCTACTTTACCACCGCCCTACCTTACCGACACGGGCCGGGGGGGTCACGTGATGAGAGTAGGAGTGGGGTGCGCTCGTACTCTCTTAGTCCATCTACTTATTACTTTCGTGTCATGTTCAATGACAAAATTATTTTTGAACTCTACCTGTGGTTTGGTAGATGCTCTTGAAGCAATGTGTGGACCCTCAGACTCGCTTGCCGACTCCATGAAACGAGATGGAGCTCCGGTGCTACGGCGCGCGAGCAATGCTTCTTCTGCTTCTTCAAAGCTGTCTATTCAAGAATGAAAAATTAAAAATTAGCTACTTTTTCTTTCGAAAACAAAATAAATAATACTTAACATATAATAATTTCATAATCTTCCTACATTAGTTAAAATTAACAAATTGAAATTGTATAACGAAAATAAAAATTGAAAATGAGTAGAAAAGCTGACAACTGGAAAAATATTTGCAAGAAATGAAACACTAATGATAAACTTTTTTTTATATAAAACTTTATCATAAAATCCATTATCCTTTTTTTTCACCTTTAACAAACAAAACTTGTATAGGTGTTCCGTCCTTTTTTTTTAATATTTCGTTGTTCTTTTGATGTTCTGCATTGAATTTAGCAATGTCCTTCTCCCACAAGACGTATTTTTTTTGTCCTCCTGCAATTTTTGTACCGCGGCAAACAAACCACTGTTTTCTGTACTTTCGATTTGATCCATTCTAAAAAAAAAAAAGAATAAGTGCATGATTTATGACCATTTGGGAGTTGTTGTATCAATTAAGATTTTCTGTTATAGATCCCTGCATTTCTATACTTTTGAATGTAACAGGAAAACAAATAAATTAATTAGTTGATGAGTTTAACGGTTTAACTCTTATAGGAAAATAATCCGAATTTCATTCTCAAGCGCTTTTGCTTTGCAGATTCTAGATAAGTATGTCAAATTACAATGTTTAAAATCTATATTATATATTTCAAATTTTTCAAATAATAATCAATATTAACCTGTTGGAAATATTTCTATTATTTTGTTAGTTAAAAATTTTCAATATTTTTTAAATATGTTTTATATTTTTTAAATATTTTAGAATGTTTAAATTTATCATATACTTCGAATATTTCATGTAATTTGTATGTTCCGAATTTCTAACATCCGCAAAATTATTCCAATATTTGAATATTTATGATTATTGCGGAAATTTCTAAAATATATTATTAATCTAAATAGTCTGCATATTTAAATATTCTCTAAAATTCTCAATCATTCAACATATATCCACTCCCAGTAAACATTCGTGATAATCATGTTATGTCACATCGTGAATATCACGAAGTGACATTCTAGTGATGCTACATTGATGTCATTTGTCATTTTTTGTCACGCAGTGCAGCCCTAATGATATTCTAAAATCACTACGTGACTCGCGGATGACATCTCAAGACAAAATTATTGTTTGTTGATTTATAATCGATTTTGGTGTCAAAAATAAATTTAATATTACTCATACGTCACGATTACCAAAAGTCCATGTAAAATAGCGAATTAAATTCAGCTATTTTTGAAGTGTAATTTAAACATTCGCGAGTGATGTGTTTGTAGTGCGCGCCATTGTTCACTGCGCACGCGCGCTTATTTCAGTGTTGCTGCTCTGGATTGCTCATAACCCTCAAAAAAGGTAAATAAACAAACCCTTGTGTACCTGGCATGTGCTCGTAAGTGAAAGCAAATAATAAATAATAATGATTATTAATAATGAAAAATGAACCCCCATTATTTCAATATCGTTGAAATTGATTATGAAAATGATGTTTTACATACTTAATTAACGATTTTTCATTGTTAATAAGGAACTATAAACAGAAACAGTTTCTGACCAAGAACTCCCAGTGGATTCACAAGCGGATTTGGGAGATACCGAAAGTGTTTTGGAAGACGAATTGCCGCCAGACAGCGAGAAAAAGAATAAAATATCTCAATCCTGGAGTGCAGCACTAGACTCGAACACCAAAACCAGCAGTGGAGGTAAGAAAAAAATTATACTTGAAATTTTGATACATCTTTTTATTTTTTGATTTCAAAGCTTGATATTGAGATACTCTGAAAATCATAGGAGTTTTGGATAAATAATTCACACAAGATATGATGATTTTTTTCAAGATTATCCTGAAATCATGTAACAATAATTTTTGTTACAATGTACCCCCATCCTTTTGATCGATATTTTGATATTATTTTTAATTTTCTACTATGATTGAAGTGTAATTTTTTAAAAATGAATTGTCTTATACCAAATGTGTTTTTTTTTTTTTTTTTTTTTTTTTTAAGGCAAACGCAAACTGAACCAATAATGATATTTTAGAAGTGTCGTGAAATAAGTTATATGAATAAATTTTTCAAACTTGTTATATTAATTGCACGAGCTCTGAGCCTGCAAACTAGATTTGAAAAATTTTGTCAAATTAATTTTAAGAAGGAGTGAAAATTGTTGGGTATTTATATTAAGATTCCGAGAATGTAAAGAAAAAATTATGGTGAGGAAAAGCATCGCTTTTTTGAGATACATGAGTTTTTTAAAGTTGAATTTAGGAGACGTCCCTATCACAATCTCATCAAGCCTATTTTTACAACCACCCTTGTGTACTCTTACTTTTATCCAAATTATCCTTTCATTTAATTTTATATATCTTGTTCAATTCAATTTTCCAAGTAAATTTCTTTTACATCACTGCGTGTTTAAAGTAGGCACTTTCTACACGCTTCGCGTATTGAAAATTTTACTCTCAACACGCTGTGATGTAAAATATTGTACTCACCTTTTGCAGAAGGTCTTTTTTAACTCATGTGATTACAAAACTCGCATTCGGCTCGTGTTGCAAACTTCACATTCGTTAAAAAAGCTCCTTCTGTAAGCGTTGAGTAAATAGCCATTTTTATTTATTTATTTATTTTTTTCTTTCTGAATCATCATGTTTTTGACATTCATTACGGATCAAAAGGGAACAATGACCAGAAAAATCATTAGGTTTATGAAGAAAATGACGGAATAAAAAAGCTATGCGATCGAAATTCTGTAAAAATTGTTGTAATATTTGAGAAACCAAAACACGTGTTACATCTTTGTTATATTTCCAGAGCAGAAAAAAAATATAGAATCTGAATTACTTGCTATATGAAAAGTAAGAAGACATTACTAGCAAATTACTGCTATGCATTTTCAACCCTTTTCCACGTTTGCTTTGCTGACCTATACCAATATGTTGCACGTAATTGTAGTATTGGAATTTTTATGGCTACACAGTGTTATCATTAGGGTGTTTCTTATTTAAGCAAACCAATTCATATGGGGTACAATCAATTAATTCTGCAAATTATCAAGAATGCTACAAAACCAACGAAAAAATTTTATAATTGAAAAATAGTGTATTTTGTACCGAGGACGTTAGACGTTGCTTTTAGGGCGAGGACCAATTTATCTGCCGAGGCGTAGCCTAGGCTTGATATTTGGTCCGAGGACAAAGCCACGCCCACAGTCCAATGTGCAAACGGTACTTTTTGCAATACACGCAAAAAAGTTGTACTTGGAGGACTTGTACGGCCGTGTTGAATACGGCCCTTTCCGATTGGCAGATGCTTCAGTCTCTGGAGGCACGAGCTGGAGAAATGACTCAGTGCCTGTGTTTTTGCTTGAGTGCGTGTATTCAGGGAGTGAAGCATCTGGCGGGTGGGAAAAGCCGTGTTCAATGCGGCCATACAGGTCCTCGAAGTACAACTTTTTTGCGTGTTTTTGCAAAAAATGTTATTTATATATTGCACAGTTATATTTTTTCATTTTACTTACATTTCTTCTACAAGGTTAACATTCAATTTCAGATAAATTAATGATTATAAAATAAGTAATGAGGGAGTCACTGAGGTGGAGTTAAGAATTATTCTGCCAATCACTGCAAATTTTGAGTAGTCCTAAAGAATAAGGAGATAAATAATCTATTATATTAAAGTATTCGTTTGTATTTTGGTAATCAACCATGTTTCGAATTGAGAGTGTGTAATAAATATTTTCAAATAATATTTTCATTATTATATCATTTATGCATTATAACATGTTAAAAATATAATATATAAAATAGATAATAATCACAAATTATTACTTTGTATTTTTGTGAGTTTCAAATATTTAAGGTATACACTGGAACCTCATTTATATCCCCTCTCTCTTTCTCACTCTACTCTCAGTTATATCTTCGATTTCAATAGATTTTTTGGATATACCTAAGAGTAGAGTGAGAAAGAAAGAGAGGATATAAACGAGGTTTCAGTGTAATTGCATAGCTGAGCAAATTATTACAAATTATCAAAAACTTCATAAAATGAAAAGATATATATTTTGTTCTTTTGAACATGTTACCGATGTTTCTTATTACATTTATTATTTGTATGAAATATATTATCCCATAAAACCATGTCTTGCCCAAGAAAATTCCCAGATGTACCCAAGGTTCTTCTCTTAAGATTCTTGGCCCTGGCAAACAAACTTTAACCAAAATTCAACCTTCGAAGTTTGTAATTGGGTTGAAGTTGGGTTATAAATTTCGAAATGAAAAAAAAAGTCTTTAAGTTTGATGGTTCTGCAATGAATGATATCAAATCATCAATTTTCATTATTTATTGGCAAATTTAATCGTCAGAACGATGAATTTCGGCCTTAAATTCTCATTTTATTTTTTTCCAGGCATATATATATCTCATGCTTCTTTTATGCCTGGAAAAAAAATGACAATTTAAGGCAAAAATTTATTGTTTTGACGATTGAATTTGCCAATGAATGATGAAAAATAATGATTCGATACCATTCTTTGCAAAAATATCAAACATAAAGACTTATTTTTTCCATTTCAAAATTTACAACCCAACTTCAACCAAACTACAACCGTCAAAGTTGAATTTTGATTGCCAGGGGGGCTAGACTTGGGATATTCTTGCCCAAGAGGTTGCGATGTCAGTGACACATTGTCAAGACTTGGGCAAGACTTGGTCCAGACATAATCAAGAACCTTGGGCAAGACTGGTGTTAGACTGTGGCCACAGGCCCACACAAGTCTTGCCCAAAAGTCTGAGAAAGTCTAGGCCAGAATCTTTGGCAAGTCTTGGGCAAGGCTTGGGATTAAATAAGACCCCAAGGCATGCTCAAGTGTTGCACAAGAATCTTGGGCGTGTGGCAAGCCTTAAGAATATATTTTATTTAAATTTATATATTTCATAAAAAGTACTGCAAAATTTATCATAGAATAAAATGAAATGAGAGAAAAAACCAATAAATATGTTTATGAACTTTTTTTTTATTTGCAAATACAAGTTCAGTGATTGACCGAGTTACTTATTTCTTATAAATAATTATCGATAATGTTAATTGCAATGCAAGACGGGGATCGTAACGTTTAACGAATTGTCTCACATACAAAAATTAGTTATATTCGAACAACTGTTATGCGAATCTCTTGTGTAGACCATATCGCACTTATAAAAAAATGAAGAAATTCATATTACATTGCAGCAATAAGTTATACGAGTTTTGTAAAAAAGTAGTTTTCTCCCCGTTTTGCCCCAAGGGCGGGGCAGAACGGAGAGTTTTCGTATAAATTAAAAACTTTCAATGTTCAATAGCTTTTTTTTTTTAATTATGTTCTTATCTGACACTACACATAGTCCGGAGTGAAAGAAAAGAAAAATTGGTTGATTCAAATAAATGTTTGGTATAGGCAAACAAATTTTATTAGACTCTAATAAATTTTATTTCAGTTAAACAAATATTAATCACTGCTAAATATAATGTGTTTATTCGTACCAAAAATATATTCAAGCCTAATAAAACTTTGTTGCTCCAACCAAAAATTTATTTGAGCTAATCAAATATTTTTTTGGTCGTATATCGACCAAACGTTTGTTTTAGCCAACCAAACTGGTTTTTGAGTGTGAGCTTAAAAGTAAGGAAACAGTTTTTGGAAAAATTATAGAAAAATTTCAAAAAAACATTATGCGCAACAATAAAAGCAAAGGTTGAATTTTTTTTAACAAATTCATATGGGATAAAAAAATCTTGACTAATGTAGGTGAAAATATGCACGTATTTCTCATTCAAAATTTCCGTTGCTTAGAGGCAAGTGATGCTATGGTTACATTTTTCTCAAACTGAAGAAAAAAAATTTTTATATACCTTGATTAATTTAATTAATAGTATACAAACCTTCAGTAGGAAACTCAGGATTTCAACACCAAAGTTATATTTTAATGTGCATCTAAAATGAAGCAAATATTAAACAATACTGCTATGTGATAAGATAAATATCACTATACTCTAGTTATTCATAAAACTATTAGAAATGAAAACTTACGATTACAAACAATGTTTATCATGTCAGCTATTTGTGTCTCCGACGGAGGTGTTTCATACGTGGACGCAATATTTTTCGGTCGTGCGCGCAATTTTTATTTGTGTTTATGCACCACCTATTCGTTTCTTTGGAAGAGTCCGTCATGTATTTAAATATCGAACGTAACTATGACAGAAATACTATACTCGCTCGTTTGATGATGAACCTCAGCCTTGTCTCGGTCTACAGACTACTCGGTCGTAAATATGAAATTTGTGTCTTAATTACTTGATATTAGAGTGTCCGTTATTTTGGCAATGTCGGAATTGTTTTATCCCCCCCCCCCCTTAAAATCTTTCAGAATAATTAAAAAAAAAATTCTTACAAAGTTTGAAGCTGATCGGTTAATATTAACACGTGCCCTACGGCTGTTGAAATTTTAAATATAAAATACACGTATTTTTAGCAAAGTTTGCTGGAAAATTCATAACTTCGTCTGTAATTCACATAAAATTATGAAACTTGGCACATTTGTAGGGCACTATATGGAGTACAAAACCTAATTTTTACAGAATTTTAGAACCATTTAATCATACGGTTTTAGCCCTCCGAATTATACATTTTTCGTTTTTTCGAATGAGGCCCTCGTAAATCCGCCTTTATTTTTCTACTAAACACATTTTTACGAATCACGGGTTGTGTTAACTGCTTCGCAAGGTTCATGACTTTATGCTAGGTCGATGTATGTTGATAAGAATTGTTAACATATCCTAAATATTGACAAAATACTAGGAAATGTTGAAGTCCGATAGTACGAATATCGTCGTAAAATCACGACGTGGACCTTATTTAAAAGTGATTCTGTCTGATGTATCGTCATTTTGTTTGTTGATATACTTTTACTTACCATACAAAATCTTTTATGCACTAAGTCATCAAAACAAATGGTTTCTACGGCAATTCATCATCACTGTTGAAATTTATTTAGTTTTTGAACATCATCTGATGCATGTATTATACTATTCATGCTAAGAATTCTCGAATTCGCAATAACCAATCACGAGTTTGCCAAAGAATTTTTACTGTTGAAATAGCTGAATAGTCATTGTGATTGCGGTCCATTACTTAACTGTTTCGAGAATGGCGATGACTACTGGACAGGGAACTACGAATGGTATATGATACTTTACTTTTTTCTCAGTACATAGTCCAATAATTACAAGGTGACTAGCAATTGATATGAGTATCAAAGCATCTAAAGTGATAATTTTTTTCTCACGTTTTCATCGAAGTTGACATGTAAAATATCATTTTGGAACTTATGTGACGCAATCCGAGAAAAGGGACCTACTAGGCAAAAATGAAAGTTTCTATGGAGCACACTGAAAGGTGCTTAACTCCTATTTAAACTGATGTTGAGAATTTCTCATATAAATTTTTAATTTGTTAGATAACTGAATTTTTAGAATTTCTGATCACGTCCCATGATAGCTCAGTTGAAAAACTTCAGACATATAATATACTATTAGAAACTTATGATTCGAAAATCGAATGTATAAAAATAAGACACTAAAGAATTTTACGGATTTGAATGTTTAATTATAAAAATGTCGATCAATTGCCGTACAAACCATTCGATTTCGATAAATTTTTAGTACATAAAAGATTGTTTATGGTAAGTAAAAGTATATCAACAAACAAAATGACGATACATCAGACAGAATCACTTTTAAATAAGGTCCACGTCGTGATTTTACGACGATATTCGTACTATCGGACTTCAACATTTCCTAGTATTTTGTCAATATTTAGGATATGTTAACAATTCTTATCAACATACATCGACCTAGCATAAAGTCATGAACCTTGCGAAGCAGTTAACACAACCCGTGATTCGTAAAAATGTGTTTAGTAGAAAAATAAAGGCGGATTTACGAGGGCCTCATTCGAAAAAACGAAAAATGTATAATTCGGAGGGCTAAAACCGTATGATTAAATGGTTCTAAAATTCTGTAAAAATTAGGTTTTGTACTCCATATAGTGCCCTACAAATGTGCCAAGTTTCATAATTTTATGTGAATTACAGACGAAGTTATGAATTTTCCAGCAAACTTTGCTAAAAATACGTGTATTTTATATTTAAAATTTCAACAGCCGTAGGGCACGTGTTAATATTAACCGATCAGCTTCAAACTTTGTAAGAATTTTTTTTTTAATTATTCTGAAAGATTTTAAGGGGGGTTAATTTCGAATTTGAGTAGAAAATGTCCAAATGGAAACCGTACACAAATCTATCACGGAGACAACGGGAACACAGGTTACGTTTGCGAAACCAAAGACTAGAGGAAAATCAACAAGAATTTGACAGTGACGATAGCGATACTCCATCCAATAGTGCTGGTTCTTTCGAAGTCCCGGCCGTACAGCCCGCCACCCCTCATTCGGATTCCTCTGTATTCAACGAAGATGCTGTATCTAACTACGAGCCTGAAGATGACGCTGTATCTAACGAAGAACCCGATGAAGACGATGCTGGACCTTCCGAAGGGTTTGATGAAGATGATGCTTTATTCAACGAAAGACCTGATGAAGACATCCAAGAGCAAGTCATGCCAGATGGTGTGGAAAATGCAGTAGAGGACGTTCATGAAGATGACGGTCACGAAGATGTTTTATTACGAGTTGACGAATTGCTTGATCCTGAACATCTCCAAGAAGAAGGCCGTAGAAAGCTCAAATACGCATTTTTGAATGCAAATCTTAATCATTCTCAACAAAACCAAGTGCTGCAAGCTTTGCGTGAATTTCCTTTTTCGCATTTCCTCCCACACAATTTTTTTCCCAAAGATTCTCGGACGCTGCAAAACACACCGTCTCTCGTTGTTCGAAACATGATAACTGAAATTGGTGGTGGGGAATACATTCATTTGGGCTTTGAAGAAAATCTCGAGAGGAGATTACTGTCGATACCTGAAAACATGCTCCCGAATGATGTTGTCGTTGACCTAAGCACGGATGGTGGACAATTGTATAGATCCGGTGTACATCAGTTCTGGCCGATTCAATTTCGAATAGTCAACGTTGTAAATGTAAAACCCATGGTCGCTGGCCTTTTCTTTGGTAAATCGAAGCCTTCAAACGCTTTTGAATTTTTAGATCCACTTCGTACAGAGATACTCAATATCTGGGCTCGTCAAGGCTTAACAATCAGAGTTCGAACTGTTCCCCTTCGCATTCGAGGTTTTATCGCTGATGGGCCAGCGCGAGCTTTAATGTTGAACCACAAATGTCACAACTCTGCACAACCGTGTTCGAAGTGTAAAGTGGTTGGTTTTCGTTGTACTACTCCCGGATTTGAGTCAACAATGGTTTTCCCTGGCATTGGTCATGAGAAGCGAACTGAGGCCGAGTATCGCGCATTTACTGATAGAAACCACCATAAAGGACGGTCTCCTCTTTTGGAGATTCTCGATTGCGTCACAAGTGTACCCTTCGAACCAATGCACCTCGTTTATTTAGGTGTTGTTAAAAGAAAGTTGACTGGGTTGCTTCAGGGAAAGTTTAGGCTTGGGAGATTGTCTGCGCGACAAATCAGTATCTTAGACTCCAGAATTGAGCTAGTTCAACGGTACTGTCCCTCAGAGTTCAATCGCCAGCTCCAACAGCTATCAGAATTTCATCATTACAAAGCTACTCAATTTAGGCAATTGTTGCTTTACGTTTCACCTGCTGTTTTCCAAAATGTTCTAGATGATCGTTACTATGAACACATGATGGTTCTACATTGTGTTTGTCGTTTTCTCAGTTTCGAAGAACAAAGCGAGGAAGTGCTGAATTTTTGTCAAGCAGCCATTGAAAGCTACGTTATTCTTTCTGAGCAGTTGTACGGCCAGCAATTTGTATCATACAACGTCCATGCGCTGCTTCACATTGTTGATGATGTCCGTGAAATGGGGCCTTTAGAATCGTTTAGCGCATTTTGTTATGAGAATAATATGCCAAGCGTTAGAAATCTTGCGACTAGGCGACCGCGTGGACCTTTGGAACAATATTACAAGAGAGTAATTGAACGCTGCAACTTACAAGAGCCAGTGAGTGATGCCATAGTTATTGCAACATCCAAAATGCATTTCAATGGTCCCCTTTGTGGTGGTTTCAATTGCCAAAATTGTGATCAATTCGAACGTATCCAAATCGGTCAAACGGTGTTATCTGTACAAGAAAGAGATTGTTGTTGCATTCTGCAGAATCTTGATGTCTGTGTCATCAGAAACATAATTCGATCACAAGAAGACGTGATTTTAATCGTTCAAAAGTTTGCGGAGAGGAGTTCAATGTACGATGTATGTGGCTCATCTGATGTTGTTGGGGTGTACTTCTGTCGGCAGCTTTCGAACACTTTTTTCACGGTTCCCATAGAAGAAGTCGACAGAAAGTGTTACCTAATGCCCAAGTAGAGTTCCGTGGAAGGCCATGAAGAAGCTACAGTTGCTAATGAATTTGTCTGTGTTTCATTTATCACTAAAATAGGGTCGCATCTGCAGATGATTCAATAGTTGTTACAAATCTGATTCGCAAGCGATTATGTACCAAGTTATTCGTTTAAAGAAATCAGACTGTCAAACAAAGCCAGGAAAGTGTATTCGTTCGCTATATTAGGTTTTAATTGTGAAAGTTAATTTATTATGTATTATTTTATGTATATTGCTATGTAATTCGTAATATCAGATGATGGTGAATTTACATCTATACTTCATGAATATTACTGGAAATAAAAGGTCTTACATATTTGTGAATGATATTTTCGATTCAAGTACCCTACATTTTTTTGAGATTCCTGGGGAAAAGGAGTACTAAAAAACTTTTTTTTACGTGAAAGACTATCTGTCAATTTTTGAAAATATTAGAAAAGTTGCATGCTTACAAGTTTTTTTTTTTGTCATCAAGTTTTTTTTCAACGTTTTTGCACTTAACAGACAAATGGAACCTACGCAGGAGAAAAGCGTTATGAAAAAGAGAGACAACGTCGAAACGAAATCGGGTAGGTCCTCTAAAAAACCGAAACACTTGTATGATTATACATCTGGGTCAGGGATAGATGAGGTTGCCAGTCAACCACAACAACGGAAATTGAACAATCACCAAATTGCTTTGGAGTTATCTGCTTTAAAAGAGCTTGCTTTAAAAACTGTAACCAAAAAACCCTCGAATCGTCTACAATAAAATTCGTAAGATAATGATTATCTGACTCTTCATCATGTCAGCAAAACTCCGGTGGTGGGGCTTAGCTCGAATCTGAAAAACTTTGGTGCCATTTGAACCCGGTTTATTTGTGTACAATTAAACCTTTTCGACTTTTTTAAACTTTCGCTGAAACGTTATGGATTTTTGCATTTTACTTTGTCGTAATAAATTGACTAACTTTATTACTTACTCAAATATAACAACTGATGAAAGCAAGAATCGTGCTTTCAAACAATAATTAATAACAAATTCGTAATGTAACGAACGGTCATGAGAATATCTTGCACTTCATTGACATAATTAATTAAACCTGAGTCAACTTGGGCGGGTTTTTTAGCCCGGTCATCGTAACCCCAGCTATCAGAGTTTTGTTTACACACAATGTTATTAAATATGTTAAAAGTTAATATGTTATTCAACAGAAACCCGAGTTTATCGGAGTGCGTCAAAGCAAGCCAGCCGAGAAATCTGTTCAAAAAAGATTTGTCTACTCATGTTGACTTTTCTGACACACTTGAGGCATCATCACCAATTTCTTCGATCATAAGCAGTGTGCAAAAGTTAGTTCATGAAAGATTGTCACCAATGCGCAAAATGAAGTTAAAAGAAGCTAATAATAATGTCATGATTGAATGAAGAGAATAATTATAGAAGATAAAAAATCTTTTAAAGTAACTTGGAAAATACTAAACAATAACTGTGTTGAAAAAAATTTTTTAGTCAATTGTTTATTGGTTTAATGCTTAACCGAGAAAACTGCATGTAAAAGATACGTGTCGTTAAAAATTTAATCAATCTCCACGTGGTAGTTAAAAGCATAATTTCGCTTTATTGTATGTTTTCCTCGCACACCTTCTTGGTTGCAGATAACTTTTATTGATAAAAATGTTATTTGACAGAAACCCAAGTTCGTCGAAGTGCGTAAATGCAAGCCAGTCAACCAACCTGATCAGAAATGATTTGTCCACTAATGATGACTTTTTTGATACACATGAGGCAACATCACCCATTTCTTCGATGATCAGCAATGTGCAAAAGTAAGTTGGAAAAAGATTGTCACCAATGAGCAAAATTAAGTTACAGGAAGCATATTAAATTTCATGATTGAATGTAAAGGATAATTACAGAGCAAAAAAAGTCTTTAAAATAATCTTGGAAAATACTAAGCAATAACTGTGTTGAAAAAATTTTTTAGTCAATTGTTTATTGCTTTGATGTTTAACTGAGAAAATTCCATGTAAAAGACACTTGTCGTTTAAAATTTAATCAATCTTCACGTGGTGGTTACAGGCAAAATTTCATTTTATTTTATCTTTTTCCTTACACACCTTCCTGGTCACGTATAACTTTTATTGATGAAGATAATTTCTTTTCAACCAGGACTGCCCTGAAGCCTACAACGGCAACGCAAGGCGGGACGATATCGTCTGAGTTGAAAGCAATTCTCGAAAAAGTAAAGTAAGTCTTACATGCAGTTAAGCTCCTTCATCATTTGCTAAATTTAGAGTCCTCAATTGTACCTGTTGTAATATTCCTTGTTTATGTATAAATTCTATTGATTCTATGTTTATTAAGGATTTTCTTTCCAATAATCTGTAATTAGCAACCTATGTCAGTTAGCTATATGTATGTATATAAATAATTCGTGTCTATTATTTTTCAATGATAACATGATAAACAGGCCAACAATTCCAATAAAAAGAAACATTTCATGTACCTTTGGCATAGAAAGCTCGTTTGTCGTTTCAATGTCAAAACTGTAATATAATAATAATATATTTTACTCACAATTTGCTAATAATCGAACATTTGGACGTGAATTATTAACAAACTGTGAGTAAAATATCGTATTGTTAGTTTTGGAAATTGCTTTATTTGACAAAACGATTACAACCCCCGGCTTCGCCTCAGGCTGCAATCTTTCGTTTCTTCAAACTAAGCATTTCCAAAACTGTCAATAATATACTATTTTTTAGATGATGAGTATGCCTACAAATGTGAGAATGAGGATAAATTGAAAATAGTAATCAAAAATGTAGATGAAACATTTGGGGAAATCTGACGTATCTGAGAATCATAAAGTATATTTTTCATTGTTTTATCACGATTTTACAGCCGTGGTTTGCACGACATAGCTGAAATAAAAGACAAACAACGCGTAACGGATGAAAAAATCGATCGTATAGTCATGATGGTGGGAAAAGTCACGGTCGACGACAACAACGTCAGGTGCAAAAAGCCGGACTTGTATCCTCTGAAAACGCTTGAAGAATTTCGGGCAGCTGAAGAAAACGACAAGTCTGAAGTCTGTGAAGCGATGGTATTTGAATTGGCTATTATTGTTATTGATTCATAATTCCTTGATTTTGTATATCCTTTCTTCTTCCATATTCATGGAATATTGTATAGCGGTACACATTCGATGAATTTTTCCCCCCATAAAGGTATATTCACCTTTTTCCAATACTTATCATATGCGTGCTGCTCTCTTTTTGGTTTCTCCCTTCTTACATGGGGTGTTTATTTAATGGTGAAATTATCTTTTTATGCAGAAGAAATATTTAGTGCAAATGGGCAGCACCACGCTCCGAGGATTTTTGGTTCTCTCATTGAAAGAGTGTTTTGCTGACTCCCTCTCCTACTGCTTGAGTGTGAAAGGGCTGCGTGGAAACAGGAAACTCCAGGACACAAAGCACTATGATTTGTTTTTCGATGAGTTACATAATATAGTTAATGAAACCGCCATTATCATTTATAAGCATATTTGCAAATGCTGTAAAACTTGAGTCTCAGAGTTTGTCGTCACAAAAATCCTTTTTTTTCCATACAATTTACATGTTAAATTTCAAATCAAAATTTTTTTCATAACACAACCTCTAAGGTTGTCTAGCTCATAAAATAATTTTTGTATACTTTTTTTCTTCTTTTGCAAAACATACATGATCAATGTGTGGGGCGCCCAACTATGATTTTTCTTTAACTCTGGTGCAATGGCGTTCTCATTGTGCCCCAGTTTGAGAAAAAATTGTGATGTTGCATACTAATTGAAAATATTTTACAGAAGCAGCATCAAAAGCGAGCAGGTCGGGGTTTTTCAGTATGGCAAAGTCAACTGCTGCGTTTGACGAAGAGTTGCGACAGTCGTTGAGGGCTTCAAAAATGAGGCACTACAACCGCATGCCCAATCCCGAGGGCAACGACTTCTTGCAACGGATTCAGGTGTTGGAACGTCTGCAAGAAGAGGCAAATGGGGTCGCGAATGAAGAAGACGCCCCAAACCCAGAATTCAGCGGGAACGAAGGCGACGATGAAGAGTATTAAACAGCAATAGCTAATAATAATTTTCCGTTTGATTTCTTTTTAGCACATAAATTATGTAAATTACATTTTAATACTGTCTCAGAAAACTAAAAAACTGCAGAATCCTCCCGAAATTCTCTGAAGATTTTTTCAACGCTATTTCTTACAAAACTTAAAATCGAAAAAAACGTTTAAATCAAAAGCTTAAACCTATCATTTTTTTAAAATTTTACATTCGAATATTGATAGGTGAAATTTAGAATTTGAATATCTAATTCGATTGTAAGTTTCGGGAAATATATCAGAAAGAAAAAGCCTCTTCAAATTTCAGCAGGATTCTTACTATTTCGACTGCGCAACTCACCCCGTACGGAGTTAAATAATCATTTTTTTTTTTTTTTTTTTTTTTTTTTTCTTTACCCAACGCCGTAAATGTTAAATTACTCTTTAAAAAGAGTACAACAATGAAACCAATAATGCGCACTGTCAAATTGTTGAATTTGTGAAAAAAAAAACATTTCTTTTCTGATATTCATTTTATGCTAATAAAAATGCCTTTTCTTGCTTTATTATATCGTTTTATTTCCTATCCTTTCTATTTTATTTCGTATTTACTTGCATATTCAAATTGCCCGACCTAAGGCTTTTTTAAAAATTTCCCGCCATAATCAACCTACGCGCATGCGCGCTACGCTGCGCTTGTGGAGGAATGTCACGTGTGCTCAACAAATGATGAGTATATGACGAGGCAAACGACAGTTAAAAGACGTCATACGTGACATTCTATATCACGGCGTGACAACCACTTGCCGTCTCATTGTCAACACGAATGTTTACTGGGCTGTTTCCAATGTTTGAAGTGTTTTAAATTATTAATATGTCCCGATTATTCAAAAATTTTAATCGTAAATTTTCCACTACTTAAATCTTTCGAATTTTTTTAAAATTTCGAATACCTAGAACCATATTTTATAATCAACGACCGTGCATGGTCGAAAAAGGAACAACAATTGACTAAACAAGATAAATTTAACCTAAAAAATCTTAAGCACTATCAATAAAAATAGACCGTTAATTATGGGCAAATAATACTATTTTTCTACGAAATTACGACATTTTTTTTTATAAGTTCGAATACAGTACCTTTGAATAGAATCCAAAAAAACTTCTGGTAGATTTTAATAAAGTCAAAGTTGCACGCAATTGCACGTTGTCCAGAAACATCCAGAAAATTCAACACTGCTCGAATTGCACCTGAAAGCGGAAACGAACACACGCGCGCACCCACGACTGACACATATACGGAGCACGTGCTCTTTGCAGCGTTGTACAGGTCAGCATTGCCAGCTGTTGCTCGCCATGCCATTCAATGCCATTCGTTAAAATGGTTAAAATATGCTGAATACAGCTGAATATGTTAATGAATCCCTACCAACCATGACGACATCGTCATTTGTGTCGTCAAAAACGTCGTCACTTTTAAAAACAACTAATTAGTTGAATAAATAACATTCATTATTATTTTCTATAAACTGAAATTTGTAATTTTACAATTATGTTTTAAGAGTAAAGCAGCTATTTTCTAATTATTTTTAATATTTATTCTGTCGAAATTATATTATAATTAAACCATTAATATTTAAATGAGTCAATTTTTAGTTCGAGTAACAAAAAATTGATGACAAGATTATTTTTGTACGATAAATTTCAACCTGCAAAATAAAAAAAATCAGAAAAATTACAAAAGGCTTACAATTTTTGTTTGAATTATTAAATCGTTTATTATTCTACCCGATGCGTGAACTGCATTTTTGATGAAATAAAAAAATACATGCTTATTCATTTTCGCAAACGAAAATTGTTCAAATTTTTCACGTCTACAAAAAATCCAAACTGAGTAAGTTAGACGATTCGAGATAAAATAACCCTATAAAAGAATTAGAATGTTGACCTTGACATATTAAAAAAAAACTCATACGAAAGGTGTTAAAAATACTACAGACCTTTTTTTTTCTAATTTTTCTGTATTGAAAAAGCATCCCATTTGATGAAAAACTATTTTTATAGGAGGAAAAAAAAGAAATGGAGCGCAAATCGACAAAAAATTTCTACAAATCAATTTTGGACCCCAACTGCAAATCGTCAGATGTGTCCAAACGAACTTGAAAAAGATGGCAGGAGAAGCAGTCAAATATAAAATTGATTGATGGAAAATGTAAGGAACTTTTCTTTTTTTTTTGTATTCTATATGGAAAAAATAATCCGATGTAGATACTTTTGACTCACAAATGATTTTCAGTCAGGGTGTCTAGCGACCGGGAAACCGAGAAATAACCGGGAATTTGTTTTCACCGGGAAAAACCGGGAATTTAAAAAAAAAACGGGAAATTTTCAATTTCGAACTAAAATTATTACTTTTTAATTGTATGTCGAGTCCGAAAATTCGAAAAAAACTGATCAAAAAAAAAGAAGAAAATGAAAAAGAGACGAAAAAAGGAGAGCAGAGGAAATAAAAGAATTTCCCTTGTAACTTGGAACCTTATAAAAATTTTAGTTTCCTTATAAAATTTTCGATTTTTATAAGGCAACCTTGTAAAATTTTTATAACGATTCAAAATATCTATAAGGATTTTATAAGGTGACTTTATGAAACCCTTATAAAATTTCAAAATCTTTATAAAATTTCAAAATCCTTATAAAATTTGAAGTTTCTTGTAAGGCAACCTTATAAAATCCTTATATTATTCTTAATCTTAATCTTTTTATTCTTTCAAAAGGTTAGTAACACAGAAAAAAGCTATAAATACTTAATATTTTTTTTGTATACAAAGCTACAAAAAATAAAATTTACACTATGTCGCTTAAATTATTTAAACTTCACGAAAACTCGATGATTTATCACTATGTATATGAAGTTACCCATACAAATGTCAAACCGGGAAAAAACTAGGAATTCGATATCGCCTAATCGCTAGATACCCTGTCAGTTAAACTTTTTTTTTCTCTCAAAGACCTTATTATAAACACAGAAGAGGACGCATTACTGAATAAAATTGGGTTTGATTTTTGTTCTAAAGAAACTAATAGCGACGAAATCAGGGACGCCATTAACCTTTTCACGGTCGATTTTGCGCGCTATTATTTCCGAAATAAACAAATATATTTTGAAGAAATGAAATTTTCTTATTAGTTTACAATAAGATCTTTAAAAGAAAAAAAATTTTAGGCCTGTAACATAAAAACTTTTTTTTTGAACCACGCGCAAAGTTTCACACAAATATGAAAATTGCTAACAATTTTCTTCTAGCTAAAAAGAAGCTGACTCTTGGAACAAAAACTACAACTGATCAAGAATTACTCCCACAAGCAAATCATTTCTGGAACCCTGGAACATTTAAGGAAGTCGATACGGATCGATCTGAGCATTCAAGAAACCATGCTCCAAACATAGAGAACCTTGTCTATGTTGATCAGAGCGAGGATGAGTATTGCACAAATAAAAGCATCACAGAAGCAATTGAAGAAAACTTCAATCGAATCGATTATGATTGTACTAGCGAATTTGTGAACGACGATGCTTCAGATTTATCATTTTCAGTAGATGATCTCGAGAACCAAGAAAAAACATTCGAAATCAATACTAACCAAAAAAAAAACGCTATCGAATGATCATGTAATGTCATACATAATGTTCAAAGAAGCTGGTTTTACTGTTAGGGATGTTCTCACTCTGTGTTCTGCATTTTCTTTGAAACATAGTTTATCGAAGGCTTGTAGATCATCTTTAATAGAATTACTCAAACTGTGCGCAGGTCCCGATTATAATTCTTTAAACATTTCCACTCATGCAATTGATAAAATTCTAGAAATACCTGAAGTAATAACTCACAATATTTGTTGTTCAAAATGCAACAAAACAATATTGTCAGAAAAGGGGAAAGTACCAGAACAGGCTGTGATTTGCGATAAATGTGGTTTTGCAACGGCCAAAGTTGTTGGCCGTTGCAAGTAATGTTGAATGATTTGGACTTTAAAGATAGGTGTAAAAATATACTTTTGGCGGGTATAATGGTTATCACTGGAGAACCTTCCATAGAATTAATAGATCAGCTTGTACATACATTTTTAAATCAACTGGCTGATTTGAACAAAAAGAAAATGACATTCACATCGACCATAACGGGTGTTACAGTTGAATTGAAATTTGTTCTTGGCTGCATTTGCATCGATTCTGGTGCTCGACATTTAGCTCAAAATCGTGTCAAGTTCAATGCCTATTATGGTTGTCCATTTTGTTACGATAAGGGGCAATGGGTCAATGGGGCTGTTCGTTTTCTAGCATCGACAAGTAGTGGCATTCTAAGAACACCAGAATCGCATGCAAAAGATGTTGAGGTTCAAAGACAGTCAGAAAATATAAAAAGCGGTTTTAGATCGTTCATGATTTCGCAAGGGGTAAAAGGTCCGTGTGCGTTATCTTAAGCTGTCAATTTTAATATCGTCTGGGAGTTCCGTTCGATGTAATGCACACGCAGTTTTTAGGCGTTGCAAAATTTCAATATGAGCTCAGTTGTAATCAAAAAACGAAGTTGAGAAATGAAATGCGTAACATTATTGACAAGCGTCTTCAGCATATTAGACCATGCAGAGAATTGCAAAAAAAACCGTAACTACTGAAAAACGAAAAAGCCATCGCAGCCAAAGATTGACGAAATTGGCTACTTTTTTTTAGCATACCTGTATACAACGGTATTTTAGAGACAGGCCTTCTGGAACACCATGCACAGCTGGTAAATTGTACTTATACATTTTTACAAAGCTCACTCTCACAAGACGAGGTGAACAAATGCGAGGAAGAATTAGCATTGTATGTAATTAACTTCGAACGATACTATGGTGAAAGCGCGATGCGATTCAATGTCCACATGTTGGACCATTTCGCAGAATCAGTGAGACGAAATGGTCTAGCATGGAGTCATTCAACTTTCCCGTTTGAAGGTAGTATGCGTCCGATCAAAAGCATGGTGACTGGAACACGCAGGGCAGATCTTCAAATCGCGACGAAAAGTTTACAATTATTATCGTTTAAAACAGATTGTGCCCAATTCACCGCAAACAGCAGAGTAGAAAATTTTTGCAATTCGTTATTTACATCCAAAACTTTTGTCAAGTCAAACTCAGTTGAATGTTCAGTAAAGGTAGATTGCGAGGATTCCCAAAATTTCAAATTTCTACGTTGTACATACAAAAGACGAACATATACATCTGTTCGCTATAAACGTTCGAAAACTTTCAACGGCTCTTATATTGAGCTGCGTTCGGGCGAATTTTGCGAGATTCAAGAAATTATGGAAATTGACGGTAAATGCGAGTTTTCGGTTACGGTTTTGAACTTGATTCATCTGCAAGTGAGCAATGTTGAAACGAAACATATTTTCCGAATTGTAGGAAAAGATAAAAACATTATTGTTTCGCTGAGCGATATAAAATGCAAGGCTGTAAAATTCGACGTTGACGATGAGAAGTACGTTTGTAAACTGTTAAATTGCTTTGAAGTTCTCTGAAATTAGATTTCATTGTTTCTTTTGCGACGTGTAAATTTTTTCGAGAAAATGTGTTGCGATCGATGTTTATATATATTGTAGGATATTAAAATTTTTCAAATATACAGAATAATGTACAATAGACCGAACTTTTCCTTCCCAACATCTCGTCTAAGAGCTTATTACCTCAAGTTTCTTAATTATTTACGTTATCTGAATTACAATATAATAATCTAATCATTTTTATTGTTTGATTACAATTCAACATTATCAACGAGATAAAAAAGGAGCTGTGTAAATGTTAAAATTTCTGATTTGTAACTGTATCTTATTTATTCGACATTATGTTTTATGAATTGTTAATCAGAAATTAATAAAATATTAATTGTTACATATATAAAAAAGTATGAAAAACATGAAGAATTTTCTTTTGCAATTCTTGCATCTATCGTATAAGCATAGGCATAAATGTAAGTATAAGTAAGATTAATCATATATTAAAGAAATGTATGTATTAAAAAGGATGTTAAAGTATCAAAAGAAAAAAGGGCAGTGTTTCATACAGCTTTCAACAGTTTTTATAAAGTAAAATTATATAAGCTTTTATATATACCCTTTTTATGAAGTCATATTCAAAAAAGAAATCAGAATTTCATTTGAAAAAACAAAAAAAAATGATATTTTATCAAGATTTTACGAAAAGTTAATAAAGATCACAGTAATCAGTGGCTGTCGACAATAAAAATACATCCAAAATTTCAAATGTTTCTCGGTTTATTATTTGTACAAAATATTAATGATTGAAAACGAAAAGTATTCAAGCAATGAAACGATGAGTGTCAGAGTATCGTATTAAACGCTAAATATTCATTTCAACTCGCCTTGAACATTCCCGTGTAATATTAATGAAACTGTATTCACTACAACAGCAATGGAATACTTTCTGTCGGCCAATACTCGTCGTGAGTATAGGCTCGCTAACACCGCTGGGAAGTGTCCATAGTCGTGACTTAGCGTTCCAACTTTCTATACCCCACAGAGTAATCAAAGACTTCTGATAAGTATGATGTAGCAAAATATTGCCGTAGCGAAATATTCAAACTCACGAACGATGAATCAAAAAGTGACAAATTCGTAATAGAGCTGTATTCAACGACGCGAACTTCCAATACTCTCAATATTTTCTCGTTTGCTGTGTACCCAGTGAGCTCACAGTGAGCTCGATTTAGGGAGGAAATAGCGAACTCACAGTGAGATCTCTGGTTCACTGGGAAACGATTTAGAACGTTCTAGAAATGTTCTTAAAAAAATGTACAATTTGTTAAGTAAGGTTATCAATATGTTATGTAAAACGTTTTTAAAACTTCGAGAAACGTTCTATAAACGTTTCATAAATACGTTCCATGAACGCATGAAATCGTTCAAATAAGGTTCTCATGAACTTTCATTAAATGTTTTCAAACGTTTATGAAATGATTTCACGAACGTTTATAGGCGGACATTCCAAGGTTCTATAAACGTTCCATAAACGTTTAAAAGGTTCCTGAATCGTTTGTAAAACGATTCAGGAACCAATATATTGTGATATTAAAATATCACAATATAACTCTTCCATATCATTTTTGGTTTGAAAAGGCTTCTTTCAAGTCATTTTCGTGTGCGACGTTCATGGCGACGTTCAGGCGACGTTTAACGTCGCATGCCGATTGCCAGGGTATTTATCCCGTCTCAGATGTTTTTTACGTATTGATTTTTTCTAAAAAAAATATTGTCACGCTCGCATGTCGAAAATCATTGATTCATGCGTTTACTGCTGTATCGTGAAAAACGAATTCTCGGCCGCGCGACCTTGGAGCTAGCGGTGAAAGTCAAGAGTGCTTTTTGGTTGTTGTGAGAGACAGAGCGATATGGAATCCTTGCAGCGTTTCTCTTTCTCAGGTGGTACGTTTATTTTTTTCTCGGCCGCTTGAAACAGGTATATCGTTGCGTCTTTAAACTCACATTTTCAAATTTCAGCAAGTAAACACAAGAATAAATGATTTTCAACATACAAGCGTAAAAAGTATCGTTCTTATCACAGAGCATTTAATCACATTTTCATGGTCAGCGTTTGAAAAGAGTTTGTTAGGCTGCTCGCGGATTGAGCGAAAGAATCCCCTTTTCACTCCGCTGCGCGCCGACACACTCATTTCAAACGTCGACCAAGAAAAGTACTGTTCGTATCACGGGACCAGAGCCTTTTCACGCGCGACGAAAACATTCTCGAAACTCGTGGAATTACCTTGGGTCTACGGCCCTCGGCATTCCCTCCTTCCGAGAATGTTGCCGTCGCGCATGAGAAGACGCTGCTAGGCCCCTTGATACGTAATATACTATTGTCACGCAGTTATTATCAGAAGTATACAAATTTAACTGTAATAATAACCAAGTAAATATTTTGTAGCAATGACATTAAATCTCAATACTCTCAGAAGACATGGAAACTGCATGCGCGCGTATAATGTTCAATGTCTCCACAAGGTGACACAAATAATGATTAAAACAACTGATCTTTGAATGATGCTCAATATTTTCCTGTTTGCAGTGTCGCATGCATGCACCATGCAAGTTTAGCATGCATATCGCATACAAGCGGCATGCATATCGAAGTAAGCAATTATTCTTTTCATTTTGCATTGTATTTTTTTTGCATTGCATTTATTTTGTATTAACTTTTTTTAGCATGCAAAATTGCATACGATTTCAATAAATTAATAAAATGAAAATTATTTAAAATAGTTTGCTAGTGTTTGCGTTACCGTGCTTTTATAGCGCGAGTTATGACATATATATCTGCTGTAATTAAAATTTTGAAAATTCGCGCGCTCTCGCCAGATGGTTGCTGGATTTTTTTTCTCATTTTTCAAGTTTTGTGTAGAATGCTTAAGGGGACACAGGCTGCTGAAGTGCGAGAAAGACGCATAGAACGGAAAACAAATGAGTGGAAGGAAGAAGTGGAGAAAACGGCATCTGTGTCCCCTTAAACCAAGTGCATGTCTAAGAGAAAATTAATGTCATATTCATTGGGTCAATTTCTCCAGCAGATGTATATGTCATTACTCGCGCTACAAAGGCACGGCACTCCAAACACTAGTAAAATATTTTGAATAATTTTCATTTTATTAATTTATTAAAATTTTCTGCAGTTCTGCATGCGAAAAAAAGGTAATGCAAAATAAATGCAATGCAAAATAAAAAAAAAGTAATCGCTTATTTTAACATGCATGCTGCTTGCATGCGACATGTATGCCAAACTTGCATGGTGCATGCATACAAGCAGAAAAAAATTGCTTTTTTCGACATGCTTGCATGAATTATGCATGATTATCTTACAAGAAACATGCATAGTTCTGGCATTTAAAAACTTACATATTACATGCATGCTGCTTGCATGTCATTGGATGCATGTATCATGCAATTTTTTTTCCCGGGTGGTTCTGCGGTCGTAGAACCAATTAACGTTACCAGGTAATTTTAACCCAAAGTTAACCTCATTTTGTTTACCGGGATCGGCCGACTTACGAGCGATATTTACAACCTTGGATTCCAGCGTGCAGACCGATAAAACGGTGGTGGTTTTAATAAACTTTTCGGTTTAATTAAGATGGCTGTCGTCTCTGTCGGACGTGTTTTTGATAGCTCCGCGTACTTAGCTTAGTTGTAGAAGAAATTCTGAGGGTCATCACGACACAACTGTGTGTCACCCCGCCGCTCCTGGCCCATAGGGTATATCGGCGGATTTACATCCAATGCAACTTTTGTTTTCCCAAAACTTTATATATATATTCCCAGCACGCACAAAAACTGTGAGAGTGTCTGGATTTTAGGTGGATTTCGAACCACCCATAGTTGCCGTTGATTACTTTCAACTTAGCCTTATACTTTTTCCTACGATGCCTGCCATCTATTGCCAAGTTCAGTGCACTTTGGCTCTTGGGTCCAATCTCCATATGCCGCAATAGTAACGTGACAAAAGCAAACCGTTACATTATCATCATTAACAGCTTAGTTGTAGAAATACGGTAATCATTGAAAGTTTCGCGAGTGTGTCCGCGTATTGAGCGGTTCGTGAGATTGATCTAGCAGAGTGGGATTGGAACAATTCTTCTCAACATAACCTCTTCGGATTCGTGCTCACCGCCATTAATACACGACCACAATGGCACCACCGATGCATCCACTGAGTTCCCCTACCACATGTCGCTGCTGCGGCAATATACTTGGGCGCTCCGCGAAGCAAGTGATGTGTCCCAAATGTGCTGCACCATTCCACACAAAATGCGCCAAGCAACAGTCTATATTGCAATCGGGAGGCTACTCTGTTTGCTGTTCATCTCGGCCAACTGGATCTGACCATTCTCCTGGTTCTCCAGCTTCCATATCTGTCATCCCGCCAAATCTACTGGCTCAAGATAATCAGGCACAAACCATCGAAATTCTGAACGCGGCTCTTGAGACAATGTTTGATAAGATAAAGGCAGAACTTCCGAAAATAGCAGCCGAGTCGATGAATGCAATCCAACAGGAAGTAAATAACCTGAGAATGGATGTATACGACCATGAAGCACGCATCGCTGCCCTAGAGTTATCACAAAGTGCCGCTTCCCCGACAGACACCGCAGAGATTGTCAGCGCGAAGTTGTAGAGATCCAGCGTCGCTGCAAAAACCTGATTCTATTCAATTTCAAGGAGGAATGAGACCAAGCATCTGATATAGCCACAGTTAAAGAGCTTATCGCGCAATTCGATGAATCCATATCTCTCCGCACTGCCTATCGCCTCGGTAAGCCACGCGAGACTGGACACAGACCGCTGAAGTTATTGTTTACAAAAAAACGTAAAGGCACGGGATGTGACTAGCGAAAATTGCTGGACATATTCTTCCAAAACATACGAGGACCCAGAACCAAACTATCAGAATTGAAAAAGACCCTTCCCACTCTTTCAGTTTAAGTTGACATATTAATATTGGTAGGAACTTGGCTCCATTTTGGCATTAGTGACGGGGAACGTCGCCTTTTCGACTACGTCATCTTCCGTTGTGACAGATCGCCGGAAAATAGCATTTACTCAAAAGGAGGTGGTGTCCTTATCGCTGTCCACAAACGATTCAACACTGAAAAAAAAAGGTTGTGTTGTGGCAGCTAAGAGTACATAGGCTGGCAGTTTTTTGCTATAATTGCAAGTGTAATTTCCTGAATCAGCAAGTATATATTGGCTGGTACTCCTTTTCTTTTTAATCTGGTGTAGCAAGTGCGAACATGTTTGAATGACTCTGTAATTAGTTACTCCAGCTCTTATAATTAGGAAAAAGAGCATATTTATCGTAAATGTTCTAAATAATTTTCGTTGCTATTTGACCCACTGTTAATTTGCTTCATTAATCAAGTTCTTAGCTGTTCTGCCTTTTTGGTGAGGCTGTTGTTGTTATAATTGGAGAGCTAACATAGATGACATGCAATACTGTCATCCCCAATACAAATTCACTAGAGCCAACAAATAATTAGCCAACGCAACATGTTTAGTTTAAGTCAAACTGCTGCTCATCCAGTACAAGATTCTTGAGTTGAATATTTTCAAGATATTGGTAAGTGGACCCGATGGCTCACTGGCAGAGTACCAGTTTTGCACGTCCCGATTCTCGTTGGCGCAACGGTAGCGTACGGACGTAAACAAAACCACGCTAGCCGTGAATCTCATTTTCTCGAACCCTAAAACCGAAACATTGAGAAAATAGCACAGGGAAGTGCCCTACAGGCTCGGGAAAACCCCGCCCTGAGTGAAAACCACCCCACCGACGGGCAAATTGAACTCGAAAAGAGTAAAATTGGGAACGAAGGCGACCCTAACCCCAAAGTGACAGATGGATTATCGGGACAAGATGACTTCAAAACCGTGATTACAACCAGAAAACGCAGATTAATTGACCAAGACCACACAGCGACGAAATATCAAGCGACGATGACGAAAAACCGAAGAAAACCCGAGGATCCCAACATAACCCCAACGCACAACAAGTACGCCCCACTGCAGGACGTAGAAATGGAGCCGGACGACCTTGTGGACTCCGAAACTGAAGAAAACGCACGAGAGGACGTACCCAAGAAGAAAAGGCCCCCGCCGATAGAAATCCATGGAGAAATTGAAGATCCCAAAGAATTTCATAGACTGATGAGCAGACTGATCACAGGCAAGTACCACACGAAAAGAATCAGAAACGGAGTAGAGGTTCACCTGGACACCCCAGAAGATTACGATGCAGTGAAAAAACATTGGATAGGTACGAAAGTCGCCTTCCACTCATACACTAAAGAAGATGAGAGGAAAAGGACATTTGTCATAAAAGGTCTACACAGAGGAGATTAAAAAAGATTTGGTTGAAAAGGGGTATAATCCAAGCCAAATAAACCTCATGAAAGGCAACGAATACCCCATCTTCATGGTGGCCCTTAGCGACAACGTCACCGTGAAACAGCTCAATAAGGACTGTCAATTCGTTTACTACACGAAAGTGGACTGGGACGAATACAGGACGAAGAAAAAATTCCCACAGTGCCACAGGTGTCAAAGATGGGGGCACGCCACCAGCAACTGCTTCGGACACCCTGCCTGCCTCAAGTGCGCCGGAGACCACCTCACCAAGGAATGCGCGAAACCGAGTACTACGCCGGCCAAGTGCGCCAACTGCGCCAAGGACCACCCAGCGAACGCCCTGATCTGCCAGACCTACCTGGAAAAAGTAAGAGAGCAGAAGAAAGAAGGACGAGGTACCAAGGTCAACGCAGATACGACCCACAGCCGCCTCCTGGACCGACGAACCACAACGGCTACCCAGTGCTGAGAAATAACAGGTACATAAACCACAATAACACTGCACACACAACATTCACAATGCAACACCCATCGACAAGTAAATTGTACAACAGAACAACGTCCCGTTCAACAATATTGTAAAAAACACATATGCGCACAATCACGACCAAAACAAACCCCAAAGCAATCAAAATCATAATATAAATCAAAATGATAACAACGATTTTAATGAACTTATGTCAGAATTAAAAGAACTCAACACACACCTTAACGTATCAGACATGCTAAACAAAGTTAAACAACTAAATGAAATTCTCAAAAACTGTCAATCAGAAACGCAAAAATTTGAGGCATTCTTTAGATTCTCCCAACAACTAGAAAAGCCATAAACATCACAATATGCAGTTGGAACGAACATGGCATACGTAACAAAATTGGAGAACTAATACAATTTTTACATGCAAAAAATATAGATATTTATATGATTAATGAAACAAAACTAAAAGACGAACACAAACTAAAAATAAGGAATTATAATTGCATAAGATGGAATAGGGATAACTCCGCAGGAGGAGTTGCTATTCTAATCAAAAACAAAATTCCATATAAAGAAGTCAAATTGCCAGCTATCTCTATTGAAGCAGTATGTATTGCACTAGAAAATAGATTATCGTACATTTAGTTGCAGCGTACAATAACCCTAAAAATCAATTTACGAATAATGACCTTAAAAAAATTTTCAAAATAGCGAATAAAATATTACTAATCGGAGACCTAAATGCCAAACACATAAACTGGAACTGTCATAATAACAATAAAAATGGGTTAACTCTTGATAAATTTATACAAAACGGCATGTGTAATGTAATGTTTTCCGACAGCCCAACCAACTTTCCCGACAACAGTACCACACCAACGACTATTGATATTGTGGTTAACAAAAACGTCATTAACAGTAGTCAAATACTTTCTTTGAGTGAATGAAACTCTGATCACAATCCCATCCTATTTACAATAAAATATAAAAATGACTGGGGAGGGAAAATGAAAAACATCTATGATTATAAAAGCACAAACTGGAAGCTTTTTCGTCAAAAATTGGACAAAAACCTAACTATTGATAATAATTTCAAGACAGCGGAAGACGTGGAAAATTCAGTTAAAAATCTCACCCATGTCATACAGCAAACAATTAATAAAACTATTAAAAAGTATAAAAATAACAATAACGATCAACTTGTTAAACTTCCAACAAACATCCTAAATCTAATCAAATTAAGAAACGGTAATAGAAGAATTTGGCAAAGAACACGTGAAATAAATTTCAAAAACCAAGCTAGCGAGCAAACAAAAGAAATTAGAAATTTAATATTTGAACACAGAAACAATAAATGGGAAGACAAACTCAAAAAATTCGATGTACACGATAACTCATTATGGAAAATGACTAAAATTTTCAAAAAAGAATTCAAACCAGTCGCAACATTAACAAACAGCAAAGGAAACTCAATAATAAATACCAAAAACAAAGCCAATTTATTAGCGGAAACCTACGAAGAAATACACAACTTGAATATTGACAATCTGACACTGGAGCAACAACAAATTAAAGAAAGTGTGCAAAAAATACTTAAAAATTACAATCAAAAAGATGATTGGTACAAATATGCAACTAATCCAAATGAAATTGCCAATATTCTGAAAAAACTTCCAGGATATAAAGCCCCAGGAATTGACAATATACAAAATATAATTCTTAAAAATTTAAGTAAGAAAAGCGTAGTCCAACTCATGTACATTATCAACGCAATCATAAAATTTTCCTACTTTCCCCAACAATGGAAAATAGCTAATGTGGTGCCAATATATAAATCGGGCAAAGACGAGACAAACCCAAAAAGCTACCGACCAATTAGCTTGCTTTCGACGCTGGGAAAAGTAACAGAGAAAATCATACTGAATCGGCTTCGTGGCCATGAAAAAGAACACAAAATAATAATAGATCACCAATTTGGATTTAGAGAAAAACACAACACAGTACAACAAATTGTCAGAATTGTCAATGCCGTTAGTGTCAACTACAATAAACGTAATGTCACTGTGGGGCTGCTGTTGGATATTGAAAAGGCTTTCGACAGAGTGTGGATAGATGGGCTAATCCACAAAATGCAAAAATTCAAGTATCCAAACACAATAATCAACGTAATCCACTCATATCTGACGGGAAGACAATTACAGGTGTCATTGGTAAATACACTATCGATCCGTAAAAACATTAAAGCAGGAGTGCCACAAGGCTCTGTACTAGGACCTGCACTTTTCAATATATATCTAAATGACATTCCACACTATCACAAAACTAAGTTGGCACTATTTGCTGACGACACGGCCATCTATTCACACTCTTTCTGCGCAATTGTGGCGGCAAAGCAAATTCAATATCATATCTTTGAAGTTGAAAAGTTCTGCAAAAAGTGGCTTATAACCCTAAACGTAACTAAAACAGAAGTGATAGTGTTTACTAAAAAGTACAACAGAAATTCAAAAACATTCCAACCAGTAAAAATTTTCAATCAATCAATAACACCTAAATTATGCGTAAAATATCTTGGAATACACCTTGATAAAGGGCTAACTTACAGAACACATATCAGACAAGCAATTAGAAACGCATTTGCAGTACTAAAGAAATTGTACGCTCTAATGATAGGAACAAATCTAAGTATACGAAATAAAAAACTGATTTATACTATGATTTTGAGACCAATCATCACATATGCAGCACCTGCGTGGTGCAATGCGGCACCAACATACATAAACTATTTACAAATCTTCCAAAACAAATGTCTGAGGCTAATTTTGAACGCTAGAAGGTACACAAAGATAGTAGACCTACACACAGAAGCGAAAATTCCATACATAATTGAACACATCAACAAAATTGCAAATAACTTTTATTCAAAACAACTCACGGTAAATAAACTAACAAAAAATATAACAGAAATTAGGAAACACAAACTACCTTTTGAACAAAAACACAAGCTTCCTTATCAAAACCTAGAATTTTTCCACGACAGAAAAAATTGACCTCGATGTAACACAGTTCATTCCTTGTAAATATTGTAAATATCTATATCTCCTGAGCGCGCGTCGAAAGTAGGTTTTCTCGAATGCAGTTTCCTACAAACAACACACAAACGCAAGAAAGTCAACGCAAATCGTTAATTGTAAAACCTATTATAGAGTACGAAAGTAATTAAATAAATTACAACCGATGAAACACACAAAAATAGGTTAAGCTTCGAAAGCAGGGACTATTATAAAAAGACAAAGAAAACACGTAGATTATATGAGGATGCATAGACCTATGTATGAACCCTGTATATGAACTCGTACTGTACGAATATTCTAATAAACGTTTTCAAATAAAAATAAAAGTTTTGCACGTGGGCGACCCGAGATCAAATCCCAGCAACGCGAGGAATTTCACCAGTTCAGAAAATTGATATGAATTATGTTATAGACATCATTAAAATAATAGAGGTTACTTCTGAATGAAAAAACCTGTTAAATGCTAAAAAATTTTTTGTAACGGTTTCTACAGTTCAGCAAATAACTTTAGCTGGAACAGTTGGAAATATTCAACACTCCAGCAATACCAATTTTTTACTCGAACTTGTCGGGAAGGATCAAGGAGATAAAAATTATTGTACATGCTTAAAAATTTATAGGTTGCATTACCTAATTTATTGTGCTACAACAGCGCATAAGTCTGATTGACTCAAGTACTTTGTAATGCAGAACGAGAAAAAATTCTAGTTCAAAAAACACATTTCGTTAGACTGAGACACTCAATGACTCCCGTCATTCCAGTACAAGAAAATGCTACGGCACCAAGAAATTTGTGCTAGGGCAGCAAGTTGCTCTTAGCTAATTCTAGCGCAAAAATTGTGTTGTCGCACCTCAAAAGTTGTGCTCTGCCTATATCAACCAGTTTGATTAGCTGGAGTAGAACATTTTTTGGCTGAACCAGCGAAACCTTTTTTTCAGTGAATGCGTCAAGATCGGAGATAGTCGACTCGACCCTGGAAATGGTATTTATAGAAATCAGTTCTCGCCAGAATAAATTTATTATTGGTGCTACCTACATTCTACCTAGTAGTCCTGTTCACTATTATGAGTCATATGGCGATTCACTTATTAAACTACATCAACGATATCCAGATCATGAACTTCTTCTTACTGGCGACTACAATCTTCCCAATATCACCTGGAACAACTCTAACGTCGATCATCCCTTCACAACGAGCGAGTCCTCAACATCATCAGTTCGTCACTCCGCCGGTATTCTTGCAGGTTATGTTCTCTACCACAATATATGTCAACTAAATTCAACTTGTAATTCGAATGGTCAGATTCTGTACTTAGTCTTTTCACGAGATACTAATTGCATTGTGCATGAAGCTATTGAGTCCTTAATACCTTTGGATAATCACCACCCGGAACTTTTCATTAAATTTACACAGAATTTCCATAGTACTTCTCTTTGTGAGGGGAAAATCAGATCAGATTTCAAGAGGGCGGACTACAGGGGTATAAATGTGGTACTCAATCAGATCCACTGGGAAAAGTTATTTGCGGGTCAGAGTATTGATACATCTGTTAAAATTTTTAACACTTTATTGATTGATCTTATAGAAAAATTTGTCCCTAAACGAATAACACAGATTAATAATTTTCCACCCTGGATGAATGCTGAGTTGAAGAGACTAATTTTGAAGAAGAAGATTGTGCATTTTAATAGACCCTTTTGATAACTTTAGGCGCAAGCGCAGAACGGTATAGCTATCCTTGTTTGCGGGCAAAGTTAGTTTAAGATGTAATTCTGTGTAATTCAGATGGAAAGTGCCCGCAAATCCAGATAATGACGCAATGATGGTCACGTGACCCTATTTTCGAAGGTATCGAAAAGGTCTACTATAAAAATTTAAGAACTAAGGAAAGTTACGAGCCATTTTCTGGTCTTCGTAAATATGTAAGAGTAAAGCGGACTTATTGCACAGAAACTATATAATCGGTATAGAAAATTCGATTCAAAAAATCTCAGGAGGTTCTGGAACTATGTAAACTCATTGAGAAAGGATAACTTTATACCAAATCATGTGCATCTCAATTCAACGACAGCTTCAGATGTCCAGGGGAAAGTTGATTTATTTTCTTATCACTTCAGTTCGGTATTTAATATTCCATCTAATGTAGTCGGGCAGGTCTCTTTGCCTGATTCAGTTGATCTTAATTCATTAACACTGAACTTGGAGTAGGTTTTTAATACCATAAACGACTTGAGAGGGGACACTGGTCCGGGCCCAGATGGGATTCCTAATCTTTTTATTAAGAATTGCATATACTCTATCTCACTACCTCTTTGCATGTTATTTAATAAGTCTTTGTCTACTGGATCCCTGCCCGCATGCTGGAAAATGAGTAGAATTACACCAATTTTCAAGTCGGGTTCTAGATCGGATATCACTGACTACAGACCAATATTATCCCTTAATTCGATCCCCAAATTATTTGAGAAGTTAGTTTGCAGACACTTGTTTAGAGCTTTCGATCATGTTATTGTAGATGAGACGTAAATCGACGGTCACGAATCTCGTGGCGTTTACGAATCATATATCGAACTCGCTTGATCGCGGTGATGAGGTAGATGTTATCTACACCGACTTTTCGAAGGCTTTCGACAAGGTGGATCATGGGATTCTTCTTGTAAAGCTTGAGGGTTACGGAGTGGGGGGTTCGATGCTCCTATGGCTCCGGAACTATCTGTCTGATCGAACGCAGACGGTCGTGGTGGATGGGGTCAAATCATCGTCAGTTGTCATGCATTCCGGTGTCCCCCAAGGTTCTCACTTGGGGCCACTTCTGTTTGTTGTTTTTATTAACGACCTTGTCTATGACCTCAAGTTTTGCAAGAGTTATATCTTTGCCGATGATTTCAAGATGTCGAAAGTGGTGACAACTCTCCAAGATGCCGTTGATTAGCAGGCTGATTTGACATGTGTGGCTAGATGGTCGGAGGTAAATGGATTACCACTTAACATAGGCAAGTGCAGGGTGTTGAGATTTACTCGTGGACGGGAACGGTCACAGTGTACATATCCATATTCTGTTGGTGGTGTACTTCTGTCGACGGTTTCCGAGGTGACGGATCTTGGAGTGTTGTTTAGTTCCTCACTTTCGTTTTCTCGACATATTTTTAACATTAGTGCTAAGGCGTGTGGAGTGCTGGGCTTTATCAACAGAAGTTGTACTGATTTTCGGGATCTGGGTACATTTAGGAGTTTATATAAAGTCTTGGTTCGACCGATACTTGAGTGGGCGTCACCGGTATGGGCTCCGACAACTGGGGTGGACTCTTATCGTCTTGAGAAGACCCAGCATATTTTTCTTCGTAGATTAGCACGTTTACATGGAGACCCCAATCTCGTGGGACTCCCATGAGTACAGGGGTCTGGAGGGACGATACGATTTGCCACCTTTAGCGTGTCGACGGCGCGATGCGGATCTAATGTTTCTGTATGATTTGCTGAGTGGGAATTTTAATAGTTGCGAACTAAACAGCTTGGTGTCGTTGAATGTTCCAAATATGTCTCTGAGGAATCGACCGAACTCTTTATTTTATATAGCGCACCTTCGGACGGAATATGGTAGGAATGGGACTATTAATAGGATATCTCGTATGGGGAATGTATTCGCGAATAGGCTGGATTTCTTTGATCCATCAATCACTACATTCAGAACGGCGTTGAAAAGACTCTAATGATGATAGTGTTGCTGTATGATTTATGTGTATGGGACAGTGGGATTCGTTCTATTTTCTCAGATGCGTTGAGATTTATTTATTTATTTATTTTTTTGCGACTTTGGTTATTGGGTTGATTATGATTGGAATTATGATTGTAGTTTAAATTAGAATTGGTACTGTTATTGGTTCATATTATACACTTCGAGTATGGAGAAGCAACCATTTTGTTAGAAGAAAAGTTTACATACTTGTATATCGATGTAAAAGGGTGCATACCCGTGCATAAATGGAAATAAAAATTAAAATAAACACGTCAAAAACATGGTTTATTATTCGAAGGAAAAAAACAGTCTATCGATATTAAGTTTTTTTGAATATTGTGATACTCATTTCATCGCTAGACTTCCCCGAACAACAGTATACAAAAGTTATGTTGATACGTTGAAAAATAAATGCTCAGCGGTGATGTCAGTAATAAAAAACATGGATTTCTTGATTAAAAAATCATCAGTTTTTATTTTTTTTAACAAAAACTATAATATCTACAAAAAAAAGTTTAAACGGAAACTACCATTTATTTTTCAATGGCTGTTAAACAGTATTTTTATTTTACCAAATTCGGCCTTTCAATTTTCACATGTGACGTCATCGCGCGGACAATACTTTTCCGTATTTTCGAGCGCTCAGGACGTTACAGAATCGGCGGCCTCAATTGCAGGAATCAAAAAACTTCAATTTATAGCAGGCCAGTAGCCAGGTCTTTAAGTCAAAAGGGGCAAAATTTTATTAAAATCATTTTTTTCAACAACTAATTGAAAATAATGCAATTCGAGAGAAGAAAAGATTATTTATTATGATTTTTCAAATATACGTTTATAAAATTTTATTTTTTTACTGTACAGATTAGCGAAAAACAATGCTCCGTTCCATGGCTTCAAAAAAGAATTCGATAGAATTTTACTGTGTACTTGGTTTTGGAAAAAATTTTGATATCCAAAAATCTCAGAGGGGGCAAACGATAAATTTAGGGGGGGGGGGCCTGATTTCTCGAGCATTGAATTCTAAAAATATGTGTGTATAGAAGTCTAAAAAATACAAGAAAATTTTTTATCTAAATCCTAAAAGTACTGTGAAAATAAAACAGATATTTAGGGCACTCTAAATCTACAAAGAAACTAATTTCTATAAAATCGATCGAAATACTTCACAAATTTCAAATGTTCAGTTCTAGGAAACTTTATTCTGGAAATTTAAAGAGATGAATTTACAAGAACCACGAAAATTCTACAAGGTTCTATAAATACTTATAAATACGGGAAGAAAATACGTAGTACAAAGAAAAATACGTGTAAATATACTTATATGGAATATTAGAAATCTATCGAATTTCAGAAATTCATACAGCAACATATGTATAAAAACAATGAGCGATCCTTGAAATCATAGAAAAACTGAAGAAATACGATAAGTACTGCAAAAAGTAAAAATCGATCTATCGAGACACTGTTTTCTGGAAAATCATCTAAAACACGAAAAATTTCTTTTAGCTTGAACTCTAGACCTCGAAATTCTTGAAATGTATACAACGATTTAGAAAAAAATACTGAAAATATGTAAAAATATTAGAAAATTCTGCAACATTGTATTATCTTGAAAAATACGAATAGTTTCAGAAATATTGAACTATCATTAAAATCGTAGAAAATTAACAAAAAAATCGAAGGAAATAAGAAACTTCATTGACATTATTTGCTGAAAAATCCTCTCGAATACAAATAATTTGATGAATTTTGGATTAGCCCTCACGGAGGGTTGGCTATAAGATGGCCATGTTGGTTCCATAGCCCAACATAGCCACTTAATAGCCATTATTAAAAATCATATTAATGGCGTTATTATTGTTGAAATGAACGTGATGGCAATCAAAATTTCACGAGGTTAAAGACGTATAAATTGCAAAAAAAAAAAAAAACAAATACAAAGAGCACGTAAGCAAAACCTAACCTCCCTTGTTAAATATGCAAATAAATATGGGTCAGTTTTAATGTATTGCTTCAAAATTTTTTTTGAAGTTTGATTATAATTTCATTAAACTCACTCATTACTTGTTTATTGCACTTTTTTCCAGGTTCGCAGATTGAATGGGCTACCATTATTAGCAGTTGAATTCAGGAAATTTTTGCCAAGAATCATCTCTCGGTCTAACTTTGGGGCTCCGACCTGCTCTGACTCTGTACCTTGGCGGAATGCGAGCCTCCATCGTACCCCCCAAAATCTTTTTATGTGTTTGCAATTGATTCCTTTTAGAGATAGGAACAAAAAATTGTCGTCATAAGTTTTGGGCAATCAGCCTCAAAACAATTAAAGTTTAAATCAAGAGTTTATCAACTTCAAAACTTAAAAAATTGAAAAAAAAAATTGGGTTTCCCAATCAAGACTCCTTTCCTTGATTCGAAAAATTTTATTGCCAAATGGATTCTCATATCAACATTGCTTCTAAATTATCTATCCGAAATTCCTTCTATAAATAAAAAAAAAAGGAAATTTTTCTATTTCAGAGTTAACGCACCGCTCATTCATTAATTCACACATTTCGATCTCTTATAGTTAAATCAAACAACACCATCATTTCCTTTAAATGACTAAAAATATATTTGTCAACATTTTATCAAACGTTTCCAATAAATCCCTCGCGTTATATTATGAGATATAAGTTTTTTTTGTTAACAAGAATAACTAAAATAAAAATCATAGATCACCGAAAAAGGTAATTTTGACTTGGATAGATCAAGTTCTTGAAAAAAATCAAAAATCCAAGCTAAATGTTTCGAATAAAATTCATAATTCTATCGATTGTCAATAAGGCAAGATGACGGCGTTGTTTGAATAAACGCCGAGAAATCTATATTTGTAACTCAATTAAAAAACTCACTTAGCGCATATGCTTCCTACGTAAAGAAAATTTTCATTACTTGCTTAAAAAAGGCAACAGCAAAAAAAACTGTAAAATTCGCCCCGCGAATCTTCGCGTTTTTTATATTTTAAAAATACCGCGGAAAATACCGGGAAATTGCGTTACGTATCTACATGATTTTCGTCTTCTCTTTTTCCCTATAGAAAAATGGCGCTTCTAAAAAAATTCGTGGTGAGAAACGGGAAACTCTTTTTCCCGTTTCGGGGATGGGGGATTTCTCGTGGATTCTCGGATTGTTCTACGTCATGGCTCTCAGTAGAGAGCTCGCGTACTGCATTGGCCTGACATTTGGATGAGGCTGAAACAAAAAACATTTTAGATAAACAAATTACACCATTAATTCAGTTTTGACCAAAGATTTTAACGTATATGATTTGTCTAAAATGAAAATTGTTGATATTTTTTAAATGCCAAAAATTTTTCTAATGCCACCAAATAAATTTTTTCAAAAATATTTAAAAAATTACCACAGCTTCGTAGGATGTAAATTTGGGGTTCTTCAAATCCTTACCATCCAGGTTTATAAAGGCACCATTATTACCCATCGTATCACTAGAACAAAAAAAGTAATCAAATTGAATAATACAATCAATATAAGAAAATAATACATTCGAAGTTAATCAAATGATACAAATAAAGTAAAAGTTGATATCATTGTCAATGAATTTGTTAGTATCGTTCATGCCAGATCAAATTTCAAGTACCAGTAATTGGGGGCTGAAAACACGGTGATACATTTTCCATCATGGGCAAGTTCATAACCGTTTTGTTTGACTTCGTGGCTACGAATGATGTAATCCAAATTGTTCAATTTCAAAAAACGTTCTGTTACGTCAGGCCCAAATTGGACACCAACGCCGCGTTTGCTTGGGGCCCGCCCTATCATTGGCTGAGGGTCTGACCATAAAAGTTCGCACATCAGACCTTCCTCTGGAGGCTGCCTATTTCTGTCGATTTCTCGAATTTCCTTGAGCGTCACATCGTCCCTTGAAAAAAGTCCACCATGCATAACCTGTGAAATAAATAGGTTTGTTGTTTTTTATATAACCCGGTTGCATTTCTCACATTAAAAGGTAATTTATGTAAAAAATTTGTATTGACAAAGAATGAATTACCAGGATTAATATTGACTTTTCACTTTGTTAATGATGAGAATCAACAATTATAGTTCTTACATTTTTCAGGACATTAAATACCGTTTAAGAAATTTGTGAGTCAATATTTAAAAAATTTGTAACATCAATGTAACTCAGTAAACATTGGTGATCGTAATATCATGTACGAAGACACATGTTTCTTGTATGTATATCAATGATCATTATGATGTCATAATGATGCCATATGATGTCATACAATGCATAAACATGTGACTGCATACATGATGTCATGATCAGGAATGTTTACTGAGTAATTAATTTTTTTTTGCAAAACAAAACAAATGCGGGAATTTTCAAAAATGTATGATTTGGAAATATATGACAATTAATTGCTGTACCTAAAAAAGGAAATATTTATAGCAAAGTTGATGATCAAACACCTTTTTCACAATTTTTTAAAAAAATTTCAAAAAATTAACTCACCAGAATTTTGTTACTAAGGCAATGAGCTAGGGGCAACCAATTGTAAACTTCAGTGAACAATTGTGCCATTTGTTCTGTGTACTTGGCCTTGACCTCTCCATCAAAACCATACATTTGATTCATCGTCGCAGATTCGTGATTACCTGGAAGAAAATTTTGTTTTTGTCATTAGACTTTCTTTGGAGGTTTAAAATCATTCACAATAGAGGTCTGTATTGGGCCCCAAAAAGCCCTAAAAACCCGAACTACCCGAAAAAACCTTAAACCCGAAATTATTAGGCAGCCCAATCATTTAAAAACCCGAAAGAAAAAATGATTGAAATTTCTGTCATTCTGCTTTGACCCAGCAAAGTTTTGTAAAAAGTTATGCACTGTGAGTGGATATTGTGATTGTGACGATTAAATCCTGCTGGGAATGATAATATCAAGTTGCACACACAATGTGGGGGGATTCTGCTGGGAATGATTTCACATACAGACTACGGCAATACGCGTATTCTTGTGAGTGTATCGTGACGTTCAGGATCTTGTATACTTGTCATTATATACTTAAAAGTGCCTGTGAACATTTGTGTTCTCCCTACGAGGATTCGTATAACTTCCAAAGGTATACAAGCCGATTCTGAACGGAACCCAACGCATTCCGCCGCGTTACACATAGGTATCCTTCACACAGGCAAATATATGCTTACATGTGGGATCACATAGAAATTTGGAGCGTATTGAGCTATACATAATATCCACTTCACAGTGTGGGACTTGATCCTAAGGTTCAAATCAAATATCGAATGATGATTCATGAAAATTACTGTTTCATTCAGACACAAGTTTTCTTCTCTCAGATAATAGAAGGCCCTTTTTTTGCCTGTCGTTTTATTGTCTGCTTGTATGCTTCTTAGACAGTTTAATTGCAAGTCACTCAATTTTTCCTATTTCTCTTTTGTGCAACCATCGATTTCTATAGACAGATTAACTCGGGACAAAGGGTTCTATGAAATCATGAGTCATACATGATCATTGAATTCATTTATGATCATTATCCCTCTGTCATTTTCAAATCAATTACTAAAATTATATGGTCAGAGCTTTCGATTTTTCCCAAACCTTCAGTCTAGAATTTCATAGCTTTGCCAAAGATAATCCATGACAACTTAGACCATATAATACATGGACTGCTACTAGCCTATTGTTCCCGGCAGGAGAAAACGGTCAAACATGACGGACGAGAGTGACGTCACAGGGCCAACCAAGCCCGTAACACAAAACCTCCCAGGGGCCTACTAGCCTTGTACTGATTATTTTTGCCCCATGCTTATAAATCTTTTCGAGCTGTTAGAAAATTATTTAAAAGCTGCAGCAAAGAATATGATGTTTTTGAAACATCACCTGAAAAACGCGGGGAAGTAAAAGAAGTGGTTAAATAAGTAAAACTTAACCTTTCTGCAAACCAGGCAAAAATATGACATTTTTTTGTTCACTTCATCACATTATTACATCGATTTTTTTCCTCCTGTTGACTCATTTTAATTTACATCCCCACTTTAAACAATAAAAAACAATTCTTCACGTGTAAATTTCAAAAGTAAACATAAACAAAGGTGACGTTTCAGCGACCGGCCATTGGTCCTGTCACGTCACTCTCGCCTTTCATGTTTGACCTGTTTTTTTTCCGCGAGTAGCAGTCCATGTATTATATGGTCTAAGCACGGCAAGCGTGAAACTTTTCAATCTAAAATTTTTTGTTTTCGGCTGGTATTGGTATCCTAAACCCTAATTTCGGGTCTCAGGTATTATGCTTGCACAAACAGAGGCACGTTTTGGACATAACTCTCACAAACAAAATCGTTCATTGGGAATGGCAGACTAGTCATGTTTAAACTTCGAGTTTGTTCGTGAATAAACCTGAATAAACTTACACATGAAATGTGCACAACTGTTCACATATACATCGAAACTCTGATACATAACTGATAGTAAATAATTGATATAAAATAAAATTATGAATAGAATATTTTATAATTATAATGATAAAACCAATTAAATTGGTATATAAGTGTAAAAATAATGTAATTCTTACAGTTTGACATAATGCAGCTAAATATAATATGAATAATTATGTATAATTGATTCATATACATAATTCTTCTGAAAAATAATATGCCTAACAGTGTTACCATATACATCAAATAAAGCATGATTTGGATTTATGATTCATAGGTTAATGATAAGTTATTTACATAGTAATATGTAAGTCTTAATGTAAATCGACGAATTTTGCATTAGGATAATTTCGTATGTATGGAAATTTGTGATAATTACCTCTGGACAAGAAGAAATGATCTGGATACAACAATTTGAAGCCAAAAAGCGTAAAGATGCATTCAACTGAAAAGGATCCTCGATCTACAAAGTCTCCATTGAATAACTAATCATTTGATACATTAAGGAATAGTGTTATGAAACAATTTGCTTATCTTCGAGAATAAAATTGTTTGATTATAAGTTAAAAAGTTTTTATATATATAAACCTGTAATTACAAATATTAGGATGAATTTATACCTCAAAAAAATTTTGAAATCGAATCAGGAATAGATGTAGTATTAAGTTGAAAATAGAAAAGATGAAAATACAAAGTTAAACATTTTGATGACCTCCAAAAGTAATGTCAAACTTAGAATAAAATATTGCAATTTTTCAAAATGACTTTTCAGTAAAATTTCTTAACTTCTATAATTTGTGTATTAATCACTTTGATTCATACATTTTTTTCTTTGTTAAGCTTATTTGAAATATTTCTCGAAATATTAGTAAAAATCGAAAAATTTGCATTAAAAAGGATACGTAAGGATTTTCTTCAGATGGCAAACCATTGAGCTCGAAAACATTCAGAAGGTCATAATATTGTCCATGAATGTCACCGCAAACGGTGAATTTGCTATTTTCTGGAATATTCACGTCGACAAGGCTTGGCTGCGACATGAAAAGATTTTTGATGTCGAGCAAAATTTTGTATGCGTATTTCCGGTGAAGCTTTTTTTGGTTTTTGTACCACTCGATCAAGTCCTTCATGAAGGTTAGAGTCACTTTATCATCCTCCAGTTTTGGTCCCGCATATTCGTCCTCAATTGCTAGAATTAAAAATTATAGTCAATCATTTATTATTATTACTTCAATAAAAATTGAAATAAATTCAATAAAAATTTATATATTTTATCACAAACTTATTATAATTGATTGATCATACCAATGAAATAAAATGTATATTTACATAATACTTCATAAAAATAATTAGGTTAATACAAATTCATTCCTTTACTTATATATATATTAAAAAACCAACTCACTCATTGCTTCCAAGTTTACAGAATCTGCTATGCTTTTTGTTTCTTCTTCATAAGCAATTGCTTTTGTAAAAGCTATTTTGGTAACAATTTTTTTGCATTCTATGTACTTCATTTTCGCGTCCTTGTCATTGGGCTTTGCTTTCGTCACAGTTTCTAGATCTTTGAGAGCAAGTTTAAATTTCCCAAGTGACATGCGAGCCCCTGCTCGTCGGTAATACCCTTTGAGATAATTTCGGTCTAGTTCAATCGCTTTGGATGCGTCATCCAAAGCGTAACCGAAAAATTCTTTTTTGAGGTATGCAAAACTTCTGTTTCCATAATAGACGGCAACTTGAGGATTTTTCTCTATCGCTTTGGTATAAAGCTCGATCGCTTTTTCATAATTCTGATCTGTAAAAATTCAATACAGGAATATTTTTATTTGTAACTTGTTTTTTGTGATATTCTTACTGGTAACCTAATTTTTTTGGTGACAGGTTGTGAAAAAAAAGGTTGTAGTTACTAAATACAAATTTGAGTTACTATTTTTTAAATACAAAAAATTTTACATTTCGTCTCAATATTTAAAATAAATTCAAAATTGAAGATATGAACAATTTTTTCTAAGTTACATTTTAAAAAAAGACAAATGAAAATTGTCTGACAGTTTAAAAAATGGGCACGATTAATAATTACAAATTTTTTAAAAGGCATCTGAATTTCAGTGAAATTTGCAGATTGTTTTATAAAGTGCAACATTTAATGGAAATCTTACAAATTTTACTAAAACTGTTTCCATTTTCAAATTTTTGTTTCATTATTTTTTGTAGGGAATTTTATGAGCAAGTACCTAGTTTTATAGTTATAGCATTACAATAACTTTAAACAGTATGGTGATTAATCAATGCTAATTTCCCATACAAACCCACAAGTTAATAGATATTTCATGAATCGTTGAAGAGTGAGAGATAAAAAAATTTAAGATAATTATCATTATTACCAGGGCTAACAGAGTTGTGTTTTTGAATGAAAATATTTATTTCCATATTTTTGCCTATAAATCCATATTTTCCACAATCACTCAAATAAACCTATGTTTCGAACATTTATGTGTCTGATAATTGATAAAAAAGACATGTTTAGCTCAAATACCTTTGAATTTCTATTGTTTGCTTGATAATAATGTAAACATATCATTGTGTCATTAATGAATCAAAATATCAATATATACTCTATAGTGTTATTTTCTGATAGAGTTTGGATAAATCATGATCGTTCAAGTTTGAACAATACCGAAAACAAGAAAAGAAAGAACACATGCGTTTCTGTTGCGAATGGTACACGAATATTCACAAGTTTTCCATGCAGATGTACCTGTATTATTTTGTAAACCAGGTCAAATGAAAATCAACACCATGCAACTATTTCAAGTTAAACAGCAATATTGCAACACAATAGCATGTGAATTCGGTTTCTAGTAGAGAAATGAATCAGCAATTAAGCCAAACGTCTGTGACACAATTCCAGCAATCAACACACAGACCAAACTTAAGTAATTTCGGCACGAAATTGGCAAACACTTTTCTACGTGCAGGTATACCATCGCACAAAATTGCATATTGAGTTACAAACAACGCAGTTTTGTTTTTGATAGTCTGATACAACATGGTATATTGTTCTGCAACGATATTTAAGAGAAACTTATCGTAATTAAAAATAGATATTATCCATGTTATTGTCCCTATGTATCCATTTTTTCATCCATAAATCTATACATATTTATACAGTTTTAAACACATAACTCTGTTAGCCCTGATTATTACCTACTTCAATTTCTTTTCTGGCTTTCGAAAATTTTGTTGAAAAAAAAATTGTTATACCGATCCCAAATTCAGACGATAAAAGTGGTGGCATCGTAAAAAACCAAGACACAGTTTTCGTTTTAATATTTCACAATGTTGAACATGCTTTTCTACATTTATTCATGAAAATTTAACTAATAAAACTGATATGAACATTTGGAGTTTTTAATTTAAAAAAAATGTTCTTCGATAGAATATTAACTGAATAATATTTTTACATTTTCATAACACACAAACAGTTAATAGATAATAGTTCATTAAACAGATAGATAATAGTTAATTATATTTACTTATAAAATTTTTCTGATTCAGGTTACCCAATAAAATTAAGATTTAATAAGGAAATGACCCACATTTTGTCCGATAAAAGAAATAAATAAAGATTATAATATTAAAATTACTAAACTGTGAACTATTGAGGGTTTGAAAGTTGGTAAAACTATATATATCTTTCAAAAATTTTCCTTTTCTCTTTTAGTAAATTAGAAAAAATGAAAAAAAAAAGAATCAATTTATTTAAAAATTTGAAAAAAACTTGCAAACACATTTCAGCAATTTCATTAATCAAATTCCGAAATTTTTTATTTGAATTAGTAAGGTAGATTATAAAAAAAAAAATGAAAGAATAGAATAGTGTTTTTGAATTTTGTATTCAGATTGTCGAAAATTTTAACACAAAACAGTGAAACTCTGAATGATTGTAGTTGTCAATGACATGAATTTCTAAAAATTCGGATAACTTATATAAAACACCTTTCGTTATAAAAAAAAAGAGCGTAATGAAAAAAATGGATATAATATTGGATAATATGGATATAATAAAATTCTGGAAATCGACACTAATCAAATTGGACCTTACTCAGAAACGTTTAAATTCTTAAGGAAGTAAAAAAAGCTAAAAATCGAGTCCTATTTTTAGCTTATTACTGTTTCAAAACTTTTTAATTTTTTGGTAATGAAACACTAAAAAACGTGAGAATCATCTCTGAAGCTCAAAAGTATTTCCCTGGAAAATAAAAATGCGACCACTTGAAAATTCTTGTGCGTTTCTGATAGGAATGCAGAAAAAAATCAAGTTAAAAAAGTTTAGAAATATTATTGGATAGTTTTGTAGGGTTTTTTTCACAACTCACGAACTTTTGAAATACTCGTTGGCCTCATTTTTGTACTGCTCGGCTTCCTCTTCCACGGGGGAAATGCGGTTGTTAACCATTTCTGGGTTTTCGCTCATCGTGGTTGTACAATAACTCAATTTTCGGTTCTTTAAAACATTGATTTATAGGCGTTTTCGAGTTTTTTTTGTTGATTTCAGACTTGATCAAAACCGTCAAAACCTGCTAATGTTTGTAGGTTATGTATCGTTTCCAATCCATTCCAAATTCCAATCTTTTCGCTATTGTGTGGTTTGTGGCGTATGTATGTACATATGTAGTCATTAAACACATGGACTCTAGTACGGCTAGTACCATCGACATATATTACTGGACCGACGGTCTTGCCTGCGCGGCTGAGACGCTCAAAGAAAGAGAGGGAGAGATCGTCCGTCTCTTACCTTGGCCAGGATTGGCTGGTCAGGTAAGGTTACTACAGTCCTAGCCAGCCAATAAGAAAGCCCTGATGATGCCTTGAAAGAGATGCGCAATAGCTCACAAGCGGTCCAGTTATGTAGCGTATCTGATCGAAGGGTAGGTATTTACTGGACGAGAGTGAGGTTAGGTTTTCTCACGTGGATGAAAAAGAACCGAAATACACACTGCACACGATTTATTTACGATAAATAATCTCCCTAGCTTCCTTGTACACTATCTTTACAACGTTGGTTAATTGTACGCGTAACAATTATGGGGGAACGATATTTTTGGACAAGAGGTTGAGAATTGGCGGTTTTTGGTTGTTCTCCCTTGGACCGGCACGACGGAGGATCACACCCTATCTTCCCGTGGTACCAATTCTTGTTTTCTCCTCCTTGTGATAGAGCGCGCTGCTGCCGTGTTGTTCTGCACGACCGAGTTCGAGCCAGTAAACTCTCCTTCTCTCTCTAGTTTACTTTCTCCCTCAGATTCGTGGGAACGCGCCGCCGCAGTTATATTGCGATGGCTAGTACCTATTTTTTGCTCGTTTCTCTCGTGGCAAAACATCTGGAGCTAGCCAGTCGGTCAACCAGTACCGTATGTAGTCGTAGTGCCACAAGGCTACAGTGACGTAGCCGTAGTTTCAAAGGCCCCGGGCGTTAACAATTTTTCAAGTTTTATTATGAATCGTACAAAATGCAGAATAAAACGTGTTTAGTACTCTTAAGTAGTACATTGATGATAATCAATGCCGTAGCAACCCAGGGGCTAGGGAGGAGGGGCTTTTCCCCCCATTCGTTTGTATATGTAAGGAGAAAATGATTTTTTATTTGTGCGCTCACAGTTTTTTGTGTGTGACGTAAAAAATTTTGAAATACCCAACCAAAAATGATAATGCGCTAAAAAAATTTTCACAGACTTGTTTTATTTATCAAAAAAATTAACAAATAAGTCACATTATCACTAATACATGACATTCATTAATGAGACCACAAAATCGTCTTTGTATATAAGTGTCTAATGTATTTTTCAACTTGATTCCTCCTTTTTTCTTCATGTCTGACACGAACAGTAGCATGTTGTTTTCAGGTAAATAAGAATTTTCGACTCGAACATCTTCTGTAAGTGCAAGGGCACCTTCAAGTTTGTCCATGTTTTCAGAGAAAGAAAAATGTTCATGACAGTCATCCTTGTTTTTTAAAGTGAAATCACTCGAAATTTCTTCTGGTTCTAGATGTTGAGTTTCATCATGATGATCGCTGCTTTGCTGGTTTTTCATAAACTGCAGAAAATTTGAAAATTAATTTTTTCTTCATATTATAATTATTATAATATTTATGTGAAAGATTTCACTACACACTAATGAACTTGTGCATTTATGTATAATTTTTATGTTAATTCAAGAATGATTTTGGAATGAAAAAAAAAATTTTTTTTCAACAGTCCTTTTCTCCACGATTCCTTAATCATTTCTAACTCTGTATTTTTCCTTTTATATTTTTTATCTCAAGTTATGATTCTTGGAATTTTTTGATTCTATATTTTTCATCTTAAACTTTTTCTTTTTTGATTTTGAATAATTAAATTTTTTCACAGATATTGCATTATGTAGTTATTTATATCGCTTTCCAAATTCTTAGACGTTTTTTGCACATGCGTCGATAATAACACATATACAGTTCTTTACGTACTTTGAAAGGCACAGGGTTGGAGTACAATGACATAAATTAGTTTACTCACGAAAAACATGATTGCCGGAGGAAAATGACACAAGCTTTTGCAAAATTGGCGTATTTCTTCTTTGGAGCAGTGTTCATAATATCATTGAGAATCTGGTTTCCTGAAGATTTTCTTGATTTGCATAGCTTGCCCGATAGAAAATGATTGACTCGAATTTCGCTCATTCATGTTTGCGACAGCAAAATGTATCAATAATTTATACATCTTTACGAATTCTAATTGCAGGGATTTTATTGTCAGACCTACGATGTGTTATTCATTTCACAAACTAAGTCGAATCGTGTGTTAGTTAGAGAATCAGACAATAACGTAGCTTTATGCCGACGCATCTTTTTACTTTTTTGAAACAATCACCGGTTGGCTTGCGAGTGTGCTTTGAATGAGCATTTTTCATGCGACAAAAGCGTTGCTTCTAGTCGGTGCGTAAAATTGTCATCAATACAACATCACGAACCAGCGCTCGACCTTCCAAACATTGCGTCACAATCAATGCAGCATCAAAGCAGCATCATGAACTCGCATTCAAATTTGCGAAACGATGCTGACATCAATGCTTTATTTTTAACTTGGTAAGGCTGTGTTATGATGTTGCATTGAATGCGCTATGATTCTGTCGAAACGTTCGTCTCGCGAGCGCTTATTCTCATTCGTCAGTGATGATGCTACTATGTTGGCAACATAACAAAGCACACTTGTAATTTACACAATAACGTAGGATTTTGCTGACGCATCTTTGACGATTCATGCTGCAATTTCGGTCAATCATGATGCAGCATTGAATGTGAAATGATGTCTACGACAGTGCTATCTGGGTTAAGTTTTTTTGCGAAGAATTTGCTGAAAAAATCACAATTCGTGAAGCGAAAGTTTAAAAGATTAGAAATATTACGAAAAATAGTCTATCGTCTATTTATATGGTCTATTTATATTAAAAATGTAATATATTAAATTTAATAGTCTATTTATATTTAAAAAAATTGCGAATTTCAATAGTCTATCGGATAATGGCAAACATAGACATTTTTTATGTGTGCTGTTTACTAGTATTCTAAACTAATATAATTATTGAATTTTTCGTCTTTACATTTTCATGATTTTCTTTGTAAAATGGCTACTGACTGATGAGTATAAAAATATGGCAAAGCTTTAGTATTGCAATTAGCAATAATTGAAAAATTAAGTTATTCACAGTGCGTATGTCGTAGATTCACGCACGACTTCACACGGTAAAGTCGTGACCTAAATCTAAAACCCATATGTATATCTAAGATTATTTTTATATTATCTATTATCGCGGACTTGTATAAATACCGGCGCGCAATCGAGCAAGTCGGGTTTTTGATTCTGTAATCGTTCATATCACTTGTAAAATAAATACATTTTAAGAAACTTGAAAGTAATCTTTTTCATTTCGTGCGAAGGCACGACATAAATTGGTGGCAGCGACGCGGGATTCGTGCATATAATTAAAGTCTGAGACCATGTACACGGTTTAGTGGCGCACGAAGAATTTCCATGTAAGGAGCGATCGACGTGGAAAACCAGAAAAGTGAAACAACCACCGAAGGGAGATTCAACGGAAGACATCAGTACTTTTTACGCTTGGACAGTTGAATCGCCGTAGATCTAAAGCTCACTAATGATTAATGGGGGATTAGGGGATAACTTAGAAAAAAAAAACACTATTTTTGCTGCTTTTTCATGGAAATATAGCTGGAAATAATAAATGTAAACTCTTTTAAAATTTTAAAGCATCATCTGAAGAACATTTAGTTGAAATTTCGTGCTAAAATATTGGAAAATGAGCCGGTGTCAGAGCATTTCCCAAAACGTCTTTTAAAAAACACGTTGGGTGGTGAACACGATAATTAAGCGTAAAATCATCTAAAGTGAAAAATTTTGACAAATTTACTTAGAATATGAGTTTATTATACGCCCTCCGTTGTTTTCAAGATTTTATTTACATTTTTTAACTGTTCGTGGCCGTTCAAAGCAAAAAATGCAATTTTCCTCTGAATTTTTCGGTATTTTGTAGGTGAAAAACCACCTTGATTCGTAAATAGAAAGGAAAAAACGATGGAGGGGGGAGAATAAACTCACATTTCAAGTAAATTTTACAATATTTTACATTTCACATGATTCTACACTGAGCTATCGTGTTCACCGCACAAAACGGTTTTTTCAAAAGACGTTTTGGGAAATACTCTGTCAATGGCTGATTTTCCAATATTTAATCAAAAAATTGTAACTGAATGTTCTTCAGATGATGTATTATAATTTTAAAAAAGTATGAATTAACTTGCTTCAACTATATATCCGTGACAAGTCAGCAAAAAAAGTGTGTTTTTTTTTAAGTTATCCCTTACTCCCCCCTTAACGCAAAACCCCCCCGGTACTGGATCAAACTGAAACAACTCGTTGTACTGAGGCCAGTTTCCAGCACTAAAACAGAAAGAAAAATTGGAAAGTTTACAAAAAACTTACATTGCTTATCACAAATATTGCATTCTTTTTCAATAAAGACAGAATGTCATCTAGTGACGAAAACGAAATAAATGCGAAATTCACTATGAAAGAAGACGTAATGGCACTCCAAGAATTAGTGAAAAACCTTACTGTCAATGTGGCTGAATTAACTGAATCGATTTCACAATTGAGCAGTGAAAAGAAGATTACAAAGAACCCTAATATTTTTGAATGTTTCAAGTAAATTAGGATTTAAATCTGCTCCTGAGACAAAAAGTTTTCCTGTGAGAGATGAGAAAATTGAATTTAGTGAAGACGATGAGGATGAATATCAAGAAATACAGGAATGCCCAAATGCTCGAACCGTCCCGTTACGTACTGTTCTTGAAACGATCAGAGTATATGATGGAAAAAATATGTGTGAAGAGACTTTCATCAAAATGGTAGAAAATGTAGTACCGTTTGTCAGAGAATCAGAAAAATAATTGTTCAAAAATGCAATTATCGCAAAGAAACTTACTGGTGACGCAGCAGCAATGGTAGAAGTAGTTATCGATGTGACTATTGACGATCTTTTGGAAAATTTGCGAACATTATTTTCTCAAGAAAATCTTCTCGAGACATACCAGATCCGCAGGAACATGATAAATCAAAAACACGATGAAAGTATTTCTCAACTTGGTACGCATTTTGCAAATTTGAATTCTTCAATCCTTTGAGCTATCAATTCGCAACAAACAAGTTCTACAAAAAAGGCATTTTTACAAGAATTTGAGCTTAAAAACACTGTCAAAGACTTCACAGCAGCCCTTAGGGATAATGATATACGTCAAGAGGTTCGTTTATCAAAACCAAAAACACTCAAAGAAGCTATTAATACAGCAAACAACAGCGCAGCTCAATTAGAACTCATTGCGAGAAGAAAAGGAAAACTCGTCAATCCATATGCTCGAAAATCTGACTCAAATCCAGGGAATTATTCTGGAAATTTTACAAACTCGCGAAAATTTGACGCCAATTCAGAAAAGTTTTTCAAAAACTCGACAGGAAATTTTCAAAAATTACAAAAGACACAGAATTCCTTCAAACGTGACGAATTCAGAGGAAAAAACGACAATTTTAAACAGAAAAATTTTTGGGAACTAGCCTCAAAAGTTGGCAAAGATCCACCGAAAATGAGACAACTGGAACAAAAATCAGAGGAACAAGAATTTTCGCCTTCCGAAGAAGAGGACTCGATGGAATACCCGGAACATTCGGAAGACGAAATAGAACCCGACGACTTTTAGTTCAATTTAAATTCGAAGAAATGAAAGAACCCGGTACATTTTTGTTAGATTCTGGCGCAGAATGTTAATTAATAAAAAGATCTGTCCTTGGAAACCGGTATCGTAGAAAACTAAACTCAGCTGTGACCATTCAAGGGATTTCAACACAACCAGAAATGACTGAAAAGAAAGCCTTTCTCAACTGGAACGACAAAATCCACAAAATCCACATTGTACGAGAAGATTTCCCTTTTCAGCAGGACGGCATTTTTTGTATGGATTTCATGGAAAAGAAAAATGTCATAGTAAATCTTCCAAAACAAAAAATCACAATCGGTTCACAAGTTTTCAAAATAACGCGAGATGATTCTCCACAAACATTGATAGCCACCCTGGCGGACGGCCGAATCCCACCGAATACCGCCGAATACCGTAATACGGTTTTCGGTGGTATTCGGCGGTATTGGGCGAATTCCACTTCCAAAAATACTCGATTTCACAAGAAAAAAACCAGGCGATAGGAAAAATGATGTTTTTTATGAATTTGTGGCAACTATTGTTCCTAAAAATACGCATATTCAATAAAAGAAACGATTAAACTTTTAATAGTATATTTGACATGAAATAGAATCTCCGTAGTAAGGTAGAGAGGTTGGTAATTGACATGGCTTTTTAACTGCCATACAAGTTGATTTTGTAAGAGGATTGGACTTTATTCGTTTTTTCTATCGACATTTTCGAGCGGAATTCGCCCAATTCCGCTGAATACCGCTGAATACCGTATTACGGAATTCAGCGGTCCGCCAGGGCAGACCTGATAAAAAAAGTGTCGTTATCGCTCCGAACGTCGCCCCAGTAAAATCATCAAAAGCGATCTCAGTTAAGATAGAACATCCTAATGGCGTAGCAACAATCAAGTTAAATCCAAACGTACACGCATTCGTTGAAGTGAAAAACAATAGAGCGCTAATCAACTACAATAACATTTCAGATGACATGAAAGCCGAAGACATTAAATTCGAGATCACTGAAAAAGTCGATGTTCAAAATTTTGATCAAAACGAAGAAAAAGAATTGATTAGACTTGATATCCTATGGGAAAATACACGATTCGATCATTTACAGAAATCTGAAGGTAAAACCATTTGGGAAATAGTAAGGAAATATTCGGAAATTTTTGTACTTCCGGGAAACCCACTTCCTGAATCAACACTTGTACAACATGAAATCCCTACAACAAACGATGCATCAGTGAATATAAAACAGTACCGTTACCCTCCAGCGCACAACAATGAAATAACGAAACAAATCGAAGAAATGCTTCTCAAAGGGATTATTTCTCACAGTACCAGCCCGTATAATTCTCCATTATGGGCCGTACCAAAGAAATCAGATGCTAGTGGGCAGAAAAAGTGGCGCATCGTGATAGATTTCAGGAAATTGAATGAAAAAACGATTCACGATGCTTATCCATTACCAAATATCGATAAAATTCTTGACAAACTTGGAAACGCCCAGTACTTTTCGGCATTTGACCTAGCATCAGGATCTCACCAGATTCCGATGAAACCCGAAGACTCTCCAAAGACTGCCTTTTCTACTACAAATGGACACTACGAATACAACAGGATGCCATTCGGTCTTCGCAACGCTCCAGCAAACTTTCAACGTATGATGAACACAGCTTTGATGGGGCTCATAGGAACCATTTGTTTTTGCTATCTCGATGACGTCATTGTCTTTGGCAAAACCTTCAAAGAGCATAACAAAAACCTTATGATTCTATTTGAAAGATTGAAACGCACTGGCTTGAAATTACAATCTGATAAGCGTGAGTATCTTCGTCCAGAGCTAGCTTATCTAAGGCATATAATTTCAAGTGATGGAGTAAAACCAAACAACAAAAAAATCGCAGCTGTTCAGAATTTTCCGACCCCGAAAAATCCAAAGAACATAAAGCAATTTTTAGGAATTGCAGGCTATTACCGCAAGTTTATTAGGAATTTTTCAAAAATAGCACTGCCTCTCACAACCTTGCTGAAGGATTCCACACAATGGAAATGGACTTCAACAGAACACACTGCTTTTGAAAAACTGAAGGCTAAATTAACATCATCTCCAGTTTTGATATTTCCAGACTTCAATCCAGTAATCATGCAATTGACAGCATTCTATCACAAGGTGAAATAAAGGACAACAGACCTGTCGCGTACTACTCTCGGACACTTAACAACGCAGAAAAAAACTACTTAACGATGGAAAAAGAATTATTGGCGATCGTGGCGTCCGTCAAGCATTTTCGGACGTAAATTCAAAATTATCACTGACCACAAGCCGCTTGTTTGGCTCATGAACGTTAAAGAACCGAATTCTCGACTTATGAGATGGCGCCTGAAATTAGAAGAATTTGACTAAGAGATAATTTACAAAAAAGGCAACCAAAACACTAATGCTGATGCACTTTCCAGAATTCCGTATATCGACGCATTCAGGACAAATGATGATTCTTCTGATTCTGAGAACGAGGATTTTCTATCATCACAGTCACAAGAATCTCAAGATTTAACACACGTGAAAACCAATGACGAGCCATCAAGGGAATGTGTCACTTCTCCTAACTATGAAGATTTCAAATCATTTTATGGACGAGTTTGGCTCGGAAACGTTACACAAACAACAAAGTTACAAACGAAATCTTCTATGAAATGCTATCATTCAATATCTGGATTTACAGAAAAACGTAATAAGGACTTGTATTTCAGCCCAAGCCTAGAAGAAAAATGGTTTGAACTTTTGCTTAAAATATTACAAACGAGTGCAACACAAAATTTCACTTTAGACTTTTTACATAAACACTGGGAAAAAAACCGTCTAATGATGAGCCAATTATTAAAAATAGCAGCGTACATCTGGAAATTCGTTGCCAAAGAAGCAAATAGGTTGTATCTCAAATACTCAGAATACAACCTACCTGACACAAAGGAAGATGAAACGAGAATCATAACTGAAGCACATACAACCGGAGAAAATCATTTGAGTATGAAAAAAACGATTGAAAAAGTAAAGCAAGCAACTAATTTTCCGGGACTGGAAAAAAAGTAGAAGATTTGGTCCACAAGTGTAAAACTTGTCAAACTATGAAAACAGGATTATCAAATCAAGTTCCAGGAATCATACCAGACATGCCGAAATTTCCACGAGAACAAATAACTCTTGACCTAATTGGACCATTGGATATGACGAAACGAAAAAACCAATACATTCTTGTTATACAGGATTATCTAACTAAGTTCATTATCTTATCTCCACTAAAAACCAAGACTGCAAAAAAAGTTATACAAAAATTACATGATGATTACATTGTTTACTACGGACCTCCAAACGAAATTCTATCAGATAACGGCAAGGAATTCAACAACAACATGATGAGAAAATATGCTTAACTATTTAATATTGACAATCGCCTCACGATGCCATATCAACCGTAGTCGAACGGTTCAAATGAGAAAACTCATGGATTTATCTATGATCAGAAGTCACTCGCAAGATTGGGATCTAGTATTAAAGCAAATTTCCATCGCTTATAACACGACCGAGAATAGATCAACTGGAGTCACACCATACGAATTTCAATTTGGAACGAAACCAAACTTCCCTAATTCATTGCCTTTAGGGACTATTCACATGAGCGAGATATTGGAAAATATTAAAAATCGTCAGAACCAAGTCATTAAAGAAGCTTCAGCCAAGTTACTGAGGTCTCGAGAAGAGAACAAAAAGACAATTGATTCCAAGATTCGTACCGAATACAATCTTCAGGAAGGACAACTGGTCTACTTTAAAAACTCTGCTTAAACTACTCTAGGACCAAAATGGACGGGACTGGCTGAGATTATCACACTTCATAATAACGCAACAGCTACAATACAATATGACAATAAAGACTTTTGCCTGCATTTGACCAAACTAAAACCTTATTATTGATTATTTGCAGCCATGAATTTTATACTGGTTTGGCTGGCTTTGATGACTGTAGTAGGAGGCGCTCTGGGTGAAATCACAGTGACACCAATACCTGGAACTCAAGCAGTGGTTATTGAAGACCTGGAAAAAATCAACGTCTTCAGTGACACCTGGAAAATTCTATCAAGCGTCGACCTCTCCAGCTTCGGTAATGAATATTTGTATTTAGAGAATCAATATGTGATATTATCAAAGTTATGTAACTCGCTTAAAAAATCTTTTTGGAGTCAAAATAGATTTTCAATGATTGCGAGGATGCTCTTAGAAGCGGAACAGAGTTATTTTCTTTTTATTAGTCTTGTAGGAAGGAACATTACTAGTCGGAATAAGAGGGGACTTTTTAATTTTGGTGGTTCAATATTCAAGTTAATTTTCGGGACTCTTGATGCTACTGACACGGAATATTATAACAATGAGATTGATCCAATTTATAGTGATAATACTAAGATCGTGAAATTGGTTAAGAATCAAACTCTGATTATCGAACACGAAATTTCACAAGCTTTAGAATCTATAGCGACGTTTGAATAGAATGTAAATGAGTTGAATGAGTTTTTCGAGAACAACACTGATAAAATAAATAACATTGAAATAAATGTAAAGATGAGTGAAAGTATTTCCCATCTAGCGGATTTGATACAGGGTTACCACTTGAATGTACCCAGATAGCACTGTCGTAGACATCATTTCACATTCAATGCTGCATCATGATTGACCGAAATTGCAGCATGAATCGTCAAAGATGCGTCAGCAAAATCCTACGTTATTGTGTAAATCACAAATGTGCTTTGTTATGTTGCCAACATAGTAGCATCATCACTGACGAATGAGAATGAGCGCTCGCGAGACGAACGTTTCGACAGAATCATAGCGCATTCAATGCAACATCATAACGCAGCCTTACCAAGTTAAAAATAAAGCATTGATGTCAGCATCGTTTCGCAAATTTGAATGCGAGTTCATGATGCTGCTTTGATGCTGCATTGATTGTGACGCAATGTTTGGAAGGTCGAGCGCTGGTTCGTGATGTTGTATTGATGACAATTTTACGCACCGACTAGAAGCAACGCTTTTGTCGCATGAAAAATGCTCATTCAAAGCACACTCGCAAGCCAACCGGTGATTGTTTCAAAAAAGTAAAAAGATGCGTCGGCATAAAGCTACGTTATTGTCTGATTCTCTAACTAACACACGATTCGACTTAGTTTGTGAAATGAATAACACATCGTAGGTCTGACAATAAAATCCCTGCAATTAGAATTCGTAAAGATGTATAAATTATTGATACATTTTGCTGTCGCAAACATGAATGAGCGAAATTCGAGTCAATCATTTGCTATCGGGGTAATTGAAATGATATCTGTAGTCAGGCCCATGCGCAGAAATCGTTCAAGGAGGGGGGGGGGGGGGTTTGAATAAAAAAAATTTTTGCAATTTTATGTATAAACACACAAATTGTTTTATTTTTCAAATTCGTTTGCACGTAAGAACCTCATGTTTATTTCTTATTACTTAACAATTTAATTCTTCGAGGTAACGAAAAAAATTCTTCTAGAATTTTTTGCACATTAATCTCAATTTCACGGTGTATATTGAGGGAGGCTAAACCGTTGAGCCGATCTTCAGACATTGTCGATCTAATGTACGTTTTCAGACGACGCAATGTTGAAAAGGAACGTTCATTTTTCGCAGTCGTCACTGGTAAAATAGCCATAATGCGAAGCATTTGGTGTACGTTTGGGAACGCGTCTGCATTGTAAATTTCAAGGGCTTCAAGAGAATTTTTGATGTCCTTCTCAATAATGCGTCGTCTCCAGAGTTTGACTTTATTGACCTATGTGTCACGTGAATCATCGTGCAAAATTGAAGAGTATGATTCGAATAATTTTTCACATGACTCTTCATCAAATTCTTTCATTTAGTTCTGAAAAAGGCAAGCGAAATTCGATAAAATATTGCGATGATTCAGAAACCGGTCTTGTAAATGTGTCACAAACCAATCAAGGTATGGTATATAAATCGTAATTCTAAAATAATTTTTAACTGAATCGGTTTGCATGTTAGAACGTTGCGTTTGTCTTGAAACTGTCCTTGGTTTTCGCAATTGAATGTCGTATTCTACGCTGATTTGACTCACAGTTTCGAAAAATTTTCTGAAGCTTTCTGTGGCGTGTTCTCTTTTTTTCATCAGTTCTTCTTTCGCAGCATCGGATAACTCAACAGCCTCACCAAGATCCTGATTTTCTGTTTGAAGTACTCGATTCAGGCTAGAGATCAAAGAATGTACCGAGCTCAAAATGTGCATTGATATCAAAAGGTCAATATGAATACACTTAACATTTTGAGATATCATTAACAAAATTTTTTAACACATCAAGTGAATATAGAGAAAATGTGTCGTTACCGTGATGAAATTTTTATTTTCCAAATATCAAGTAGAAATTTTGCATAAGGGCAAGAGATTTTTCCATCAAAATAGGAATTTTTTTATTAGGAAAAGAAACATTTTTCTTTTTTGTTGTTCTAATGAATAAATTTCTTGCCTGAATGAGAATTTTTTACTTGATATGTGGACATTGATATTTTCATTGATCTTATAAAACATTTTTTACTTTCAAGGTTATTGCGTTAGTAAGTATATTAACAATCAAAATATCATATGTACTGATAGAAAACTTTGCACAATGACACAAAAATGTACATAAGTTTTCAAACTTGAAACTGCCGACAATTTTTCAAAATTATTATTAATACCAAACTAATTTCAATACATTTGAAAATAACCTTATCAATTGAAAGTTGTGGAAAGTATTGTATAGAAATTGCAGTAGAGCATGTCTAAATTTACTTAAACTTTACCAAATTCTCTAAAATCTCTAAAATTCTACTCTATCTATTTTAATAGACTACAAATTTTTGAGAATTCAGAGCTTTTTAGATAACTTGTCAGTATATGAATCTACTGTGTTTTGTGTATTTCGGAAAACTTTCTTGGAGAATGAAAAATGGATAGTAATTCCTCAAACTTAAAATGAACATATAATTTTTTCTTTACTTATGAAAGTGAACAAGAGTTTGTAAAAGCGATTGCGTGTAAGCTGCTTCGGCCACAATTTAAGAAAATTGAGTACTTAAGGGATAAAGTATCTTGAAAATTTACCTGAAAATTGGGAGTTTTGATAGCTGAGTTTGGAAAGCTCCAGACGAAGTAGCTGAATCCTTCCAAGTCGTTGAAATCAGCTCAAGAGCGCGGATAACTGTCGGTTGCAAATGGAGATAGGTCGTAATAGATTCGTGTTGCTCAACACACCTGGTTGAACAAAATCTTTTCAATCTTTTCACCCGATCTTCTTTCAGCTTTTCATCCTCATCAATAGCATTCTGGAGCGCAAGTTGACGTTTCGGGTAAACAAAGAAACCGTGAATACTTTGAAGAGTGCCTAGAGAATTTTTGATTGTAATTATGTTGCACGCAGAACTGACTGCCAAGTTAAAGCTGTGTGCAGCGCAATGCGAGTAGAGAGCAAGTGGATATTCTTTTCTGATGACAGCTTGAGTTCCATGAAACTCTCCACTGACCGATTTTGCACCATCGTATCCTTGTACAAAAAAATAAGTACAGTCCAGTCCGGAAGATTGCAAGAAGTCGAGAAAAGTAGTCGCTAATCCCTTTCCAGTAAAATCTGTGACAGGAAGAAAGCAAAGGAAATCTTCACGAATAACAAACATGCCATTCTGTTTGTCCAAGTATCGTACGCAAATTGAGGCTTGCTCTACTCCTGCAATATCTGCCGTTTCATCTCCAAGGAAAGAGAAGCCCATTGACTTGACTCGATCAATAATGTGATTGAGAATATGATTGTGGCAAATCGTGATCAGCTCATTCTGGATTCTGTTGCTTATGTACATTGCATTTTTTTGTGAGTTACTCAAGTGGTCTCTCAGCTTTTCATCCGTTTTCGCTCGATACCTCAAGATAGTTCGGAAATTCCCATCATTAGTTGATGATTCATTTTCAGAAATTCGTCCCGTGTCCATTGAACCTCGACGAGCTAGACCTTGTCGACCACAAAGGATAATTGTTTCAAGAATTGGAATCAAGCGTAGTCTACTTTCATTCAAGAATTCTATTTTCTGCTTTGAGAGTTGTAAATCTTCAGGAATAGTACTTTTCTCTTCGACATCAGCTCTCAATGTCTATTGCAAGAGAGATTTTCAGTGATATTCTAATGAATTGTGGTTTTTAAAAGTTTCCAATGCCTTTTTCTAGTTTCTCAATGGATTGCTAACTAACTGACCAAGGTTTTGGTGACCAACTCCTCCTCCTCGAACACCAAACAGGACGCAGAATTTGCATAACGCGTCGTCTTCTTTTGCAGAATACGCTAACCATGGGTATTTGTGGAGCAACGATCGTTGAAACTTCAAATTTCTAGGCCCTGATGCAGGAAAACTGTGTGGTTCGGGGGGAGTCCAGATTTTTTTTTGCAATCCAAGGATCGAGTTTATCCTTTCAGCTGAATATTTTTGCATGAACAACGAAATATCATAAGGACTGGTATTAGTTTTATCAGGAGTAGCATGTGAAGACGAGATGCAAGGCATTTCCGCATCAATATCCATGACAGTAGTCCCCTGCTAAATGGATAGATACCTTTCATTATATTTCATTACAATAACATAAATTTTTTATCATTTTCATACAAGTCAAATCATACCTGGATTGCTTCTGCCTGTGGTACACAAAAACTTGTTGCCGCAATAGTGGACTGAGTGTGTTCACGAACGTCCTGTAGATGTATTAACAATGCTATAATTATATATGCATTTATCATTATTACAACGTTGGTTTTCGGAAAAAGTTTTAAATGTGAGTTGGCGAGATTCTTAGATTACAGTTTTTTATGATTGAAAAACATAAAAGTTTTCTGAAAATCGCGGAAATTCTGACTAAAATTATACTAAAAATCTAATAATATGAAAAAGACGTAACAACTCTCTAAACCTCTCTGAATACAGAAACTCACGAATAAGGGCAGACTAATAACGGGGAAGAACAAGTAGTTATGAAAAATGGGGAAGAATAAGTAGTAATGAAAATTCATCACTTATTTACTAGTAACTCGAAATCGTATAAAGTTTTTGTAGCGACGCATTAGAAATCAATTAATCATATGTAGCGACGCATTAGAAATCAATTAATCATATGTAGCGACGCATTAGAAATCAATTAATCATATATGGATGACTTTAAATTTCCTGTACGGGTTTCGAACATTCCAGAGTCTTCCACTCATTGTATCTCAGACTTTCTGGACTATTCCATTCGTTCTCTCATTTTCTCAATTCATCTGGAAAATTCCATTCTCGAAGTTTCGATGACTGGAAGTATAAATAAAGAGCAGGCCCCAAGAGCCAATCAGTTCAGTTCATTTCGAGACCCACGCGCGTACGATCATTAGTCAAACGTTTATCTCGGTCCTTGTCACGCGTTACAAAAACAAGTCGTCGTTGTAATCGGACTTACGCTTCTAAATAAAAGTACCTATTTTCGTGATTCGCCTACGACTTTTGTGGATAACCTTTCCCACAATTGGTGACCCCGACGTGATCGCAAAAGGTGCTTGACGACGTGACCGCGAACATTTTCTACCGTGACCTCGAAAAATCGCTCGGTGCGATTCGCAGCGCGTGTGAACAAGTGCGCGAGAATTTCGACGACAAGTGTAGTGCAACCCGACGTTCCCCCTTTTGCGTGCCTAAACCGGGCACACACCTGTTTCGGCAACCTGGACCACATACCTCTCAACAACTCGCTCATAACCGACGACGAAGACGAAATGCCCAGCCCCAACGACCAGAATATCCACGCCGTGGGAGCACGAATCCTACCCTTCAACCCGGACGTCCCGGAGCTATGGTTCGCCGTCGTGGAGAAGAGCTTCCAGGCTTCAAGAATCACGCAAGATGCTACGAAATTCGGATACATGCTTGGCGTTTTGGATCAGAAATATCAGGTAGAAATACGAGACATCATCCTCAACCCTCCTGAGCAAGATGCCTATACACAGCTGAAGGAGCAATTAATAAAACGACTGAGCACCTCTCAAGAAAAAAAGACGCTCCAACTCCTCGAAAAAGAAACACCCGGGGACCGCAAGCCGTCACAGTTCCTCAGGTATATTCGGGACCTAGCCGGAAAAAACGTAACCGACTCAATGCTTCGAACTATTTGGATAAGCCGGCTGCCGCAATCGATGCAAGTCGCCCTAGCAGTACAGAAAGATGCCGACCTAGACAAACTCTCCGAGCTCCCCGACGCCATCGCTAATGCCATAAGCTCACCGCCCCAGATCGCCGAAGCTGCCAGCCCCCAGAACATCAACGCACAAATCGACGCACTACTGAACGTCAGAATGGCTCAACTCACACTTAGCCTACGACAAGAAATATCGGCCCTCGCCGACCGAGTTTCCCGGAGCCGAGATCGCGACTACTTTTCCGATCGCCCGAGGTATCGTTCACGCTCCTCTTCTCGTCCTCGGTTTCCGCAACAACCACAAAGCGGGTTCTGCTGATACCTCGAAAACTACGGCAACCGTGCAAAAAAGTGTCGTGAGCCATGCCGATTCAAACAGGGAAACGAACGGGGCAGTCATTAGAAGCGGCAGAAAATGACGGAAGCCCGAAAACGAGCCGCCTTTTTGTAAATGACGCAACCACGAAACTCCGATTCCTCATCGACACCGGCGCCGACTTATGTGTTTTTCCCCGCTCCCGCATCGCTGGACGTCCTCAGCGCTCGACATATTCTCTGAGTGCCGCAAACGGTTCCGAAATCGCAACATCCCTCGCGGTCCCGTCCCAACGTTGGTGAACGTTGGCCAACGTTGACCACTGTTGTCCACTGTTGAGTGCTGTTGGAAGTTCTCATGATGACTATAAAAGCCGCTGATGACATTCTTGATTAAATTTTTCCATAAAAATTGTGTACATTATGCTTGTTGAGAAAATTAAGACCAAAAAAATGGTCTAAATCCATTTTAATTAACAATTTATGAGTGTTGCATACTGTTGTCGAGTCTCCGCTCCAACGGATATGAAAGTAATGCATGTATCGGGTTTTGCTTGAAACGAAAAAATAGAAACCGATTAAAATCACGTTAGAAAGTGATAACGTGTGAAAAATTGATTAATCAACAGCAAAATTTTTAACATATTATTTATCATGAATCTGCTTCATATTCCGTGCTGTGTGACGTGTGGCGGTAAGGCAGATCGCCGTTTGGAACTTAACGAGCCACTGGAAGGCAATCGCTGCAGGTAAGTAGACAGATACGATTACAATGTGACTCCCTCTGCGATGAAAAACTTTAGCGGTAAAGTATTTTGAAGTCGTGGAGTCCTGAACGAGCATATTTTGATTACAGATAAATAATGCTCAATTAATTGAGTCAGAATTTTTCGAACTAGTCCGCTCAAAAAAAGAATATTTATTCTTACTAAGTATATATTCTTTTAAGGGGTTTGTTGTGAAAATTAGGTGTTCGACATAAAATTAACGGAAAAAATTTTTTGCCAGTTATCAATAGTTTTTTAACTTTTGTCTAACTTTTTTTCAACAATTTTTTTCTCAGCGACTACTTGTTCACTGTATTTTTTTCCTATGAAATAAATGTCAGGATACATTAGTTAACAACAATTGTTGCTGAAAAATTATTTAAAAAATATTATCTCAACGTCATTTCCGAAAGTTGAGGATTTATTTTAATACTTCATGTAATTGAAAGTAAAATAGCGTTCAAAAAAAAAATGGGCACTCATAATTTGATGAAGTTCTCGTAAAATGCTATTGTTAAACGTCGTTAATTTATGTGTGCCAATTTTTTTTATAATGCTACGTATTTTACTTTGAATCATATGAATAAGCATTGAAATGAATCCTCAGCTGTTGGAACTGACGTTGAGATAATATTTTTCAAATAATTTTCCAGCAACAATTGTTGTTAACTAATGTATCCTGACATTTAGTTATTAGCAAAAAAATTAAGTGAATAACTTGATTGAATGTCGAAGAAAAAGCATTTTACGAATCAAATAAGTACACTGAGAGAGATGTTTGTATAATCAATCCATATTAATTGGCGGTTTTCGCCTACCCATATCTATGGGTGCTGCGCCCATATTAATGAGAAAATCCTCTATTCATATGGGTGTTTACTTAAAAAATTTGGGTGAAGCACAAAAATATGGGTTCAAGACTCATATAATATGGGTTTAGGCCCCATATATATATGGGTACACTGTTGAAAAAAATTTGGTAAATTTCCTATACAATTATTGCGAGTTTTTAACCCATATTCTGAATGGGATTTTTCCCATAAATGGACCTGGTAATTTTTCCATACGCTATGGTAATTCCTCCACAAATTATAGAAAAATTTCCATATTTATGGAAGAATTCCCATAGCGTATGGAAAATTTTCCAGATTCATTCATGGGAAAAATCCCATACAGAATATGGGTTAAAAACTTCCAATACTTTTATGGGAAATTTACGAAATTTTTTTTAACAATGTAGGCGAAAATCGCCAATTAATATGGGTGGATTATACATACATTTCTCTCAGTGTAGTCGCTGAGAAAAAAATTGAGCTACACGAAAGATCAATTTTTATAACTTGCAAAAAAAATTTTTCGCGTGAATTTTATTTCAAGCACGTGATTTTTACAATCATGCACAATTAAAAAATGTCTACTTGGTAACAAAACTAGTACTTTTTTTTCTTTTTTTATTAGCGTAATTATTAGCGTATTAATAAAAACTCTACCACGATTCAATAATTTGTTTGCAATTCAATATGTGTTATATTCAATCGACATTTGCTTCAAAGTTATCATACGACCAATCCTTTCGTACATGAAGCATCAATGTTTTAAAATATGTTTAAAAATTATCGTAAACTTCATGCACGGTCACTGTATGAACAGTTTGCGGCGGCTGCTTACAGGTATATAAATTTTGTGTCAATACGTTATTAAATTTAAACACAAAGTTCATATAGACATTACTTGCCTAATATTTTCAACGCAATTTTAATCGACAATACGAACTGTCGATTTTCCGATATTCTGTAATAGATTACTCTTCATACTTTTCTATTCCCGATTTCTCAGAAAATTTAGAATTTTTACGATACAGTGGGTTACGCACAAAAAGTTGTACATACAATTTTTTCGAGCCTGATTGGTTTCGGGGTGCAGGTATTGTCCACCGGCCTTTCTTTCGTCGCTACGCCCCTTCCTCTTTTATTAGTGACGCCCAGTGATGCCCTAAATCATGCTATATCGGACTTTTTTTCGTGGGCCGCATGAGACCAACCCAGAAGCCCATCTGAGCTTGCTGCACAGTTGTTAAGACTATCTTTAGTAACGAGACCTTCATCCCGCCCATCTCTGTATACTTACAATAGTGCCGCACATCGCTAACGGGGAGGAGAGAAATACGGAAAGAAAGTCCTTCCCCTTCTACGCTCAATCAACAATGACTTCTTCACTGTATCTTTCATGTAAACGATATTATACTCAAATAAATATTTGTATTTTAATCAGTTTTTTTTCATCATGTAGATTTCCATCTGAGAAAACTAACGTGTTGAGCGAACACATTTCTAATACATATATTTCTAATATATGTATATATTTTTGATTTCAAGGTTTTGATCTCCATACTTAATTATACACATCTGTTAAATAATAGTACATAACATGAAAAGTAGTTTAATGGATGCCATTACGGGAGGATTTGTTGGCAACGCGATTCGGGAAATCTCGCGGCCTCCGGCCGCGAGTTTCTTAGTGAATAATGCGCGAAGTGCATTATTTAGTGGCGCTTTTCGGAACTAATTACACGTCTCTCAGTAGTGCTTACGTATTCAGTAGTTGGTTATGAGCCACGTAACACTCATTTTGAAAGTGGCGTAACTGGCTCCGAACACGCTTGCTGCGTATACAAATTTTTTCGTGTTTTCTACATGCCTCCAACAACTGTTTCTTACAATTTCTCTTCCGTATTACTTTCAACTCACTGAAATTCATTCACGGACTATTTTCGTAATAGTTAAAAATGCAACGAGTATTATTCATTTTTAAATCTCGAAACGAACATCGTCCTAAGAAACGGGACAGCTGCTAAAAAAATTATCAAACTTGCAGTGATTTTATTATTCATTTATTATGAAATTTGTATATAATACCGTTAAACGCTACAAATTTCAAAAAGTAAAAATCAATAGATTATATATACTTTTTTCAATTTCGCATACCACTCAAGGTTTTTTTATAAAGAATATGCATTTCCATTTATAGTATCATTTTTTTATCCTCTCTAATCTTGAATCTGAAAAACTCATCGACATTTTGAATGTAGGTAATTTTTTTAGGATTCATTATTTGAGCATCCTGACTGTTAAAACATGAAAAAAATAATTATTTATCAGTGCCATTAAAGAAAGAAAAATTTAACGAATCAGTAGCGATTTGTACACAAATCAACTACTTGTTTATAATATTCTACAAATGATAAAGGAATAACGTTATTTATCCCGCAGTTTCAAAATAAGGGACACAACGATATAAGTTTAAAAATAAAATAAAACAGGTGTTAAGTAGTCGCCCGTATAACTGAAAAAATATAGCATTGCCGTGCCCGCACAGAGAAAACTGTTACATGTAGCTATTCAATCGGACTGAATCAAGTCTTAGAAAAGTTTGCTTATAGTTGATTTCATGGGTTACACCGTTCAGTTACAATTTTCAAGTTATTACATTTTCGAATAAGTAGTTGACTCGCGTCATGTTTACTTGTAGACAACATGCACATCGCATCGCAATGTTGTTTCTTCGTACATATAATATTTAATACGATTTGAAGTACATCTGTCGCACTTACCCAGATATACATGTAGCAATGTTGCGTCGCACAAAAAGCTGACCTATATGATTCGTTTCCTATATGTGAATACCTTTTATACATACTTTTTGAATATTACGCTTAAATAAATACGCGATTTTACGATTTGAAATATTTGAAAATTTCTAAAATCTCTTGATATTCGAAAAGCGATTTTCCCATCTTTATGCAATGTTCAAATTTTTTTTTGACGTGAGCAACGAAAACAGTGGCTCTCGTAAGCCCGCAACTATTGCGATGTTGGTCACATGCAGCCTACTAATACGTGACATGCACGAAAATGAACAAACCATTGTGCAATTTTATTTTCGTTTCTATGACCGGTCAAAGCGTCTAGTGTAAAAATAATCGTAGTTTCTCCATACATGTGTATTGGTAATTTTCCTAGATTTTATGGAAAAGTAAGGTGTGCGGAAAATGTCCTATACGCGTATTACATTTTAGCAATGACCTAGTTTTTTAATACTATCTATGTGAAATTTCTAGTTCGATTACGGAACTTTTTCCACGTCAAGTTTTCGTTATTCATATTTTCGTCTATGTAGGGATGAAATTTTCATATAAATAATTAACATATCGAACCGACTATCGCTCAGTGTAAGCATTAACAGGCATTAGAGTCTCTTTAAATTTTTTCTATTTACAGTTTCTCTCGAATTATGTGAATATCCTGCAAATCAAACATGAAATCACTTTTGAATACGAGTAAAATTTTTACTTCATAGCTCGATTTGCGGGATTCTTACTGGAAGAAATTTAAAGGGTACAGAAAATGATTCCCCATTACCTTTTATTACGACTCGATGTAGTTCAACATATATAAACCTGCATTTATCATTGCACTTTTTCACTGCTTCGTGTAATTTTATTATCATTTTCATGGTGAGAGTTCCTTTATTCATAAAAACAAGATAATCATATATTGCGAAGTTTGCACTTTAAAGAACAAGTGGTAATTTTTTTTCCAACTTTCGATTCCTAGAGTTTGTTGGCGAGCGCAAGTGGAAGCGGGGGCTGGCCGGCCCCACTGGTTGATACCGAGTAGCGGAAAAAATCGAAAATTGCGATAATTTTGAATTGTTCAAATTGCGGTCACATCCAAGTTGCGGTAATTTTATATGACTCGCTTCTATATAGCAAAAACAGTTGCGCGCGTTATAAAAAAAAAAAAACAAATCCCAGGTAAGCTCGCTACTAGAAAAAACTCCGTTCAGCGTTTTTTACAAGGTGTTTCCAATTCTCCGTGCAAAAAAATTCCTTATTGAATTTCGAGTTAAAAAGTCCTTTAACACTTTTCATAAAACTCCAAATTCAACAAGTTATTAAAGCTGAAAGTTTAAACAATAAATGCGCTATCTCGACAAGTAAGAATCAAATTAACGGACCAAACTTTCCCGAAATTTTCTTCATATTTTTCTGTGTCGAAAAGTCCTTTGCCACTTTTCACAAAACTAAAATTCCAAAAGGATATTCGGGTCATAAGTTCTAACCAATCAGATTTTTAGATTTTATTCTTGAATATCTTTTTTGATTTTGAGTATTGTGAAAAGTGGCAAAAGACTTTTTGTCTCATAAATATATAAAGAAAATTTGGAAAAAGTTTGGTCCTTGAATTTGACTCCAACTTGTCGAGAGAGCGCATCAATTGTTTAAACTTTCAGCTTGAATAACTTTTAGAATTTGAAGTTTTATGAAAAGTGGTAAAGGATTTTTCAACTCGAAATTTAATACGGAATATTGTGTTTTTTTTTTTTGGCATTGACCTAAACTCAGACATTTTAAAATTACTACAACTCGGATGTGACTGCAACTACGGCATTTAAAAATTACCGCAACTCTGATAGTGATAACGATGTTTGCAACTCATTATCGCAACTCGGATAAAACCGGCTCCACTCTACCTGCCACGCTCGCCACCGCCCCTCTTAGCCCAAAAGCTCTAGGGACGGAATTTCGGGTCCACGAGCTGCGGGAACGCGCTTAAGAACGGCACGGTTGGGATCGGCACGTTCCGTGAGCTGGGAATGTACCAGGGAAAAGACTAAATAATCTTACCTGAATAAATATACAAGGTAAAAATGTTCAAGTCATTGGAATTCGCGCCATTTTCTTTTGACGGATGTGTTTGCATCTGTATTTTTATTTCAGGGCCACTGTATGAGCAACCCAATTTGAACTTGTATTTAAATGACGCTTTGAAGACAATGTGCTCTATTGTTAGCAGTGCATGAAATAAATCATTCTGAAAATTTGCTTTTTAAAGAAATTTTTCAAAAAAATAAGAAGTACGTACACTTAGAAGTATTTTGAAGACTTCGCAATTTTGTCGAAATTTAAAATATAATAATGCGTACTTTGAAATTGTAAACTCGTGAGAAAAAGCTTTAAAGTTTTTAAAACTGTTTTCATATACTGTAATCTGTTAATTTGAATTATTTCCAACCAATCAAAGAAACTTTCATAAATATTCAAATACTTTAATGATTTTGAAGTGAACTTGTCAAGTAATTTTCCAACTTCGCTTACGCTTCCCGGAAACTTCTATATACAACGTCCAAACTTCATAAATTTCAATAAGATTCAAAATCACATGTAATTCTTCAGAATACTAGTATCATCTTCTGAAAAATTTTACTACAAGATAACTTTTTTGAATATTGTCATTATTATCTTCTACAATTCTCAATCCAAGTACGTAAGGAATCATCAAATTTCGAGGGAGCATTAAAAAATAGACCTGACAAAGCGGAAATTGCCTTCAAAACCTCTGAGTGTATAGGAGGATGAAGTGTGTCATTTTTTTACCCTAAACATAAGCTACTGATATGAGGCGCTGAGCGTTGAGAGAAGTGAAGAACTAGTAAGAGACAGAAAATATGGATTATGCTAACTGTCTCTTACTAGTTCTTCTATTGCTCTGAGCGCCTCATACGTGTACGTGAAATTTCAGATTGTTTGTTTCAAATATTATATAGAAAGACTGTACTATGTACACTTAAATCCGAACAGCAACATTTTTTGTATACCATACCCGGTATTACTTTGTATACAGGGTGCATTAGAAACTACGGAGGATATTTTGCCTGATTTTTTTTTCAGATTTTTCCAAGACTGAAAGTCCCTTGTCACTTTGTACAAAACTATAAATCAAAAAAGATTTCAATTTTCCACATTGTATCCAAAAACTAGCTAAGTTGGTGGTGGACACAAAAGTATACTTTAGTGTACCATAATCCAAACAATAACACAAGTTAATAAAATTGCATTTTTTTTCCTTCATTTTGTTTAACTTTCTTATTTGTTGCGCGACACCGTTATTGAATCTTTTTTTGTCATGATAACTAACTTCGAATGATGTCACACTACTGCAACGAAAAAAAAAAACAAAGTATCTGAAAATGTAATATTTTTCTCACTCAGAATCAAGTTTGCATTGAAGTGGTGCTGAAAGGGGTCAAAAATCGAATATATGATGTTCAAGTTGTCGAACACCACTTTCGAGCTGTTAAAAAAATTTTTTTTTTCGTCCTATTATTGTTCGAAACATTCAAATAATTCAGTTTATAATGATATACACATATCTTTTGAGAACGAAAATAAAAACTACTTTATTAAACGCTACTTTTCCACACGCGTGGGCAATGCAAAACTTGCATTTTCACACGTTGTTGAATAAATCGTTCTTAACTAATGTGAAACAGTTTTTTTAACTCATCTGATTACAACGCTCGCCTAAAAAATTAAAATTATTGCGTAAAAAATTTGTGAATTTTTAACCCATACATTTAATTAGGGTTTTTCCTATATATAAATGTGTAAAATTTCCCATCCGCTATGGAAATTCTTTCAAAAATTATGGGAAAATTTCCATATTTAAAGAAGGATTCCCATAACATATAGAAAATTTACCAAATCTATTTTTGGAAAAATTTCATACAGAATATGGGTTAAAAACTTCCAATACTTTCATGGGAAATTTAGCAACTTTTTTTTAACAGTGTATACATGTAATATACCTACATACATTTGGTGTTACGTATAGAACCGTCAAACGTCATAATTTACAGCAAAGTTTTCTACTCTAATTAAATTATTTGTATACAAATAATTCAATATTGGTTTTACTATAGTTTTACTCTTTTCGTAGTTAACATTCATTTGATGAAAGTTGAAGAGTTTTTCTCGCGAAATTTCCCTTGAATTCGTTATGAGTATCTTGATTCTTTTTGACTTTTGACTACAGTAATTTTGCATACGATTCTTTTACATTCCGAATCCGAGTCGACAATCACAAGGAAAAATCATTAGTGTAATAAGAAATTTGATTGTTTATTGAAAATTTGAACATCGATAAGAAAATTGACATTTATTTATTTGCATAAATGGCGATGAATAAGTAACCCATCGTCATGAGTGTAAGTTCAAGGCTGCTTTCACATACTTCACCGCCATCAATTTCCGCTAAGGATATTCAAATATTTTTTCAGTAAATAAAATTAGCCTGAAAATAATTTATTATGCACTTCTTCTTGATCAGAGCTTAACAATTTTTGTTCCAAAATATTGAGTTTTGTGAATTTTGGAGTTTTACAGTTATATGTATAAATTTTAGAATCCAGAGTCGAACATTTTTCATATACGTATTCAATATAATAGAACTCGAATTTCAAGTCACTGAAGTTAGCATTTTGTTTTTTTCTAATACCTTTAGTATTTTTAATATTTCCAAATTGTTTATACAACTTGAAGGGTTTCTAGTATAATAATTTCATAAATAGCTTTCTGGAATTCGATGATATTTTACAGATTTTTAAAAGAATAATATCAAGACAGAATTTTTCAAAATCCTCATACCGAAAATTTTTTCTCCCTACGCTCCTGTTTCAAGCTATTAAAACCGTTACCAATTCATGCTCTTGTCAAGAACAGAGCAGTACACATCAGAAGATGAACCTAGTAAAGAAAACTGGGGCATTTTTGTATCATTCGGGTGGTACGTACACTAAAAAAAAACGAAGAATCTCGATAAATTTTTGTGCAAAAATTTCCCAACATGCATATTTTCTATTTTCGCATGAAGGTTACTTCAAATGGTCTAGAAAATGTTCTGTCCTAGATAGAGAATTTTTGCAACAGCATGGAAAAGTCTCGAAAGTTCGGAAAATTCTTCAAACATTTGTAATGGAAAATTCCCAAACAGTGTATGTACACGTTAAAAACTTTACAAACATGTTTGGAAAAAATCCATTTTTTTTACTCTGCAACCTCGTGCAGCCAACCTCGTCTGCAATTGTTAGGTTTCGTCCTTCGATACGTAATATACAATCACCTATGTCTTATTCAGTATATTAGATGGATGTAAAGTCATCGTTAAGAAATTCTTTATTTACTTCTTTGTCTATTGCTGAGTTTATTAAACAAGAACTTTTTCTACTACGCAGTTTCTGTATTTCTGAACATTGTTGAGAAAAAAACATTCTAAGGTCGTGCAATTTTTTATACAAACATCTTACAGTGATTTTCAAATTATCATTTAAAATATATAATCATAGGAATAAAAGAAGTTCCTGAATTTTTCAAAATTTTGACATTCAGAGTTCAAATGTATGATATCTTAATTTTTCGAACGATTACAATAATTTGGTTCTATTAAGATCATACGTAGAATAATTTGATAATTTTACAAGCTCTGATACGTATTTTGAATAATTATTTTATTATTTCGATAAGCAATGCTCCTTCTTCAATAAAACTTTGTCCATTCTGTACTAATCCGAAACAATAAAAATAATATGTGTACAAATAATATACAAATATTTTTTACATGCACACTGGTAAAAAACATTTGGTACACTTTTCTGAATTATTGAAAGTACCCGTACTCTGTATGGAACTTCTTGCCACAAACAGCTATTGAAATTTCTACAACTTATGGACATTTCCACAAAAATACTTTTACACTTATGTAAAAGTGAACTTGTGTAGTGTATGAAAAAAAATACTACATGAAGATATTCGATATTTTCAATCTTTTTTGAAAATGCAGTCTTCTTAATAGACTTCTAACTTCAATAACTTATTCACTAATTGGCTAAACTTCATTGCTTTCACCTTTTTTTTTGTAAAAATTATGATTGCTTTATTCGCGTTTTGCTGATTCATGGGAATCACATTTTTCCGCTCTTATGACAGCCCGCATAGAAGAAAAATCATCCAAGTCCCAGTGGAGCTACGTGGGAGTTCTTAAAACAATGGATTTTCGAACGAACTCACGAAAAATCCGTGGGGTTCTTTAGTATATTTCACGATTTCTTTGCTGTGTCACAGGTAACAAGACGTGTTGCTTTTATTTTTGCTACGGACATCCGGATGTCTATTCAGTAAATAAAGTTTGCCAGAAATTGATTTTTCATGCTTTTCTCCCTCCTAAAAATTTAGGAAGGATTATTTCTCCCTCCTAAAAATTTAGGAAGGATTATACTTTTCCCTTCTTTTCCATTGTCAGTTTCGATCAGCTTTCCTTGGGAAACTATTCGTGACAAACATACGCTACAGTATACAGTTCTATTATACGTTCGTATACGCCGATATTAAACGAACCAATCTTTGCAATAATACCAAATCGATCAATTTTAAAAAGCGCTTCCGTAGATCGTGCTTTCATGAATCGTACTTCGTGGATCGTGCTTCCGTGAATCGTTCTTTCGTGGATCGTGCTTCCGCGGATCGTGCTTTCGTGGATCGTCCTTCCGTGGATCATGTTTTCGTGGATCCTACTTCCGTGGATCGTGCTTCTGTGAACTGTACCGGAACTTTCATTCATCCCGGGAAAATATTACCACTGACCCTGGTACGCACCAAAGTATTAATTACATCGTTCGATGGTACACATCTTTAGCCGTGATCATCTATTTCTATATCGGCAATTATTAGCAATGACGGCTTTTATTGTATCCCATCCCTTTGATTCAGTCCTTGATAACTCTTTATCAAAAAACGTTTTTTTAACCTGACTCCTTACGTTAGGTTTGTTGATAACACCTGGAAAAACAATGTTTGAAGCTCCTCTGAATTTTGCTGATACACTGTTAAAAAATATAATAAAAAATCTGGAAGTTTTTAACCCATATATTTTATTAGGGTTTTTTCTATATATAAATGTGAAAAATTTTCCATAAGCTATGTAAACTCTTTCAAAAATTACGGGAAAAATTCTATATTTATAGAAGGATTCCCATAACATATGGAAAATGTACCAAATCTATTACTGGAAAAATTCCACACAGAATATGGGTTAAAAACTTCCAATACTTTTATGGGAATTTTCTAACTTTTTTTAATAGTGTATTGATGAAAAACTTAGATATGCTTAAGGCCCATTAAAATTAACGAAAATGAAATCGTTTGATAAATGTATATTGAAAAAAACTATAAACAATTTAAAAATTTTTTTCAGAAAATAACTTCTTTATATGTTTTTTTAGAGAAAAATGTTTTCAAAACGTATTGGAAGCCATTACTTCAAGTCGAAAAAATTACAACTTTTAATATCTTAATACACATTATGTGTTTATTGGCCAGTTCACGTGGATTTCGAATTCAAAATTTGCATATTATTTATTAAGTTTTCCTTACATTCTAGATTAAAAAATATTATGTGCGTATGTTTCGTTTTTCGTTTGTGAGGTTTATTTTTGAAATTACTATTTTTCGAAAATTTGAAGCTTAAAGAATTACTTCATGTTTGAGCATTACTAATCGAAATCCATGAATGGTATAGAAAACTCGTCAAGTAACAAAAGACAAAATTTTACGCTCACTTTTCGATGTTGAAGACATTTTATATAATAGAAAAACAATTTATTACTATAATTTTGCAATTGAATGACAAAAAGTGAAATTTCATAACAATAACTTTGGCAATCGACAAAGTTACAATTCGACAAAACCCATTTTAATATACATTTATACTTTCCGTTTATACTGTTTCCACTGGTTTGCAGGCCGGCTCAAAACGAAAAATTGATCACATCATCTCAAAATAAAAAGATACTCAATCATTTGATATCCTTATTTCACTGAGAGAAATGCATGTATAATCCACCCATATTAATCGTTGATTTTCGCCTACCCATATCTATGGGTGCTGCACCCATATTTATGGAAAAAGCCTCTATTTATATGGGTGGTCACTCCATAAATTTGGGTAAAGCACAAAAATTATGGGTTCAGCACCCACATATAAATGGGTACGCGAAAATCAACGATTAATATGGGTGGATTATACATGCATTTCTCTCAGTGTTCGATCAAGAATTTGTGCAGTTTTTGATTTTACTACTATTCGAAATTTGATTCTAGAATATATTAGCAACAAAACATCGTTCAAAGTATCCGAAATATCACAGTGTATTTCAGTTTGTAATTTTCTATTTTAAAATCTGCATTTTTCAAAATTTATCGAGTACTATAAAAGAAGAATTTCGATACACAAATCATGATCTTTTTTGAAGTCCGTAGTTGGCTACATATCTTTTACATATTTTTCATATTACAGTACATATTCTTCGCGGTGAATTTCACGATCACTTAAGAAATATAAAGTTGATTTATACTTGCTAGGACGGATATTCGAATTCAAAAATTGATTATTTACACTTTTAAAGTGGTATCAAATATTTCCTCTAAATTTCTTAATTGAGAAAATATGTAACTATGAATTATAATAGTCACATTTTCAAGTATTACATTTGGTTATATGCAATTATTATCTATTCTAAAGACTCATAAGAAATTCATCAAATCTGAATGTAGCGTATCATAAATAGACATATTGATTTCATGTGGATCAAGCTAAATCCCCGCTCAAGTTATTAAAAAAAAAATTATATGCAAATTCTGTGCTACTTATTTGCTTTTGTGCCAAAATGAAAAATGATGTGTTCTTTTTAAAACCACTTTTTAAACAATTTCAAAGTGGAAGTGTAGCTTGACGTTGAGCCACACGCCCAATCCGTAAAGCTACTAGGAAAGAGTGAGAGGTATCTCATTCCACAAAATAATTGCGTGCTAACTATGTGCTTTATGAAAATATTGAAGAGCTAAACATTAACAATATTACTGAAAATTGGAACATTACGATATCGCGCAATAGAACCTCTACGCGGTGGATCTGCACTCGCAACCGCAAGAAAAAAATTTCAAATTTCTTTCAATCGTACATAGTATTAACTATAGTTAAGTACTCGTCAGAAGCAAATGATGAACAGCAATTCAAAATGATATGCTCCGATTCTTCTACATGTTCCATGACGACTGCGCTGGTGCATATCGTATTCACGTACTACTTCCTAAAATTAGTAATTTTTTCGAAAATCATAAATTCTAACGATTGCATAATCCAGTGCTCGTTCCGAGTTCTCCATATTTTACAAACCAAGAGCTTAAATGCATGTCGAATTTACGTACTCATTCCCTTCAATTGATAATTTTTCCAAAATTTCGGATTTCTTTCAATTCTACAATTAAGTACTCATTACAAACCATGTGCTCCGAGTTTTACATATTTTGCATTCCGAAAGCGTCGGTGTATTTCAAACTCACGTACTGATTTCCCACAATTTGTTAGATTTTATATTTTACATTTTAAAAGTTGATAAGTGTGTTTAGTTACGTGTGTTTGGAAAACTGAAGGCTTGATTGTTCCACTTTTTAACTGTAATCAATTTTCGTATAATACCTGTCAAAGTTAAGATTTCAGACAAACATAAGAAAATTATAAGAAATTAAAAAAAAGTGAAACATATTTTTTTCCAAAAAATATTTTCGCTCCAAATTTGCAATCTAAAGAATTGATTTCCGTAAATTTCTAAATTTCTAAATGATCATAAAAGCTACAACTCACGGAGAACTATAGAATTCTCTAATGGCAAAAAACTTTCCTCAAATAAAAAATATTATATTCACATGTGCAACGGTAAAATCTGTAACTGAAATGATAAATTTTGAAATTTGAAAAAAATTTGATATAAAGAATGGAGAATTTGCAGATGAGCATTAAACATGTTGCATGTTTTAAAAATTTTCATATGGGAAATATGCATTTCTGGAAAATCGTATCTGGAATTTATTCCGGTGTGTGTCCCTGTATATTTTTAATAATTTCGTACCACAAGACGAGGGGCTACTTTGATTACTGAGGTACACACTCTATTATTTGCAAAGCACTCTGCAGAAAGCACCATACTTTACTTAGAAAATATATGCGAAATTTGAAACTTCGAAAAATTTTTAACAAAATTTTGAAAAAAAATTTTTAGGAATACTATATGTATTTCGTGCTCGGGAGCTATAACTGATTGTCGATAGCTCATGAGCGCGAACGATATTTTTCATCACGATAGCCGCATAATCACGTCATAATGTCAGTTTTGTGGTTAGAGTGATAAAAAAAAAATTTTTTTCAAATTCTCCAAAAAATTTTGTTTTAATTTTTTCGAATCTCTTGTCCATAATAGAAATTTTTTTAAAAATTTTTTTATAAAAATTTTGTGAAAAATATTTTAAATTTTAAAACTGTGCACATGTTTACAAGTATAGTATGTTGCTTTCTGCAAAATTCAAGTCAAATTGCATATTATTAACACGTGCAACTAGTCAACCGAAGTTTCAAACAAGAAGGAATTATATACGTACATTAGGGTAGTCCATATAATGGGTTTGATCGAATTTGAACTGTGCCGCCCCCTAAAGGAGTTATAAACAATTCACAAAAAATCTCTAAAATTTTCAAATTTTTTATCGAACCTCAATCCGTACCTCAAGAGCTCTACTTTTTCTCATTTCAATGACATTGCATTTTGATTTCATCACTGTTAATAATTTTGAATAATCAAAATAGCGATTTTTCTGGATGATTTCTAGTTTTTCGTCGAAATTAAACCAAAGATTTCAGTTTAAAGTCAATGTAATTTTTTTTTGAATAGCATTTGAAAATTTTGAGTATTGCAGATCAATTTTTGAACATTTACAAATCTTTCCCGACAAATTGTAACAATTATTAACAAATTAAGAAGATTCATAGAAATTGATACTTTCCTTAATCTATTGCTCTTTTCCATTACAAGATGAACAATATTAGCAATAAATTATCAAGTCAGTAGAAATATTGATCGTCAGGCAACTTAAAAATCAGGAAAATGACATTTTTTAGTATTTTCAGTATCTACAGCAGTCATGGAGAACATGGACTGGATGGAGGGCAGTGACGAAGAGAATGGCGCTCAAAGTGCGATTGAGGAATCCAGTAGCGAGGATGAAGCGATTCCAAATGACAGTTCTTCAGAAGAAGGAATTGAGGAAGTAATAGAGGTAGATCGGCGTGATCAGCCATTCTACGACTGCAACATAGGCGAAGCAGCATTGAACGCCTGAGTTGGTGAGTTCATTGCTCGTGATCAATTCCTTGTGAAGCTTGCTCAACAACTTAACGCTAAGACTACCTACAAATTATTAATTTCTGATTTGCGTTGGTTAAAAATTTCATTTCCGCATTGAAATCTTCCAATGACCAAGAAGAGTCTTTGGAAGCTTCTTGGCCGGAATGAAGCCAATTTAGAATACGGTTTATTTTGTTGTTCTTGCTGGGAACAAATTGGCGAGGGTGGTAAGAAGCTAACCCGAAATTGCCAATGTGGAGATTGTGGACCTGATGGTGAGAATAAGGCATTAGGTACGCTCATTTACATTGGGTTGTTTGCGCAATTACGCGAATTTTTAATGAAACCGAATATTCTCACCTCTCTGCGGTATCGATTCAATCAAGAAAAATTAAACGAAGATACCGTGGAAGACGTATATGACGGTATTTCTTATAAAAGGTTGTGCGAACCCGGAAATTTCCTGTCCAATCCCTATAACTTCTCCTTTACCCTGTGGACCGATGGCGTCCAACTCGCAAAATCATCAGGCGCCTCAACATACCCCGTTTTCCTCTCTATAAACGAGCTGTCGCCTCACGCGCGTAAGAGGCACATGCTCATGCCGTGCATTTGGGTTGGCCCGACCAGTCCGGTGATGGCGTTTTTGTTCGAGCCACTTACCAGATACTTGGAAAGGTTATATGTTGAAGGAATTACGTGGCGACCCGATTGGGGGGAGGAAATTATCAGCCGGTTCATCACGACATGCTTGTCGGCTGATTCGATGTGCCGGTGTGAAATTATGCACATGAAGCGATTCAACGGAGAGTACGGGTGCACCTTCTGCTACGCTCGTGGAGAGGCTTTCGGGACCGCAGGTCTCCAGCGAATTTACAGGGTGCACGAAGAGGCGAGGCTGCGAACGGACGAAGAGCTTCGGGGTGACATGACGAGGGCAGCCGAAACCGAAGAGCGCAGCGTGGAGTCCTCGGCGTGTCGCCGCTGTTGAATGTTCCCGGGTTCGACCTTGCCCAAGGGCAAATTGTCGACAGCTCCCACAACCTGTGGCCAGGGCTAGCGAAAAGGTATTTCGACATGATTATGTCGACTATCAAGAATGTGAACAATGACCCCAACTTTCGCCAACCTGAGTACTACGTGGGAAGTACTCAGACTAAAAAGAGAATCAGCCGAAAATTAAAGAATATCAAGCCCCCGAACAGAGTGTCGCGCCGTCCCCGTGAAGTTGAAAAAGCAGCAATGTGGAAGTCCTCGGAGTCGCGGAATTGGCTACTCTATTACGCCGTTCCTTCTTTGGATGGGATTCTGCCAGATGGCCATCAGAGTTATCTGGCATGCCTGTCGGAGGCGGCGTATTTATTGAATCAATCAGCCATTTCCGAGAGGGAACTGAATCATGCGGAAGTGTTGCTGGCCCGATTCAGTTCATACATTGCTGGATTGGGACGTGACAGCGAGTTAATGTACAATTTGCACCTCCTCAAACACGTCACAGCATCGGTTCGTCACTGGGGACCATTGTGGGTTCATTCCGGCTTCCAGTTTGAATCGAGGAATGGGAAAATTACGCGGTTTGTAACGAGCTCAAACGACAGAGCGTATCAAATAGCTCACAGATACCTCTTGAACAAATATCTGGACAGCGTTTGTGATGATCAAAGAGTTGCGCCGCAAGCGCGGGAAGAAATCTGGAGAAACATGAGAATTGGGCTCTGGAACATCCCGCCACCCGAAAGCACTGGTCGGAGTTTTTGCTCTTTGGGAAAATCGGAAAATCGTCCGGCAACAATAGAAGAAACAGAAATCTTACGAAACGCTGGCTACCCCATCGACCCGCAGTCAGAATTGGCAGTTTTTCGAAAAGCGTTGATCCATGGTGTGGAGTTTCGGAAGCGCGACAATGGAGTCAGACAATTTACCAACTTCATCGCTTTCACAAAAAGAGGATTTTACATTGTCGATTGGATAATTTCGTTCAACAGCGGACAACGTCAAATTTATGGAATATTGGGATATCGAATGCACCTTTCACAGCAACAACGATTACGCTTGACTTACATGAAACCCTTCACTCCAACAAACGAAACATGTTTCATCGTTTTCAACATCATAGCGCCTGCTTTCATCGTCGAATCTGCTCACGGAACTCCTCACGTTGTTCCATTAGAAACTGTTGGGAAACTGATTAATGTGATTTTTACGATTTTTCATGTAACATTCTTGTAGACCAAGTCAAAATATAAAATTAAAAATTCACAAACTATACTTAAAATCATCATTACCTTTACATAAAACATTGTTTGGCACAGCCTACTAATGCGTACATAAATACAGTGCTAAAAAAATGTTTATCAGTCTGTACACATTTTTTATTATTTATACTAAATTACAGTTTCACCTTTCAAAATTTTTGTACACTTAATAATACAATTTTTTCCTGCTTACTGAACATTTTCGTTGGCTCAATATTTTCCAAAACACTCAATAGGCTCTACTAAACAACTCATCACTTTTTTATTTTAACTAAATATTCATGAAGTACAGGAGCGCAGTCAGAAAAAATTCCCTAACGGTTTTTAAAAAACAATTTATTTTCTTTGAGATTCAAAAGTTTTTATTTTTGACGACTTATTTTCAACAGTAAAGCTTATAAGTTTTATTTGAATTTATGCATTTTGAAATGATTCAACTTTGAGATTTAAAGGTGAAACATCTTTCACGTTTGTGCTGTTTCATTCAAATATTTCAATGATCGATTTTCATTTTCGATGTTTCCAGGCCACACGTAAAAATTATAGGGCTTTCACGTTATTAAATAAGGAGTTTCGTATTTCATTCAATTTTCGGAATAAATGTAAAAGTTACATATTGCTTACATATTGGTTATTCTCGAAACGACTCATGTATAGTACATTTCAAAGAATAGAAAATTTCATTTTCATATACAATCAAATTTTTTGATAATTTCAGTTTGATTCTTTTTTTTTCATGAATTAAAAATTATAACACAACAGCATTTCATTCTGGAAGTTTTTTAATTTAATTATTTTCTTATGGTCGACTCTTGATGATTTTTAATGAAATTTTACACATCCGAATTTTCATTGTTTATCATCTTATAATTCGACATTTTTAAACAACACAATTTTTAGAATTCGAAGTTATGACTGCTCACATTTCACGCTTGCCTTTTTTTTCGTGGCGTTTAATTTGCGTGATTTTCAGGTCACTGATATACAGATAATTTTTATTTTTGAATCACTGAGATTAGGAATCCCGAGTATCGTTTTATATTGAGAATTTTTAACGAAGTGGTTAAATTGAATTCATTTTATTTTGAAATTCTCTAATATTGAAAAGATGAAAATTTTCTTCTTCCACATTCACAAACTTACAAATATTTTCAAATCGTTTTTTACACATGAGACGAAACAGTATTTTATGCTAAAAATATGCTACATCTACTTATAAAAAATTCTCATTTTTTAGTGATTCACTATTAACAACTTAATTTCAACTAAGAAATAAAATTGCGAATTCCCCATTCTTCTTATTTTAAAGCCTTATAATTCCTTGCATTCGAAATTCGTAGAATTCGAAGTATTAACTTCCAACCATTAATTTTTTCCATATCCATTCGTATATTTTGATGACAAAATTCAATTTAATTGATTTTCACGTAACTAATTTAAAAAAAAAAAAATTCTAATCTCTAAGATATTGATATTGAGACCTAAAATTTGTTCAACTTCTGAAATTTATCCCTCAGAGACGTGTCAAGTCACGAGGTGAGTTCTAAGAAACTTGCTGATATCAAATTTATTTAATTTTTACGTTCGGAATATATTCTTGCGAATTTCGAAATGTAAAAAAATTTATTTTCATCAATAATAACTTTTAATACATTCAGACTTTTTTCGAAACGATGTTATCGCAACATTATTTTGTTTATAAAATGTGCTGAATTAAGTTTTGAAAAATTTCTCCTGTTTCAAAAATCAACTTATGAGGGCTTGGAATGAAACTATACAAGTACGAATCTTTTATCTTCAAAACATTGTAAATTTTGAAAAAATTTGAACTTCGTACAATTTTTAGATTTGCCTACCTCCATTCAAAATTCTTAACTTTTAATCCAATTCTTCAATTACTGGATTTGTTTCACGTAATTTTCAGCTCACTGATTTACAGACTATTATTTTTTCAAATTATTGAAAGGAAAAATGCCAAATTTTGTTCGATTTTTGGAATCAATACGAATTTATTATTTGATTTATTAAAAATGTGTAATCTTGTGAATCGTAAAGTTCATAAAACATTATTTTCATCATTCGTGAATGTTGGAACATTCTTTCGATTCCACTCAATCTGTTCCTAAAATAATAAAAAGCTAGAGAATATTATTCATTCCACTCAATCTGTTCCTAAAATAATAAAAAGCTAGAGAATCTTATTCCGGAAATATGCTCCATAAACCCTCTTGGCCTGCGATTTACGTTCGTCAACGCTCCAAACGTTGGTGAACGTTGACGAACGTAGATCAAGTTTTTCATCAATTCTCCGTCAAAAAATAAAGTAGAAAAAGATGTTATAGGTCATTTGGGGTCGCTCTGTAACTAAATCATGCAAAGAATATTAAAAAATGTGAAAATAATAAATTAATATGACAATACGGAAAGTCACGAGGATCAGGAGCCGTGTGGTAACAAACGTACTGACACGTTCGAACAAAACTCGTGACTTCCCGTATTGTCATATTAATTAATTATTTTCACATTTTTTAATATTTTTTGCATGATTTAGTTACAGAGCGACCCCAAATGACCTATAACATTATTTTCTACTTTATTTTTTGACGGAGAATTGATGAAAAACTTGATCTACGTTCGTCAACGTTCACCAACGTTCACCAACGTTCGGAGCGTTGACGAACGTAAATCGCAGGCCAAGAGGGAAGTTAAAAAAATTCTAATTGAATTAAAAGTCAACTTTCTAAAATGTACATTGAACCTTATAAGCACAAATTCTTCATTTTTCTCATCTGATCATTCTTTTTTCCACAACTTTATTTACAATTCGAAGAACTCAAAGTTCCATTTTCCTCAATCCACTTAACAAGATGTAATAGAAAATGTACATTTAACAGTACGATTCAAAAATAAAAATTTTCTAGCTCTTTTGTAAGTTACACAAAATTTTCATTTCAGCTTAACTCAGATTTTGGCTACTTCAGAAAAAATGTTTATTCGTCAAAAATTGCAATTTCAAAGTAATTCACTCTAAAAAATTACATACGATTCTCAATTTCAAATTAAAGACTTCTTTTCACTTCAGTGTGTACATTTTTGATAATTTTGACTCATTTTCTTTGAATAGTCATGAACTTGAGCCTAACCTAACCTAACCTAACTTAACTTACGAAAGGGATTGGCACCCAATGTAAATGAGCGTTATATGATAGATTTTTATAAACAAAGAAAGTTTGGAAATTACATATGTTTCCATTGTCACATAGCTGACATGAAGGTTTAGTCATTCCAGGCACTTAGAATCCTCAGACAGCTCTAATAGAACATTTTTGTTATTTTAAAGTCATTACAATACATTATCAAATTTTTTATTTCTTGTAAACCTGTGGACAGAGCCGTAGCAACTTCTTTTGGGACCATAGGCTAATGAATTTATCGCCCCCCCCCCTCCCTTTCAAAAGTACAAATTCCGTCGGTTAAATTTCAAAATTTTTCACAAACACTTATATGAAAAAACACAATGTTCGCGAATGAAATGTTTTGTTTAAATGATTATTAGATTTTTCGAGACTTGATTGTTCTTTTGTAATTTTTGTGTAATTTTTACAGGTTTCCAATTATTCTATGTAGCATACATATATGTATGATATATATGTGACGTGCCACGAGAAAAAGGGACTAACGAGCATGTATCGTTGCTGACAAGTTTCGTTAACATAAGAAATAAAAAACTTGTTTTTGTCACACAGTATATGGTCTGGTAATGATAACAAACAAAATGTTGTTTATATGTTACGAAAATTTGGAATACTCTGAAATATCTCGAGACACCTAAAATACAAAATCGAAAAAGTGTATGTATACATATGTGACGCAATCTGAGAAAAGGGAACTTAGCGTGCTGATCGTTTAGGTACATTTTCTGCCTCAAAAGCATTAGAAAGTAAGCCCAAACAATTTGGACGCTTAGGTCCCTTTTCTCAGATCGCGTCACATATGTTGCAAATGAACTAACCTGAATAATGTAAAAAATCCGTAACTTGAAAAGCTGCACAGCATCCAACGGAAACACACAAGCTGCAGAGCGTCCAACGGCAATACACAAAGTCCAACGTAAATGATTTTCTATCACAAACACGAAACTTCGTAACACGCGATATGACAACTGAGGACAACCGAGCCTACCGAAGCTTGAGAAGAGACTGAAGATGAACTCTTGAAAAGGAGTTCATTCGTTTCTAATTCGTTCAGAAAATCTTTCGGCTATGTTATTTGCAAATTCGTTTCGCCCAAAATGCTACTATTGTATTCAAATTCTTGAAACATCAAACAACTTTCCGTATTCTTCAACACCAGATGGTCTATGATTTATTTGAAAACAGTCATGAAGAATTACGATCGCAACCCAGAAAATTGTTTTATCTTGTGAAGGAAAGACAACCTAAATTTCGAGCCATCTGGGTTTACGGGAATCGGGATTGAAAAAATGTCCCTTCTCCGAAAAGGCTCAAGCCTAGAAATCGCTCGGAATCCCGAAGAAATTCTGCGGCCCTGAAAAGTTTTTGAATCCCAAGTTTCTTGGAACACGTTTAATTTCGGGAAAATTTTCGGGGATAAAGAATGTAAAGTATCAATCTAAGTTTTTGATTTGCAAAACTAAAAAAATTGGTGTTGACCTTTTGCCTTATATAATGAGGTTGTCCTTTAAAGACGTGCGTAACATAGGGGTGGAAGGCGAGTCATGAAACCGGACATATGTGGATTTCGACATATGCTAAATACGAAGATATGCGTACATAGGGGGGTGGAGGGTAAGGATAAAAAATACCCTAAAATTTGCAAAATTCGGTTATGTATGACCCCTTACATATTTAAGGTTTCAGTAACATAGAAAGTGCATGAGATCTAGAGTTTTCAGAAAGCTTGGTTATCGAGAGCAAACAGAAAACACTCTCTATCGAAAGGAAAGGAATTTCCAAGTATAAACTTAATGTCGACTAAGCCTAATGAGAAAAAAAGTTATGTACCATTATCATAGAATTAAAATTGATCGAAAGTTGGTGAAAGGTTATTCAAAAAATCATACATGAGAATTTCCCATACATGGAATTGGTTCAAACATAACAGGGTAAATTGTCTAAAAGGAAAACTGCAAATGTTTTTATAAAGTTGAGCGAAAAGAGGATTTTGGCAACAAAAACCACATAGGACAGTCAAAAATATTTGATGGATATTACTAAAAAATGTCTGTTGAATGTTCCAAAATCAGAACTGACCAGTACACACATATTGAATAATAGTCACAGCATGATCTAGAAAAACGTTCAAATTTTCGAATAACAGTAAAATTATGAAAAAAAGATAGTCACAGAAATGATTATAATAAAGCAAGAGAGAAATGACGCTTTAAATAGACAAAAAGTCATAGAGAATCTAGATATCACTGCCAAAAATAATTGCAAATTTTTTATACTTGTTTAAGGAAACTTCACATATGCATGGAAAATTTCTTATGCTGATATGTCACTTTTCCAATACTTCTAAAAAAAATTCCACACATGTTTGAGAAAATTCCTATGTGAGTATGGAAATTCTATACAAAAGTATGAGACATTTCTGATTTGTGTATAGGACCATCATTTTCAAAAATGTATGAGAAGTTTTTTTTTACAGTGTGAGTTCGCATGTTGTCCGCTTTTTGTGCGACGCAGCATTGCTACATGTATATCTGGGTGAGTGCGATTGATGTACTTCAAATCATATTAAATATTATATGTACGAAGAAACAACATTGCGATGCGATGTGCATGTTGTTTACAAGTAAACATGACGCGAGTCAACTAATTATTCGAAAATGTAATAACTTGAAAATTGTAACTGAACGGTGTAACCCATGAAATCAACTATAAGCAAACTTTTCTAAGACTTGATTCAGTCCGATTGAATAGCTACATGTAACAGTTTTCTCTGTGCGGGCACGGCAATGCTATATTTTTTCAGTTATACGGGCGACTACTTAACACCTGTTTTATTTTATTTTTAAACTTATATCGTTGTGCCCCTTATTTTGAAACTGCGGAATAAATAACGTTATTCCTTTATCATTTGTAGAATATTATATACAAGTAGCTGATTTATGTACAAATCGCTACTGATTCGTTAAATTTTTCTTCTATAATGGCACTGATAAATAATTATTCTTTTCATGTTTTAACAGTCAGGATGCTCAAATAATGAATCCTAAAAAAATTACCTACATTCAAAATGTCGATGAGTTTTTCAGATTCAAGATTAGAGAGGATAAAAAAATGATACTATAAATGGAAATGCATATTCTTTATAAAAAAACCTTGAGTGGTATGCGAAATTGAAAAAAGTATATATAATCTATTGATTTTTACTTTTTGAAATTTGTAGCGTTTAACGGTATTATATACAAATTTCATAATAAATGAATAATAAAATCACTGCAAGTTTGATAATTTTTTTAGCAGCTGTCCCGTTTCTTAGGACGATGTTCGTTTCGAGATTTAAAAATGAATAATACTCGTTGCATTTTTAAATATTACGAAAATAGTCCGTGAATGAATTTCAGTAAGTTGAAAGTAATACGGTAGAGAAATTGTAAGAAACAGTTGTTGGAGGTATGTAGAAAACACGAAAAAATTTGTATACGCAGCAAGCGTGTTCGGAGCCAGTTACGCCACTTTCAAAATGATTGTTACGTGGCTCATAACCAACTACTGAATACGTAAGCACTACTGAGAGACGTGTAATTAGTTCCGAAAAGCGCCACTAAATAATGCACTTCGCGCGTTATTCACTAAGAAACTCGCGGCCTCCGGCCGCGAGATTTCCCGAATCGCGTTGCCAACAAATCCTCCCGTAATGGCATCCATTACACTACTTGTCATGTTATGTACTATTATTTAACAGATGTGTATAATTAAGTATGGAGATCAAAAACTTGAAATCAAAAATATATACATATATTAGAAATATATGTATTAGAAATGTGTTCGCTCAACACGTTGGTTTTCTCAGATGGAAATCTACATGATGAGAAAAAACTGATTAAAATACAAATATTTGTTTGAGTATAATATCGTTTACATGAAAGATACAGTGAAGAAGTCATTGTTGATTGAGCGTAGAAGGGGAAGGACTTTCTTTCCGTATTTCTCTCCTCCCCGTTAGCGATGTGCGGCACTATTGTAAGTATACAGAGATGGGCGGGATGAAGGTCTCGTTACTAGAGATAGTCTTAAAAACTGTGCAGCAAGCTCAGATGGGCTTCTGGGTTGGTCTCATGCGGCCCACGAAAAAAAGTCCGATATAGCATGATTTAGGGCATCACTGGGCGTCACTAATAAAAGAGGAAGGGGCGTAGCGACGAAAGAAAGGTCGGTGGACAATACCTGCACGCCGAAACCAAGCAGGCTTGAAAAAATTGTATGTACCACTTTTGGTGCGTAACCCACTGTATCGTAAAAATTCTAAATTTTCTGAGAAATCGGGAATAGAAAAGTATGAAGAGCAAGTAAGAAGGCAAGTAATGTCTATATGAACTTTGTGTTTAAATTTAATAACATATTGACACAAAATTTACATACTTGTAAGCAGCCAACGCAAACTGTTCATACAGTGACCGTGCATAAAGTTTACGATAATTTTTAAACATACTTTAAAACATTGATGCTTCATGTACGAAAGGATTGGCCGTATGATAACTTTGAAGCAAATGTCGATTGAACATAACACATATTAAATTGCAAACAAACTATTTATTCGTGGTAGAGTTTTTATTAATACGCTAATAATTACGCTAATAAAAAAATGAAAAAAAAATTACAAGTTTTGTTACCAAGTAGACATTTTTTAATTGTGCATGATTGTAAAAATCACGTGCTTGAAATAAAATTCACGCGAAAAATTTTTTTTGCAAGTTATAAAAAATTGATCTTTCGTGTAGCTCAATTTTTTTCTCAGCGACTACACTGAGAGAAATGTATGTATAATCCACCCATATTAATTGGCGATTTTCGCCTACATTGTTAAAAAAAATTTCGTAAATTTCCCATAAAAGTATTGGAAGTTTTTAACCCATATTCTGTATGGGAGTTTTCCCATGAATGAATCTGGAAAATTTTCCATACGCTATGGGAATTCTTCCATAAATATGGAAATTTTTCTATAATTTGTGGAAGAATTACCATAGCCTATGGAAAAATTACCAGGTCCATTTATGGGAAAAATCCCATTCAGAATATGGGTTAAAAACTCGCAATAATTGTATAGGAAATTTACCAAATTTTTTTCAACAGTGTACCCATATACATATGGGACCTAAACCTATATTATATGGGTCTTGAACCCATATTTTTTGTGCTTCACCCAAATTTCTTGAGTAAACACCCATATGAATAGAGGATTTTCTCATTAATATGGGCGCAGCACCCATAGATATGGGTAGGCGAAAACCGCCAATTAATATGGGTTGATTATACATACATCTCTCTCAGTGTACTTATTTGATTCGTAAAATGTTTGTAGCATTTTCTTCGACTTTCAATCAAGTTCTTCACTTAATTTTTTTGCTAATAACTAAATGTCAGGATACATTAGTTAACAACAATTGTTGCTGGAAAATTATGTATTTGAAAAATATTATCTCAACGTCAGTTCCAACAGTTGAGGATTCATTTCAATGCTTATTCATATGGTTCAAAGTAAAATATGTAGCATTATAAAAAAAATTGGCACACATAAATTAACGACGTTTAACAATAGCATTTTACGATAACTTCATCAAATTATGAGTGCCCATTTTTTTTTTGAACGCTATTTTACTTTTAACTACATGAAGTATTAAAATAAATCCTCAACTTTCGGAAATGACGTTGAGATAATATTTTTTAAATAATTTTTCAGCAACAATTGTTGTTAACTAATGTATCCTGACATTTATTTCATAGGAAAAAAATACAGTGAACAAGTAGTCGCTGAGAAAAAAATTGTTGAAAAAAAGATAGACAAAAGTTAAAAAACTATTGATAACTGGAAAAAAATGTTTTCCGTTAATTTTATGTCGAACACCTAATTTTCACAACAAACCCCTTCAAAAAATATATACTTGGTAAGAATATATATTCTTTTTTTTGAGCGGACTAGTTCGAAAAATTCTGACTCAATTAATTGAGCATTAATTATCTGTAGTCAAAATATGCTCGTTCAGGACTCCACGACTTCAAAATACTTTACCGCTAAAGTTTTTCATCGCAGAGGGAGTCACATTGTAATCGTATCTGTCTACTTACCTGCAGCGATTGCCTTCCAGTGGCTCGTTAAGTTCCAAACGGCGATCTGCCTTACCGCCACACGTCACACAGCACGGAATATGAAGCAGATTCATGATAAATAATATGTTAAAAATTTTGCTGTTGATTAATCAATTTTTCACACGTTATCACTTTCTAACATGATTTTAATCGGTTTCTATTTTTTCGTTTCAAGCAAAACCCGATACATGCATTACTTTCATATCCGTTGGAGCGGAGACTCGACAACAGTATGCAACACTCATTAATTGTTAATTAAAATGGATTTAGACCATTTTTTTTTGGTCTTAATTTTCTCAACAAGCATAATGTACACTATTTTTATGGAAAAATTCAATCAAGAATGTCATCAGCGGCTTTTATAGTCATCATGAGAACTTCCAACAGCACTCAACAGTGGACAACAGTGGTCAACGTTGGCCAACGTTCACCAACGTTGGGACGGGACCGCGAGGGTTACGGAGGGATCAACTTAAACCTGAACCTCGGTCTGCGACGTGATTTCCCCTGGCGCTCCACCATCGCGGACGTATCGAAACCAATAATAGGGGCGGACTTGCTCAAACATTATGGGCTTTTCGTTGACATACGAAACCGGCGCCTAATCGACACCAACACTTTATTAATCACGCCTGCCATACCTGCCGACAGCTGCACCGTACCGCAAATAAAAGTTCTGTGCGCGGGTGAGTCACGTTATCATCAGCTCCTGCAAAAATACCCTGGGTTAACACGACCCAGCGGGATACCCAACGAAATCAAACACAGCACAGTTCATCATATTCACACAACACCCGGGCAACCCGTCTCCTGCAAACCACGAAGACCCGCCCCCAATAATTATAAATTTTCCAAAAAGGAATTCGAAACAATGGTCAAAATGGGCATCGCACGATCCTCGGACAGTAGCTGGTCCTCGGCACTTCACCTGGCACCGAAAAAAGACGATGAATGGCGACCGTGCGGCGATTACAGGGCTCTAAACGCACGCACCATCCCTGACCGCTACCCAGTGCCACACATAGAGGATTTTTCTCAAGGCCTCGCGAACAAGAAAATTTTCTCAATAATCGACCTAGTACGCGCATATCATCATATTCCTGTAGCCGAAAACGACATTGAAAAAACCGCAATAACGACTCCCTTCGGACTATTCGAATTCCTGCTCATGAGTTTTGGACTCCGCAACGCAGCGCGGACCTTCCAACGTTTCCTCGACGAAGTTCTCCGGAGCCTCGACTTCGCCTACGCATACGTAGACGACATAATAATCGCATCCGAAAACGAGGACGAACATGAGGATCATCTCCGCCAGGTGTTCGAAAGACTAGAAAAATACGGCCTCATAATTAACGCAACAAAAAGCGTTTTCGGGACACACGAAATCGAATTCCTCGGGTACCAGGTTAACGCCGCCGGAGTCAAGCCACCAGCATCGAAAGTCAAAAGGATCCTAAATTACGAGAAACCGAAATCAATCAAGGCGTTACGCAGGTTTCTTGGGACGATAAATTTCTACTGACGATTTATCCCCAGAGCCGCCGAAATCCAGTCACTGCTACACGAATCCCTGCGCGGCAACGACGCCCGTGGGAATAAGCCGATTTTATGGACACTCGACGGAGACCTTCGAAAAAAGACAGGCCTTCGAAAAATGCAAGCGCGCCCTCGCCGATGCGACTCTTCTGGCTCACCCAGACTCGACACTCCACCTGGGACTTTTTACCGACGCCTCTAACCTGACCATCGGCGCGGTACTTCAACAATACACTATCCAAGGATAGCAACCGCTCGCATTCTTTTCCTGGAAATTATGCCCCGCACAAACCGGTTACAGCGCATTCGACCGAGAGCTACTCGCAATCTACAAATCAATCCGTCAATTTCGCCATATGCTTGAAGGACGGAATTTTACCATCTTTACTGATCAAAAACCTCTCACTTTCGCCTTTCGTCAAAAACCAGAAAAATGCTCGCCTCGCCAATTTCGACACCTAGATTACATCGCACAGTTCACAACTGATATACGCCACATTTCTGGAAAAGACAACGTAGTCGCCGACGCCATGTCCCGCATCGACGCCATCTCCGAAGGAATCAACTACGATGACCTCGCATCATCTCAAGAAAACGACGAAGAACTTCAGCATTTTCTCAAACCGAATGAGCCACTACAAATCAAGCAAGTACTTATTCCAGGATCAACGAAAATGATTTACTGCGACCTGTCAACAAGAAGAGCGCGCCCGTTCGTGACACAGCCTTTCCGCAGGCAGGTTTTCCGGTCCCTTCACGGATTATCACACCCCGGTGCACGCGCCACGACGAAACTAATTACGGAGCGTTTTGTTTGGCCATCAATTAATAAAGAATGCAAAACATGGACCAAGGAATGCGTCACTTGTCAAAGGAGCAAGATCCATCGCCACACGCACGCGCCCTTAGGGAATTTCGAACTCGCCAGCTCCCGTTTGGAGCATATCAACGTTGACATCGTGGGACCATTACCTCATTGCCAGGGATTTCGCTACCTGCTAACATGCATCGACCGGTTCTCCCGCTGGCCCGAGGCTTTTCCAATGGAAAATATGACAGCCCACACAGTGGCAAAAACCATCTTCAACGGCTGGATCTCTCGATACGGCGTCCCACTGCGAATCACAACCGACCAAGGACGTCAATTTGAAGGCGATATTTTCAAATCCCTCTCCGATCTCATAGGCTCAAAACACTTACGAACTACGGCCCGACATCCAGAAGCTAACGGCCTTATCGAACGACTACACCGATAACTCAAATCATCATTAAGATGCCACGAAACCGAGGATTGGGTAGAACAACTTCCCGTCGTTCTCATGGGCATACGCGCGGTGTGGAAAGATGACCTAAAAACAACAGCGGCCGAGCTCGTTTTTGGAGAACCAATCCGGTTACCTGGGGAATTCCTCGCCGAACGCACATCCGCAAGATCGTACGATCCGACGCTATATGTTAACCGCCTTCGCCAACACTTCGCAAAACTCAATCCCAAGCCAACCTCGAACCCCAGTAATAGGCCAACCTTCGTTTTCGAGGACCTAGCCGCATCAACACACGTTTACATTTATCGCAACGCCCCGAAAGGACCCCTAGAGAACCCATATGAAGGCCCTTTTCCAGTCATCTCCCGGCACCCTCGACACTACGTCGTTCAAATACGTAATCGAGTGGTACCAGTTTCTGTCGACCGATTGAAACCCGCCTATACCGCCGTCGAAGAACCAGCTGACCAACAAGAAACTCCGATCCGACCGACGCAAGAGGTTGGCAACCCTCCTAACGCACCAGGAAGCCCGGACCAAGAGAGCCCGACGACACGTTCCGGAAGAAGAGTCAGATTTACCCAGCGATATCAAGCGTAAACACGATCTGATATGTTTTTATTTTTTGTAAACTTCGTGAATTCATCACTAGCAAGGGGGTGATGTAGCGACGCATCAGAAATCAATTAACCATATATGGATGACTTTAAATTTCCTGTACGGGTTTCGAACATTCCAGAGTCTTCCACTCATTGTATCTCAGACTTTCTGGACTATTCCATTCGTTCTCTCATTTTCTCAATTCATTTGGAAAATTCCATTCTCGAAGTTTCGATGACTGGAAGTATAAATAAAGAGCAGGCCCCAAGGGCCAATCAGTTCAGTTCATTTCGAGACCCACGCGCGTACGATCATTAGTCAAACGTTTATCTCGGTCCTTGTCACGCGTTATAAAAACAAGTCGTCGTTGTAATCGGACTTACGCTTCTAAATAAAAGTACCTATTTTCGTGATTCGCCTACGACTTTTGTGGATAACCTTTCCCACATTTTTATAAAATATGTATTCTAAAAAACCCTTTATAAAATGCTTTTATAGAAACTTGATTAGGTAATTTTATAACAACATTATAAATGTCTCTGTAGCCTCATAAAACTGAAGGTGACCAAAATATAAGTAAAACTTTCATCAAATCGAACAAGTTTCATTACTCATGAACGAAAATTGTATGCTGTAATAAACGGTAGATGATTTTATTGTGGCCTCGGCTAGTAAACACATTGCAAATATAGAAAAAAAAAATCTCTGTTCAACTGGACGCGAACTCAGGTGCTCGAGATGAAGATGGCTGCCATTGAGCCACGCCGTTGTGGACACGTATGTAATGAATTTCCTTCCACCAAAATTTCAAGAAGTTACTATTGAAGTCGACAGCAGTCAAGATTCAGCAATATGAGTAAAAACAACTTCATAGTTCCCTCAGAGAGTTTTAAAAATCCAGGTATGCTTTATAAAAATTTTCCTCACATAATAGAGTTCTTTGAGGAAATGAGTCACATTTTATGAAATTCATTATTGAAATTTGCTAGGCTTTATAAAGATCAATAAGTTTCAAAAACTTGATTTTCAAAAAACTGCGAAATTTCGTTATGATCCAGAAATTTGATGAGGGATTTTATGAAAACTTTACAAAAACTCGAGTTACCAGGGTTGTCATTTTAACTTGTGAAAAATTCAGTACTTACATTTTCGACTTCTATCCGTAGTTTTTTAAGCAGAAAGCGCCGAATATATCCATATATTCATAAATATCCATATATCCATATATATCCATGTAAAAATTCACCTTCAAACAAATGATTGTCAAAAATGACTGTCAACAACTGCCAATTAATGAACAAAGTCGAGCAAACAGCAAGGAAAAAAATGCATTTTCGTCATGTCATTGTCATATGACTGACAATGATATATAGCGACAATCGATAGAGGTGGATAGCCCGGAAATTTAAAGGAAAAATAAGTTATACTTTTAGAATTCAGTAAATTTATCCTCGTAGAAATGTAAAGTGAATAATTCATATAAATAAACTAATGATAAAAATATCTTTAATATTAATTTTTAAAGTAAAAGTACTAAGTACAAAGAATTATTTTAAATAACTTTAGAAATCATTTGAGAATCCAGAATATAACTTTTAAAAATACACGAAATTTCTGTGAAAAATGCATGTAATGCTTATAGTACAAAAAAAGTACAAGAAAGTTATAAAGTTATAAAGTACAAGAAAGTCCCAATGGGGGGGGGTTTACCCCCCCCCCCCCCCTTGCGCACGGGCCTGATATGTAAGAAAAATAGTACATTTCGCAATTAGGGGAAAACTGAATTTCTCGAGAGGGTGTTAGTTATGTCCCGAGCCGAAGGCGAGGAATATATTCACCTGAGGGATAAATTTTTTTTTCTTTGATGCGAACGAATTTTTTGATCTTCACGGGAGAAAAAGCCGATTTTCGCTAAAAAAAGCCCTTATGCACAAGTTGAGCCTTGTCACTTGCGGCGCTGAAATGTCATCTGCCTCAGAAGGATCGTCAACATCAGATTCTTCGTTTTGTTCTTCTTCAAGCCTGAATCAAAATTTTTTCGTCAATTATTCAGTTGCAAGTTGCGGTGGCTTTCGAATATATTATAATAAATGAAGAGAGAAAAATTTTTGGCAGAATCGTTAGATAGATTTCGTTATTGCTATTAGAAAATTTTCGAGAATGAATAGTTGCAGATGTCATATTATAAATACTATAAATTGAAAACTTTTTATTAAAAAATACTATGGAGTAGATGCGTTTGTGATGACAATCCGATAAATTTGTAATTAATAATGTAGAATCGATTTTTTCAAAATTCATTGGTCATTCATTTGTAACCCTAATTATTCTCATTGAATTTATTATACAATTAGAGGATTAAAAATGGCCAGGAATAATAAAATCAATGTAATTATAGAGACGGATTGAACAAACGAAATGTAGATATTTTGAAATCAGAGAAGTTAGTTACACTCGTACCCTTCTATAACGAACCCCTCTATTACGAAACCTTTCTATAACGAACTATCTGAACTGAGCCTCTCTAGAACAAAGAAAAAGTGCTGTGCTCTATCCCTACTCCATGGCTCAGAAACAGGGGTGTTGAGCAGAAAACTTTTCACCTTACTTTGTCGAAATTACCGATTTCAAAATGTTAACATTCTATTGAATCATGTTTACTCGAAATTCAATAGTTACAAAGCGATCAAACAATGCGATTATTGCAATAATCCTAGTGTGCGTCATTTCAGTGTTACAAATCCATTTAATAATTTACAATTTAGGAAAATCCCTCATCCGAGATCACAAATCTTTTTTAATCAAAAATGTCTATATTTCATTAGTTGAGCCTATAACTATAACTATTACTAATCGATGTATTTTTCACTTTGTTACAACATTTTTACTTCCGCAATGACGAGTTTTCCGTGAAATACAGTGAATGATAATTTTCTTTATGCATGTATCCAGTTACAATTAGGCAATAATAGTTTGTTTCCTCGATGTTTAAACTCTTGTAAAATGACATTTTTAGATGCACATTAACTTATATAAATTCGGAAGCAAAAGACAGCGATTTTTATTCTGAATTTTTAGCTGCTCTCACGCGTTTTGGCTGTAACGCTACAAAAACTTCTACCGTCTAGTCAACGCATATTCTGTAAGTTTTTTTTTCATTCAATTTTGTAGAAAACATTTTGTGAGACAGCTTTGAAGTTATCGTTTCGAAGAATTCATCGACGAGATTAAACGATTTCTTCAGTAATGTAGTTAAAGTATAGTATAATGCAAACAGTATAATGGCCGTTATAGAATTAACCGTTTTTTCCATAAATGCGTTACAGCCAGAGTGTGAAGGAGTCAAAATGAAGACCGAGGTGTTTTCCGTATTCTTGTGTTTTGCAATGGTAATAATATTTTCAACATTGCGCTAATTCATACAATGTATATAAAATATTTACTTGTGACAGATTTTTTATATTGACGAGTGTGAAGTTCGTAAGCTTACGAATTCCGCGCTCGTCAACGTAAAAAATAGGACTTAAAAATTCATTTAACGGCCGATGATACATAAAATGAAAATACTTCTCCGATTTTTTTTTTCAATAGAGCTCGGTGTTTGGTCAAAAGGAGATGAGCGAAGCTGACATGATGGAATGTGTTGAGACCAGTGGGTATTCCATAGGTAAATATCATAACTTTGTTTGATATTACTTTTTGTAATATTTTTACTTACATTCACGGAAATTGTTCAATTATTACACAAAACCCTAGTAAAGATTAAAGTTATTATTTTGTGAGCTTATTACGTTTCCAATCTTTTAATAATAATAATAATCATAATAATAATAATAATAATAATAATAATAATAATAATAATAATAATAATAATAATAATAATAATTCATTTAACTTCACGAGTATATACCCTTACCTTACAATTGTACATGTATATACATTGGTGACCGCAAGTCAAAAATTCACATCACGCAAAAATAATAAAAAAAATGAATGTTGAAAACACCCTGTACGAATATAATAAAAAAATACGCGAAGAAAACACAATCATTATTTTGTACGAAAACCGTAATCTCTAAATTCCACTCGAGGAGAGTAGTCTCAGTCTGTCCTGAAATTGCGAAAGTGACGGCCAAAAAAAATCGAGAAATGGTGCAAACTCATTACCTTCCCTCATATCTTAACCGTTGACACCGTCTCATTTCCCCCATACTTCGTCCGACTCAATGCAACATCAAACAATCTCCGCTGTCCATGTCTAAGATTTCTATTCGGCACCCTATATGACACTAATGAACACAATCTTTCTAAAGAACACCGGGTACTCTAAATTTCGTAGAGAGAGAATCCTCCGAATCAAACTCTAGAATGAAAATTTCACATTATTCGAGAGTGACATTTCACTCTATTAGAATGATGCTTTACTAGAGATAAACAAGTAAATTTCAAAGATTTTTCACTAATTTTTTTCAATTGAAATCGCACTTGATTTGAAAGAAATTTTTACTCGACAGTTTTATTTGCAAGATTCTTAGGTACTCGAAGAAATTTATAAAAAATGAATATTTTTAAATCTTTTATCTGGAAATAAGATCAAATTTTATTCTGGTGTATTTTTACAATGTACTGTCTTATCTGATGTTGTAGGAAAAATCGTAGAAGCTGTGAATTCTAACGATTTCGGCAAAGTTCCATGCTTTACTGAATGCATCTTAAAAAAAGCAGGAATGGTAAAATGTTTTTCTTTTAAGAAAGTCATGTTTCTGTTTCAATCCGTTTATAGCTAAATTAAAACTTCTTAAAAATGCAGTCATTTTAATCTTTTAGTGAAGTCCATTGTGAGTAAATCAAAATTTGAAAAATAACAGCAGTTTTGCACTCTTCTGATTTGATCTTACTGTAACCATTTTACTTAACAAACAAAATTTTTTCTTTTTTTTTTTTTTTTAAGTTTTTCGGAATATACCCATTTATTTTCTAGTTGATGATCTAAAAAAAATAATTTAAAAAACCGCGTTTAGAAAAATTAAACAGTTTCCTCATAGTGAAATTCCGAAAATTGCCTTAAAAAATTGCAGTCACATACGAGAACCACTTTATGATCTTACAAGATGGTATTCTGGAAAATTTTAAGAATGTATAAATCCAGAGTCTTTTATATCTGTGGCTTCCCGGCATAACCGAAAAAGTCACTACTGCCATAAGTTTAAAAATTTTATCAAAATATCATGTAAAATAAGCCTTATGGCAGTAGTGACTTGTTCGGTTATGTCGGGAACCCACAGATATAATTACGAATCCTTCCATTCAAGATAACAAAGAATCGAGAATTACAAACTTTTAAAAAGAAAATCACCCAGTCATAAATTTTTAAAGGGATACTTTCGAAACTACACATTCCATATGATATAATTTTGTCATGAAAGATTCTGTCAAAAAAATAATTGAAATTATTTACTTCTGAACTATAAATTTCATGTCGTTTTTGATCAATAATGCGTATTACCAAAATGGACTCACTGCCGACAAATAGCACTCACAGCGAAAATTATTTAAAGCTTGTTCGGGATTTGTAGTTGTTTAGGATAACACATTTACAAAAATTTTCTAGATGAACGAAGACGGAAGTATGAATCAATTAGTTATGCTGGGAGCAAAAGAGGAATTACGTCAGATGTGCGAAAATGAAAAACTTTCAAAACGAGAATGCCAAGCTGTAAACGATTGCCTCTCCAGTAGTAAGTGTAACAAGCTTATTTGAATAACACTTATACATATACGAGAGTTGTAATTCACTACATGGAAGGCGGTCCTTTATTTATTTAAGTATGATCCAAAAATCCATAGACACATTTTCAATTGGTCTCAACTTTGTTCCAAATAATGTTTCGGAACTTCTTGAGATGTTAATCTTATAACACAATGTATACATTTATTCTTATTGAAAATATTTCAAAAAGGTTTGATAATGACTTATTTTGGCGCCTGACTCTGCCAAACTAAAGATATAAGTTTTGAAATATTTTTTGAAGCGAACCATTACAAAATGAACACCTGAAAAGTATCCAAAAACATCTCTAGTATATGTTTAAGACCGGTTCCATAAGTGCCTGTGTTTTTTATGAATAATATATCCTATCAAAAAAATTTTCTGCAGTCGATTCGACGAAGAATAAAAAGTGTCAAAAAGCAGCTAAGGCCATGGAATGCTTTCAGATGATGGTTGTATAGTGCGGTAAAAATGCATCAAGACAAAGTTTCATAATTGCATAAATGTAATTACGCAGTTATAAATAAATACGCATGGAAAAGTTTTAATGACCACTTTCAGCTGTTTTGACCTTGCTACGAAATCATAATTTCCTTAGTAGACATATGCATATAACATGTTTACGTGAACAGTTTGTAATAACTGTACGAACAATGCTACATGCTCAGTTGAACATACATTTTTTTGAATTTTTTACATAAAAAAAACTTTAGATTGTTGCTCGATCCAAATTTGTCAAGTTTTTTTTAGTACAGATTTCGATTTTTAGAGAAAAATAATGCAATGGTTTCGAAATATAAGTCGAAATTTAGTAAGCACGGCACCATTATTTATAGCTTCGTTTCCAGAGCTAAATTTTGTCCTTCGAGCGACGTATATCGCGATGCACATGCGAGGCGATCATTCAATGAGCCTTCTTGCCGGAAAACGGTAATTTTCTATTGTCAGGGCCCACAAAAAAAAAAAAAAAAAAAAAAACACAAAATGCCGAAATTGATAGGTTCAGGGGATCGTCTGCCTTCGCGCTTAAATTTAGTGTTCATTTTTGACGAATGGATTGCGAAAAAACTAAACATGAGATTTACATAAGTTTTTATTTTTTATTTTGTTGGTATATTCTCGAATTCGAATAAAAAGTTTTTCAATTTATTTTAAGCTGGTTTTCCTGGCCTTGCCGCATCCTTGAATTGACCTTTGCCTGAGCGACATAGTAAATTTTGTGGCACGAATTCTCAGCCCCAGAACCTTGAAACATGAAACCAATTATTTTCACCTAATTTTCACTACTACGACTAAGTTTATAAACTTAGACACAAGCTTTTTGGAATATTTCTAAATTTGAAAAAAATATCAACCTTACAAAAAGTGCTTTTTCCCTAGCGGAAATGTCGAGATCGTGTCAAGACGGTGTTTACTTTTTTATCATTTCAACCACTTTGCAGTAATATTATCATGAATGGAATTATCAAAAAGCTTCTCTTCAATTTATTACAGATTTTGATGCAAAAAAAAGGCTTTCCACATGTTTGTTCATTGATATTCGTATTTATAACAATCGCAATATATCCGCGATTCAAACAATATGGCGCAGCTGGCTCGCCCAAAGAGCAGTTGTGCCAATACGAAATTCACATAATTCATTGAGAAACATAATTATCTTTTAAAATAAAAAATATTATATTGTTGCTTATATTTTGCTGTATGTATTTAAAATTACCAGACTATCAATATTTTATTATAAATTACCTTGTTCGCATCAAATTTTGGGAGTTAAACGTCAATATTACGGGTTTTATATTATAACGCATTGTCAATACGGTATTGGGACCGTGTCCAGACCGTACAACGTCTCGACGTTTCCGCTAGGGTTTCTCTTTTTTTCAGGCTGAAAAAAGCCTGTTTAAAATTAAAAAAAAAAATTATTTCCGGAAAAGTTCGCATCTAAACCGAGAGAGACGTTTTCTGAATAAGCAACAATCAAAATTTTTCCGATATCTTTCAAAGTTTCGTCAACATTGTGCAATAAATAATACATAATTGCCAAAACTCACAGTTTAATCATCAATGCAAAAGCCGTAGAGCTCTCCTTCTTCGTCAATTATATGTTACCAGTTTGTAACTTGTAAAAACACTCAAACATGTTTCACAAAGATCGCAGTGCCATTATCCATGAGGAATAACATGCGACGTTACGGCGTAAAAGGTCAAGACGGGGCTGGGTATGCTGCTCAATTGTTCGTTTAATATCATATTTTCGAATAAATCCTTCATAGAGCATATTTCTAATGACGTCTAGATTGGAAATAAGTAAATAATTGATTTTTCGATGTTGCGAAGGTAGACGACCCCCTTAACGAACCATCAAACTCTACTCTCTTATATGCTCGCATATAAAAAAAATCATATAACATTAAAAATTTTGTTATCAGAGTCTCATTTTTGAAAAATTTTGTAATTAACAACATATTAGTAAATTTGATTCAATAAAAAGCTTACAAAAAAAAATGTCTAACCCACCCCTATGACAATCCGTAGTTCCGCTGTGAAAATTAAAGACTCAAAAATCGGGGAAGCGCTAGTAGTAAAGGCAACTCCACGAGCGTACACACCACCTAATATTTCCTGTCTGTGTTCATATAAAAAAAAAAAAAACAGCATATGCAAGTGAAATATACTTCTCTGTTTATTTACAAAATATTTTACACTGACGTCAAAACATTTCTCCATCTAAACCAAACGTAGAATGCACAAAGTACCCGATCACTTATTGTTTCGTCCAATAAAAACCTCATTGAGCAGCTATTAAATGCACGTATAAAACCTAGCGATTTCCACGACATAATAAAAACCGTATTTCTGTTAGACAAATAAATAAATTTTAATTAGACATCGATTCGTGGCGGAAAGTCGATTGTGCGTCGTGGAACACGTGCAAAGGTACAGTAAATGCAACGTTCGGCGCTCGAAAATACACGTGTAAGAATCCACGAAACGTGGATCTCCAGAAAAAAAAATACTCAGCGCTTTGCACCAATAAGTATAAAAGTGCTCGCGATTGAATAATGCTTCAGTCGATCACAAAAATTTTAGAAAAATACCATTTATATAAATATATATAGAATATGTTCGTCGCTAATACAGTGATGCACCGGATTTTTAACAGCCTCGAAATATTTGCTTCTCTTGTTTTTACTCAAGTGGAATTCGCTTTGAGGGCGGAATCAGATGGTTGGGGAGTTCAGTTGGTAGATCGTAGCCTCCTAGTTTCACTTCGATTAAATGCATCGCAAGTGCAAATTCATCGTTGTCCAGGAAACCATCTTTGTCGATGTCGGAGAGTTTCCAAATTTTACTCAACACGTTGTTCGGTAGCTTGGATTTCACCATTTCGGCTTTGGCCGCTAAAGGCAAAATTTATTCGTACACTCATTTATCCGTTTTACATAAATCACGTCATGATAAATAAGTTATGACGATGATATTACTTGTAATAATTTTTTTATACCACTGTTGCTAAAGTAGTTGCATTGAATATAAAGTTTAAGCAAACTGATTTTAAGCTTTGAATGTGCTGTTCAAACCACGTTTGAAGAGTATTCACGTGAACATGTCTACTATCACGATTTGTACGAAAAATCGACTTTTACCTGATCCGGTGATTTTTCCATCGCATGGATTCAGATTGTCAAAAAGCGCGTCGTATCTGTAACGTTCTTTATTAACGATCCAATCAGGTTCACCGGCGCCGGCATCGACTCCTTCACCTCGTTTATATCCGAATGGACTTACTTGATCTTCGATACCCTCGAACGCTCCACCTTAAATTAAAAATTCCGTGAATTAATGTAAAAAACTAAAAACGTTGCTACTGAATAATGAAAATTTATTTTTTATCTGAAAATTGATTATTTTACATACTAACTGTTTTTTTTTTCGCATTCGTAACCATTATAAAACGCTTACCTTTGACAATTTGATCAGTTTTCGCATTGACCTCTTCATGAGGAATCATTGCCATGAGTTTAGCGATGTCTTCCGCCAACATCTTATCAACGACTTCCAGTAACCTAGGCTTCAAAAGTTGAAACTTAGTGAAATCGTGCAAGGCGAGTGTCTCCTGCATTTTTTTTAAATCCGGGAAATCACCGGGGGAAATTTGGTGCTCGCGCTGTAGCTGATCAAAGATCTGACCCAAATTTTTAATAAGCTCTTTCTTCTTGTTCTCTTTGCCGAATACACTGGGCATGTCTTTCCGTAAGGCACTTATTATGTACGCGTGTACCTTAAAATTTTCCAATTCAAGTTATACCGAATTTCATAAACAAATTATTTTGAAATAAATACCTTGGCTAGTCGTGCTCTCTTGATCAAATCGTTGAGTTTCCTCAACGCAGCATTTCTCGGCAGCGACTGCATATCTTTGAACAAATCTTGCTCTTCGTCTTCAAACAACCTGAAGCATGGGAGAATTTGAAATGTAGAGATATGTAGAGTAAGGAAAGAAATAGGTGTTTATATACGGATTGCAAATTTTTAAATATTGCATATGCCTCAAATTGTAGAAATCTTATTGCTATCGGGCCATCTTTGCTATGGAGTCTTGCTGTAATAGGAGTTTTTGTACAAAAAAATTTGCTGTGCTTAGGTTAACACCTATCAAATCATGTAAGGATTTTTTATCATACTGTCTGTTGACATCATGGTTCAACGGCTGGTCCCAAAACGAGCCGATGTACACCCTGGCAACTTCTGGTGTCTGCAGTACTTTCCCTAAAGACCACATAAGCGCTCCGTAGACCCTCATGAGCTGCTGATGATCGACCATGTCCGCTTTGTTCAGTACAATCCTGATCTTGTCATCATGTCCACGGAGAGCCTCGATAGAACGTCGGAACTCGTCCGAGATATCGAGCTTGTGAGCATCGAAGAGCAAAACTATCCTGTCCACGCGTTCCGCGAACCATTCTAAGACGCCTGTGAAGTCATATCCTCGATCGACCTTGAATTTACGAAAAAAAAAAAAGGATTTACTCTCATTTTTCGGATTCCGTTATCCTGAACGACCAAACAAAACGACAAGACATATTCAAGTCAACAGGTAAGTCCTTTGGAGAAGGGTTTGTTAAATCACAGCAGCTGACCATCATTGGATTATTTAATGATCAAAAATCCATACATACACACCCTTTGCTTTTCTCCTGACAAAATTCCTGGCGTGTCCATGATGGAAATTCCTTTTAAAACCGGCGAATTCACAGTTGAACATTGAAATCTGTTCAGGAACGCGTTTCCGAATTTCGAGAGCGGCCGAAATTGCTTTGTTGGATCTACGACTAGCGCGTTACCAGGTATGATGCCATCTTTTTCGTCGTACATGACGGCGATAAACCGATCAGTTGTGGGTTCCGGACCAATCCGAATTCCAGGGAAATCACGTTCTAAAAGGTACTTGATAAAAGTTGTTTTTCCGGTGGAATATTGTCCGACCAGTAAAATCATAGGCTTTGCGTCGAAGTCTGGTTCATCGAGTTTGGGCGAATGAAAATCATGGAATTGGTAGAGTTGCTCCAAGGGCAGCAATTTGGTTTTGTAGATTTTTTTCAAACCCTCGGTCACATTATCGTACATGTCTGGCTTTGCACCTTCGTTTTTCAACCAGCTGAACATTTTTTGATCTGTAAAGTTTTTGATTTTGTAGAGTTTCTCATCTTAGAAATCATTATAATGCAAATTTAGAAGTAATTGACTTGCGAATTTGATTTATTTGCTGCTTTTGATGACTTTTGAATTTCTGGGGTTATGTCATTCATATGAAGCCTATAGAAGGAGGCCCGACTTCCTATGTCGCGGCTAACAGCAGAGTATGCATGGCTGTGTATGCCCGAATCCCCACTCTACAGCCTTTATTATTTTTTTTTTTTTCTGTACTGCGCGAACGCTACACTTCTTCGATTCTGCGCAACTTTTTAAATTCCCGCTTGATTCCCACCTAATGCGTGGTGGATTGAGTGACGTCAACGGGCGGATTGCGTGGCGTCAACGGAAGTGCGCATAGCTGACTAAAATGAGTCGGTTCGCGCAGTACAGAGGAAAAAAAATGGTGGGGATTCGCGCCACTAAATCCTTACATATTTTTTTCCAATAGTCGGGCCTCCTTCTATAGGCTTCATAGTAATTCAGAAGGCAATTCATTAAATTTTGAGATGTAACTGTCAAAAAAATTGTGGGAGAATTTTGCTACTGTTTTTCAAGTGTGCGATGTATGATATAAAACTAAGCGTTAAATTAGTTCTGTCAACTGTATTTTTAGAGATTTTTTCGCTGACCTTACACTTAACGATTTAAATTTCAAAGATGTATAGACAAGTGTCTTCAAAATTTCTTAAGGGGGCACTCTACCTGGAACCTAAAAAAATTATCGCCTTTCTGAATTATTTTTTAACAATAAACACTGTAAAAAAAAATTGAAAATCTTCATGCATTTGTATCGACATTTTTCCATTTTTGATCGAATAAATTTCCATACGGTCTCCAAAATTTTTTTTCGTGTACAAAAAATTTCCATTGTGATATGGGTCCTTATTAAAACCTTATAACGCCTTATTAAAACTAATTGTTCGAAACAATTTCTGAAAATATTTATGCAAATTCAAATAAATATTCAATTTCAATGAAATTCTATTAAATGTAAATTTTGATGAAAAAAAAATGTTTGATTATAATAATTGAATTGAAATTAAAATTCAAGAAAAAATTAAATTAGAATTGGAATTCAAATGGAAATAAAGAGCACATTTTTTTAGTTTAAATTAAAATTAAATATATATTGAAATTTTCAAAAATTGAATAAATATTAAAATTCTGGAATGCTGATTCTCAAAATTTTTAAAACAAATTCTAAAAATCTAATAACAATTCTACAACGTAACCATAAATAAATTTAAAAAAAATAATATAAATTAAAAAACAATGTATTGAAAAACGATTGTTGAAATTACAGGTCATTAATATAAGGAATATGCAGAGCTTCTGAAACAGATGCGAAATAACAAAAATGAAATGAATAAATGACATCAATAGGATACACACCAAAAAAAGACAAAAGTTTTCACAACGCCTGAAATTTAGAAATTTCTCAACGGAGCCCAGTGACTTTAATTATTTGGCAATGAAAGTTAGTTTTTTTGTGAAATATATATATATATATACACACATATATACGTATATATATACAAAATGTTGAAAATTATTAATCTAAACAAATTGCACAAATACGTAATGGAATTCAATTGAAAATAAATATTAAAATTTTTTCAAAATTTAAATTTTGAAAATTTTGAATTCAAATTCAATTTCGATTTGATAAAAGTGAATCAAAATTCAAATGAAATCAAATTCATATTTTAATTCATTACTTCACTTCGCAGGTAAGATAAATTAATTATAAATTGAATTAGAATTCAAATTTGAAAAATTCTTTGAATAAATATAAATATCGTTTTCCAAAGTTAAATATGTATTCTAATTCAAAAATATTAAAATTCAAAATTAATTTTAATGAAAAAGAATGTTTAATTATAATTAAATCGAAATCAAATTCAAGAAAAAACTGAATATGTTTTAAAATTGTGGAATGCTAATTCTGAAAATTTTTGAAACAAATTCTAAAAATTTAATAACGATTCTTAAACGTAACTATAAATAAATAAAAAAAATAATAATGCATATCAAAAAAAAACAATGTATTAATAAACAATTGTTTAAATTACAGGTCGTTAATGTTTGGAATGTGCCGAATTTCTGGAACAGATGCGAATTAACAAAAGTGAAATAAATAAAAGACATCAACGATAAAGAAAACTTGGTGATAGCAAAGAACTCGAGTTCTTTGGTGATAGTCAGTATTCCTAAAACAAAAAACAATGTTCGCCATGCATTTTGTGATTGATAAGTATGTTGGAATCGTCAAAAAATATCAGAAACTTTACCCACAAAATAGTCATAATCCTGAATAAAAACTGAATTGGTTAAATATTAGGATGCAATAAATATAGTCCCCAATAATGATGCCTAATAATAGTTTATTTATTTGTATTAATTGATTAATGTTTTTTAATTATTCCCCCTAGCAAATGAAAATTGCAATATAAAGTAAGTATTAAATTATATCAGCATATGATATTTGAAATTATTATACATATGAACAAATTTTAGCACTTACTATTCAAGTTAAATTACAAATTTTAATTATTTTCAAATTTTATTCGATTACATTAAATTTAAATCAATCTAATTTAACAATTCATTTTGGAGGTAAGATAAAAAATTTATTTGAATTTGAGTTTGAATTCAAATTTAAAAAAAATCGGATTTACACTCAATTTATAATTAAAATTTTTGAAGAATATTAAATAAATGAAGATTTATTTCTCAAAATTAGGCATTTACTCAAATTCTAAAGTACTATGAAATAAATAAATGAAACAAATAACGAACAAATAAATGTTGTGATCAATAAACAAAATGAATAAAAAACGATCAACAAAGTCAATAAATGAAACTAATAATGAATAATTGAAAAATTTTTTTTCACAATACGAACTTCGAAAATGGCGGCTTTCGTAGTCTGCGCAGCGTGACGAAAATAGCCGAATGCAAGCGAGCGGGTACGGAAGTACTGTACAAACCCTCGGGTGTATAAAATAGAGGTTTTAAACCCTTGGGTTTGTAAAGTTTCGCACTCGCTTACTTGCATTCGGCTATTTTCGTACCACTGCGCCGACTACGAAAGCCGCCGTATTTTCGATGTTCTTATTGTGAAAAATATCGTACGCCACAACGGGGCTTCACCGAGACAAACAAACTCGCACGATGGCATTTCGAGGGGGCTACGCCTCCTCGAAATGCCAATTCGCGCTCGTTTGTATTGGTTCGGTTTCGCCCCTTGTCGCGTAATATGCTATTTAATTAGCAACATAAATAACAAACATTTTTTTCCAACTTTCTGATTCATTGCAAATATTTTTTATTCCTCACATTCTTTCGCTTTTTTCAATTTTTCAAATAAATCATGCGTTTTTCGTAAGGCCGAGGTGAAGCCTTGGCCTACAAATTTCCTACTTGGAAATAAAAATATTGTGCCCGAGGAGCGTACCGTATTTTATACACCGAGGGGAAATAAACAAGTTTTCCCTGCGAGAGCAGGGAAATAAAGGGCAGTTTGTTTCCCTGAGGTTTGTAAAAAAATTGAGTTTTCCGGCCAGAAAAAAATAGAAATATTTGTTCGAAAAAAAAACTCTTTTGTTTATGGACTGGCTATTACAGGCAAAAATTAACCCTAAAAATTTCATAATGATCGATATACTGGTTTGCGAGACATTGTGCCCACCGCAATGATAAAAGGCGTTCTATGGCAAGGAGTATACCTTGCCCTATTTTCCGAATTTTCACTCGGAATTTTACACAAACGCACGCTAAGAGATTTACTTTATTAATTTCCTCTCGTTATTGAATAAAGCTATGGGAACGTAGTAAAAACAAAATAAATAAAAACCCTATAACTCTTCGGAGCGCGACGTATATGTATAATCCCTTAATCACACAATTTCGGATTTGTCAGTTACGAAATCGATGAGTAATCGGAATAAAAGTAACTCCAGTATAACAAAAGAGGCCCATAAAAAAAAGTTTATTATAAAAGTAGGTTAAAAAAATTGAAAGATGGAAATTTCAAGCCTAAAATTTTGATTTAGCAATTTTTCATTTTTCGTGGAATTTTTAACGTTGTCAGGCAGTGATTTATGAGTATTTGAATTGAGAAAATTCAGAATCGATAAATAATTGAGGGTTCGGAAAGCAGTACACGATGTATGCGCGAGAGAGTTAGAGAATATAGAAATGAGTGAACGGACCACGCGATGAAACAACAATTTTTATCCTTTTTCAAATACTAAACTCGTGATACCTTCAAAACTATTATTCCGATTCATGCTAACTTTCAGACGTATCGCTTCTTGCTTCAGCACTGTCTCCAAGACAAGAAATATCGTAATTTTTATTAAAAATGAATGATAACTACACAACAATCTTTTCATCAGCATATGATCGCTATTTACGAAAAAATGTTGAATTTTCGATCAATAGTCTTTTATCTATGAAATAAGAATAGCTTTTTCTTTAGCTCAGAAAAATAATATATTATTGTAAGTTTTACTTCAGCTTAATTTGATGAAACTCGCAATACGATATTTTCTCTACAGTCTACGTCGAAGGAAATGATTATTAGCAGATTGTAAATAAAAGTTATAACTGTTCGATTTCAATCGCTATTATTCTTTTGCTATAGATGCATAAATATTTAATGAAGCCATTAAGAAATTTTTGTAATACAACAAAAATGTACTTTCCAGGCGGATTTTTTTTATTTATTTATCATTATTTAAATTGGAACCAAAAATGAAATAGTTCAAACTTTCACCATTCCGAAATTCCGTACATTTAATGTCGCGCAGTTCGCAACTAAATGAAAGAACGTTTGACAGCCTCAAACAGTTGAGTATTAATCAACGGTTCTCGGCGGAAAATGACGTACGAGAAATGTGCCACTATAATTTTTTTTTATTCAAGTTTAAGCGGATTCGAACCATTACCAATGTTTCTACTGAGCAGGCTGGCCTTCATCGTGAATGTGCCATTTCTGAAAATTGTCAAATTTTGTCCAACAAGTACAATAGATCTTCATTTTTAAATTTAATGAAAAGTGATGGAAATGGAAAAAAAGTAAAATTTAATATCTTTACAACTTATGGATATTGATGTGCCTATGTCACTCTAGGAGAAAATTTATCTAAACCAGCTTTAAAAATTATAAACAAGTACGATTTCTCTACACTGTATAAAATGTGAAAAATCAAGGTCATTTTCCAATAAGAATTCCCAGTTAATAAATCAAAGTTTATTCATGAAAGAACGCGAGAAAATAAAAATAAAAATAAGTGAAAACAAATAAAAGTTTGTGTTTCTCGTAAGGTAAACGCATTTTTTATTCATGTGTCACACTGGTTTAGTTCTAGTTGTTCTGAATTTTTTTGAACAAAATTTAATACTCTATTTGGTAAATTTATAATTTTTGTTACAGTATCTACGAGAAAAATTCTATGACAAATCTGGACATATAAAAAAATAGCGGTTGGCTTTATATTTTAAATTAAAAAAAAAAAACAACTGCATCTCAAATTCCTAACAGGACACCTATCCATGTATTATTGTAACTTACTGTCGCTTGACCTCCTCGATCGGATGAGAGCGATTGATTTTTTGATTTGAAGACGTTTATTACAATATTCGTACAGTACGAGTTCATATACAGGGTTCATACATAGGTCTATGCATCCTGATATAATCTACGTGTTTCTTTTTTTTATAATAGTCCCTGCTTTCGAAGCTTAACCTATTTTTGTGTGTTTCATCGGTTGTAATTTATTTAATTACTTTCGTACTCTATAATAAGTTTTACAATTAACGATTTGCGTTGACTTTCTTGCGTTTGTGTGTTGTTTGTAGGAAACTGCATTCGAGAAAACCTACTTTCGACGCGCGCTGGATGAGAGCGGGTAGTTTCAACTGGATATGGCCGTTGATATCATAAACAAATAGTACGTTATGCACGAGGAGCGAACGACCGTTCTCTCCAAGGTGCACATATTATTTTTTACAAAAGCGGTGCGAAAATCGTAGTTTTCGCTCCGCTTTTATAAAAAATATCTTTCCTATCACCAGCAAAAAGAGATGTTTCAAAGTAACTTTTCAGCCATCGTGATATGAATCATCTCACGTTACAGATACATATGAACATATGCACTCAAAGGCAAAACGTGTTACAACCCTTGCCTTTCGCTTAAGCTGTAATTTCCCTGTTTTGCCTAACTCGCATATCTGTACCTGGGACGTAATATTTTATGTCAAAGACGTACGTACATGATTCATATTATATAATAAATCTCATATTTTTTAGAAACATTTTGAAGCAAAAACATTCACTAATTTTGTATGTCGTATGAAATAAATACTGTTTGTTTGTTGAATCACAACTAAATTCACGATACAAAAAACTAATGAAATTCGTATGAAGCTGATGATGTCTTTGATTGTAATTTATACGTGTGTGCTTTAATCATGATGATTTTACAAAAAAATTAAATGATTCAATAGAACTCTCATGGCAAGGTTTTAGTATGCTACATTATAGATAAAAGAGCATCTATTGTGTCATTTACGTTTTTTTTTTTTTTTTTCTTCATTCGGGTCATATTACTACTCAATCATTCTCAGACATCGCTCGTTGGTCTTTTTGTGCATTCTACGGTATGCCGACTGATTGATAGTATTTATTTTCTATGTGTGTTGAAGTACATGTCTTATAAAATGAATACGTAAAAAATATCGTCACAATATTTTCACAAACTTTTATTTCCACAATTTTCGTTTCTGAAAAATTTTACCTTAACCAACTTAAACAGCTCTTACTTCCTTACAGCGAATTACCACTTTAACTTCAATCAAAAATACAGGGTGTCCTAAAGCCGGCAGATCATCAGAACACCATCAATGCCTCATGAATTTCTAAGACAATTTTTCTTTTACACGTAACGAAAGTTTGCAAATTTTAAAGATCTATTAATAATTCAGTTTCGTCTATTCACCATTCGGGGAGGCCAGGCTTTTGATTGAAACCCCTTCTCCCTTCCTTCGCCCCTTCTCTTTCTAAGCTCACTCTTATAGAAAAGTGGGGGTAATTGGGATCTGTTATGGAATGTAAATTAATTATGTCTCTTATCTTTTAAGACAATTTTTACTCTGACTCACCTTTGTTTTAGTTATAATATTCTTTTGTCCAACTGTCACCTTTACAATGCAGTACTCTCTAATTTTTTTTACAGAGAAATAAAAGAAGCCATTAAACTACATTTCATTATACACTCGTCAGTGATCCCGTTGTTCTCATTAAAGTAAACTAAGAAAGAGTAGGAGTCTCTTCTATGAAAAGCCCCGCCTCTTCGAAAGTTAGTAGACGAAATTAAATTATTAATAACTGACTAATAAATGATGTGAATTTTCAAAAATTGCAAAGGAAAAATTGTCTTGGCATTTTATGGGGAATTGATGATTTCCAGATGATCTGCTGACTTTGGGACACCCTGTATTGCCACTCAAATAGGGAGTGGAAATTTGCTCGCACACATTGGGAATTCACCTCAAGAATGAATCGTAATCGTAATTCCATAGACATTATAATACATGGACTGGTATTTCCCATTCATATCAGCATGATAATGTGTTCAGACATAGAAGATGGGCCTCAGGGTATCAGTGCCATATCTAGTCACTGACTGCCATGAGACTACAGGTCTGTGATCTAGCATACGGGAGCCCTGGAATTTGAATAATAAATAATAATATTGATGACATCAATAAACTAATGTGCATATTTCATACACATAAAAAACTCAAAAAAAAAAAGTGTACAAAGAAGTATATAAATGATGTAAACAAAACCACAAGTTTTGCTGAGCATCTGCTAATAAACGAATCGAGCTACTTTGGGACCTTCGGGTAGAGTCAATCACTTCATTTTACCCTGAGGCCTAGCTTCTATGCCTGAACACGAAATTTCGCTCAAATAGCAGTCTATGTTCTATAATGTCCATGCCTTATTTTAATGAAATATTTCAATTACTGTATTTTTTAACCCAGTAAACATTCGTGATCATTCGTGATCGTGACATGCATATGCACAGGCGTGTGTCTGCGTTCATCATGTCACGATCACGAATGATCACGAATGTTTACTGGGAAATGTCTTAAGTCTCAAGACTCCCCAGGGAGCTCTCAGAGATTTTCAGAAGCTCCCTGAGAATTATTTTGTAGTCTTGGGACGTAAGGGTAGTTTACTGGATATATTGAACAGAATTTGGCAGCACTACTTCTCAAATGTTGCAGAAATTATACAAAAACTTTAATTTATAAACGTTTGAATGTAATTATAGCATCAATTATTTATAATAATGATGTAAGAATCTTTCTGAAACATTTCTAACAATTTGTCTAGCATAACCATTATATCCCAGTAAACATTCATGATCATGATGTCATATGACGTATCAATGTTTCCGCATGTGTATGTCATAATGGCGTCATACATATGTGGAAACTTTGGTACGCCATATGACATCAGAATTATGAATATTTACTGGGATGTTACGTTTCGATAACAGTTCTGTTATGTTGCATAAAAATAATCGAAATTTCAGAAACATAAGATTGCTATAGGTATATAGAAACTGGCTGTTTATATCTTTCTGGAATCTACTTAGAATCTCTCTGAAATACTGTAGAATGTGGATTTCAAAAATGTGGATCCATAGTGGTCTATAACAACTGCGAACGAATTTCGATGTTTGAGGCCCCGGGAGGCCATTCAAGCGGAAATCGTCGAGCGTCGAAAAAGCCATTAACTAAGTGCTATTTCAAAACTGTCAGCTTGTGCTCGGGCCCTTTGAAACAGGTCATTAAAATGCTACGTGGATTCGGAACGGTCTGTCCTTAAGATTTTGAGCATTGCTCAAAATCCACGTTTTACAGTACTTTTTTTACATTACTGGAAGATGTAACCCCAGTAAAAATTCATGATTATTCATGATCATGATTTCACGATGACGTCCCAGTGTTTCTGCATATGTATGTCATCATGATGTCATTCATGATGACATACATATGCGGAAACACTGGGACGTCATCATAAAATTTTGATCATGAATAATTACGAATGTTTACTGGCACATTTCATTGGTAATCATTCTGAAATCTTCCTGAAAAAATATTCGTCAAGTGGGCAATGAAATTTTACTCTTTGAAGTGACTTTTCACTCTTTAAAAAAAAACGCAAAATCACTCTTGGCAGTATTTTGAATTAATGCGAAGTGAAAATATACCATAAGGAATTGAAAAAGAGGTTCAATTTGGCATAAAAAAACCCCAAAAACCTTGTGTAAATTCGCCCTTGAAATCGCCCAATTTCATTGTAAATGATACAAAAATCTATGACAAACAAAATTATCCGTGAATTGAAATCGATGTTAACAAATTTTATCCGAAACCCGATAAAAAGAAAATTTTATCAACGATTGACAAACAGTCGGAACATTTATCTCTTTATCTCTTATATATACACTCGGAACGAGAGCACTGATTACATGCATTCTAATTATTCCATTCAAGGCCCCTCCAAAAAAAGGCCCATCCCTTTAATTGAACACAATTATTTCCAACGTTGCATAACGCGATTAATAAACAAAAAAGTCTGAGTCACGGTCTTTGAAAGGAGCAAAAAAAACCTGGGTTATAAATAAATACACACGGCCCTATCAACGTTCTAGACCTAACCCGGAACAAAAAAAAGGGCCAAGGGAACGGACCAATTACAGACTTCAATTTTCGCGCATTTCCATTCGCTGATTTTTCGCGTGGACCAACCTGTTTTTTACGTCACTTTCCTCTGACGCGACTTTCTCTTCTGCTTGGCTGTCACAACTGTCAAACGAATTTTCGGAACACGGAAACAGAATGTTTGAAAGGAATTATTTGTGGAATGTGACTTATAGTGCAGAATTTACGTTTTTTACGAATCGGCGAGTTTTTTAAAGATAAGGAATGAGCGAATTTGAGGTCGTGGCGACCAGTAGCGCGACGCGTGACACTATAGCAACACTATAGGTAATTGTACACATACATTCGCCAGCATGCGTACGTCATACAGTAAATACTGTATTGTATGCAGTACTGTATGTATGTACTGTTATAACAGTACTAAACACTAAACATTACTGCTTACTGTCATAACGCTGCTGCTGTCGTCAGCTGACATATGCATTGTGAGGACATCGAGAAAGAACCAGTGAAGTATGTAGAGTGTCGAGGGCCCTGGAGGTTTGGAAAAGTAATCATTGTTTGATGAGGAGTTTCTTGACGATGAAGAGGTTTATTTAACGTAAATTGAAACGAATCTCTGTTTTTTTTTTCGGTTTCTTTGACAAAAATACAGTGTTTTATCATACTTTTCGATAAGTTCGTAATTGTTGATTTTTTCAGTTTTGATCATGCTTACCCTAGTAACTTCCCTGGCAATTTTAGTGCGACGCTATAGCGTCGCAGTACCGTCTCACTTGCGTTGCATTGTTTAACACGATGAGAAAAAGTTATTCAAGTATAAAATTGAAGGAAACCTTGCTGAATCAGTACGTGGTGCTTTTTGATACCTGTTATATTGCAAAACACGCCTGAAAAATCGTCAATTTAGCGTTTTTCAGTCCAATAAACCTCGTGCATTAAATATCGTTGACACGCATGTTTAACGATGCTTTTTAGTATTGTACAGTGATAGAAATACATTTATGAGGTATCAAAATGAATGGAAAAGTATTTTTATTTCCATTTCACATCACCATTCACGTGAAATTCATTATTTGAGGGGTCTACAGAGGCGTTAAAGTATTTCATTTTTTGTGGCCCAACCTATATTTTTTTCAAATTGAGAACTGCTATCATCTGGTCAGCCAATCAGCGGATGGAGCCTTAGAGTCGTCTGCTTCGCCGAAGCCACGCGTATGAACTTGGCGGGGATAATTCAAAATTCAAATAAGTACTTCCCTTGAAGGATTTAATGAAATTGTGCTGTATTTCTGTACGGGAATGTGTATCTAACTACACAATATTTTCAACTGTGCTGACAGTTCTCGTTTCGTGGATTCCGCGGAGTGTAAATTATAAAACGTAAAAATGCAGACCAATAAAAAAATAAAGTTTGTTCACTAAGATCGGCACGGAATCTTCAATTCTGAAAACATGAGACGAACTTTTTCGATGTCATTATGAAAAAAAATTGTTGCATGTCAATAAATCATAATTATATCGAATATTTTATTTTGTTAAAAAAATATTTTACTCTCTCTACTAAAGGTTTTTTTTTCGTATGTTTATTTAAGAAAAAAAATAATTTTTATAAAAAACTTGAAATTCGAGTTCACGACGTGATCATGACACGGTTGTTTCCAGTTGTTTTTTTTTTTTTTTTTTTCGTTGACACCTCACACCATCGCCATGTCCGCCATGATGATTGATGCTGATTGATGCAGATTATTGATGACAGTTGATGATATGTAGCAATCGAAGTTGACATCGATGTTTGATGATCGCTGATAATCGCGATGAACAGCCAATCGCGAGACTGCTTTAGTATATTTGAATCGAGAGCACCCTATTTTCCTTTTTATCTTGCTTTCATTTATTATAACCTGGAGTTTCTTCAAATTCTATGAACAATAATGAAAATTTTGATTATTTCACTCTTTTTTTTTTATTACCAGTCAATGAGTGTGAGAAAATAAAAATATTGTGTAGTTAGATACACATTCCCGTACAGAAATACAGAACAATTTCATTAAATCCTTCAAGGGAAGTACTTATTTGAATTTTGAACTATCCCCGCCAAGTTCATACGCGTGGCTTCGGCGAAGTAGACGACTCTAAGGCTCCATCCGCTGATTGGCTGACCAGATGATAGCAGTTCTCAATTTGAAAAAAATATAGGTTGGGCCACAAAAAATGAAATACTTTAACGCCTCTGTAGACCCCTCAAATAATGAATTTCACGTGAATGGTGATGTGAAATGGAAATAAAAATACTTTTCCATTCATTTTGATACCTCATAAATGTATTTCTATCACTGTACAATACTAAAAAGCATCGTTAAACATGCGTGTCAACGATATTTAATGCACGAGGTTTATTGGACTGAAAAACGCTAAATTGACGATTTTTCAGGCGTGTTTTGCAATATAACAGGTATCAAAAAGCACCACGTACTGATTCAGCAAGGTTTCCTTCAATTTTATACTTGAATAACTTTTTCTCATCGTGTTAAGCAGTGCGACGCAAGTGAGACGGTACTGCGACGCTATAGCGTCGCTCTAAAGTTGCATCTTGCTGAAATATAAATTTTACAAGTATCCATTTGGAAAAAAGTTTTAACAAACTACTAACACAAAAAAGCATCAAGTATAGAACTTGCGATGAAAAAAAGCGCCGGGCGTGTATGCGCATCCGGTGTTGAATTTTAATTCTCTCGACTAGTCCTAGCGCATAGAGAGTTTTAATACTGAACGATGTGTTTCAGTTCAGAACTGGTGAAGTGAAGATTGAAAGTCTGTAAAACTGCGTATCAGTTAAGAGTCAGTTAAGACAGACGCAGATTATCTCTCAACTCCATCAAGCTAGAGCCAATGTTAAGAAGTAGCGACGCAAGAATAAAGTTACATTTGAAAGTAGTTTAGAGTAAAAACTTCTACAAGAGCTAGTTAAGAGACAACAGTGCTGCTTCGGGATGCTACAAGCCATCTTTTAAACATCCATCGACGAGATGTATATAGAAGTGACGTGCGATGAAATCTTGGATGAAATGTCCAAATCATCGAGAAGGATGCACATTCTTCTATGATTTGCACATGAGGACATTCACATATATTTCTTACAAATTGTTGAATATATAAAAAAAATTATCATTCAGGAACTAGTTTGTTCAAGTTATACTTAAAAACAACAATACATCATAAAAGATGTATAGAAAAAACATAGAATACCTATATTCAAAACTTAGGAACACCTTCAGGAAACCCCCTCCCCCCACTCCGAAAAATTTTTCTGGCTACGCGTCTGTCCTTAGCAAAGGTTTAAGGTCAAATTCGGACTACAGCTGGATCAAGATTTTATCCGATTCTGGTCCAAGTGTGATCCACTTTGATCCAGGCACGAAAATCTCGCCTTAGAAAAGTTTGTACCGCATTAACGACTCTCCGGAAGTATTTTTTACCATGATACAGTATGAATGCCGCCAAAAACATTTTTTCGTTACTCTAAAATTATTAACTATTTTCAATTAGTTTTTGACAGGGCTATACGAAAAAATAATTAATTACTCTAAAAAAACCATGTAATTCTACAAAGTAAGGCGTGCAATGATATTCTTTTTCATAAATAATATATACTGAATGTGCAATCATGTGGTAAGAGGTTCTGGGTGATAAAAATGATAATGGATCAAAACCGGACCCAGTCGGACCAGAAACAGATCAAAATTTGATCCTAATACTTTTCTAGGTTATACTGCCTCATATATTCGATTCATGTAGTTAAATTTTGTGTAAAATTTTCTTTAGTCACGAGTTCTTACCTGTAAACAAAGAATTTTATAAATTTCTAATTAATGTGACAGTAAGAAACGTGAATAAATTGATGAAATTCAATAAATGAAAAAATGTAAGTAACGGCATTGTGTATGTATTATAAGCACGGTGTTTCACGTTAGTCGATCATGTTTTTTTTTTTTTTCTTGCGGCAGATATATACAGAGTATTTAAGCCAGAAGTTCGGAAAATCATGGATTCTTCATTAAATTCGTAGACCATTTTACCTTTGTCATTTTTCACAAAACTGCAAATTAAAAAGGATAATTAAATTGTAAGTGTAGCTAATCAACGCCTTCTCTCGACAAGTGGGGATGAAAACCAGAAACCAGAAACCACAAATTTATTAAAATTTTCTCTATATATTTCGCCTATAGACGAAAAATATCTATATTGACCTCCAAAATAAAAATTACCGGAAATCCGAAAAAATTTTTTTTGTCCAAAAGGTGAAACTTTTGTCTTATCGAATGGACCAAGAAACAGCATATTCAAGTTAGGCTGGAATCTAAAATCAGGTCCCGAATGGACCTGTCGATTTGAAATGAAAATGGCCAGCTTATTGTAACAATCCAACATCAGTGTTTTTTGTAAATAATTTGCTATTGTATACTATAGGGTGGCAGCTATTTTGGCGATGCCGGAATTTCCATTCTATAATTCCTGGTCTGAAAATCAATTGAAATGATGACAAAAATTTTTTCAAAAAGTTTGACTGAAATCTGATTGTATTAACACGTGCCACTGAACTGATAAATTTTTAAATAGAAAATACATGTATTTACTAGCATGTTTCACTTAAAAACTTATAACTTCTTCCAAAACCAACAAAATGGTCTGAAACTTAGCAGAGTTTGAGTACATGGTAGAAGTTACAACAGTGAATTTTTTCGGATTTTTCGATAATTATCATCATCATCATCATCATCATCAAACGAGGCCGCGGATGCAATAACGTCTTGAGCGCTCGAAAACGCGGAGAAGTATTGTCCGCTCGGTGACGTCACGAGTCGAAATCAAAAGTCCAAATTCGGAAAAATTAAAAATACTGCTCAATAACTATTCAAGAATGAGTGTGATTCTCTATTTCAACTTTTTTTGTAAACATCATAGTTTCCGTTGAAAAAAAATGAAGACTCATGATTTCTGAATTAAATAAACCATGTTTTTTAAAATTTACATCGCCATTGAGCATTCATTTTTCAACGTATCAATATAACTTTTGTACACTTTCGTTCAGGAAGCTATAGTAGTGAATACAGTATCAAAAAATTTATCAAAAGTTGATAACAATTGAAGGTTTTTTTTTTAAATCCGAATCAAAACCAATGTTTTCTGACGTTCGCGTAGAAAATGTATCGAAGGAATATTCGTTTTTAATGGCGTTTTCACGCTTGTCATAATCTCAACTGTCGAACTTTTTCGAAAGTTTTGTTGGATTTTTGGAAGCTATGTTGATACATTGAAAAATGAATGTTCAGTGGCGACGTCAGTTTTAGAAAACATGGATTTTTCGATTCAAAAATCATCAGTTTTTATTATTTTTAACAAAAACTACGATGTTTATAAAAACAAGTTTGAACGGAAGCTAACATTCATGTTTCAATAGCTATTAAACAGTATTTTTTATTTTTTCAAATTCGGATTTTTGATTCTGACTGGTGACATCACAGAGCGGACAATACTTTTCCGTAATTTCGAGCGCTCAGAACGTTATTGGATCCTCAGCTTCAATTAGTTGTCTTAACCAATTTCTCTAAATACTTCTTTCTGTGGAGCTGCTATCTGCTATAAAATTTTCACATCAGAGATTTAATATGTGTGTTTAGCCACTAGCTGAAATGTATACCTATTTTATAAATTTTGATTTTTAATACGAGAGTCTCTTGTATTGTCAAAAATATAGTATTCAGGGTATCGGGATGAAAACAACAAAAACGTGTGTTTCCATATACGTGATTAAAAATAAATATACAACAGTGCTAAAAAAAACAGACCATTGCACAATGATTTGCAAAGCGTTCGGCATCACTCTGTTACGCAAGAAACTCGGACACATCCTGGTTAAACGATTTTGTGCCAATTTGCCAATTTTAACGAGCTTTTGCTCTTGAATCGGCGCTATGACGAGTCTCAAGTGCGCGCCACATGCGCAATGTTGATTCAATTTGTTGATTATTTACGGTACGTGCACATTGCACACTATCGTACTCTTTGGAAAAACAAAGCGAAGCGTTGAAGACAAAACAGAATTCATACTTTAAAGTTTGAGAATAGCCCTGATCAATTTGAAGTTGATGTTACATTGAAAAAGTTGTAGCTCAATGAAGTTTCATGAGAAAACTTGAAAAAGAAAAAACCTTTTAAGCTAAAAAGGTTTTTTTTGCCGTTCAAGAATACACGATGAAATTAGATTTGTTGCTAACGCGAATCGAATCGAATCGTGCGAAACTTTATAATCTTGGAAAAATCTATTAAGGGGCTGTCCATGAATTACATAACGCAAGTTTTAAGATTTTGTGACCTTCTTCTTCCCTATTTCATGAACTGTCACACGGGCTTGACCCCCCCCCCCCCCATGGACAAGGTGTAACGTAGTATCCCAAAGAAAAATATAAATACAGCAAATTTTCGATTTTTACATTAGCATGAAAAACACGAAACATACGAAGATTATTATTGTACTGAAAAGGCTGAAAAGAATGTTTTTGAAAAGCTTTTGGAAATTCAATAAAATATGTCAACACACGCAAAAATGCTCAAGAGAGCGCTAAAAAAAGAATGATTAATATTCGAAACACTTGAAATTACGAAAAAAATTATTTCAAATTTCAAAAAATAATAGTTCGTCATTGTTTTAATTTAAAAATTTCCTAGTTTGTAATTAGTTTTGCAGTTTTTTTATACACTTCGAATTTTTCAAATACGTGGTTACTAGGACATCCATTATTATTTTCATAATGAACTTTAGTTGAATATACCTATTACATTAATGTCATTGTTATGCTTTTGAAATTCAGATGTAAAAAGTTATTGAACTTTCAATTTTAAAGTTGTGAAGGTATACTTATACAAAGTTAGAATTTCAGTGAAAGTTTTTTCATTGTTCCTTTTATATTTTTCGAATCTAGCATAGAATTGCTCAAATTTCTGGAAAAAGTTCGAAATTGATTCAATTTCTTTTAACTCGCTTAACTTATCAAGATTTTCGATTTCTTGTTGAAACTCAGATTCAAATATTGCTTAAAGTTTTTTTCGACAACCACACACATTATTATTAGAGTGAAAAATTCGCGAGTTCCGAATTCCATTGACTTTTTTCAAATTCGTTCTATTCGTTGAGTTGAAAAATAAATTTTTAGGATTCGAGATCAAAACTACTTGTTCATCAGTAAATGATGCAAGGTAAAGAAGCTAAAAAGTTCTAAAGTTTTCATAAAAGGACGAAATTAATATTTTACGATAAAAAATTTACGAATGTGTCTGTTGTTATTTACTCCAAAGCTTGATCGAATATTTTTTACCTCTGTATTTTTCTTAAAGTACCCCAATAATTTTTAAGGTTATCATAGAAAATGATGAATCAAATTTTCCGAGGTTTCATATTTTATGCCTCCAAAAAATCTTTTTGTTCAAGCTAACTTTACATTGGAGGTTAAAATAAAACCTGGAGAAAGGATTATGGTAATGAGATATTCTATCTGCTTGGTTTTATCATTCTGTATGAATTTATCCTTTGAACACTTAAAATAGAAGTGATATTCTCTCGGCACAGTAAAATATCACTACGATTACGGGAAACTAATTAAATAAACTAAAACTATTCAGCAACACAAATCTACGTTAAATTTTTTTATTGAGCAAAACAGTTAGGTTAAAACTATTAATCAGTACATAATCTCATAAAAAATCTTTTGTTTATAAAATGCGATGATGACATCCATTTCAAATACTTTAGTAAATGTGAACTCATACTTTGCAAAATCCATGTCACGAAGAAAAAGCCGAAAGAAAAAATTTAAGTTCTCTTATCATGAACATTAGTAGCATCATTCGGCGTCTTGCATTCTTCATTCCAATCGATTGGGAGAACTTTTTCAAATTTCGCATTCATTTTGTTCAAATAACATGTTCCTTCACATGGTGGAATAACTAGTACATCCATTTTTTCATCTTCTGAATTGTCCATGTACCTCATCTAAAAAGAAAGCAATGATAATTGATAAACGTATAAATATGATACTTTTGTATTGCCAGTTCTAATATGGAAGCATCTGATATAACCAGAATACGTATGAACATGCTACTCGTGGACGTCATAACAATGTGATAGAGAAATAATGAATGAATGAAATCTCCTCAGCTTCTCCTTTTCGAGAATATTTACTTACTGTAATAAAATAAAGATTTTTGTCATCTTTCCGTAATTCGAAAATTAAAGTGGCACCATATTTTGGTTTCAACATTTTTCCTTTGTACTCTGAAACACCTATTGTCCTCATAAGTGGTACCAAAGTGGAGTCATGAACTGCATATAGATGGATTTTTACTGAGTTTTCGCCCGATGTGAAGTTTTGCATTTGTTGGATAATTCGTTTGAGCAGTAGGCCTGGCGAGAATAATAATTGTTTGATAATCTAATTTGTATTTTCAATTGTTAAAAGTAATACGATTGTTCATTTCTGCAATATTCGGAACTAATTTGCTTATCATTTCTTATCAACAACTAATATGGACAAAGAACAGCGCCAAATGATTGATATTACACCCGTTCTTCACAGGAGTGAGCTTGAGTGAGCTGCTTGGGACCGAGAAAATGAAGATAACAACCACGCGAGGGGCTCCCACTCTCGAACGGACTGCGCAAAGCGATATGCGCGAGATAAGTCGGAGCCAGACAGTCGAACGAGTCGGACTATGAGGAAACCCATAGCTTGTGGTTTCGGGACGTGCGAGAGGAGTTCTCGCCCCATCGCCGCAGGCCGTAAGTGGGAGTAAGGGGTTCTCGTTTTCTTCATTTCCACGCGCTCTTTTAATTCAGGGCTCGCGCCTGCGATGCTCGCTTCTGCGAGGAACGAGTGTATCTGAATATAAACAAATGAGGGTATCATAGTCGATACAAACCTCCACTTAGTCGTTTTTGTAAGACATTGTTCGTAGAAATAGCAAAGGACTCTCGAACAATGTCCATCATTTCTTTGGTTAGTTCATCATTTGCCCATTCCGGGAGTACTAAACCTTCATCTTTCTGCAAAAATCCATTCACACATCAATCACTGTACTTGTTCCTAAGTTTTAATGGACTATCTCTTGTCGACGTACTTCAATTTCAAGTGTATCGTACAAAGGCACGACGTCGTCGATATTTTTTATCTCTTTCCCTGTATAGTTTGCAAGATTTCTCAAAAACAATTTACGTTTAGGGGATCGATGTACTTTTTCTTCATGGTGTGCATTTTCCACTCCATCCGCTAGTCGTTGACAAGGATAATCCGCAAGAATCAGCTTTGCAACAATAAATTACGTTTTCATGAAAAACTTATACACTATAATCTTTCAAGTTCGTCTCATCGTACATGCTTAACGACACTGATTTTTATGGTTCATGAAGCAGATTAAAAAAAATTCTGCTGCAATGTTCTTTTGAAAGCATAATTTGTTTTATATAAATATTGAATCGTCTATGTAAAAAAATGTCTAATGTTTACAAAAAAATCGGTCAGAGCAGGTTGGGACGATTTAATGCTTGTTTTTTTATTAGCACAGTTAGAGAGGTGTGAACAAAAGATAATTTAAGCTTTTAATCAAAAAACAAAAATTGATTAACATAGTTTTTGTGCATGCATAACTCGAACAATTTTGAAATATGTTCTTTCGGAATTTTTTCAACATCATAGACGACAAACTTTTGGAAAATAAATTCAAAATATTAAAAAATATACGTTCAATGTGTTTCTTCTCTTTCTATTGAAGAACAAACTGAAATTTTTTTTGTGTCCCAACTTACTCCAAGCATTGTCCCAACCTTTCCCTATACGCTGTAAGTTGGGAGACTAGACATTGCCTAAATTGTTTTTCGCCAAAATCACGTGAATCAATATTAAATGATAAAGAATTTAAATTTTCAGCTAAGGATCTGCTCTGAAACAGCCATTTTAAAGGGCTGTTCAAAATTTACTGAAAAAATTTGAAAAATTCGGAAATCAAAAGTGTTCTAGCTAACCCGGGTCTCCCCAAATACTTCATTCTGCACAGAGAGGAATCGTCCCTGAGTATTCCAACCAGAAAAAAATTGTTTTGAAAATATAGTTTCCTATTCCTTGAGTATCTACTTCGCACAACCATGATCTTGGCCGAAACAACATAATCTCTGGTTGTATAGTCCAGATATATGATTCCTGGATGTAGCAACCAGAACGGATAGTTAAAAATTGTCTTTAACCAGAAATCCTGGATGCAGACACTAGGTTAAAGTCCTCAAAGCAACATGAAAAATCTGGTTGCTGTGACTCGAAATTTGAAGTTCATACCACTGACGATGAAAAAAAAAAATTTATATCCAGTAAATCTAGGTAATCTAGTTGTCTGAAGAAGGAAAAAATTGGATTATTGCCATCAATAATCGTAAGCACATTTGCCAGTGTGCAACGTTAGTGGTAATTTATTGAGGCGACAAAACCCACCAAAAACGTGCGCGTTAAATTTTGTAGTCTGCTGTACCCAGCTGACCGTACAGTCTCGCACAATCTCGTAGGCATGTTTTGGTGTTCACCGGTTGTGAGGTGTAGTAAGTGAAGTGAAAAATAAAACAATTCTCTTAGCTGCACTTTTAACTCCGGTAAGAATAATGATGATAATACCAGTATGTGAAAATCCCATGATTATTTTTAAATTTTCATTTTTCAAAACACAAACTTTTGATATAGATTTTGTATCGATCGCAATCTCAAACCTAACCTTAAAATTAAAACACCGTATTGTAACGAGATGAAGCTAAAAGATTTATCTATCAAACCTAGTTGCTACAATCAGATTTACACGCTGCAGCGTCATGGAAAGTTAGGTGAGCTCGTCGAGTCAAGACTAGTGAGTATCACTTTAGACCGCACAAAAAGTGACTCACAAGGGGAGGACATGAATTGCGACTCACCGATTTCAATGGAATTCGGTAATTGGGTAGCGTTCTATACCTAGATCATGTACCTACAAGCGTTCGAGCGGATACGCGATAGTTTTTTTTAAATTAATTATAAAAAATTGACTAATCCATTGCTGCGTCTCCCTTACTATTAATTCATGTCATTGCATATAAGCTATCATAGCGCAGTGGATAGCGTAAAGGCGTCATGATGGTGTGATTCGCGGTTCGTGGCTCGGCCCGGTTTAATTTTTTTTTTTTTTTTTTTTATTCCAAATATATGCTGCATTTTTCATAATAACTAGTTTGTGATAAATAACAATTTTTTTAAAAATCAAATTTACTGACCTAATTTTCTAGGTTGGTAAAAAAATATTAATACCTATGCTTTTCATGTTTGTAACGATTTGTATTTATTAATACAATTTATAAATCTTGATAATGTCATTGATTACAAAATAGTACGAATGAATCTTTTTTTTTTAGAAGATTGATCAATTTTACATTATATTATGCACATGTTGAGGCTATATCTTCTTTGAAGTGTATGATCTGAATTAACGTTAACTGCAAGAAGAATAATTGACTATGCATTAGGAAGTCCATACAGAGTTTTCTTTAATTTTCGAATATAAATTTTCATTACTTTCTTGAATAAGCTCCAGTGTAGGTTTGAAAGGTTGTAAGTAGAGAAAGTACACGTATCTTTGCGATAAAAGTACATTTATTGTATTACCAGAAAAACATAAAGAAATTTCAAAAATACAAAAAACATGAAAAAGTAAAATCAATATTAGAAAATACATTTTTTTGCTTAATATTCCAGGTAAAAATGAGTAGTAGCTACCGAAATTTATTCATCGTTATTTTTACAACTTTCAGGGTGGTATTTATCGAAGAAACATGTAAAACATAAAAATTGTCTGCAAAGTGCACACTTATTGAAACAGACTGATTCCCCACAAATGCACTTGTGTTTTGCAAGTTCCAAAGGGAAACACACCTCGTTGCAATTTTGAAAAATAGGTCTGTTGGGAATCAATTTCGATTTATACCATGCATACAAAATCATTCGCGAAAAAACGGGGGCGGAAAATTGATGGTGAACAATTGAATGAATTTTTATACAATCTTCACGAGATGTGATTTCCCTTTGGTCCTTTAGCAAAGCTGTCGCGTTCTGCAACCGTTTGAATTGTGAATGTGCTTCGAGTTGTGAATGTGCAAACAATAAAGCATTGGTCAAAATGTTTCTCGTTTTATCACCATTTGGATCACTTTCCAAAGAATTTATATATGATTATACACTCTCTCCTTCCATTTTTGATCTTTCGAAAAAATAGTTAATGCAAAAAATAGAAACCAAGATGCAAGATTCAACTAGAAGTAGCGACGAACCCGAAAAGTCATAGAATGAATAAAAATGGATATGAACGGCGAAGGTTTGGTAGCAAAAATAATAGGAAGAAAGAAAAAACAAGTTTTCCGTATGCGGTCTTGCGACAAAAATTTTCACACCCTAATCTTATCGCTGTGAAAATAGACCAAAAAAAGCGACACTTTTGGGCATCAAACCAGGCGCCAAGTTCATTGCGTTCGCGTTGCATAGTCATCCTCCTTTGTTTTTAAAAATTCGGATTATCCGCTCCGAAAAAAATATAGCTTCAACATGTACATAAGATAATGTAAAATTGATTAAATCTTCCAAAAAAAAAAAAAGATTCATTCGCACTATTTTGTAATCAATTACATTATTAAGATTTATAAATTGTATTAATAAATACAAATCGTTACAAACATGAAAAGCATAGGTACTAATATTTTTTTACCAACCTAGAAAATTAGGTCAGTAAATTTGATTTTTAAAAAAATTGTTATTTGTCACAAAGTAGTTACCATGAAAAATGCAGCATAAATTTGAAAAAAAAAAAAAAAAAAAAAAAATTAAACCGGGCCGAGCCACGAACCGCGAATCACACCATCATGACGCCTTTACGCTATCCACTGCGCTACGATAGCTAATGTGCAATGGTAAGAATTAATAGTAAGAGAGACGCGGCAATGGATTAGTCAATTTTTTATAATCAATTTAAAAAAAACTATCGCGTATCCGCTCGAACGCTTGTAGGTACATGATCTAGGTATAGAACGCTACCTAATTACCGAATTCCATTGAAATCGGTGAGTCGCAATTCATGTCCTCCCCTTGTCAGCCATTTTAACCTAGTTGTAGCATCAAGAGTTATTTCTTATTATAACAAGAATACTCAAGGGCGTATTGAACCAAAAAGCTCGTTAAAGACAATTTTAACCATGTACTTTCTGGTTGTATAGCCTAGGAATTTCTCTGTGTGTGAGTTTCAAAAAGAAAACAAAAAATTCTAAAATAATTACCAAAGTACAAAAATCAAAGCGATATCAAATTTTTCACTATAAATTTAAATAATTGCATTCTAGATTCGAAGAATAAGACAAACAATAAGAAAATTATCACCTTCATTTATAATTTGTATAACTTTTGAACAAGGATGAAAATTTTCACAACTTCAAATCTGAATTTAAAAAATGTAACAAAGTTATCAAAGTGAAAGTTACTATTGAGTAAATAGTAATTGATGTCTTACAAAGTAACAATAACCAGTAGCGGATTTAGAATCTTACTAACAGAGGGGGGGTGGGGGGGGGGGGTTGACTTTGCAAAGGGTTTACCTTTACCAGTGACATTGTCTGTTCACATAGCAAAAAAAGTATTACCACCCCATTAATTGATTTAAATGAAGAAACTGCAAAACTAATGATGGATTGGAGAATTTTAAAATTGAAACAGTTACAATACTATTTGAATTATTATTTTTAAAACTTAGACATTAATTTTTTTCCGAATTTATAGTGTTTTAATATGTAAAAACTTTTTCTTAGCTCTCTTTTAGGCAGTTCTGCGTGCATTGACACAATTGACCAAATTGTATAAGCTTTTCGAAAAAAAAAATATGTTCAATAACATAAAAATTCAAGTATATTTTGCATATTTCATACTCTTCTAAGATACGAAAAATTGCTTGAAAGTGTTTATATTTTTCTTTTGAAGACTGCGTTACGTTACACCTTGGGTTGGGGTGGGGGTTCAAGCCTGCGTGACAGTTTGTGACACAAGAGGGAGGGGGTTAAAAATCCTGAAAAATGTGTCACGTAATTTATAGACAGCCCTTAACAAGAAATCTCAACTGCCCCGTACGCCCAGTTTGCCCTGGATTCCCTTATTTAACAAAGCATTTTAGAAATATTCATGGTAGTTACTTTATCATGATTTTTCGGCTTGTAACGGATAGGAATTGTCGTGGAAAGCGGTTTTCCAGGAATGGCGTTTTTTGGGTAAAAACCTGCGAGAAGAGCTTTTCCAGAATTTATGCATCTGTGAAGACTACTACTTAATGCGTCAGTATTGGTCGGGGCGTAGTTGTAATTGGTCAGGTAACCATATTGGTTGCGTAGCCATTTTCCTAGTTTTTCCATTCTTTGGATGCCTTTCTGGAAAGTATCAGAAACGCATCTAAAATTGGAACTTCATGCAATGTGGCGCTTTTTTTTAAATATGGTGACCATAATTGCGGATCCAAAATAAACGTCATTGTATTGAAATAGTCAAAAAAATCAATAAAGAAAGAAAAGTAAGAATCTTATCACAATTTAGGTTCAAAATTTTCGTTACTGTTGATCTTTATTTCTCATCCGAGGTTCATGATATATTATGTGTATTGGATTTCAAAAGGCATGTTCGGCATTTTTACAAAACCTATGTACAAAAACAGCTTTTTTTTTTAATTTCATAGTTTAAAATTACCTACTTTATTTAACGCTCCCCATCCACCTTTCCATTTATAGTTCGCATGCGGGTCGTTAGGGTATGCGAAGCGAGGTGTACGATCTCCATGTCTGAACAACTATAATTAATATATATTACGTAATAGGCATGCATGCCCGTAGTCCGTACTTGTTTACGTGAGATGTTTTTTTTACGATAGCCGAAAATTCACTTCAAAATGTCCGTTTAGAGGTTAAAGAAACGAAAAATTCATTTTCGCTACCTATTTAATAAATAATCAACACGGTCATAATTTTGTATTAACTTCGTGAAATTAGGTATTAACGACGTAATTAACAAGATTAAATAGAATAATTATAAAGGACGTATTGTTACTCCCTGGCGGACGAGTTGTAGACGGAAGTGTAGTAGATTTTTTTTAATTTAAATCAACAATTGTTACATAAAATAATGTTTTTATTAAAGTACAAAAAGATACTTTGTTTATGTGGAATTGTATTTGAAAGCAATAAATGTTTCCGGTCGTGGGAAATAAACCTGTAAAAGTTCAATGGAAACTTGGTGGCGAGCAGCTTTTGCGCATGCGCCATGAGTACATTCCATTCATGAATGGAGTAGTTACCGAGGGGCCCAAGGGCGCTCTTACGTATTTGAATTTTAAATGTGAAATCTAATCAGAGTTGAATAATAATTTGAAAATAAAATTAATTTTCTATAATAATGATTTTTCTATGTATTTTCAAGTTGATATTTTATAAATGTCTAAGTACTTTGTTTCACGAAAATCTGAAGTACCAAATAATGCTTATAGCAGTTTTTTCTGCCATTCTTACGACTACCTTAAAACCAGGGTTGGGCATTCTCCATTTTTTTGTGGAATGAATGACGCTGGGAGTGAATATTCCTATCATTCAGAAGATGGAAAAAATTCTGAATGAAATGAAGTTCATTCCAAGAGTTTCCTGATCCCAGGGTTAATTCATTCCTTCATTCCGTTTACCTGGAGTACCCAAACTACTTCAAAAATGAGTTTTCGAGAAACATCAAATATGCAGTATTCCATAGAATATACTACCTGTGACTATTAGATTGACACACACCGATTTCACTAAATGAAGAATACCTGCCTTCTAATTTTGTCTCAATCATATAAAAGTGAAATGAAATATTTCAGAGGAATTTCAGTTATTCCATGAATATATAATAGAGTTTTAGAAAAGCCGGAAAAAATGTAAGTAAGGAAGGTATAAAAGATAAAAAAGGTGAGGTACACTCGTATCAAAATTCCTTCAGGAACCGCTCAGGTACATGGGTTCTTTTGTGTTTAGAAGCAGACAATACGGTCGAAAACATCTCATTATTCCCATTGTATATTTACGAAATAACTGAATGTTCTCCAAAATTTTCTATTCCCCTCAAATGGGATGGGTACACAATGAGTAAGGACGTATTCATCGTTCGGTAAAATAAAATAAATGGCGTGTCAATCCATGAGGAATCGAGACGATTTTTTGTGGAGTATTTCATTCTTGACTTTTTTTGAAAACTTGGAATTGACATCATTCAGCTACTACAGGTAAACGGAATAAAGGAGTGAAATAACCCACGTCAAATAACTCAGGGAATGAAATTTATTCTATTACAAAAGTCGATGCCTCGACGGAGTATTCACGTATTTATTCCGTTATTCCGGAAGTGGCAATCCCGCTCAACCCTGCTTAAAACTCATTTTCTGAGTATGTAATTTACTTGAAGACTATAACTTAGCTGTGTTTGGAATGCACGTTATGACCGTTATGACAATTTATACAAATTTTTTATAAAATATGTAAAATTTTCACATTTATAAAATACTCAACTACAATTCCATTCATGTTTATAAATTTACTTTTTATTATTATTTATACAATCATCCCCGCCGTGGATCCGCAACAGAATTCCACTTGTGAGTTGGGTTATTTTTCAATAAACTTCAGAAAACATTGCTCTTTTTATAAAGCGACTTTATAGAAGAATCGGAATTTTATGAAAAATACCCAAATTATAAGGAGTTTTATAAAAACTTAATTAAAACTCAAATCACTGGGGTCAGGTGATCCGTTTAAGAAATTCTGACCCTTACAAAATAAAAAATATAATATATCTAATACTGTGTATTTTTATCATGATGCAACATTTATTACAATTAATAAATATAAAAAACATGATGATTACTCATGTATGTATAATAATAAAAAGTAAATTAAGGTAGTTGTAGCGTTGGCAATTTAAGACTCTTTGGGTTATTTGTCGCAGTTTGGTTCAGACCAGTTCAGACTGTGTGGCAGATTTTTCGAGAGATTTAGCAACTTCACATCCACCTTGTTCGTTTCCGTGTGCACCCATTCACACACGCGCAATATATACATATTGCTGTCTGCTGCAGCACACTGCTGCCATGTTTCTCAAAACTCATAATACAAAGTGACAGTTCAGTGAATTTTTTGGTTTTTTGAAAAATTTTGTCAGTATCAAGTCCTGTGCTTTGAAAATGTAGAAACTGCATGGTTTACTCCATCTAGCTAGATTTTTTTTTATTTTTTTGATAGAAAATGCCTTTGCTACGATGGAAAATACAACCGCGTCCATAAGAGCCCATGTTATTTTCAATATTTTTTATAATTAATTTGCACAGTCAATTTGCCTGATTTTTTGAATATAAGCTTTTGTAACAATAGAAATTCAGTGTACAAAATTTCAAAAGAATCGTATAGAAAATTGAATGTCGCAACAACCACCTTAATAATCATGAATGAAATCATTGTTTGGTGTTTGATAAGTGTAAAAAATTTAAAAAGTTTCATAAAAATTGGTATAGGTTGTCATAACGGTCATAATGAACATTAAAAACACAGCAAAGCTATGATCTTCAAGTGAATTCCCAGAAAATGAGTTTTAAGGTAGGTGTAAGTATGGCAAAAAAAAATACTGTGAGCATTATTTTGTACATCAATTTGGAAATGAATATAAAAATTATTATTATGAAAAAATTTTATTATTATTAATTTATAATTCAATTTTGATTGGATTTCACATTCAAAAGTCAAATATGCGAGAACGCCCTTGGGCCTCTCGGTAGCTCCTTCAATGGCCGTGCCACGAATGAAATTTACTCGAACTTTTACATCAGGTTTATTATTTAACTTGACTAGAAATATTTTCACCTAAAATGTGCACTTAAAAAAGTACTATTGGTTTAAATTATATTTTTAGAGCATCTTAACAAATATTTGTCAAAAATAGATTGTTGTTTTCAAAAACATATTAGAGCGTTATTCCACGACCTCGACATGTTTTGCAAAACGGTTTGAAAGGCAACAATTGGTAAAAAACCCACGCAAAATTGAAATTCTAAAGTTTTCTTTGACATAGAAGCATACAACTGTTAAATATATTGATGAACAAACGATTAATTGCTAAAATAAAATCTACCACACTTTTACCACACTTGTACCACACTATAGCGTGGTAACTCGTCCGCCAGGGCTGCGGACATAATTCGATACGCGGTTATTATATATTTGTTTTATCTTCAAAAGGGCCCAACGTAAGGCCAAAAGCTAGATAATAATGGAGAAATGTTTTAAATTAATAATCCAAGTTTGGAGGAAAATTGATTGGAGTTATCATATTTTACAAATGTATTAAATAATCAGTACATTTTCTTGTAATCGTATAAAGTGCATTCTGCGTAATGACTTCATTCCAAATAATCAAGTTATCTGTGCACTTTGACTTTGTAAAGATAAATAGAGAGTTTATTCAAAACTAGATAACTAATTGAATACTACCGAAGTTCTGCAAAACTTACAATTATTACTTGATGTAATGATTTGTCTAGAAGATCGCCATTTGTGTAACAAATGGTAACAAAAGAAATTACAACTCCGAAGATTCTCAAATGCATGGCGATGGATGATTCCTAAATATATCCTTCGATTCGCTCAAGCTGGAATAATTTTTTGCAAAAATTTATTAAAAATTTATCCATGGATATATTATAAAAAAATAGTTAAGAATTCGAGTGAGTATTAGTCAAAATTCAAAATTACCATGTTTGAAAGGTGGTTGCTATTTAAACTTTGAATATGGATATGGATAAACATTTAGCTTTCAAAAAAAAAAAAAAAAAAAAAAAAGAAACAGTATTTTTTTATGTTCTTTTCATTAAATTCAAGGTAAACCTGAAAATTGAATAAATGTGTTCCAATTTTTACGTGTCGCGATTCTCGCAATTTTTTTATGCTTAGCTGTAGAAAATTTCAAAGTTATTTCCAAGATATTTCAAAGGAATTTTCAGAGTATATGTTTGTTGATGTCAATAATGTTTCCTTCTGAGTAATCTGAAGAAACGTTCCTCAAATATATAGAAAAAAGGAAAAAAAAAATCACAAATCAGATCTGGGTAACAATTTAAAACAGATTCTGCATATATTTTATTTTGACCTCGAAATTAACTTTCGAATAACCCACGAAAAAAAGTTGAAGGAATCACAGGATCGCAAAAATCAATCAAAAAAGACGTGATTCCTGATCTACTCTTCGAATATCTTTTCACGTGTAACTCTTGAACTTTTTGTTAAGCAGTACATATTTCATTGGAACGTGTGTTATCTGTGATTTGCTATAAATTTTCCACCCGACATTTTTCTTATCCGTTTATTGTTCTTGGAATGTATGAAAAACTCACAATTCTTTACTCGCGGTAACGATTCGACAAGAGAGCAAAACTACAACTGTAGTGATATTCGTAATGAACGACATCGTAAAAACCAGATGTTTGCGGTTTGTTCACGCTTAAACACGTTTTTGAATAATTTCTCAATCCAAGATAAGAAAAAATACATAACAATGTGGCTGCTTGCGGAAAGAATAAGTCAAGTTCACGCTGACGCCGCTCGACATTGTTTCCGTAGTAAGAAAAAAAAACATGTTTTAATGGAATTTCCGAGCTTAGCGGTTTTATTTTAAATCGAGCACAGGCATCGAAAATTCAAATCAGCTTATTTTCGACGTGATAGCTGCAATGAAAAATTTTCATGACACAACATTCTGCAGTACTTGTAAGACTTTGTGTAATAATAATAATAATAATAATAATAATAATAATAATCATAATATATATATATATATATATATATATATATATATATATATATATATATATATATATATATATATATATATATATATATATATTAGGGTGGTCGTTAAAATGGGTGAGGTGGAACTTTGATGGTGGCGCCCCCCAGAACGTTTCCAAATAATTCGAAAAAAAATCCCAAAATTTTTTCAGATTTTTAAAACAACGTAAACCCGTGCCGGTAGAGTCGTCTTTTAACCCATTTAAATAACATGGGATTTTGTCTTGAAGGCAGTCTATAATTTTTCACGGATACACAAATCGCTTTAAAAGTCGGTTTGACACGGCAAGTTATCGTCAATAGTTATAACAAAATGCGAGAAAATTGGCAGCTGTCTAAAACAATCATATGTCTGTTCGAAGCCAAAAAACCAAAAATCATGGAAATTTCGGCTTTTTTCAATGAAACAAAGAATTTGACAAGATTTCAAGAATCTATATGTGATCTATACCTACATGAAATATCATTCTTTACGTTCGTGAGTATGTTTTATCGTTTTACAAGTAGAATTGGTCACATTGCTACAGTTTCAAAAATGTGCATCACAATTTTTATAACGAAATTCGATAAATAAACAAATTTCTGAACAGCTACTTCTTGAAATGAGTTTCTTACTAGATAAATGACACTTATTGGAATGAATTATCTTGTATCAAACTGTACTATCAATAGTAATGGTCATAACGATAATAATAATAACAGTAGTAATAATAATAATAAAAACAATAATATTGATAATAATAAGAATAGGAATAAGAATGTTAATAGTTCTAAATTGGTCAATAAGAATGAATACATTCACAAGTCAAGGGAAAAAGCTGGTTATTCTAATGATACCTTATTTGTTTTTCGAAATGATCGTGAACTATTGTTATAAGGATGATCTGAAAATGGATAAGAATAACACCAATAAAAATAATGATAACCTAAATAAGGAATATTATTCAAGATTGACGAATGTTTCTGTGATTTAGTTTGCAATGTTGGATGTGCTCAAGTACAAATTTTTAATATTTTGTAATTACAAAACAACTTTCTAAAATTTATGGATAAGGTCAATGTCTCAGTTGTCAAACAAATCTAGCCATTTTTGCGAAAACTGCACACTTTTATGGAAATTCTGCTTATTTGTAAAATTCTTGATATTGTTCAGTGACTGATGGATCCTAGAAGAATTAAAACACATTATCTTCTTATCCTTCAATATTTAGCAATAAATTTTCTAACTTGGTACTGACGTCTTAAAGTTAACTATATTGCGTGTTGTGTTATAATAAAAATCTTTCTCGATTAGTGCATTAGATCGCATGATTATTATTCCTATTTCTATTATTATCAATATTATTGTTTTTATTATTATTATTACGACTGTTATTATTATTATCGTTATGACCATTACTATTGATAGTATAGTTTAATACAAGATAATTCATTCCAATAAGTATCATTTATCTAGTAAGAAACTCATTTTAAGAAGTAGCTTTTCAGAAATTTGTTTATTTATCGAATTTCATTATAAAAATTGTGATACACATTTTTGAAACTGTAGCAATGTGACCAATTCTACTTGCATAACGATAAAAAATACTCACGAACGTAAAGAATGATATTTCATGTAGGTATAGATCACATAGATTCTTGAAATCTTGTCAAATTCTTTGTTTCATTAAAAAAAGCCGAAATTTCCATGATTTTTGGTTTTTTGGCTTCGAACTAACAGACATATGATTGTTTTAGACAGCTGCCAATTTTTTCGCATTTTGTTATAACTATCGACAATAACTTGCTGTGTCAAACCGATTTTTAAAGCGATTTGTGTATCCGTGAAAAATTATAGATTGCCTTCAAGACAAAATCCCACGTTATTTAAATGGGTTAAAAGACGACTCTACCGGCACGGGTTTACGTTGTTTTAAAAATCTGAAAAAATTTTGGGATTTTTTTTCGAATTATTTGGAAACGTTCTGGGGGGCGCCACCATCAAAATTCCACCTAACCCATTTCAACGACCACCCTAATATATATATAATAACAATAATAATTCATAATCTTACAATGTTTTACATAATGCTCTGTCTAACTTTCACACACAAGCAATAAGGAAACAATTTTCGTACAAAAAACTGTATTCACTTCCGGGCATATTACATTTAATTTTGACATTCTTGGTCCCAATTCTCAGGAATCACATTTTTGAAAATCATTTTCAATTGATCTAGCGAGCAATGATTTCCACAGTCTGGAATCGAGAGTTCCTCAAATTTTTCAAATTTCGAATCATCCATGTACATTATCTGAAAAATGGAACGTAAAATATGTAACTTCACGCAAATTTGATACAAAATTCGTATTTACCCTCAAAAATATCTGATTCTGATTATCTCTTCTGATTTCTAAAACCAAAGTTGCGCCTAATCCTGGTTTCAACAATTTCCCTTCGTATTTTTCGACGCCCATTGTTCTCAACAAATTGACAATTGTTATGTCATGAGTTCCGTAAATATAAATCTTTTTCTCGTTCTTCGCAGATACATAGTCTTCTATTTGGTTGAGGATTTGTTTCAGCAATGGTCCTGAAATGAGAGAAATTTCGTCAACTTAAAATAATGTATGAAAATTTGCAAGTGATTACCTCCTCGGAGACGTTTTTGAACGTCGTTGTTCGTAAAAATAGCATACGATTCGCGAGCAATCTGCTGCATCCTTTCGTTGTAGTAATTTTCAGTCCATTTTGGAAGTTTTAAGTTTTCTGCTACCTAAAAAATATGAATATTGTGCCCAAAACGTTTGGTTTGGTATGTATAGAAAATATTGATTCCAATACCTCTATTTCAAGTGTGTTGTACAAAAATTCAATGTCAGTGATAGTCTTCATAGGCTTTCCAGTCAGTTCTGATACGTTCTTGTAGTAGGATTTTAATTCATCGTCACGACTTTTTTCTTCTTGATCGTATGCTTTTTTTAATTCCCTATCTAAGAGTGCACAAGGATGTTTGACTGTTATAACCTGTAAAGAATGAATTGAGGTACATAAAATAGTTCGATTTACATGTCGTAGGTACATGAGACAAAACTTGAATCATGCATATTTGAATATAATTTATTCATTCGAAGATTAATATTGTAATGAAAATGGCCAGAAAAAATTTTGACGTAGAATTACGTCTTTCCCCGCACTTTTCTATAGCGTAGGGCGTGAAAAGCTATGCAACGCAACGGCAACGCCATTATAATTTTACTACGAAAACATTGTAATTTTTTAGGAAATTTCAATGTTTTCAAGAGTCATACTTTACCATATGATTTGTCTTTCTTTAATATGTTATAAGGCATTAATATTGTATATAATAAAAATCGGTGGTCTTAAAATCAGACTTGTCATCGAAAGACGTAGTTCTACGTAACGACACAGACATTATGTGCCATTTATACATTCTCTTTTAGAATTATTTCAAGAACGTACCTATATAATAAAAAAATCTTTATCGATAATGTTAAAAATTTGGAAAAAACTGTTAGCAGGTACTAAAAAATACCGAGTGCATACTGTAGAAACTTCATAATTTATTCGTTCAATGTACTGATTCATTAGTGTGTAGTCATCAATAAAAATAAATCAAAGTTTGCCACGTGATTTGTAATTAACTATTAGTCATTCTTTACAATTTTAATCTGAGAGAGCACTTTTCGAGTTTCAATAAATCATATCTTGCGCTGTTAAACGAGGTCCAAACCTTATCAATGTCCCTGGGAACATAATGTACTGGGATAGGTTGCCATAACAAATTTGGTGTGAAAGCATCCTTTTCGTTGGGTGTGAATAACCCAGCGAGCAAAGCTTGTGTGGACATAATGCAACGATCCGAGTAACTACTTTGGACCTCTACGTTGTTTTGCTTGTATCTATAATCATTCAAGTGGCCATATTGTTTTCGGAGCCATAAGCCAAGGTTGTACATCCTCAACATGCCTTTCTGAAAAACACCCTTTTATTATCTTCAAACATAAAGAAATTTCTCCATCGCCAAGAGTCTCTACCGAAATCAAAGGTCAATCGCTAGTTACGGTAATTAGTCGAACAGAAAACAACCTTTTTATTTTTTTTAGTTTATGAAAATGACAAAGGAAAAAACTCCAAAATTTTATAAGTAATCTGTAGTTACTGTGAAATCCGTTGATTTTGGATCAACTTTTATAATCGCAATCTTATGAATTAAAGTACATCTTAGTTTTCAGGAAAGTTGGTTTTGGAGAGACGAAATTAAGAAATACAATTTTCATAAATAATCTAATAAAAATAAACATGTTAAAAGTTGTTCTTATTGAACTTTTACAGTGACATATTTTTTGATGAAAATTACCTTTTGTAAAGCCCCCCATCCATTCTCCCAAGAATAGTTCAGGTAGGGGTCGTTTGGGTAAGTCTCAGTAGGGTTTCGATCCCCGTGTCGAGCACACTATAATATAAATTTTCATCAACTTTTTTTCATAATGTTTGCATCTAAATTTTCATCTCTGTGTCACAGAATTGATTTTACATTTTATGTCTTTTTAGACTCCGCTAAATTTAAATAAACTCTCAAAGTAAGAACTTACGTTTTTCATCAAATTTTGCATTTACAACCACATAGTTAATACTTCTAATACACCTACATCGATATAATGATAATATAAGATTTCTTTTTGAGAAAGTTTTAAATATATTATTTCGAGCTTCAGTATGAAACTTACGATGATGACTTGCTGCAACGATTTGTCATCATGATTATGTGCGAAGGAAACGTAGCCAAAAAGTATTACACCAATTATGATTCCCGAAATCATGACAGTTGCGAAAATTTTCACTTGTCCTTTACGATATATTGTTGCTACAACGCTCTTCGAACGCTGCATTGCACTTCTGAAAATTTGCAATGAGAAGTAATCGGACAGTTTATTTATTTGATAAAACTTTTAGTAGTTTTCACGGGTCATTACTTTCATATTTCTGTTTATGACACTTCATTTTATTTTTTAAGTCTTGTCTGGTAATGTTCATTTGATATTGGCAATCATGCAACAATACAATAGTTCAATGATTTTTTGCTTCGTAAATTGATGATTAATTTTAGCTTGCAATTCTGTAGACAATTCTGTAGACGGAAAATTCCTTGTTATATTTTAAGAAATATTTGAAAATGTGATATTTACAAAGGCGTTTTAGCTTTTATATTATAGCTGTTGTTTTATAGCTGTTATAGCTTTTAGGCGTTGAAAGCTAGCACAAGATTTGAGAGAAGTTATAAATTCAAATACATAATAAACCTGTAAGAAAAAAAATTACAGAATGATTACATTATTATCTCAAAATGTAGACGGTTGCAAATTTTCAAGTTTCAGTTTTCGACATTTATTCCAAGCTTCGAAAATAAAAATCCTGATTTTTAGCTTTCGATGGCCAGAAATGTTTCAAGACAGTATAAAATCTTTTTTCAATTAAACTCCCTTAGAAAAAAAAAAAAACAAAAAAAAAAAAAAACACAATAGTTGATAGATTTCATGTTCCAAACTTCAAGATCTGAAAGACGTAATGTTAATTTGGAAAAAAAACACGTAAAAATAGCAATCGTACAGAAATTAAAATTTTGAGTCAAAAAGAAAGAAACACATAAAAAATGTCAGAGTCATACTCAACAATTTCGAAGTTTCGATATTCAAAATTTAATTCAAAATCCTTGTCACATATACCTTATGAGTTTCGGAAACTATAATTGAGGCCGCGAATTCTGTAACGTTCTTAGCGCTCGAAAATACGGAGAAGTATTGTCCGCACGGTGACGTTACGAGTCAAAATCAAAAGTCCGAATTTACAAAAAAAAACAAAAAAATACTGTTCGATAGGTATTGAAAAATTAACGTTAGTCTCCGTTTGAACTTTATTTGTAAACGTCATAGTTTTTGTTAAAAATAATAAAAACTGATGCTTTTTGAATCGAAAAATCAATGTTTTTTAAAACTTACATCGCCGCTGAGCATTCATTTTTCAACGTATTTACATAACTTTTGAATACTTTTGTTCGGGAAGGTCTAGCGATGAACACAGTATCAAAATATTTGTAAAAAGTTATTAACAACTGACTTTTATTTAATCCGACTGAAAAACCATGTTTTCTGACATTCGCATTAAAAATGTATCGAGGGAATTTACGTTTTTAACGAGGTTTTTACGCTTGTCATAATTTTAAGTGTATTTTCGAACTTTGTATAAAGTTTTAGCTCTCTAAAACTATTATTTGTGAAAAAGCCAGCAGGTTGAACACAACGTGCCGCGCGATATGATTGAATTTTATGCGCGCGATCGTACTAGCGAAAAATTCAAGCACATCGCGCTGCGCGTTGTATTCAACCTGCTGGATTTTTTATAAATAATATTTTTAGAAAGCTCAAACTTTATAAAGAGTTTGACAATACACTTCAAATTATGACAAGCGTAAAAACCTCGTTAAAAACGAAAATTCCCCCGATACATTTTTAATGCGAATGTCAGAAAACATGGTTTTTCAGTCGGATTAAAAAAAAGTCGGTTGTTAACAACTTTTTATAAATATTTTGATACTGTGTTCATCGCTAGACTTTCCCGAACAAAAGTATACAAAAGTTATGTAAATACGTTGAAAAATTAATGCTCAGCGGCGATGTAAGTTTTAAAAAACATTGATTTTTCGATTCAAAAAGCATCAGTTTTTATTATTTTTAACAAAAACTATGACATTTACAAATAAAGTTCAAACGGAGACTAACGTTCATTTTTCAATACCTATCGAACGGTATTTTTTTTTTTTTTTTTTTTTAAATTCGGACTTTTGATTTTGATTCGTAACGTCACCGTGCGGACAATACTTCTCCGTATTTTCGAGCGCTCAGGACGTTACAGAATCCGCGGCCTCAATTTTTCAATATCAATGTTTTCAAGTTTGAGTACTTTTGCACTCAGAAAATTTTTTACCATTTTTTCTTATAGTTTATATGAATTCCGGTGTATCGAGCATATTCTTTTGTTTTTTCCTAATACACGCCTATACACTGAGGAAATACTGCTAAAACTATAGGAAACATGACAAGGATCCTGGGAGTGTTTCCTATAGTTTCACCAGTATTTCTTCAGTGTATAAGTTATTATTAAAAGTGTATAGGAAAAAACAAAAGAATCTGTTTGATACACCAAAATTCGCACAAACTATAGAAAAAAATACTCAAAAATTTTCTCGATGTGTTTGAATTCCAATTTAAGATAAACCACAATTTTTTGGCATGTTTCAAATCATTTAAAAAAATAATAATCGAACTTATTAAAGTAATTGTGTATCTCAAAGTCTGAAAGACTTTATATACACAAAATTATGAAATTTTTACTACTTGATGTATTAAATAGCTTATGATTTGAAAAATGCTATTACAATGCCAAATAAAACAAAAATTTTAATTCAAAGAACGGTAAAGAATTTTTTTCCTATTATTAATACAATTGTACTTGATATTTTCATTCAATGGTTGTTACTTGAGCCCCGGATGCAATAACTCGCCGGGCGCTCGAAAACGCGTAAAAGTTTAGACCGCGCGGTGATGTCACGATTCACAATCAAAAGTCCGAATTTGGAAAGATAAAAAACACTGCTCGATAGCTTTTGGAAAATTAATGTTAGTCTTTATTCAAACTTTTTTTGTAAACGTCAAAGTTTTTGCTAGAAATAATCAAAAACGATGATTTTTTACTCTAAAAATCCATGTTTTTCATAACTTACATTGCCGCTGATTATTCATTTTTCAACGTATTTACACAAATTTTATATACTTTTGTTCGGGATGGTCTAGGGATGAATACAGTACCAAAATATTCATCAAAAGTTAATAACAATCGACTTTTTCCTCATCCGAATGAAAAACCATGTTTTCTGACGTTGGCAGTAAAAATGTATCGAGAAAATTTTCGTTTTAACGGGGTTTTCACGCTTGACATAATCTTACGTGTATTGCCAAATTTTTTGGAAAGTTTGAGCTCTCTTAAACTATTATTTATATAAACTCCAGCAAGTTCAACATAACGGGCAGCGAGATGTGATTGAATTTTACGGGCGCGAGCTCCGTAGTTAGTCGTATCAGTGAAAAATTCAATCACATGGCGCTGCGCATTGTGTTCAGCTTGCTGGATTTTCTATGAATAATAGTTTTAGAGAGCTCAAACATTCCAAATAATTCAACGGTACACTTACGCTGGCAAATAAAATGCAACTTTAGTGCGACGCTATAGCGTCTCAGAACCGTCTCACTTGCGTCGCACTGTTTAACACGATAAGAAAAAGTTATTCGAGTATAAAATTGAAGGAAACCTTGCTGAATCAGTAGGTGGTACTTTTTTACACCTGTTATGTTGCAAAACACGCCTGAACAATCGTCAATTTAGCGTTTTTCAGTCCAATAAACATCGCGCATTAAATATCGTTGACACGCATGTTTAACGATGCTTTTTAGTATTGTACAGTGATAGAAAGAAATACATTTATGAGGTATCAAAATGAATGAGAAAGTATTTTTATTTCCATTTCACATCATCATTCACGTGAAATTCATTAATTGAGGGGTCTACAGAAGCGTTAAAATATTTCATTTTTTGTGGCCCAGCCTACATTTTTTTCAAATGTGTACTTCCCTTGAAGGATTAAATGAAACTGTTCTGTATTTCTGTACGGGAATGTGTATCTAACCACACACAATATTTTTAGTTTTACACACTTATTGGGTGCCGATAAAAAAATGAGTGAAAAAATCAAAATTTTCATTATTGTCCATAAAATTTGAAGAATTTCCAGGTTCTAGTTAATAAAAGCAAGATGCAAAGGAAAATAGGGTGCTCTCGATTCAAATATACTAAAGCAGTCTCGCGATTGGCTGTTCATTGCGATTATCAGCGATCATCAAACATCGATGTCAACATTGATTGCTACATATCATCAACAGTCATCAATAATCTACATCAGTCAGCATCAATCATCATGGCGGACATGGCGATGGTGTGAGGTGTCAATAAAAACAAAAACAAAAAAAACAACTGAAAACAACCGTGGCATGATCACGTCGTGAACTCCAATTTCAAGTTTTTTTGCGACTGTCACGAGGTTTAAGAACAGCTTTTAACTATCTTCGATTTTGTACAATAAGCTGTGACAATATGAATGTGAGTTTTGAATTTTACTCCTTCATTTCATTTTAATTTTAATCCTTCAAGGGAAGTACATATTTGAATTTTGAATTATTCCCGCCAAGTTTATGCGCGTGGCATTGGCATAGCAGAAGACTCTAATAGCGTTTTCAAATAACTGCTCTCGGAGTGCTCTGAGAGCAATTTCTGGGCAGATCTTAGCATATTTGAGCACGTATTAGCAGAAAAATATGCTCCAGATCTGCTCCGGATCGGTCACTTGAAAACACCATAAGGCTCCATGCGCTGATTGGCTGAACAGATGACAGCAGTTCTCAATTTGAAAAAAATGTAGGTTGGGCCACAAAAAATGAAATATTTTAACGCTTCTGTAGACCCCTCAATTAATGAATTTCACGTGAATGATGATGTGAAATGGAAATAAAAATACTTTCCCATTCATTTTGATACCTCATTAATGTATTTCTATCACTGTACAACACTAAAAAGCATCGTTAAACATGCGTGTCAACGATATTTATGCGCGATGTTTATTGAACTGAAAAGCGCTAAATTGACGATTGTTCAGGCGTATTTTGCAATATAACAGGTGTAAAAAAGTACTACCTATTGATTCAGTAAGGTTTCCTTCAATTTTATACTCGAATAACTTTTTCTCATCGTGTTAAACTGTGCGACGGTTCTGCGACGCTATAGCGTCGCACTAAAGTTGCCAGGGTAAGAACATGACAAGCGTAAAAACCTTGTTAAAAACGAAAATTCCCTGGATACATTTTTAATGCGAACGTCAGAAAACATGGTTTTTCATGCGGGTTAAAAAAAACGTCGACTGTTGTTAACTTTTGATGAATATTTTGATTCTGTGTTCGTCGCTAGAACTTCCCGAACAAAAGTATACAATAGTTATGTAAATACCTTGAAGCATGAATGTTCAGCGGCGATGTAAGTTTGAAAATCATGGATTTTTCGATTCAAAAATCATCAGTTTTTTGTTTTTTTTTCAACAAAAACTATGACGTTCACGAGAAAAGTTTGAATGGAGACTAACATTAATTTTTCAAAAGCTATCGAGCAGTGTTTTTTATTTTTCCAAACTCGGACTTTTGATTTTGACTTGTTACATCACCGCGTGGACTAAAATTTTACGTGTTTTCGAGCGCTCGGCGAGTTACTGCATCTGGGGGCTGAATTACGAATTTCAAATAGCTTTCTTTTCATAGCGGTCTAAAAAGCCTACTTTTTTGCCTGCTTCGTGGGGAAAATGGCTTTTTCTCCCTCGTGAGAAAATTATTTTTTTCCTAGATGCAAAATGTACTATTTTTTTTATGAATCTATCAAATATTAGTTGATTTGATTCCAACACTGTGGATTTTCAAGTTTTGATTCTTCGTCTTGAATTATTATGCAGTCGAAATAAAATTACAATTTCTTAGGTTAATAAAAAATGTAAAATAAAATTACAACTTTTCTTGAAATTTGAAAGATATGTAACAATTCTGATTATAAAAAATTTTCTGTTTCCAATTATTTTTAATTCTTTACTTTTCGTTTTCCCGGTTGAATTCGAACAATTACAGTTTAGAAGATTGTCGAATTGATTTTTGAAATTACTGAGATCAAATACATTCAGATTCTAGCTTTTAAATACTGAATATCGTCTCTGAAATGTTTACGCAACAAGCTTCAGTTTTCGTGAAATAAGCAATTCCATGAGCCAGTTTTCTCTTGTTGACTGATAAAAAATGTCGAATTCTTAATAAATTTGATAAACATGCTTGTAGTAGAGGTATATCTGATTTTCTATGATATGTTGTATTTTTTATCGCTGTTTTCCTAAGTCTTAATACTTTTTCTCATTTTGTAAATGTTCCGGTACAAAGTATTCAATAATTTTTCCCCAAGGTAAATATTTTCATCATTAAAGAAACCATTGATACTGAATCAATGGTTTGCTAAAGTTTATATTAAAAAATCCTGAAATTCGAACTTCTTGAGTCTCATTGAAGCCTGGAACAAAAATAATTATAAAAATTTGAACAGTATGCGATGAACTGCAAATTTCAATTTGCCGATTTTGACAACAATAAAATTAGATCTTGCGTATTTGAGAATTCAATTACCAAGTTTTTTATGAACGTTGCGTAAACTATGTATAAGATTTGGTAGTTTTGTAATACGAGAACTCTCGGTGGCTACGCCATTGGTATAACTGTAAATTTTTCAAACTTACTTTTCAGTATGATCAAAACGAACTCACAAATTTCGAACATTACTCCGATGAAAATTATATTTTTCATTTACAACGTGTGGCAATGACGTACCTTAATTTGTTGGCGTTTCATAGAATAGTTTATTATTTTGTGTTCTAGCTAGGATCCATCAGCTGATTGTAGCACAATGTAGCACAACGGGCGGCAACTCGCAGTTATCTCCGACAACTGGATTAATTCATCGTTTATGTCAAAATCGCTTCCCACGTGATTGGAAATTTCCAGTAGCGTATGTATCACACGCGCTTATCAATGAAAAACTAACTCGCGAATTTGAAGTATATAAAGTTTAAAGAACTTTAGTTCAGAAAATTTAGAATTTTTTTTAGTTCAATTTAAAGAAACTTATTTTTTCACCACGCGAGGCTGTAAAATTAGAGACTTGATCGGTTTCAGGATAAAAAATCTGACCATTGACAAATTCTGTTTTTGTATCATATAATTTTATTATAAAAGATCCTTTGGATTTCTATACAATTTTCAGGATTATTGTTAGTAATGTGTTTTCACACGTGGCAAATTTCTGATAATGACTATTGATCATCTAGTCGGCATTCTTTTTCCAAATCTACAGGCAAAAATTCTTCGAACCCTTCAAGTAATTCATCTAAAGTACAATTATTACCACAACTCAACAAATCCAATTCTTCAGCTTTTTCTGATTTTGGGTCTTCCATGTACAGAACCTGCAAAGTGGATAACTAATCTTTAATACATTCCCTACATTGTAAAGTAAAAACTGTTATATTGAATAAATTACTACGTATACCGGTTTTTGATATATAATGAGAAAAGTTTGGATGTTCAAAATAAAAATTGTATCATTGAAATTGTATGTTATACTATGTCAGTACACTTAATAATATCCAATTAAATACCCAAGTGTAGTGAAATATCATTTAAATTATCCATTAAACGATATCCATTCAATCACATCGCGCTGAGCGTTTGTGTTCAACCTGCTGGACTTTCGATAATAATTGTTTTAAAGAACTAAAATTTTCAAAGAATTTCGACAATACATTTAATATTATGACACACGTGAGAACCCCATTAAAAACGAAAATTCCCTCGATACATTTCCAACGCGAACGTCAGAAAACATGGTCTTACATTCGGATTGAAAAAACATTTATTTGTTGTTAACTTTTGATGAATATTTTGATACTGTGTTCATCGCTAGATCTTCCTGAACAAAAGTACATAAATACGTCGAAAAATGAATGCTCAGCAGCGATGTAAGTTTTGAAAAACATGGATTTTTGATTCAAAAATCATCAGTTTTTATTTTTTCTTACGAAAACTATGACATTTGAAAAAGAAGTTTAAGCTTAGATTAACATTCATTTTTCAATAACTATCGAGCAGTGTTTTTAATTTTTCCAAATTCGGACTTTTGAGTTTGACATGTGACGTCCCTGCGCAGACAATACTTTTACGCCCTATCGAGCGCTTGGCAAGTTATTGCATCCAAAGGCTAAATTTCTTAAAAGGTGACCTTATAAAAACCTTATAAGAAACTGCGATTCCTTAGTAAAATATACTTGATAAAATCTCATAGGAAAAAATTCTTGTACAATCTTTTCGATCAATTCTTTATAAGAAATTCCAGTTTCTTAAAAGGTTTTTATAAGGTCACCTTATCAGAAATTGAATTATTAAAAGGTTTTCATAGGGTGCACCTTATAAGAAATTTCATTTTCTTATAAGTTTTTTATTGGGATCAAAATTACTCGGGTACTTGGTAGAATATATTTCTTTTTCGAAACGAAGATTAGTAGGAACGACAATATTATTTTCCAGAAAGTATAACAGAAGTATGATATATATATCAAATTGAAAATAAGATATCATACTTTATGTTTATGTAGATGTTATTTTTTATTTTTATATTTATTACAGAAACATAAAAGAATCGAAATTTCGCAGAAAATTTTCGTTCAATTTTCAAGGATGCTCTTTCCTTATTTAGGACGAATTTGAGATGGAAAATAAATTCAAGTCCTCTCCTCCCTCTTTCAGTTTCGAAAGCACAAGCATATATTTACTCACCTTGACTACATCGTTCCCATGATAATCTCTCTTGAGTTCGAAAATTATCGTTGCCCCCATCTTTACTTCTATAGGTTTACCATTCAACTTCGTTTGCCCCAAAGTTCTCAAAGTATTAATTAGATTAAGATCATGTAGTCCATAAAGTTGAATTTTCTTCACAGTTTTACCCTTTCTAAAATCATCCATTGTTCTGAGCAAACGTTTAAGCAAAGGACCTAGATGAAAATCGTCAAAACGTCTCATTTACGATAATATCAAATAGTCAGGATGTAATCGCAAAGTGGGAATATATTCCAAGTTGTTTTTACCTGCTCTCAAACGTTTTAATATCGAAGTTTTCGTGAATTGCGCAAAGGCTTTTTCTTCGAATTTCTTGATTTCATGAAATTCTGTTTTTGCCCAATCAGGAAGCCTTAAACCTTCTTCGACCTTCAAAAATGTTACAAATGTTTTATATGGTTGTCAGGGCCGTAACCAGCGAGGGGCAGCCAGGGCGGCGCCCTGGGGCTCCTGGCTTCTCCAAAAAAAAAGTAATGAGACTTCTGAAAATATCTCTAAAAGCATATTATTTGCAATTTCGAAGGCCTCATATTTCTTTTCTTCTTTTGTTCAGAAACAAATTTCGAAAAACTAATTACCTCTTTTTATACATAAAAACTAATTTGGAGAAACTTGTTTCCTTTTTTTTTTTAAGAAACAACTTTTGAGGCCCCATTCTATACTCTGCCCCGGGGCACCGCTGACTATCGTTACGGTGTTGGTGGTTGTATAAAAATAGAAATAATGATATGGTCCCAAACTTGTTCAATCTTTTAAAATACTTCAAAAAAGTACTTTAGGTCGCTGATTTTCGAGATCTAAAATCAGTAGGAAAGCATACCTCTCGTGAAAGGATGTCGTACAGTAGAATAAGTTTGAAGGGTGAATCTATAAGCATTCCACTGTAGTTGGAGATTTTTTCAAAGAAGGCTTCATCTTCATTGCTCCGATTGTTATTTTCGTCGTCGTTAATTTTTTTTTGTTCTTCAAGTAACCGGGGGCAGGTGCATTTACCTGTATAATCTTCGTGTAAGCAAAACAGAATTTCCTAAAATAATAACATCACGAAGGCATTAAATAACTAGCGATTATTAGTAAGTTTTATAAGAGTTTTGAACTTGCCTATTTTCAATTTTGTCAGAGTTGATACACTCTCAAGAAATATGGTAAAATATGTTTCCAAAGATTATAGAATTTTATAAATAAAATAAAACTTGTCTCAAATATGTGAGTCAGAAGTTAGGAGAAGTTATACGTTTTTACAGAATGTTGAATCCTGTCGTCTCGTGACGTAGTGTCGCTCATATTTGCAACAAACTTTGATGTTTTTAAAATCAAAAAATGCATACTTTGTCCATTCCTTTAGGTACGTAATGAACTGGAATCGGGACCCACAACAGTTCTAGTGTAAAAGCATCTTCCGGACTTGGAGGATAAAGACCAGCAAGCAAAGCCTGAGTCGACATTAGGCAGCGGTCACTGTAAGTACTTAAGACCTCCACATTTTCTGGCATATATTTGTAGTTTGTCAAAAACCCATATTTTTTTCGAATCCATTGGCCATGTCTATATATCCTCAACATACCTTTCTAAAATATATTTCCATAATTAAATGAAGAAGAACAAGACCCTACGACCATGGATATACGGTTTGTATTGAATATGTGTCTAGTGGACATGAATCAATGGACTATAATTATGTGACGTGGAACGAGAGAAGGTACCTAAGGACCAAACTTGTTTCAGCTTACTTTCTAATGCTTGCGAGTCAGATAATTTACCGAAATGATTTCATATTATTTTGTTATTTTAAATTACTGTATAAGAATTCTTATAAATATTTTCAGAGAACTTAAAATTCAAAATTTTTAATTTTAACTGGTATGTCTAAGAAATGAAAAATTCATGAAATATACAAGATACTCACTTATTCAAAATGTAGAGATCAAAATTTTAGATACCTAGATCAAAACTTTAGATAGATTAATTGAACTTTCCTTAAAAGGAAAAACGCGCACTCAGAGAAATGAAGCGATTAGGATAAAGTTTGTATGGAAACCCAGTTAATTTTAAACGTATCGATAGAACTTCACCGAATGACTCGTTAACTAGATTAGTCTTAGTAGGTCATGAACATAATTCAAAACTGGAATGATTCGTATGTCCTATTACTGCGTGGAAAGACAAGGCTAAAAATGCGTCAGCTAGTTCATTAAAGTTTGTTGTTTTTCTTTTTATGATTATTGTACACTCGTTTCTAAATCGTACAAGCAGCTCGGGACTATGACCTTCGTTGCTTTGGAGTGCGCGAAGGGCTCCCACTCTCGAACGACTGCGCAGACTGCCCAAAGTAAGATGCGCGAGAGTCAGTCGGAGCTAGACAGTCGAACGCGTCGGAATGTGAGAAAACCATAGCTTTGCAGTTGCGGGACGCGCGGGAGAAGGGAAAAAAGGGGAAAAGGAGTTCCCGCCCGCTCGCCAAAGCCATTGGTGGGAGTGAGGCCTTCTCTGAAAATTCACACGCTCTTTCTAGGGTTGTTGATATTTTAAAAAATATCGATATCGATATTTATCGTGAGGAAAAAAAATATCATCATAGGCCGATATTTATCATTGAAAAAATATCGATAATCCAATCAATCGATAAAAAAGCTGGATGCACGATATTTTCAAAAAAATCGATATTTATTACGATATTCGCAAAAATATCGATATTTCTTACGATATTCTAAAAAATATCCATTCTTATCGTAAATAAATATCAGTAACCGATAAATATCATCGAAAAATATCAACATTTGATTTTTTTATCGATATTTCAAAAATATCGATATCGATAAATATCAGCGATAAAAATATCATCGCAAAAATATCGGTATCGCCATCAAAAATATCGATATTTTAAAATATCAATAAAATATCAACAGCTCTTTCGCTTGGTTTGCTTGTCCGATTTAGAAACGAGTGTATTCGCGATTTCACGCATTCTACCTTATCAAATTAATTGACTGTTTTCTGTTTGCTTTTTATCTTATTCGTACTGTATTTTTTTTGTTGTGCTGACAACAATATCTTGTACTTTATTGTAATGGGTAAAACCTGTATATATATACGGGTTGCTACAGCAAAGGATCCACATTCAACGTTCAAAAAGGGTCATTTTAGTCTCTAATCTGAGACTGCAGAAGCAATACTTCTTTCAAAATTTTGAAAAAAGAAAATAATGTAAATATCAATCGCGGGGAAGATGTTGTCAGGATGTTTTTTTCAATTGTTGAAAAAATATTTGTGTCTCATACTGGATAGTTTATTTAGATAATTTTTGGTTATACTAGGTTGAATCTTGCACATAACTTGTAATTTGACACTGTAAATCTTGCCCACCATATTAACACGAAATGTCTTTTTAATTATCCTCAAGGACAACTTTTTTTTCCTCAAAATCCACTGATGCCAACTTTATTCTCTTTAATGAGAAAAAAATAATTTCTTTTAACATAGACTATGATGATTTCACTCAATAATTTTTTATGCTTCAATTACCTTCCGAAGTGCGCCGAATCCAGCTTCCCAAGTATAATTTTGGTGAGGGTCATTTGGATATGTGTGGAGAGGGCTTCTATCTCCATGGCGAAATAACTATAACGTTAAATTAAAGCGTTTTTCTTTTAAATGAAGGTAAGCCTGCACAATTAAAATTATAAGGGTTTAAAATCATCTATGTGACCAAAATTGAGACAAAATGTTTCGATATTTTTTTAATATTTCTATAGAAATAAATATAATGCGATTATATTGTTAAATAATGTGATGATATGAATTAATACAGTCAAATATGTTGATTTTTCATTCAAACTCATTTTGTTTGTAGATAATGAAACAATATTCTTTTTTAAGTATTCTTCAATATTATAAATTATTTTAAAGATTTCATCTGATCAGTTTGATAAAATTTTTAATAAAAATTTCGTAATTTCCATTAAAATTAATTCGCTATTTCGATAACGACAAATGCCTACTTGTATCTTCCGGGTTATGCAAAATTTTTAATTATTAAGAAATATATTTTATTGCATCCAATAAGACTACTATGCACTATAGGTTAGTTATATTTTAACACTATGTTGTGATGACGAATGATTATATTCTGATTTCTTCCCAATAATAAATCCAGTTGCTTGAATCTCAAATACGTTCAAAAGTTATTAAGCGTTAACAAAGCACAAAAAGAAACACACTTTGAAATATTATTATAATTTTTAACAATTGATAATTTTTAATGTTTATTCGGAATCGTATGAATCGAAATTCCAACTCACAATGAGTACTTGCTGGAATGCCTTATCAGCGCTATCGACAGATACTGGCGAATAATTGTAAAAAATGATGCTGGAGATAATCCCCAAAGTCAAGACTGTTGCAAAAATGAGTTTTTGCCAATCACGATACATTTTCCTGAATCTGTAGAATAAATTTTACTCACACAACGAACGCACACGAAATTCGGAGCTTTTTTGCAATATCTTAGAAGCGGTAAATTCATTATAAACTATGACTATTTGAATGTGATTTTGTTACTATTGTCACTGTCCACTGTGTAGAAATCAATTCTAAACTTCTTTATGAATTATAACTATTTTTTGCGAGATATCCATTCGTACAATCATTTATTGAGGAATAAATAGCTTTTTATTCAAATATGTTGATAAAAATTTTTGCAATTCGGAATCACTTTATTGTAATGAGTTTATTACTTATTTTAAGACATGATTCCAACAACAACAAATTTTAACCAGAAAGTACATGGTTAAAATTGTCTTTAACGAGCTTTTTGGTTCAATACGCCCTTGAGTATTCTTGTTATAATAAGAAATAACTCTTGATGCTCCAACTAGGTTAAAATGGCTGAGTCACTTTTTGTGCGGTCTAAAGTGATACTCACTAGTCTTGACTCGACGAGCTCACCTAACTTTCCATGACGCTGCAGCGTGTAAATCTGATTGTAGCAACTAGGTTTGATAGATAAATCTTTTAGCTTCATCTCGTTACAATACGGTGTTTTTAATTTTAAGGTTAGGTTTGAGATTGCTATCGATATAAAATCTATATCAAAAGTTTGTGTTTTGAAAAATGAAAATTTAAAAATAATCATGGGATTTTCACATACTGGTATCATCATCATTATTCTTACCGGAGTTAGAAGTGCAGCTAAGATAATTGTTTTATTTTTTACTTCACTTACTACACCTCACAACCGGTGAACACCAAAACATGCCTACGAGATTGTGCGAGACTGTACGGTCAGCTGGGTACAGCAGACTACAAAATTTAACGAGCACGTTTTTGGTGGGTTTTGTCGCCTTAATAAATTCACCACTAATGTTGCACACTGGCAAATGTGCATACGATTATCGATGGCAATACTACTAAAGAGGATCTAGTTATTGAAAAATTCGATTTCAGTCTAAGTATAAAGAAACATTCGTTTCTGGATCCAATTTTTTCCTTCTTCAGACAACTAGATTTACCTGGATATAAATTTTTTTTTTTTCATCGTCAGTGGTATGAACTTCAAATTTCTAGTCACAGCAACCAGATTTTTCATGTTGCTTTGAGGACTTTAACCTAGTGTCTGCATCCAGGATCTCTGGTTAAAGACAATTTTTAACTATGCGTTCCGGTTGCTACATCCAGGAATCATATATTTGGACTATACAACCAGAGATATTGTTGTTTCGGCCAAGAACATGGTTGTGCGAAGTAGATATTCAAGGAATAGGAAACTATATTTTCCAAACAATTTTTTTCTGGTTGGAATACACAGGGACGATTTCTCTCTGTTATCAATAAATTTTCAAGAACTGAAGCACTTGCGTTATTGATCGTACATTTATTTTCGATGTTGCGTAGACTCAGAATTGTATCTTAATTGAAAAGCTCGATGTATTACATAGTATTTGATATACCTTGATTTTGGAGTCTTAAAATCATCATCTATGTAGTTTCATCTTCATAAGGATCTTGATTGAATTTTCGAATATCGAAATTTCGTAAAAGTTTCAGAATATTTATCTGTTTTGTAAAATATTTTAAAATTTTTATTCAATTTTGTTACGGTCCCGAAATTAGAAAAATTTCTGATACACATCCAGGATTACAATCAATGCAAGAAATTTGTATCAGTTTCAAATGCTAAAATCTTCTTGAGGCAAAAATTTCGAAATTTTTAAAGAATGGGACATTTTTCGATTTATTTTTTAAATCAAGAACTCTATAACTCCTAGGATCTACTTAAAATCATGAATTCTGGACACTAATCGAAATCTTTGAATTAGAAAAAATTAAGGAAATTATTTGCAAACTCCAAAAATTATGAAATCTGAGTTAATTGAATCTTGAATAACTTCTGGGAGGAGAAAAACCATTTTTAACAAATTCATTTAATGAGGTAAGGAACTTGTTTATGACTTACGATTTTTGAAGTGTAATAATCGAATACGATGGTTTAGATTCCGAAAGCGCACAACAACTGAAGAAAATTTTTAATCAAATGTAGCACAGACTCTCATGTTTGCATTTCATTCGACGTGAATTTATTATGAGCTAGTACGGCAAAGATTTCGAGATAAGAATACGAAATTCAGATTAATATAAAATTCTTATGTAAAAAATAAGCTTGGTTTAAGTGCGTTGAAATACATTAAAAAATCGTCATGAAAAACTTGGCAACTAAAACCTGGCCAGTGCATTCTATAGTTAAGTTGTAATTGGAAAAAAACAAAACCGATCGAATGAAAAATGTGAACGCAATATTCGATAATAATATCAAATATCAAATTGATCCCTCGAAGCCAAGAATTGTTTTTTATAAATGATGAAACCCAATTTTTCACTCTGACAATTTTATATTTCGGCCTGCAATCGAGCCCTCATCAGGAAACTGTATAAATATACAAATAAAATTTATTCAAAAACAATGACCACATAACAATATTCTTTCAAACAGGAATCTCGAGACTACATACAAACTTCTAAATGAAATCGAATCTATTACTATTGTACAATTGTTCTTTCTTTTCATAAATGATTTCCCAAGAACATAGAAAAATCATTTTGTCCGCTCATAATAAGAAGCACGATAAACAGGGATACCATTGATCCTCTTAATAAACTTCATTCAGTGAAGTACTTATGATTTCAAACTTTAAGCCATCGTTTTAGATAATTGTTGAAATTATATTTTTTCACGATAAAGACATGTCAATACAGCATACTCAGTTTGCTAACCAATCTATTAAAGATTTTTCTTCTACTAAACTGAAGAATTCTCAAATTTATACTAAGTCAACATTACTTCAGACAGTGTTATTTTATTTAACCCATAATTTCATCTAATTCATACTTATTGCACTGGATATGGATATTATCATTAATTTCTTAAGCATTCTTCTGAAGACGAATAAATCAAGGAGAGAAGGTAAGTGACGATTGGTAGAGATACTATGTACAAAAAAATTATTCTTATTACCCTTAGTAGAATGAGTAATTTAAAAGATCATGTACGGTACGTGTTTGAATGCACAAAATGTATAAAAGAAGTCGATGGTTATTCTTAACGACTTTTCGCCATGGCTTCACGACACGTATTTAAATAACTCTAATGAGAACTGTGCATAATAGTTTGTTCTTCAGTAACAAAAACTTTGAATATCCATGTATTTCCGCTTGCTTTACTCCTTATAGCGATATTGTGTATTATGCCCCTAATGAATTATCATTCGAAAGTAAATAAAAAAGTATTTAATCACAACTGATGCAAAAGAGAATTTTTTAATTTATTTATTGTAGCAACCAGTTAAGTTAACAGTTAAGTTAACGATATATGTCGCAGTGCTATTCATTATCAATAAAGAAAAAAGACTACTTGCATTTATAACACATTAGAGTATCAGCTACACATATGCGGTATTTTATTTTTTTCAAATTAACGCTCTCAATAAGGTTGAAATTATTTTTGCTCAAATATACTTCACTCAAATACTGATAAAGGTTTTGCCATAAAGTGGCAAAAATATGTACAGTGCAACTCAATAAAAGCTTGATTTGCTCAAACATCGATTATAGATTCGGCCTGTAGACAGCAGCTATTAATTCAATGAAAATTTGTTCCGTCGAATTATATTCAAACGGCATTTATACCCTCCGCGTGTAGTCGACAGCCATCCATACGTCGGATGCTTATTCGAGAGAACTTTGTCAAAATTCCAAATAAATATACATAGATGGCCGCCTCAAGCCTAGCAGTGTATATATACTAGGGGGGCTTTGCCCCCCTGCGTGCTTCGCGCGCCAACCTCTATTTTGTATTAGTTTTAGATTGTTTTTATTCAAGAAAAATTTTTTTTTCAATAAAGTAACAACATTTATTGATTGTTTCTGAGTATAATAAATAGATATAAATTAGTTATAAAATATAACAAAGGCTTGATTTTTGACAAGTATTAGCCTAATCGTGTCAGTCGATCCTCCTCCCCTCCTTCCTGACCCTTCCTCCCCTCTATTCCTTCCCCTCCCCACCCCTACTTCCCCTACCCTCCTACTCCTCTCCATATTTCCCTCCCCTCATTTCTCTCTCCTCCTAAGGTAGGGTTAGGAAGAATAGTGATTGACCACTTATATAGTCGGCCATTAGCGACAATTTCAGTTCATTTCTCACGACTAACTTCATTCGATAAGAACCTAACTTTCCACTTTTGGAATTTGTCCGGGCCTGGGCCCAAAAAATCATTAGCGTTTCTGATCACTAACTATATAATTATTGACAAATTTTTAATTAACGTTATACATGGAGAGAAATTCATAGTTAAAATTAGAATGGTAAGATTGGAACTGTAGACTAGATTGACGATATAAGTAAAATTACTATGTTTCGTCGTATTGATTATTATTTTTTGAGTCATTTGTTTTTATGTATGTTGCATTATACCGTATGCTGTCCGTTTATTCCACCGTTTCAATTTTTGAAGTGAAACTTCTTTAAAACGTCAAGCATATATTAGGGAGTACTCCTGAATTTTTCGCTGATTGGCTCCGGGGCATTTCACTCAACCAAATGAGATTACTACGTCAGTTTTATCGGAAATAATTTCCAATAGAAACTTTAGATTTTGATTCATGTAATTTCACCTTGAACTTTCATGTCAGCGTATCCAAATCAATCATATTTCGTTTTAAAATAATGACGCGATGTTATAAACAATGTGCTGAAAGCTCCATGTTAAATGTGTTCACCCTCAAAAGAGTCCCAAGCATACGATAGCATTACTCATTTTGAACATCACCACATTATAATATTAGTACTAATCAACTTTCTATACAGTCGGAAAGAAAAGTATCAATATTTCAATTTGATTTTCCAGAGTTGCTTTCTAAAAATATTATGCAAGTATTGAAAACTGTTTCGAGCACTAGAACCAAAAAAACTGAATAAATTTTTAAAATTTAGCAATAATTCCATATACATAAGAAATAGATTGGTTTTGGCTAAGTTGTTTTTATTAAAAAAACAGTTTAAAAAATTTTTTTCAATACATTTATGAGGTTCGTGCACTTGAGACGAGCCTGCTGATTAATTTGATGTATAATTTGGATCTTTAAAACTTCAACTTCAGACGGCATTGTGTGAACGGGAAAAAGTCCTATTTTAAAACCAGCCTCGGGAGATGCTCAATATGTCCGCAATTTCGAATTTTTATTATTAATAAAAATTTTTTATTTTTCCTTAAACTAATGTCTACACATATTTCAAATGGAATTTTCCTGTATTTTCCTGTCTCTGTACAGTTAAATAAAGAAAACTGACTACTTTTTTGCCGCGTTTCATAGAGTGCCCCCCCCCCCCTTAATTCCAACCGTAAATATGCTCCGTGTATTTTAGTAAGGTACTTTTATCCTGTAGGTATCGCTTACCTAGCATAACCCAAACATTTTTGAATCCTCATCAATATCTGAAATTCTCTTCATCTGAAATTGTAGATCTTGAAGAAAAATGTTGTGATTCTAAACTGATGAAAAATCCAATTCTGGAGACACTTAACTCTCCGACCATTTTCAAGTATAAATATCAAATTTTCGAAAACGATAAATTGAAATTTTCAATTTTCAAATGTCTGGAATCTTACGTACATTTCAAAAACTCTTATGATCAAATTTTATGTTTTCTAGTTTGAAAGATCTGCAGAAATCACGTGTACCTTGGAATATTAAAGAAACTTCATCAATGGCATATTTCAAGTTTTTATTAAGCCGCTTGAAGTAATCAACATACCTTACATGACATTAACTGTAAAACTCGAATACATATTATTATATTACTTAATCTAGAGTTTTAAAATAATAATATTGCAAGTTTGTCTTGATTATAGTTATTTACTTTTTTTCAATAAATTATGAAGAATAAATTGAATTTACCATTTTTTAGAAATTTCTAGAATATTAAACACTCGATTCTCGTGTTTCTTTTCCGCATTTGGAAATGTAAAACCTTTCGATCTGAGATTAGCAAAACCTTGAAACGTAAACATATATCTATATTTTAAAGATTTTGAAAATGCTGGGGACAACTTCAATACTATCAAATTTTTTTAGGTCAAAGCTCTGAATAACTTTAACGGGAGCACAATCTTTTACTCTCGACAAATTCTGAATCAAACAATGCGAAAAATTGTTGAATAATATAAATTCTCGAAACTGATACAAAATTAATTTACGTGAAATATTCTCAAACATGAAATCTTGACTCGGTGTCGCAAAATCTGAATACTAGGTTTGTTTTTGACTAATAATTTGACATTCCTTTTCCCAATTTTCAGGCAGAACGTCTTTGAATCCTTCCATTAGTTCTTTCAATGTACAGCTTTTCCCACAACTCAATAAGTCTAAATCTTTGGGTTCTTCAAATTTAGAATCTCCTATATACAGGACCTGAAAATAAGGAAATTTCCGTAGTACAGAACGTGTAAACTGTTAATAGAAAAAATGTTAACCTAAACTTATGAAAATTGTACGTTAGAACATCAAAATTCAGTAATCGGAAGTCTATAATTTCCAACGTTGAACGATAACATAAATTAATTTAAACTTTGAATATTTTTAGAATACAGTGGTTGATTAAACTTTATCTTACGTTAACTTTGGAAAGTAACCGAACGCTTACTGTGTCTTAAAAAATATGACTGTATTTATTAAAACTTTTTCAAGAAATTACTCTTCTTGAAGACCTAACGTCAATAGTGTATACTATTTTGTAGTGACATATACCCAAAGTTGACTGTATTTCAAGCGCACAATATTGCATGTACACTCGTTCCTCGCAAGAGTGAGCTGAAGCGAGCTGCTCGGGACCGAGAAAATGAAGAGGGCGAACACGCGAAGAGCTCCCACTCTCGAATGGACTGCGCAAAGCGATATGCGCGAGAGTCAGTCGGAGCCGGACAGTCGAAAGCGTCGGACTATAAAAAAAAACCCATAGCTTGTGGTTGCGGGACGTGCGGGATGAGTTCCCGCACCATCGACGCAGGCCGTGGGTGAGAGTAAGGGGTTCTCGTTTTCTTTATTTCCACGGGTTCTTTCGATTTAGGGCTCGTTCCTTGCGAAGCTCGCTCCTGCGAGGAACGAATCTGTAATTGCACTGTATAAAATCTTGTAGGAAAATAACGACACTGAGCTTAGGAAACAATCTGGCCTACACTGAGTGTCGTAAAAAACCGAATCAAGATCGCTCATTTACAATAGGGTAGTAAATTAACGAGCAGCTCTGAAAATTCCTGCTGGGCATATATTTGACAGGCTGATAGTTTTTTGACAAGCGGGTAGTTATTTGACTAGGAGGTAGTCAATTTACTATCCCTGGCAATCGGGATGCGACGTTAAACGTCGCATGAACGTCGCCATGAACGTCGCATACGAAAATGACTTAAAAAAAGCTTTTTTAACCCAAAAATGATATGGAAGAGTTATACTGTGATATTTCAACAGATATTTAGCAAAAAAAATGATAGGATTTGCCTTAATTTGTCATTTTGGATAGTTAAGAACGATTTTTCTTTAACTTGCTATTTTATCTTGTCATAAAAAAAATTTATTTTCTAGCTTGCAAAAGTTCGATAATGCCTAATTAGGTTTTTAAACAGTTAAGGAATTGTAGCATTATATATATACAAGAGGAAATCCTTTTATCCCTTAGCTGTTAAAAAACCTAATTAGGCATTATCTAACTTTGGCAAGCTAGAAAATAAATGTTTTTCACGACAAGATTAATATTTTTTTCCTTTAAACTGTTTTTACACGCCTAAATTATGAAATAGCAAGTTAAGGAAAAATCGTTGTTCAACTATCCAAAGTGACAAATTAAGGCATATCCTATCGTTTCTTTGGCTAAATATCGCTTAAAATATCACTATATAACTCTTTCATATCATTTTTGGTTTGAAAAGGCTTCTTTCAAGTCATTTTCGTGTGCGACGTTCATGGCGACGTTCAGGCGACGTTTAACGTCGCATGCCGATTGCCAGGAATACTATTATTAGTATGTGAATCGTTTTTTATAAGTAATCTGTCATAGATAATAACAGTAACAATAAAAAAAAACGTCAAATATTCACAGATCTGTACATCGATGGAGAAAATTTATTATAAATTCAAAATCCCTTTTACACAGTTGAGTAACGCATAACCTATAAATTGTAATCAAAACAAATACTTAATGACATTATGTGCTGCACATTCGAGGGGGTTACAAAATATTTTCGAAGCGTAACATTTCCCTACCCAGAAAATTATCAAAAAAGAGCAATATAAGAATGTAGAAAAATTATTTCATCCGTGTTTTTGTCACGTCGTCACTGATATGGGTCAATTGTCACTCATTTGCATCGCACTCACTGGATGAGCCGGGTTCGGAATAAGTTCCGATAGCATTTTGACTAACTTGATTAGTTATTCACCTATGTCCGGTAGGATATGCCAACCTCTTGTCGATTCACAACCCGCTTATTTTTTTATGAACAATCTTTATTTTCCTAGATATGGTAAAAAAAACTACACTCAGAGTAGGTCGATTGTTTCCTTAACTGAGAATCGATATTCTACAACCTGGTAGCTAATCTACCACCAGGAATTCTGATACCAACACTGAATGTAGTCGACTTCCTATCCTCTCGCTATTTTCCTAGCTCGTGTAGGAAATAGACCATACCGAGTACAAACATAATTTCCTATCCGCTATTTTTTTAACGAAGTGATTTTTTACAGTCTGGTGATAGATTGATAGATAAACGGGTTATGAGAAAAGAATGTGTACGAAGGCTTCTATAGTTTAAAAAAAAAAAAGAAGGAAAGAAAATTAAAAATGGGGTGTTGAGGCGATGGGCACCGTCGATGGGCACCGTCAACGTCACAATGTCTCTGTTAGGGTATTACTTACTTTTACTGAATCCTGCCCTATACTATCTTCTCTTAATTCAAAAATCATAGTCGCGCCCATGTTGACTTCCATCAGTTCATTCTTAGATTCCATTATTCCTAAAGCTTTCAATAAATTATATAAAGTCAGATCATGAACTCCAAAAAGATGTACTTTCTTGGCAGTTTTTCCTTTTTTTAAATCGTCCATGGTCTTTAGCAAAAGTTTCAATAAAGGGCCTGAATCGAAAAATTCGGGAAACCGGATTAAAAAAAGCATGTCAAAAACCAAAAAGTTGAATTTTTCCTTCGCACCTCCTCGTAAACGTCGCAATACTGCGTTACCCGTATAAAGCGAAAAAACATCTCGGCCATATTTCTTGATTTCTTCAAAATTTTTTTCTGCCCAATCAGGAATTTTTAAGCCCTCATTTTTCTGAAATTGAAATCACAAGCTTTTGGAATAAAGTTTGGAATTTCGAAAAGTTTTTCGAATGAAAATTTCGAGATTCAGTTTACTTCTATTGAAAGCGTGTCGTATAAAAGCATCATGTTCGTGGGCACGTTCATAGGCTGGCCAGTGTAGTTTGAGATTTTTTCAGAAAATAATTCTCGTTTTTTACTCCAATTGTCTTTGTAATCATCGAAGACTTTTCGCTGTTCTTGAAGTACTCGTGGGCAAGCGCATTTCCCAGTAGAATTTTCGTTTACGCAGAAAAGAAGTTCCTGAAGATGTCAATTTTTCCTATATGTTAACTAGATCATGATTCTTATTATTTATGATTGATCTCTAAGACCTTAGAAGATCTGAGATTCAAAGATTCAAAATCTACAAAAGCTCTAAAATACGTTTCCGAAGCTTTTTGGATATGTTTTTTTTTTTTATTTTGAATAATTTGAAATTTTTTTATTGTGACGTGTTGTGTCGTGACGCGTGTAGGCTCGGTGAAAGTATCGCGCTACGTCGCGCTACGTCGTGCAACGTCATGTCGCTCAAGTGTGTGCGGTTCTTTCAACGTGTTTACTTATGTATATCTAACTTGAACAGTTTTAGAATCAAAAATCGCATACTTTATCCATTCCTTTAGGATCGTAATGAACTGGAATCGGGATCCAGAGCAGTTCGGGTGTGAAAGCATCTTCCAGACTTGGGGGATAAAGACCAGCAAGTAAAGCCTGAGTTGACATTATGCAACGATCACTGAAAGCACTTAAAACTCCCACATTTTCTGACGTATACTTGTAGTTAGTCAAAAAGCCATATTTTTTGCGTATCCACTGACCATGTTTGTACATTCTCAGCATACCTTTCTAAAGAACAATATTTCCGGAATAGAATAGAATGTTACGCTTACATCTCAGTAATGCGTGTTACTTCAAAATGTCCCGTAAATAGTTTTACAGTTATTATTTTATTTAATCAATTATTCAACCTTTTGAAGATTGCCGAATCCAGTTTCCCATTTGTAGTTTTTGAATGGGTCCTTTGGGTATGTCATAATTGGACCTCTGTCTCCGTGACGAAACAACTAAAAAATATGATGAAAAACCAATGAAGAAAACAAATAAATAAATAAATCCAAGAAGTTTATGCCCTGAATATATACGATTCTATAGCAGCCTTCAAAAATTTTTTTGGTTTAAAGGTTGAATCATAAATTATTGAGGCTAAGGATATGCTAAGGTTGGGGGTACTTATCACTTATACTTGGCTTATTCTTAGAATATTATAAACCTATAGTAATCATAAGTTACCTTAGAATAAGATTACTCATTTCAAGAACATCAAGTAACAAATTTAAAAAATATTCATCAATATTCTTTACATTTATAATATTCACGAAATTGTTTTTTATATAATAATCTTCTTCAGGAAATTTCCTTGAACTTTACTTTAAAGAGCAACCCACATAAATGCATGTACCATTCACGTAAAATAAAGAAGTAAAAAATGATAGCCTGTAATACAATGTTATTTAAAGATAAATTTGGAAAAATTTTTGATGACTATCGCCATTGAAAATAGTTGTTAAAATACTGTGACGTCCAAATAATTTTTGTTACGATCCATTACGATCAAAGATTACTATGAAAAATAACTGTTGATTGTTAACTATATTGACATGACAAGATAAAAAAAATAATAATTCAATCATACCAAAACTATCCTAACAATTTTAAATTAAAAATTACTATGAATTCATCATGTATACAGGGTGTTTTAGAAAAGGTAGGACTACTGAAAACCATGGATTTCTCATAAAATTATGAAATGGTTTTCCCTTTGCCGTTTTTCACTAAACTCAAAATCAAAAAAGTCATAATAAATATAAATTTAACCAATCGAAGCGCTCTTGCGAGGAGTAGGGATAGAAACCACGAACTAACATAAATGCTAAGTTTTCTCCATATTTTTCTAAATCGAAAAGTCCTTTGCTACTTTTCACAAAACTTAAAATCAAAAAAGATATGTATTCGGGTCATAAAATTCAAACAATCAGATTTTTTGAATTTGAAGCTTGAATATCTTTTTTGATTTTGATTTTTGTGAAAAGTGGTAAAGGACTTTTTGATTTAGAAAAATATGGAAAAAATTTGGCATTCGTTTTGGTTCGTGATTTTGATCCCCACTCCTCGCACGAGCGCGTTGATTGGTTTAATTTATAGTTTTTATCTTTTTTGATTTTAAGTTTAGTGAAAAATAGCAAAGGGAAAATCGTCTCACCGAAACGTGCATTATCATCTAATCGGTTTATATTTTACTTACAATAAGCACTTGTCGCAACGATGTATCAGAACTATCAAAAGCCGCAGTCGAAAAAATAAAAAAAATGACTCCTATGAAGATTCCAAGAACTAAAACTAATACGCAAACTCTTTTTTGCGAGAAAATTTTCGTACATTTCGTGCTCCTAGAAAAGAAAATTCTGCAACAATCTTTTATGCATACCATTTTAGAAAAAACTGAGTTTCAAGCTAATGAAAATGATGAAACCGAAATAGTATATTTCGTATCAAGGAGCAGAAACGAGCGTCTTTACGAGTGCGAAGTTTAGCGAGTGAGCAAATCGCACGAGTAAAACGCGAGTTTTGATGCTCCTTGACACGAGAGATATTTTTCGCGCTCGCAGCACATGAATCATTTAGTCTTTTGTTTACTGTTGTGTCGTGAAAAAATGAGTTCTATGCCACTCGACCTTGGAGAGGCATAGAAATAGCAGCGAAAGGCGGTGGCAGAGAATTCGTTTTTCACGGGACAATAGTAAACACAAGAATAAAGGATTTCTGTGCTGCGAGCGTGAAAAATACATTTTTAGACAGATTGGAAAATCCCAAACTCATCTTATTCCATCTGTGATTAGAAATGATTCGATTACATTATTGACCACGTATTTTTACGGTTTAAAAAAAAAAATATTGCGGTTTTGAAATTGTTTATGAAATATTACTCACCTGTTATCAGTCATGGTATTTAAAAATAGAATCGTTTGAAACTTTTCGTTATCCGTTCGCGTCAATGAGCATTCAACTACTGGTGTACAAATATAAGTTGCATGTATTATCAACGTGAAAGTAATTGGAAAACAGAAATTTTCAACTGTAAAAATAAGCTCTGCTATGCAACTTCAAGTCTCTCGGAATTTCCTTTTAGAAAATGAAATCATAAGTTACGCTCGAAATTTTCAGGTTTCGAATTTTCAGATGAGGATCCTCATTTGAAAATTTTTCTTAAACGCTGAAAAAGCTGGGATTTTTTTCGGTAAGGTTTTTCAGAAAAAAAAAAAATAAATAAATTAAGTTAATAAATATGAAACAAAAAATATTTAATTGCATATTTGTTTAGTTGAAGTACATTTTATGAATAAATACATTATTTAGTGACTAGAAAAATAATTCATACGTCGTGATAATTTGTTAATTTCGCCGGACTTCAGCTTTTTTTTTGTTTCTATTGTTTTTTGGAATGCATTGCTGTGATTAACATGCCTGAATGCCGCTTTTGTAGTATCTACGAATTTCAACTTCAAAATGCGTAAAATTTTTTGTATGCAACATTTGATAAAATATGAATAATTTTTAATACTGATATTGGTTTTTACACAGGAATCGCAGTGCTGAAGGAATATATATTTTTGTGCGACAGGAATGTAGCAAATTTTCGGGTATACTTTACATCGAATTTTTTGTGGTCAAGGTGTCTAAAAGAATATGAAAATTGATCAAATTTTGAGTTATTTATAAAGTAGTTTTTTGGACGCCAGTTTCATCTGGGGCTTTTTTCACATTCAATCAATATTTCGAGCTTTTATGAAGTTGAGGAATAACTAAGGGATGATTTCCAAGTCTCACTGAATCGGAGTTAGCTTTTTTGACCCTCATTTATTTTCAATGTTTGAAGATTAATTTTATTACCAAATGAGCAAGATTAAGTTATAAATAAGTTCTCAACAAATTTTCGGGAAAACAAAATTCTAGTTCGATATTCCAATGAATGAAAATCAATTTCTTCATTTAAAAAAATACTGTTGTCTTTAAATTTTGAAACATCTTTCAAATTTCAATGATCAAAAAATTCTTACTATTAAATAAACAAAAAAACGTATGACTATAGAAAGCTGAAAAAAAGTTTCGAAGATCACGACCAATCTAGTAACTCGGAATAGTTTTTACCATTTTAAAAAATTATTGTACAGATTCGAAACTGTAAAAAATCAAGATACATAAACAAAAATGTAATATACGTACTGTTCTATACATTATTAATTTTTTTTTTTTTACATTTTGTTACATTTATTTCGTAGTTCTTTGAAGATAACCGAAAGTTTTTCGAAATTTAGCAAAGCATTACATTTCGTTCAAAGGCAATAAAATAGCCCATATATTAAGAAAATTTATATAATACATACTAAAATGTTCATCAAGGTTTTCTTCTGTAAGAAAAAACTTTTCTTACGATATTAAAAATTGATATAGAATCGAAGAAAAAACTTAAATTTTCGAAACTAGCTTTGAAGAAAAAAAAATTCCAAAATTGGAAACCTTGCTTTAACTTATATTTTACGTCTAATTTTTTAGTAATGACAGAATCGCAAGAAAGTGAAAATTATTTAGATGAGAAACATTTTTTTCTGATTTCTAGAATTTTTTTGTATTTTTGGTTCTTTAAATAAATTTAAGGTGTTCAAGAGTAAAAAAAACTGTTTGAATGACCTGATTTCATTCAAAGTTTTTATAACCATTCCTTCTATCAATGTTGAACATTTATTCATTTTGGAACGTTTCAAAAAGCAAAAAGCTCCTTTTACGCTTTTCGTCCATACGAAAAAATTTCACCCCCTCCTCTCACCACTCCGCTTTTTCTTCTAAAACAAGAGCTCGATTTTATCTCGAAAAAAAAGATCTCGAATTGAAAAATTTCCACAATTTACTATTAGACACTGTGAGAACAAAAAATTGTGACCAACCGCAAATACACGCTAAAATGAAATATTCAGACTCGTACCCAAAAAGAAAATTCAAGTATTCTTTTTTATATCTCGAAACCTGCGAGTGTAAAAAAAATTTCCTCCAGGGAACAAATATCGCAATAAATAACGTCCGAAGAGATCAAATTTGTACGTTGAATTGGTCGATTTCTCAGATTAGGATAGTTCTGAGCGTCGCCTCCTTGCGTAATTTGGCATTTCCGAAAGATCTGATCTTTTCAGTCCAAAGCCAAGAAATTTCATGAGAAGAGGTCTCGTGTTTGACGTGCGAGCGTATCCGAAATCCGTTGGTTCGCCTCCACTTCTTTTGACACTAGGAAAAAAAAAAAACAATTTTTTTTGTTTTGAGAATATTAAGTTTAGAAATACACAAGATTCGAGCGACCTGCGTTCTAATCTTGACTCATCAACTTTTTTCTTGCATATGAATCCATTTTGTCAAAATTCAAAAAAATAAAGAATCAATTAAACTATTCTTTTTTGAGTGAAGTTTTCTAACTATTAAGAATTTCAATACAAAATTTATTTTTAATGACAGTGTCTGCCTATCTTTTAAAAATTATCAGTGAATCTTGGAATCTTGAAAAATCCTTTGAGAATGATGATCTTGTTTAAATAGTAAAATTACACAGCCATAAATCTGAAGAGCCTGGGACATCCCAGAACAGTCATCTAGCTTTAGCGTCATTTACATATTACGTCACGCTCTTGAGAGGGGGGGGGGATCAGCCCGAGTGTGACGAACCATGTTAGCTATTATAGAGAAATGTGTGACAAAAGGGGAAGGAGGTGTCTAAAATCTTTAAAAAACGCGTGACGTGTTATGTGCACAGCTTTAGACCATATAGTACATGGACTGAGCATCGCCTTTTTTCGGTGCCGGAAAGTGACCCCAACTGGTAGGAGCGGGTAGTAACAGCCGAACGGCAAGCATGACGCGTAATACTATATCTGTATGTATAGATATACTATATGTGGCGTGGACTGAAGAAAGGGTACTAACAGCACCTCACGACTTTTCGAGAAAAACGAGATTTAAAAGTTTAGGTCCTTTTTAGAGGCTCGAGCAGGTAGCAACGTTCCCCTCCGAATATTTCCCTTTCCTCTACGCATCTCGAGAGTCTAACTCGGAAACCGACCATTGATTAATGATTCTGAATACCTCTCACTCATCGTGAATCGTAAATTTCTATCTCATTGCAGGGAAGTGTTTACCGAAGGGACAAATCATAAAAAATCATTGCATGTGTAGTATAAAAAATGACAGATATGAATGTAATGAGAAAATATATTTGTAAAGGTAATCATTTTTAGTATCATTTTGGTGATCGTTGTAGTTATAATACTTCTTATTGTTGTTTTTTTAATTTTCCTTATATTCGCACAAATGTTTCATTAACTTTTTATAAAAATAATTAAACACGTATTACTGTCAAAAATATTTTTTATTAATTACACCTTTTGCGTAGGCATCGTTTTCTGTACAAAATTAACTCTTTGTTGTAACGTCATTTTTTTCCTAACAAACGTTTCATGTTTATTTATAGCTTCTCACTGATTTTTCGTTTGCGGGTGGTTTTTTTTTTCTTTTTCGTTGACAATAAGCGGTTCTGGAGCCACGTCGTCCGCTTTTGAAGGGTCTGTGCAAAGATTTCTGATATTTTTGTAGAGGTACATTTGTCTCGACAACGATAATCCTTCGGGTTTGATTGAGCGAGGAAAAGATTTCTTCAGTTTATTTTCGTTGACAATAATTGAAAGACGGTCGCTCAGCGCACTATCAGCGAATTGTTTACAAATAATGCCCTTACCGTCAATTATGAAATGATGATTTTTCGTAATCTTCTTCAAAGGTTCACAATTTTCTTTAAAAAAAGCGTCCCATTCTAACCAGGTAACCTCATCAGATGCGCTGACCGCTAGATTACAAACAGATGATTTTTCCACGCATTGAGAAAGGTCTTGAAAATTGTCTATGCAACTCTTTGAGTACAATGATTTGAAAAGTCCAAACATGCGGTCAGGTGAGAACTTTGTATGCCCAGTAAGCAAAAAATTGAAAAAAATTTTCTTGTTTTTTTTTTTGGAGAACGCGCCATTGTAAATAGCCAAGCATTGTATTGTTTTTGTTTTGCCCTACACAGTTGTCGGCAAATAAGACAAGTACGTCACGAGGTTCATTTTTTTCAAGATAACAATGCAACAAACTCGTTACGCAATTTGGTCCTTTACCTATATTGACGGCTTCATCAATCAAAAAATTTGTTTGAATTCGAGTCCTCTCGTTATTAATACCAAATATTGCGCGTTTTCTCGCAGATTTGAAGTAGGCTTTCCCAACTTGCTGCGGGCTGGATGGGTAACTCACGTTCTGTGCGAAATCGAAAGATAGAACCAAACTGCTATCATCTAAAATTAGAAAAAGAAGGAAAAAAAACTTAATTTTTGCTTAGTTAAAGAATTCAAGCATTCATGTATTTGTTGATATTCAAACAGACATTGTAAAATAAATCGAAAAGAGTAAAAAGTATACTATGAAAATCAAGTCAAATTAACAGAAAAAGTTTGGACCTTAAAAAACAAGTTAGATGTTTTTTTAAGGAAAAATTGGTACATTTTTTAAATTTTTGAAAAGGTTAGAGCACTAGTATGTTTAGAAAATATACGTACAGACTCAAATTAAGACAAATAATGAGACAACGTTTGAGTTTAAGTTATAAAGTTTATAAAAATACTTATTCTGAATAGAGTCATTGCTATTTTTTTAAATAACGAGGGTTGACTGAATTTTAGAACGATTCATTGGGAAAAGTCGATCTTTTCACTATATTTCGTTGTAATACTCATAAAAAGATTTTAAGCCAGATGTATCAAAAAATTTTATGGGATTAAAAAAGTAATCACGATGTTTTTTTACAGAGAGTTACTAATCGATTGTTAGTTGATTTACGAAAAATACTCATGAGAAGAAATATTTTCAAAAATCATGACTAAAATAAAATTTAGAAATAACGGAAAAAAAAAACTTTGTCGTAGTAAAGTTTTTTAATGCAAATTTTAACTCATGAGCAACTTTTTTTTGAAGCATATAAAACTAGATGGTAATTAGTCATTTAAAAATATATATTAATATTATTTATTTTTCACTGAAAAAACTAAAAATTCATAAACTGATTTGGAATTGTTTACCTTCGTTTTAACACCAAGCTTGATAATAATTGCGTTGCCCATGAGCTTGGTTGAGGTGTTCCTCTGCGATTTTGATTTTTTGAAGCCGTTCTTCAGAGCTGAGTTTCATGTATTTGTAGATGGAGAGAGAATGTTCCCGGCAGGTATCGCACAAATCAGTCGCCGGTTTCATTGCGGAAATGTAAGGAACGTAAGTCTGCCAAATTCGTCGAAAAGAACGATTTTCCAACCGAAATTTTTCATCTTCAATCGCTGATAAATAAACTTTATGAACGGACGTCATTGTTTCAGACGATGGCAATTTCAACACATGAAAATCAGTAAAATTTGGCATGCGTCCTGGGAGGGGAATAGCGTGCTGTTTCGCGTATGCCTTAATAAATTGTACCACATATTCTTTGACTTCCTGAGTGATTATTCTTGTTTCACGAGCTGGCTGCATTCTTGTCAAAGCGTGAGTTCGAGGAGTAATACCGTTTTTTTTGAAATATTCTTCAAGATTTTTATATCGATGGATACCAATAGGATTGATATATCTGTACATTTTGGCACATATTGGCATACCACGAAAACTGTATTTCATGTTCATGCGCGTTTTTTCTTTTTCGCCACTTCTCCGAGAAGGTTTCCTTTCATATATTTCATATATTTCATCATAGCATTTTTGGAGACTAGTGTGCTCTTTTCCCATCTCGAAGTGGCTCAAAACAACTAAATCTTGTTCTTCTTTAGTCATTTCCAGAAAGGATTCTCTGTAAAGACGCACTAATGTTTCGAGTAATTTCTTATTGCACTTCTTTTCACAGCAAGGCTGGGAGCTTTCTCCAAACATTACTTCCATATTTTTTTTCTCCTGTTCATCCTCGAATGATAATTCATTATAATTTGCAACGGATTCTGGAATATTCTCGATCGATGATTCAGATGTATCACTATCAGCATTGTAAGTGGAATCTTCATTAGAGGTCATATATTCCGAATTGAGTTGTGCTAGCTCGATGTCCAGGTCCATTTTTAAATATTTGGCACAATCACAAATAGAAATCATGTAACACGTTAACTATGACACGACACGTTACTATAAAATGCACTAAAAGAAGTAAATAGGTAAAAAAACCGTCTTGTTCGAGAATTTATCCGAAAAGTTATTCGATGCTTGTTCGAGTTAGACTGGAAAGAAACTGAAAGAAACTGGATGAAAATTGTTCAAATTTCTATTTAAAATTAAAAAAAAAATACCCTATCTCCATCTTCGTGGGACTGCAAATGTTATTTTAACAACGATAACTGCAGCTATTTCCAAAATTGGATTGCCTAATGTTTCCGCATCATTATCTTCTACTTTGCAAAATATGAAAAAAAGATATGGCTTTTGTGGAATATGTTTATTTTTGAAAGTCATTACGTCCCAGAGCTGATCTAATCTGGCGTAACGAATCCAGATTCTGGGCTTCGGTAGCTCAGGCGCGCGTCCAGAAATAAGCGGAGGGGGAAGGATACTTCTCCTAATGCGAAACTTTCTCATGATTTACGCTAACTAGGGCCGAATTTTTATATGATACAATAATCTGAGAAATTCGAGAGTAGGCTCTTTCGACGGGGAAAATGTTCTACATTCAGAATCACTGAATATCTCATTTTCGGTTTTTGGTGTTGTTAGTACCCTTTCTTCAGTCCACGCCACATATATTTAAAAAAATATATATATACTAATGCATGTATAAAGTTGTCGTTCGGCTTTACTACACGCTCCTATGTTGGGGTCACATCGCCATATTGAATGTTCAGTCCATGTACTTTATGGTCTAAGTGAAACATATTTTGACGTATTTTTAAAATGAACTAATCAGTACTCAAATTTTGTAGGCATCGTTCATTTTTTGATACTTTGAATTAAAAAAAACTTTTTCAATTATTTTGTTTATTCCTTACGTTTCAAAACGATGCATCTGAACGGCATTTTCAACTCTTTCCATAAGCTCCTGCGCAGCTTCAGGATAATCTTCTTGAAACTGGTTCCACAAGTTTGTGGACCTGAAAAACAAGTTTCATATATAACGAGATAGAAAAATATATCAAACTAGGAAATAAATTAATCATCAAACTTCACGCAATTAGATTCGACTTACAGGAGGAAGAAATTTCGAGTTTTAAGTGTACCTAAGTTTTTCTTATCATGTATATGGTACAGGCGTTCATCATCGATTTTACAGTATAAATTTTTTTATGCTAACATAATAAGTACATCAGAATATTATTCATACTCCATCATCAGTTATGAATAAATATGAATTTGGAAAAAATTCACTCATTTTTCAACGATATCTTCCCTGTATAAAGAAAATTTATTTAATCCAATATGCATCAGATGCTGTGATGATTTCCGAATGATTCTTTCATTATACAGCTGCATAGAAATTTGTAAAGCTTTCCAATTCTTTAAGCATATCTATCAAAAGAAAATATAATTTCGTCCAAACAATAAAGTTACAGTGATTTCAAATTACTTCCTCGTTTACCCTTTTTTTGCCTTCTCTGACGCGTGTTTCAGAAAAGCGAATGTGTAGTGTAGGTGCATGTACGTAAAGGTTACTACATTTACTCGGTTAATTACAATGATCAATAATTCCCACTCACGTATACGGCAAAGCTTCCCCTTGATAAATCAGAGCGCAAATGACCAGAGCAGACAAAACAGACGAAAGGATCATTTTCTTGAGCATGGATTTTCCGGCTTTCTACCTGGAACAATTTTCCTATGACATCAATTAACGAAGATGGAGGATAACCCGGGGGTAATTATGTTGGTTTTCTACGTTATTTACTGGAGAAGGGTGTAGCAAGAAATGTTGGTTTGTTCATATTCTCCATCAACTAATGATTTTACTCTTTTGCTGTGAAGAAATGCAGGGTTTAAAAGTAACGCGTAACTTGTAAAACGTTACGATAACGATAACGGGAAGGAGTCACTTTTTTTCGGTAACGAGTAACGAAAATCCCGTTATTTTACGTTACTTTTATCTGTCTCATTAAGTTTTTAGCACAATTTGTAACTTTTTAAGGAATGTTATAAAACTGAAATATAAGTAATTTTTAACTTCCTCATTATTGAATGAAAAGTTCAATATTAATAATTTTTATTGGTACAATTGTTTAATATGTATAATTTCCATTTTAAACTGGAATATTGGGAATTGTGCATTCCCAAAAAAATACGGAAAATACGAAAAAAGCTAGATTTTTATCAGTTTCATGTTATTTGATTCTTGGAATCAAGAAACTTCAATTTCTCGAACTTACAATTATAAAAATATATGTTTATAGAAGTCTACGAATGTATAAGAAAACTTTTCAAATCATAAAACGCTGTAAAAATACAAAAATATTGAGGGCATTGTAAATCTATAAAGAAACTCTTTCCTGCAAAATTGATTGAAATACTTCTGAGATTTCGAACTTTCAATTCATTTTATCTCATTCTGGAAATTTAAAGATATATCTTCAAAACAACTCAAACATTCCACAACATTATATCAATACTTAGAAATACAGAGAACGTATAAATATATAAAATATTGAAAATCTTTCGAACTCCAGAAATTCATACAGCAATATTAAAAAAAAAATAAACGATCCTTGAAATCATTAAAAAACTGAAGAAATACGAAAAGTACTGGAATAAGTAAAAATCTATTGAGACACTGTTTTCTGGAAAATCCTGTAAAACACGCAAAATTTCATTATATTCAAATTCTGGAGTTCGAAATTCTTCTAATGTAATTATCAATTTAAATTATAAAAATATTAAAATTATATCAAAATACTAGGAAATTCTGCAACATTCTATCATCATGAAAAATACGAATAGTTTCAGAAACACTAAACAATCCTTAAATCGTAAATAGTTGATAAAGTATCAAAAAAATCTAAGAAAATGAAAATCTACATAGACTAGTCACTGAAAAATCCTCTCAAATACAAATATTTAATGAACTGTGAATTCTAAAGCGTGAAATTCTTGAAATCTATATCGATGTACAGAAAAATAGTTAAAATTTATCAAAATACTAGAAAATCCTACAACATTTCATACAGACTGAAAAATACAAAAGAATTCAAAAATTTTGAAAATCTGCGTAGGTATTAAGTTTCTCTCAAAAATCTATTAAGTTTGCAAATTTTTCTCTGCTGTTAACATTGAATAACATGTCATGTTCATAAATTTTGTGAACTTGAAAAAATATAAAAATTTGGATAAGGTGATTGATTTTTTTTCAAGGTGAAAAAGTACGGATTAACATTTTTTATTACATCTAAAATAAACAATTTCTATAGAACAAAATCACGAGTACGTTGATATTGTTATTTTCAGACTTAGTTTTTCGATGTCTTGTTATATACATTCAATTTATTCCAAAAAGTAGCGTGAAAGTAACGGGACGTTACTTTTGTTAAGTGGTAACGGCAACGAGTTACTTTTTCTCTCCAAGTAATGGTAACGAAACGAACTACTTTTTTTACCTTAGTAACGGTAACGTAACGCGTTACATTTTTTTAAGTAATTTTCCAAACCTTGAAAAAATAAGTTATAACGATAAAACATTGCATATAGCTATTAGTAGTTTCTACTATATTTTTGTAAAGTTAATGTATATATAATATATATTTTTGGATTAGGATACAGTTTTTTTAAATATGTTTTCTAACGGACTTTTTTCTAAAAATTTGTTTAGCTTAAAAATAATTTATCTTGCTTTTTATCATCTTGCTTTTTTTAGCTTAAAAATAATTTGAATATCTGTTAAATTATATTTTTTTTATGATCAATTTATTCTTATTATCAATATTTTTTTTAATTAATTTTTTGAAAATCATTAATAATACATTTTTATATTTTTTTTAAATACTTTTAATTTTTCGTATTTAATGATATAACATTTTTCTTCATTGATTTATTGTTAGGAAATTTTTATTTATTCATTTCTTTTGAAAATATTTTAAAAATTTATTTTCATTATTTCTCATATTGTTTAAAATAATTGTTTGATTATTGAATTAGTATTTTTCCTTTTTCTAAATGAAAAAACCCATTTCTAAAAAATTAGAAAAATTTTTCCAGTAGAAAAAAAATTAGAAAAACTGTCCATTAGAAAAAAGAAAATTTTTAGACATTAGACCCTTAGAAATTTTTTTTTAGAAAAAGTGAACTGGTACTATATTTTCGTGGTCTCTCGTACGTTTCTTTTTTTTTTTTTTTGCATGAAAATCACTTTCAGACGAATATTTTCTAGATTCTTTCTAATAGAAGCTAACATTGAAAGAAAATGCAACAGCAAGGAAAATTCAACGTATAAAACCATAACGAATTTGAGAGAATTACGGAAAAGTTCTCATCCACAAAAATATTGTAAAATAAATAAATAAATACCTCAAATTCAGGAACATATCTTACACATAATCTAGTTCATGTATATCTGATAGTTTTGTGTGAATTTGTTGCAATTTTCAATAATATCGCAATAGAATGTATTTCCTGTAACTTTTGATGATTTTCTCAGCTCTTTCAATCTCCTCGTACTGAAATTCTATCTTCCACAGAAAACGTTTTTCTAGCTTTGCGTAGTTTTTCGTCGTTACGTAATTTACGTACAGCTTCTAGTGCATAGAAATTGGTATTCTCGTTCCACACGACGTGTTTATTTAATTCTACCCATAAAGGACGCCATTAAAACGCTGCCAGGCACCGTATTAATCCGGATACGTCTCAAGAGGGATGCATTTCTTGAGATGAAAATCCGCGCGAGTTAATGGCGAACGCACCGTAAAATAAGGCACCAATTTATTCGGGCGCACCTGTACCAATGAGAGCTACGTGATCGCAATGACAAAACTTTACCGCGACGCATTCTAACAAAAGTTAACTAATTACTTTTTCCATGGAGTATCAACAAATTGATCGCGCTCGTCGCAATCGCGCCAATTAAGCTAATTAATGTTCTAATTAATCGAGGATTTGCGTTGTCTCTTTTTCCTTCTAATTATCGAGCTCTTTAATAGAGGATATTAATTTCCCCCGAGGTGTTTCTGTTTTTTAAGTTATTGTTTCTGAAATAGTTTTCCCCGTTTAATGAGTTTTCCGGAACTTGATGCATGAAACATTACGCGAAAGTGGGAAATTATTGAGTTGGAGCACATGTGAGGAATAAAATATTTATAGGCTGCTTCCGAGGTGCTCGGATTAGTGTGGAATTTTGGGGATTAGATGCTTTGATGAATTATATCGTTTTTCCATAAAAGAATATTCATGAGAAGATCATTCCTTATTAAAAAAAAAGATCATAATTTCCCCGAAGTTTGGGCATTCTCACAAAAAAATGTAGGGTTATCAGTAAAATGTAGGTTATTCCTGAAAAATTTGTAAGTTCGAGCCTTAATCTGAAGACAACCCTAACAATGAGCAAAACAAGTATAAAACATTCACCCCAACCCTTTAGTATCGCAAGTTATGATCGTTCAAAGTTGGCTCCACGCGAAGTCCGTCCATCATTAGCGCGTCAGATCCACATTTTCCCAATTAATTTTTAACTCGCGTGGAAACTTTTTACATTCATGACAAAGTTGAAAATGTGACAAGTTTTTAATACTCCATTTATTTCAAACTTTTGACATCTCGGAAAATAAAAATAAAGAATTTTTTTTCACGGAAGGACGATTTTTTGCTACGAGAGCGTTTATTGATTTTTGCGCAACAAGGTTAACTCGCAAGTTGATAATGCGTAAGTTACATACGTACGCAATCCAATTTTCATCGTGATTTTAACGTGCAGTAACGGACCTCGTACTTTTTTTAGTACAAGAAAAAATTGTTATAGGGCTGAAGCATTAGATAAAAGATTGAGAGTTTAAAATTAACTGAGAGGAGTTGAATAATTTTTGTAACAATAACTGAAAAGATGAGATCGATAACTTTAACACTTTTTGAGCGAAATAAATTTCGAAAGGTTCATTTTTCTATATGTGTGTATAAAAAGATGAGATTTAAAAAAATACATTTTCTTGGCTTCTTTAAATTTTTCGTATCTCAATAATTACAAGGAAAAGTGTTAAATTGGAGAAAGAATCTTCGGATGACTTAACTGCAAAGTCAACACTTGGCATGAAACCGTGGAAAAATAATGGAAAATAGCTGCAAACTAGAAATCTTTAAATAGTCTATTTGTCTACGCCCTCGGAACAAGTGCCTCGAATCAGAAAGCGCTCGAGTTTCCCGATATTGACACAAAAAAAGTACACATTTCCTTGTCGTACTTATTATTTGTCTTGCGGCATTTGCGATGTTTTCGCGGCCATTCACAATTGAAAAAATATTCTTTGATTCGAAAAATTTAACGAAAGTTTTATAATTTGAATATTAGGATTTCAAAGAAGATTGTTTTTATTTGTTTCTTATTGAGTGGTGAGTCTTCAGTACACCATATGTATATAAAGTAAAATAAAAAAATGTTATCTATTGTTAGAAAAAAAAATATCACATGACAAACATTTATTACTAGAATTTTAACTTTTACTCGACGTTCACTATGGTTGATTTTGTTACAGAGAGATAAACGAGCGATTTGGACTGATACGAATTCGAAATATCAGTTTCAAGAGAATTATCAAAGCAAAAGAGAGTTGATTTCATGAAGATTATTGACATTATTCCTGAAGATCAATAAGAATTTTTCAAAGAACTGATAGAAAACTTTTCTCGCCAATGAAATAATAATTATATTGTGATATCGAGAATAATTATTACACCGTCGAAAAATGACTGAAATATTTTTCACGCAGATCAATCATATTTTTCAGTCGAAAGTATCATATACTTTCAATAATTGCATTTTGAAAAGATAGAAAAAACATATTAATACGTATGTTAACATATGTATTGCTTTTGAGCCTCATACAATCGAGAATTTTTGGTAAAATGTAGCAAAACTTAAACACGTCACATTTCTACACTCAAAAGACAAAAACAAACTAACATTCTGAAAAAAATAAAAAAAAACTGTAAAAATGACAACGTTTTTTTCCCGTCCTGTGAAATTTGGGAAATTGCTCTTAACAGGTTTAGACCGCGGACTCTTCAATTATTCTCTGTATTCAAAAAAACTGAAAACAATCGTTTTTTTTTTTTATACTATAATTACTAATAATATTGCAACATTGGCTACATCATCAGCATTTTATTCAAATACTTTTGGCGTATTTATGAGTTGAACTCGACATTAAAGGGGGCACTTCCTCCAGCGCGTCAAAAACTGATGGTTATTTCGCGATTTTTTTCCACTCAAAAAAAAAACATGCGTGAATCATCTTTTGCACATATTTAAGTACATGCTTAAGCTACCGAAAAAAAAATTTTTTTAACAAATAATTTCAAATGGCGGATTTATTTAAAGTCCTGTATGACAACTCGGAGTTTTGCGCGGTACACGCTGGAGTTGCGATAGTTGTTATCTAAAACATACAAGCAATTTTTTAAACAATTCAGTAGATCTCCTTCGAGTTTATGAATATCCAACATTGTTAATATAAATTTTTTATTTAAGTTTATAGCGAAAAATAGCAACAAAAATGACGTGGATATTGCAACTTTTTTTTTGAGACAATTACTTTAATACTTTTTAATCGAGTTTTGTAAAGTTTAAATCCTTCATGCACTCGAGGAAAGTTAGCTGAAATATATAAAAAATTTCTTTTATGTGTCAGATGAGCACTTTCGACTCCAGCGTGTACCGCGCAAAAGCAATCTGCTGCGAGCTCTCATACGGGATTTCCAATTTGATCCATTATTTCCAATTAATTGTTGTTGTAAAAACCTTTTTTTTGTAGTTCGAGCATATACCTGAATATATGCAAAAGATGATTCACGTGTGTTGCTGTTTTCTGGCTGAAAAAAAATCGATACAAACCGCTATTTTTCGACGCGCTGGAGGAACTGCCCCCCTTAGAGTACCAGGATTTGAACCTATAACTTGAGAATTTAGCTTCATATGAGATTGTTAGCCTACGAGTACTCTCTTGCCATCAATTTTTTATAACGTAATAAAAAGCACATTTTTCTTGCAATACTTAATGCATGAACGTGAGTCAATGTTGCATATTACAATCTAGTATTGCTAATGAATTGATGTAGTCTTCTGTAAACAAGTAATCGTTAGTGTTTTTTGGAAGATCTTAGGTAATTTAAATAAAAATAAGCATTAATCTCTGATACACATTTGTGCCTCGAGACTTTTTCGCAATAATGTATATTATAGCTAGTGGGATTTGAACCCAGAGATCTTGCTTTCAGCGTCAGAATCGAGTATTGATCTCTGACGTAGAATTTTTTCTTAACAGAATAGATCGAGTTTTCGTTACCAAAAAAGTAGAAAAATGGTAGTTCCTACGAGAAATAGTATATTGCTCCGAGGTACACACGATACTTTTTGCCTCGAAAACAGTAAAAATGAGCGTATCAAACCTGTTTCAACATGGCAAATGAAGTATTGAAGTTCGACGCGGAGGCTGGAGAAAACGACAGTCGGCAGGGGAAAGGGGGGGGGGGGGTTTGGCCCACCGGGTTTCCAAGGAGCCAAAAGAGCCCGCCTTTCACCTCGCCGATTGTCATTTGTCAACAGCCTGCGTGTTGGCCTGAAATACTTCATTTGTTTGTGCCGAAACGTGTTTTGAAACGCTCCTTTTTAGTGCTTGAGAGGCAAAAATATATTTCTCCTCCTTTACATTCCGAAAAACATGCGATATTCCATAATTTATTCCTATCGTACCGGAAAAATGTTCTCTCGAAATCAGAAGTGACGCGTTTCAAGTCCAAGGATAGAGACGGAATAAAGTTTCCATTTCGGGCAATTAAAAAGGAACGCTGCTGCCGACATTCTCTAGTATATATGCCATCGTTTGAATGCGAATTCATAAGATTTTTCAATTACTTCGCGACCGCGAAACGGACCGTCCGTAAGTGGTCGTAAATTTCTTTCTCCTGAGTACGATTGCTACTTATCGATTCGATCAAAATGCAACCATGAAATATAGTTGCTCAATTTTCATGAAGATTTGTTATATTGTCAACTGGAAAATGCAGTGAACGAATGTGATAGTAATAAAAACTCTTACTATTTCAGAATGAATTTAGTAAGACTTTTTTACAATTTAACGTTGACCATGAAAAAACCAAAAAATTCCGAAACTTCAAAACTAAAAAATTCCTTCTGGTTCCACTAGGTAAAAATTTTTAATTTGGGAATTCAGTCCTGTGATTATCTATAAGGCTCCACCCCCTCCAATCCCTTCCGTCGGGGACTTCGCCCCTCGTACCCTTAATCGATCAATCTTCACTAAAAAAAATACGGTACAAATTTCCAATAGAAAAAATTTCCTCTATCTTGTAAATCCATGAAGCGTTCGTCGTCGTTTCTCGCAAAAAGCACGGTGAAATGTAAAAAAAGCTCGGGACAATCAATTTCAACGACGAACGAGGGGTCAATCCAACAAACTTTTTTCTTTATGAGTGGATACATCTTTTTCGATGCGAGACGCACTTTCGATGAGTCCGCGAAAATTCAATTCGCAATCACACTCAGCATTCAAATTTATCGCGCTTGCATTAAACATCCGGAAAAGTGGGTGTTTCAATACTCCATCAGGAGCTTCCGCAAGTATTCTCGCAACAGCGCGCTTTCAACAGATAAGGTGCAATTGTTACGGGCACGCCATGAATTGTAGTGATTCGGGACACGGAAAATTTAGCGCTAAAAAGTTTCTCGACAATTTTTTGAGTTGAGCATAAAATTCAAGTTTGATTTTTCGAGAAATTTCACTGAATGCTCTTTGAGAGAAACGCAAAAATTGCGAGTGTTAAAATTAACTGCGGTTTTTTCTTTCGGTTTTCTTTTATCTACATTTTTTCATAAGTTGAAAATCGTTGAAGAGTTCTTTTAATTTTCAAAGTATAGTAATTTAGAAAATTCAAGGAATTTAAAAAATTTTAAGAACACTAACAATTACTAAAAATATTCCGAGATGAAAAGGGTTGAAGAAAATAAAGAAGTTTTGAAAATTTGTGCTACTAAACTATTTGAAATGTTGAAAGTAATTGTGATTTTACATAAAACAATAAAAAATAAACATTCAACAATGAAATTTCTAATTCCTAAAAAGAAATAATAGGAAATAGAAGAGAAAATTTTTTTTAATCGTTATAAAATTCATGAGTGAAATTTTGGCGATTTCGAAATAATCTTTTTATTAACTTCGTATATTTGTTCATTTAACAATCAAATTTTTCGCTAATTACATCTATTTCAAGAATCCGAACTTTTTCTTATCCATGTCGACAATTATTTCGTAAGTAGCATCGAGAGAGCGATTTCGTTCGACGATGATAAAAATGAATCCCACTGGTACTTTTTTCCTTGTGATTTCAACGCCCGATCAGCTTATTTTTATTTGTGAATTTCTTTGCCATTTTAGTTATATTTTTTCATTCCCAAGTAATTTTGATCCTTTTAAAAACCTCGTAAGAAAAATGAAATTTCCTATAAGAATAGAATTTCTTATAAGGTGCACCTTATATAAACCTTATAAGAATCTGAAATTTCTTATAAGGAATCAATTGAAACAATTTTATAAGGTTTTTTTTTTATAGAATTTTATTAAATACAGTCTCATAAGAAATTTCATTTTCTTACATGATTTTTATAATACTCAAAACTACTAGGGTTTGATGCTTTTTTACTTATTATATAAATTTCTACTCGAATGTTACTTCGATGATAACTATAATTTTTTTTTAAAAAGAAATGAAATTAACCTTTACTCTAGAAAAAATTTATCTGCAAAATTATTTTGTAAAATTTTAATTGAACTATCAGAAATATTTTTTTTTTTTTTTATGAAAACTTCCTCTAAACTTCTACACACTTCTAGGTACATCTGAGGACTCATTAAAAATACTTAGAATTTTAAAAAATACTGACACCATGGAATTTTTATAATTATATATAAACTGAATATGTACTTTTTTTTAGTATAGTAAACTATTTGGGAATAATAATCAATGAAAATATTACAAAGCAATTTTTGAAAAAATATTAGAAGCTGCTAGATTAATTCTACGTTTATCAATTTCACAGAATTCAACACTTGAAAAAAATGGTCTCAATAATGCATAAATTTTTTATCTAATTTTTTGAAATCAATGACGATTAATTCCTTACGAAATTTGAATTTTTCTGACTGAAAAAAAATTTCGTTAAGCTTCTCAATTTTATTAAATATGTCTCAGCCTATCTTGAAAAACTAAAGTCGGAAGCAAAATTAAAATTTTGAACACTACTTAAAAATTTTCCTCTAATAATGTCAAGCTCGTGTGAACTTACAAAAATTAAAAATTTGATTCCCCAGAAATAATATTGCTAAGAAAGTATCTATCATTTTTATTATGTATAAGTGTTATCAGTTCTTCCAGAAATTATTCAGAAAGAAGATTTTTCATTTTTCTACAAAATGCAATATAAAAGAAATAAATTTCTGGATACTAAGGTTTCAATCCAGTTGTAGAAAATTCTCAATATTATTGAAGTGAAAAAAATCATGATTTTAGTACCTAGAATACAGTCGTCCTGATAATCACTTCAAGTGTACGACAAAGAAATTCTAGAACATATGATTTAGAAAGAATTCTCAAAGACTCCTGAAGCTGATCAAATTCTTCTACATTTTCAAAAACAGAATTAAAAAGACAAACTTAGTAAGTTTTTCTAAACGAAAGAAAACTATCCCTTAAATTCTTAGAATTTTTCCGAAAATCTTCGAAAAACGAATATTAGGCAATTTTTCAGTTTTCACAAAAATATTTTCAAACATTAAAAAATACAAATGAAATGTAAAAAATGCATGAATATTCAAGATTGACAATTGAAGTTTCAATAGTTAAATGATGTTTTAATTAACAGAAATTCTTGAAAATTATTGAATTTTATGGAAAAAAATCTATAAGATCATAAAACTTGATCAATACGTGATATTTTTAACTCTGAAAATTGAGTCATATAATTCCAAACCCCATTAACCATCTCAACTATAATTAAAGCACAACCAAGAATCGATCCCCATTCTCATTTCAAGAAAAAATGACACGAAAATATTTCCCTTTCGAGCAATGTTTCCGGGTTGAAAATGAATCGTCGACGGTTCAATTAATACGCGCCTTCATTTTTCTCTGAAGATGAGCTTAGAATCTCGTTTTATTTCATTAATCAGGTTTTGAGGATTATGAAAGAGCTCAGCAAACTTTTCCCATTACATCTCGAACCCGAATTTTATTTGTTCCCACAATCAAATCCTCCAACGTTTCCTGTTTGTATTTCGGAAGTTGATGAAAATAGAGAATGGAAAGAAACCTCTGCTAGATTATTTATCGATAAAGTGCCAGTTTTTGTTAACAGTTTTCTAGCACTTTATTGGTTTTTTTTAAAGAGCTTTCAAAGAAGAGATAAAATTCGTGTTATGTGATTATCTGAAAAAATGCGCACAACTATGAAAACAGCATTTTCCACTTCTTTTCTGAAAGGTCGGAAACATTTTGTCGTTGAATATATACCAACAAGGACAAAATGCAATATTTTTGTTAATTTCAATCGATTAAGTTTAGTACGATGTGAGAGTTGAGTAAAATTATTGTACAAAAAACTGAAAATAGAAACGCAGGGTCGAAAATTCGAAAAAAGTTCTGATTTAAGACAGGTTCGACTTTGTCCAAAAAATTAATAACCTTCGAAAATGATAAAACAACAAAATTTACATAATTTTAATAATAATTAAATTGAAAAAAATATTTACAAGTGTCAAATCACGGTAAACTTAAGAAATTGCCAAAACTTTCGAGAACAGTTTTTACACGAATTCATATACCGTACAAAACTCTTTGAATAATATGACGGAAACTTCAAACGCACTGTAATATTTCCCCCACATTCCGATCAATTAAAAATTTTCCAGCACAAAAAAAACAACGAAACTCACCACAGATAACAACTGGACAAAAATTTTCGGACTCACTCGATGACGAGAAAAAATATTCCGAGTTTCCGCGGGTTTTCCCAACGACGGCAAAGACAGATATGAGGGGTGAAACATGGCTATAGCGTTTATATAAGCCCGCGAGTTTAAGCTTCCACCCACGCTCACCCCCAACCCCACCATTTTTCCACGCGCCCCATCAAAATGCGGCGATGAAGATCTTCGTGAAACACGAAATGAGTATCCCTCATTAATCAAGCTTGATTATGAAAAAACGAGCGCATGACGAAAAACGTGTCAAGTTAGCCCATTAAACTAAGCGATTTTCCGTTTCTTCTATTCAATTTTTTCCCCGGAAATATAGTCCGAAATATTTGAAAAATGGCCAGGAAATACGCAACGTTAATATTGCGTTGAACACGGTGAATATGATTTTAAAATCTGATCATCTGAACAAAAATTCATCAATTTTATATATTCCTACTAAAACGCTGGCGCGCTACGCGCGCCGCATTCTAGTCTTTACTTCATTTTCTACTCTCATTTAAATTTACATCACCATCCAATTTTCATTATATATATACATAAATATATATTTCATCTGTTTTTCCTGTCTTCCATCTTATCATGAACAGACGGTATTCAATGACGTTTTTTTGATACTTTCATGTGATTTTACTTTTACCTAATTTTTATACTATACATTCTAATTACTCTATTTAAAATTTTTGTATATTTATTTATTAATTATTGTTCTGAACCCCCCGGCCCCATTTTTTGAATTTATTATTAATTTTGATATTTATAATCTCAAGTCCCATGTTCAAATCGTTAATTTATGCAAACTATTTCGAATTGTGGTGTCTCCATTTGCTTGTAATTTTAATATTTATTCTACAATAACTGTGGACCATTCAACTATTTTTTAATTATAATTTTTAGAGTTCGATGTCTTCCTAATCGTGTTGTACTGTGTAGAATGTTTATTATTTGAATTCATGTCTTTAGTTTAATGACCATTATGATAATAATTCAGCGAATTCATGATTCTTGGCTCTAAAATATGCATTTCTATTCTTCTTTAATACATTATCCTTATTTACTATCATTCATTTATTTCTTTATTGTCATGCATGCAAACTACTAGCGATTTCTACAATTTTACTCTGGAAAAAGCAACACAATTATTGACCATGATTGAAAACATTTTTTTTTAAATAAATGCCGTTGTTCTTAAAAGTTTGTTCTTGCGAGTAGTGATTGTATAGCTGAATTACTTTTCTTTCGAAGTTTTTTTTTTTCGAATATTCGCCAGCACCCTTCCATAGGTTCACATATCGTGCTTCAATTTAATCACGAATTTAGTGATGATCAATTCTCGATTCTTCCGTTTCTTTGTGACTATCACCATATAACACTTGCAAATAGATTTATTTTTAACTCAACCTTTTTTTTTTAGTTTAAATACTAACTTGAGATGAATTTACATAAATGATACAATTCTAATCCTGCATCACGAAGCTGACGTTAATAATTAAACTCATTTTGTTTATACTATTATATACAGTTTGTGATATGCAGTGTTCCATAAATTTCAATTCATTAATAATTTTATACATGTGTAAATAAAAATATAAGCATTATGTAAGGAATAAATATGTTTCTTGCCCTGTTTTCATATATCAACAACAAAAAAAAACATTTTCGATAATATACAAATATACTTGTAAAAGCAGATGTTTTGAAGATTATCAAGGGTTATTTATAAAATCTGATATTTATAATAAATAGTTAGACTAACTATACATTTTATTTAGAAACACAGTATACAATTAGACATTACAAAAAGTAGAATCAACTTTGTAATTCTTCATCCTTCACACAGGCTCACGATTCTTTCAATTACAACTATCATTATTCAAAATTTTCGGATATATATAGTTTTGGTATTTACAAAACTTGAAGGATTTTCTGATATTGTTACAAATTTCTATGTAGCTACCTAGAATTTGATGCTTCAGGAATTAAAGTTCTAAAAAATTTTAATCTTTTTATGTTTTTTTTTTTTTTGGTAATTTTAAGCGCACCAGATATGAAGTATTACATGTCATATTTTTCGAGATTTTCGTTATAGTATGTAATTTATGAAATTTTGCAGCATTGTCTGCCATCGTTATAGATTTCTAGTATTTCGGTTAATCACTCTATAGATTTCTAGAAATTGATGCTATAATATTGAAATTTTCAACGACTGCGTGTTTAAATTAATTTCCTGAAGGAGATATCTGTCATAGAATTTGTCTCTACTCTTATTTGATATTTTATTGGTATTCATATAGTTAAAAGAATGTCGAATTATATAAATTGAACAGAATGTATTTCCAATGTTTTCTTAAATATTCATATTATGAATTTGTAAAATAATTTTTATCATTAGCTAAATATATGTGATAATGAATCAATATACATATGTATGTTCTATGGAATTCCAAGATAATTAAATTTTCAAAAACATGATATAAATATAGTTTTCATGTATCAAAAGATTTCTAGTATTTTACGCATTTTTCTAGTATACGCAACCTTGAAGAATTTCTCAGATATTTTTTGATAGATTTTTCAAAAAACACTTTTTTCATAGATTCCTATATGAGGCACTTATAACAAAAGAAAGTTATCAATGCCTAGGTAGAGTACGATTGAAAAACAGTTGGTGAAAGAGGAAGAAAAAATTTTTTTATCGTAGAGGTCTAAAAAGTCTATATATTCACCCTCGTGAGAAATTTATTTTTTCCCTAGATGCGAAATATACTATACTCTACCTAGGCATTAATAACTTTCTTCCTCTTGTTCTAAGTGCCTCATATTACTTTTTGTATAACTCCGGAATTATTATGATTCGAATGATTAGATAATACTCAAATAAGTATTCAACGTAGATTTCTATAATTTCTTAATCACATGTTAATAGATTTTCAGATGTCCAGCATGTTCGAGGATTTTTACTTTTCTCTATTATTCACTGCATTGAAGCAATTTTTCAAATTGTTACTTTCTACATAATCGCACGTTATAATAATTTTTACTTTTTCATTGAATAAATATCACTTACGTTTTCATGCATTATTTGTATAACTCGTGTTTTAATTATATTTTAATATAAAAATATCATTGTTTTTACACAAAAACATAATTAATTTTATCCGAATTTCGGAAATGGTTTAAGCCCCCAAAACCAACCTCTGCTTACGCGCCTGAAATAACATTAGACTGTGTTTTGTTTGAATGTGTATCTCCTCTCTCTCTCAGCTGTCAACTTTCACTTATATAATAATTTGTTTTTTACACAAAAATTTCAACATAAAAACACTTCAACTCGAAATTTTCATGCAAATTTTAATTTTCCGCGAATTACGGCTCACTTCGATAATATCGGTACATGTCGTGAATTTCTAATTTGTTCTCATTCGAAGTTCAAATTTTACTCCACCGCCAACTTAACTTTCCAATCAGCCAATCACATCACGAATATAATATCACTAATCTGAAGTTTGCTATTCGACATCAACTTTATTTTTTAGGATTGAACAGATAAGTTTTTTTCCGAGACTCTTAACTGTTAATTCACAAAATCAGTAAAAATTGTGGAAATCGTTGAAAAATACATATATTTCCACGAGATTTGTTCATAATTAGAGTTGAGTAATCTCCAATTTCTTAATTGAGGCTGCGGATTCTGTAACGCCCTTAGCGCTCGAAAATACGGAAAAGTATTGTCCACGCAGTGACGTCACAAGTCAAAATGAAAAGTCCGAATTAAAAAAAATAAAAAAAACTGTTCGATAGCTATGAAAAAATTAATGTTTGGCACCGTTTAAACTTTTTTTGTAAATTTCATAGTTTTTGTTAAATAAAATAAAAACTGATGAATTTCGAATCGAAAAATCCATGTTTTTTAAAACTTACATCGCCGCTGAGCATTCATTTTTCAACGTACTTACATAACTTTTGTATAGTTTTGTTTGGGAAGGTCTCGAAATGAACGCAGTATCAAAATATTCATCAAAAGTTAACAACAATCGACTGTTTTTTTAACCCACATGAAAAACCATGTTTTCTGACGTTCACATTAAAAATGTATCGAAGGAATTTTCGTTTTTAACGAAATTTTCACGCTTGAAAAAATCTTAAGTGTATTGTCGAACATTTTGGAAAGTTTGAGCTGACTCAAACTATTATTTATAGAATTTCCAGCAAGTTGAATACAACGTGCAGCGCGATGTGATTGAATTTTTCACTGACACGACAAACTACGGAGCTCGCGCGCTTAAAATTCAATCACATCGCGCTGTGCGTTATGTTCAACTTGTTGGGTTTTCTATCAATAATAGTTTGAGAAAGCACAAATTTACGAAAAATTCGACAATACACTTGAGATCACGACAAGCGTGAAAACCCCGTTAAAATTGAAAATTCCCTCGATACATTTTTAAAGCCAACGTCAGAGAACATGGTTTTTCATTCGGAATTAAAAAAAGTCAATTGTTATCAACTCGAGATTAATATTTTGATACTGCATTCATCCCTAAACCTTTTTGAACAAAAATATACAAAAGTTACGTTGATACGTTGAAAAATGAATGCTCAGCGGCGATGTAAGTTTTGAAAAACATGGATATTTCGATTCAAAAATCATTATTTTTTGATTGATTTTCGTGAATGTAATTACGTCCTTTTTATTTCAATTTGAGTATATTTTTTATTCCAATATTAGTAATTTGAGTATATTCAATGGCTGAGATTAATTCGCCGGATACTGATTATTTTTTATTGTATATTTACAAAATCTATGACGTTTACAAAAAAGGTTTTGACGGAGAAGAACATTCATTTTTCAATAACTATCAAACAGTATTTTTGTTTTTCTCAAATTCAGATTTTTAATTTTTACATGTGACGTCACCGCGCGGACAATTCTTTTCCTATTTTCGAGCGCTCAGGACGTAAAAGAATGCGCGGCCTTAATTAGTGAAATAGGCGCCTGTAAGTACGCTTTTTCTAATTCTCCTCTGTATTTGAAAATAGTTGAAAAGTGGGGAAAAAAACCCAAAAAATAGCATTTAAATTGTTTTGAATTCAGGTATTTAGATACATTTAGATTTTTATACTGAGATTTATTTTGAAGAAGACGATTTTCTTTGTCTATTTTTTTCTTCCCAGAAAAAAAATTATTTCGAAATATTATAAAAATCTAACACATGAGATGTTGATATTGTGCTAACTCTGTAAAAACGTTTGAAACCTGATTCTCTGATAGAAAATTCATTTATTTTGCCTATCGAATAGACAATTTTATTTTCCGCTTAATGCTCTTGTTTATCAACAAAATTAGCCACGATTACGAAAATTTATTATTTAATCATACATTTCGACGAGATTTTTTGAGAATATGAGTTTAGTATATCTCTATAATTTTTCCATCTATTTTTTCCTGGCAATTCATTCATTCGTTCATTTTTTTCCTGAAAATTCATTCATTCATTCATTTTGTGCCAAAAATAAAGAACACTGTCAAAAAAATTTCAATTTCTTCTACTTGTGTATATACATCTCCTCACATGGATATTTTATGTACATGGAAAATTTCTCATACGAGTATGTCACTTTCCCCATAGTTTTTCAAACAATTCTATACATGAAGAAAAAGAATTATAATACTTATACTTGTATGTGAATTCTATAAAAAGTACAAAAAATGTCCGATTTGTACATAGAACAATTGCTTCCTATAATGTACTGGAAGTTTTGTTTTACAGTTGATATATGGAAATATAAAATAATTCGGACACATGCATGGATGCAAAGTTCAAATCGCATTGAATATAATTACAATGAATTTCTGAAGCTGATTCTATGAATGAAAATTAATCAATAATACGTAATGAACTGGCGAATTTCCACTTAGCGCGCTTGTTAATTTACAAAATAAACAATAATTACAAAACTCTATCACAGCAATGCGTTTTCACGAAATTTGTTAGGAATTAGGAATTATAGTTGAATTTTCTCTGATGATACATGAAACATGCGAAATTAGCACATTGGAGTGAGTTATTTTAAATTCTTCTTCTAATGTAACTTAACAATAGTTGAAAAGTATAAAAAAATTCTATAAATTCTACATAAGAATTATTCTAAATCCAGCAATATATGTATCATTTTAAAGACTACAATACTGAATCGTTCATGAAGTAGGTAGTTTTACGTTTCTGTTACATTGTGTAATACAAAATTTAGAATTGAGATTAACATCAAAAAATAAATTTATTTAATTGAATAAAAAATGCAAAAGCCTCCTTCAACATTAAGTTTCGAATCGAACGGTATTAATTATCAAAAATTAATGTGACTCCCAAATCTCAAAGTGTGCACCATATTCGTTACTGCATACTCAAGAGTTTCGAGATGTTTCGAGATGCTATTACTTTCGTAATATAAAGCTATCGCTTTCGACAAACTTCCGAAACTTAATTTTTTTTTTTCCTTGAGCTTATGTTGACTAACGATATTATCGACTTTTGCTCTCTCACATTGGAAGAAGACAAAAAATCTGCTGATCATCGTCGTGGCAGTTTAGCATAATCAATCAGTGCCCAAGAATAATAAAGATACTTTGGTCTTTTGAATTTTTATGAAGCAGGAATAATGGACTCAATTTATTGCGCAGTATTCAAGGCTTCATTTTTATGAATTCAATGGTGAACTTTAAAAGTGTTTTATAAATGGAACTTTTTTGAAAAATTGAAAGATGGAACGCGCCATGTAAAAATGTAAGAGTAGAAGGTCATAAAATTGATTTTTAAGAACCTTTTGTCATCCCAAGAATTTTTGGTGTTGCCGAAAATTTTCTTGGAACTCAAAAAATTTTATTGAGTGCCTGACACGTGTTTGATAAATAATTTTAAAAGTTTTTTACAATCGATTTATGATAATTTTAGCAGTTATGCATATAAATAATAAGCAGTAATTCAGTAGAGTAGCAATGACAACTTCGATCAGTAGAATTGGTCAATAAATAGTCAGCCAATGGACCCTTACGAAAAACCAATACAGATCATTACACAAAAACCTGTAATGGTCTGTATTGATTATTTGTATTGATTATCTGAATATGATTATGAAGTTAATTAGTAGAATTTATCAATGATTAACTTAACGATGGAGTATTTTAATAACGACGTAACCAGTAGAATAGATCAATGACAAGTCCGCCAGTAATGCATATAATACAATATATGAATAATTTTGAGCAACCCAGTTCATTATTATCGACGACTAGATTATCAGTAGAATAAGTCAATAATTAGTGAATCAGTGGAGTACGTCATTTAAAAATCAACTCAGGTTTATGACTGTCTTTGGGCAAAGTCGGACTGTTTGTTAATAATATCCTCTTGAAATAATAGAACTTGTTTTCGGAAACGAGATTTTACTTTATTTATTTATGAAATATAGTAGCTTCCATAAACATTATGATTTTTTTGCAGGTTTTTCTAACTAGAATCAGTCTAATTTTACTTCTATTTATCCAAATAAAAATACATTAACGGTGTTTTCGAGTTTTTCAGTTTTTGTAGTGAATTTTCAAGTTCCAAAGGCTAGTTTCCTAAAAAAGTCACGTAGTAATTAAAAAAAAATAAAACTCATGATGTTCTCGTTCATTCCACTGTTCGATAAACACTTTCAATAATAGTGTCCAGGTATCTTTTCACAAAGGCTTTTGGAAAAATCCAGGTTAACTACATCTGAGGTCCGAAAACTCCAGGTTGCATATATATTTGTGATTTTATCAAAACTTAAGTTGTCATTAATTTTTTATACAATCTTCGTTATCTTATGAAATTCCGCCTTTTTATAAAGTGACTCTATAAAAACTTTACGAAAACATTGCTCTCCTTAAAAAGTACCTTTAAAAAATTTTTAAAACAAATCTTTTTAAAACGATATCTGTGTAAAGTCTAGTTTATAAAATGTATTTCATAAAGATGCTGTCATTTTAAAAAGATTTTATAAGTTGATCTTGTAAAAAGGGCAATGTTTTTCTAAGGTCCCAGTAATTTTGATCCTTTTAGAAATCTTATAAGAAAATGAAATTTCTTATAAGAATTCAAATTCTTATAAGGTGCATCATGTAAAAAACCTTATAAGAATTCAATTTCTTATGAAGTGGCCTTATCAAAACCCTATAAGAAACCGAAATTTCATTCATCGAAAATTCATCGAAAAAATTTCATGAGGTTTTTTTATTAGAAGATTTGATATAAAATAATCTTTTAAGAAATTTAAATTTCTTATAAGGTAAATCTTATAAAACCCTTATACGAATTCAATTTCTGATAAAGTGACCTTATAAATTTAATAAGAAACCGAAATCCTTTATAAAGAATTAGCTGAATAAATTTTATGATGTTTTTTTTAATAGATTTGCTAAAACACATTCGTCTAAGGCATTTGAGTCTCTTATAAGGTTTTTATAAGGTCACCTGATAAGACATAGAATCGTTATGAGGTTTTTATAAGGTACACCTTGTACGAAAATGAATTCTCATAAGAAATTTCAATTTCTTACAAGGTGCACCTTATAAAAATCTTATAAGAATTTAATTTCTTGTAAAGTGACCTTATAAAATGTAAAGTAACCTTATAAAAACCTCATAAAAAACCGAAATTTCTTATAAATAATTGATCGAAAAAATTTTATAAGGTTTTTTTCTTGGAAGATTTGATCAAACACATTCTTATGCGAAATTTTAGTTTCTCATAAGGTTTTTATAAGGTCACCTTAAAAGAAACTGAATTGTTATGAGGTTTATATAACGCAGACCTTGTAAGAAATCGATTTATTATAAAGAATTAAGTAAATGATTTTTATGAATTTTTTTTATAAGATTTTACAAAATACATTTTCTATGAAATTTCAGTTTCTTCTAAGGTTTTTGGAAGGTCACCGTATAAAAAATTGAATTGTTATGAGGTTTCCATGAGGTACAATTTGTAAGAAACTGAATTCTTATGGAAAATTTCATTTTCTCATAAGGTACACTTTATAAAAACCTTATGGTAATTAAATTTTTCATAAGGTCACCTCATAAAAACCTCATAAGAAACCGGAATTTCTTACAAAGAATTAATTAAATAAATTTTATAAAGTTTTTTTATAAGATTTTATAAAACATATTTTTTTGAGACATTACATTTTCTCATAAGGTGCACTTTATAAAAACCTTATAAGAATACAATTTCCTATAAAGTGACCTTATGAAAACCTCATAAGAAACCGAAATTTCTTCTAAAGAATTGATCAAAGAAATTTCTTAAGGTTTTTTTATAAGAAGATTTGTTCAACTACATTCTTATGATAAATTTCAGTTTCTCATCAAGTTTTTTATAAGATCACCTTATAAGAGACTGATTGCTATGAGGTTTTTATAACATACACCTTGTAAGAAATTGATTTCTCATTAGAAATTACATTTTCTTAGAAGGTGCACTTCATAAAAACCTTATAGGAATTCAATTCCTTATTAAGTGACCTTGTAAAAACCTCACAAGAAATCGAAATATCTCAAGAAAAATTGAGCGAATTAATTTTATAAGGTTTCTTTAAAAGATTTTATGAAACACATTATTCTAAGTAATTTTAGTTTCTTATAAGGTTTTTGTATGGTCACCTTATAAGAAATGGATTTGTTGTGGGTTTTTTATAAAAATTCAATTTATTATAAAGTGACCCTATAAAAACCTCATAAAAAACAAAAATTTTTTATGAAGAATTGATCGAAAAAATTTCATAAGGCGTTTCTTTAGAAGATTTGATCAAACATATTTTTATAAGAAATTTCAGTTTCTTATAAGTTTTCTGTAAGGTCACCTCATAAGCAATTAAATTTTCATAAGGTTTTTATAAGGTGCGCCTTGTAAGAAATTTATTATGATAATAAGAAATTTCATGTTCTTACAAGGATTTTATAAGCATCAAAATTACTAGGTGTCACTTTATAAAAAGCGGAATTTCATTCTTAAAAAAACTGAGACTCTCCAAAGGGATTTTAGAAAGAGTTCATAAAAACCCAAGTTACATCGGAAATTTTTGAAGCAAAACTTCTTAGGCGGCAGTGTCACTTTTCTAGAATGTAATTTATGTAGGGAGTAATTTGGAGATTTTACAATGTAAGATGTAAGACTGAGAGATGTAAGAGTGTAATATTTTCTATTGCAGGGAGTAATTTTGAGATTTCGTTGTAATGTAAGACTGTAAGACTGTAATGTTTTCATTTTGAGGGAGTAATTTTGAGATTTTGTAAATCTGTAACACTGTGAGAGTGTAAGAATGTCATTGATAGATTCAACTAAAAATTAGGAATGAATTTTTTTTACTGATTTACAGTTAAAAAAACGAGACAAATACTATGCGAAAAAATTGAGGGATCTGTTAGAACAAAAAAAGGTAAGAGGAATAAAAATCTATACATCGGAACCCTAAAGAAAGCAGCATGAGAAGTTTTACTTCAAACGCGTGTTGATTTTTTACATTTTCTTCTTGCCAGCATTTTCTTTGACACCCTCACTATTGCGTCAGTACGTCGGCTCAATGAAACTCGAAATCATGGGAATCTCCCATATTTTTCTACCGAGAATCCTGTTTATCGCAGTTTCCTTGGCCAGAAAATTTCGCCCTACTTGCATATTTCCTCCCCTCATTACCATTCATCGTAATACCCTGATTTCCAAGCGACGTTTTACACTGTCACCGCCATGCAAATCGCGAGATGCTTCATTTATTAATGTACAACGCGAAACGAGAAATTTCAAGCGAATCTAATGGTGCGTCCTTTTTCCTCTCTAACCGGGATGAATAAAGTTCTGGCGTTTTTTCTCGGTATTCCATCGATTCGCAACTTCCGTTCCATCGGAAATGCCTCGGAAAATTAATTTTCCGATCAAGTTTCGAAATCAAGTTCGTAATTTTTTTACCTCTATCGTTGCAAAGGGTCATTTCGTGACGGTAAATACACGAAATTGCAGGGATGGTGTTTTATGACGTATTTGCTAGGACATAAAATTGAAATGAATTTTGCGACCATGGGTTTTATCGTACACTTGATGCTTTCTTTCGTGCATTGGTGGTGGGCGGAGTTTTTTTGGTCAAGCGCGGTCGATTAACTTTGGATTTGAATGAAGTGAACTTTCAGGAAGATTGCACTTTGAAGGTTACATTTCCATGTGTTCGTGAATTTGGACACTTATAATCAAAGGATACTAGCATCTCATTATTCGAAATTTTCTATGACTGGAGGACTTTATTTTTGGGGATCAACCCCCCTCCCCAACCCCCCTTCCCGAAATTCTGATAAAATCGATCAATATTTCATGTGAAAATGAAAGAAGTTATGTCGAAAAAAAAAAAAATAATATAAGTTACAAAAAATACATGAAAGCGGTAGCGCTATATATTAATTAGAAAAGTAAAAATTATCAAAACATAAGATTACGTACAAATATGATTTAGAAAAATTGTCCGAGGAATAATTTCGGACAGAATGTTGAGCAATTTCGATTTTCAAACATGAATCAGAATCCGAGACCTAATTATGACAACCGTTACCCTCGTGGTTTTGATAGTCATCAGTTTCAGAATCCTAGACAAAATTTCAACAATGTTAATTTCAGAAATGCAGGAAACAATTTCAATCGTTTTCCGAGTTTTAATCAGAATTGCAATAATTTTCAGAATTCAATGCCAGCTTTTAACGACAATCGCTTTCAAAATTCTGGTCCAATGTTCAATGGAACACATTTTCAAAATGCAGGAAATAATTTCAATGATTACTCACAGACTCAACAAAGGAACAATTTTCGAAATTTTCAAAATCAAAATTCAGGAGATTTAAACTCTAGATTGATGCGGATGAGTGGTACGACGCCGCATCAGAATACCGAAAGTACCAACAAAGACGCTCAGGTCAGGCAGATTTTGGCAAAAAAACAATGAATTATATTGATATTCGTATAACAGAATTCCCAATTTTTATTTTTTGATTTAAAGACAAAAGAATTACATGATGATTACGGAAATTTTTTGATTGATACAGGAGCTTCAATTCATCTAATCAAAATTTCAAAACTGAAAGAAAACATTAGAATAGATAATGACGTCAAATTTAATATCAATGGAATTACAAATGAGACAGTTCAAACTTTGGGTCAAGTTAAATTGAAAATTAAAGGATCAGAACAAGATTTTCAGACTGTTAATGACAATTTTCCAATTCAGTGTGATGGTATGCTCGGTACGAAATTTTTTGAAGATAGTGGAACTAAAATTTCTTACACAGAAAGAGCAGTTACTTTAAATAATAAGCAGATATTTTTCGATGAAGATTTAATTATGTTGCCCCCGAGATCTCGCCAACTTTTGTATGTTCGTGTTTCAAACAATAAAATTCAAGAGGGATTTATTCCAAAACTGGACGCAGGCCCCGATATATATACATATATATATATGAAACGCTTTGGTCAGAAATGAAAATGGTATTACGTATCTTTATGTGATTAATGCAAGCGAAGAGCTATTATGTTTGAGACGACCCTCCGTTGAACTTTTAGAGGTCGAGAAAATCGAAAATATTGGCAAGCGGGATATTGAGAACCCCTCGAGTGTGGAAAATACGGAAATTCATAGAGTTTCGGCAGAAGAATGCACAGAAGATCGTTATAAAGAGATTATTGAGAATGTAAATCTTGAGAAATTAAACCCAGAAGAGAAATGTCACATTGAGAGTCTTGTTAGAGAATATCAGGATAATTTTCATTTAGAGGGAGAAGAGTGAGGTCATACTGCTGTTGTTTACCACAAAATTGAAACAATTGATGACGTACCCGTGAAGGCTCAATGTCAATATAGATTCGCGTTAATTCAAAGAGAAGAAATCAACAAACAAATTAATGAAATGTTAAAAAATGATATAATCGAACCATCTCAAAGTCCATATTCATCCCCTGTTTGGATTGTTCCCAAAAAACCAGGCCCAAATGGTGAAAAGAAATATAAAATGGTAATTGATTTCAGACAATTAAATCTTAAAACAAAAAATAAAACATAAAAATTGGAAAATATTGCGGCTTTGCTTGATTGTTTGGGAGGTGCAAAATATTTCAGTACTTTTGATTTGGCTTCAGAATTCCATCAAATACCTTTACACCTAGATACAAAACATAAAACGGCTTTCGCAACAACAAACGGATTATATAAATTTAATAGATTACCATTTGGTTTAAAAACGATTCTAGCATGTTTCAATAGAATGACGAATAATGTTCTTTCTGGCATGACTTACATAGAATGTTTAGTTTATTTGGACGACATCACTGTTTTTGCAAAAGATTTGGAAGAAGATGGAAAAAGATTTGAAAGACTCATGAATAAATTGAGAAACGCAAATTTGTTACTTCAACCAGAAAAATGTCAATTTTTAAAAAAAGATGTAATTTATCTTGGTCACCATATTTCTGGGAATTCCGTGAAGCCCAATGAAAAGAAAGTAGAAGCTTTAAAAAACTATCCAGCACGAACCGATCAAAAGAAAGTTAAATCATTTTTAGGACTAGTTTCCTATTTTCGAAAATTCATTCAAGATTTCGTCAAAATTGCTGATCCACTCACACAATTGCTTAGGAAAGATATTAAATTTCAATGGAAAAAGGAACATCAAGAAGCTTTTGACATTTTGAGAAATAAATTACTTGAGGAACCAATTTTACAACTACCCAACTTTTCCAAGAAATTTTTAATTAGTTGTGATGCATCGAATTACGCAATTGGATGCATGCTATCTCAGGGTGAAATAGGAAAAGATTTGCCAATTGCATTTGCTTCAAGATCATTAAGCGAAACTGAATTAAATTACTCCACTACAGAAAAAGAGGCTCTTGCACTTGTTTACGCTGTCGAACAATTTAGACCCTATATTTTTGGCCAGAAATTTACATTGCTTTCCGATCATTGCCCACTGAGTCATTTGACACGTACTAAAAAACCATCAGCAAGATTGATGAGATGGCGAATTTTATTGGAAGATTACGATTACGAAATAGCATATCGAACTGGAGTAAGTAATGTTGTAGCAGATGCACTCTCTAGGAACCCCACAGATACAAAAGAAGATAAATAAAAAGAGAATGAAAATAAAAGTGAAAAGGAGGGACATATTTATTTAACAGAAGCAAAGAAAAGAGCTCATATTAGGAATAGCACAGATAGCGAAATGTCAGCCCGAAACAAAACAAGGGAAATTGAGGAAGATCAAGAAGAAGAAATTGAAAATGAAATTTTCCAAAATGACAAAAAGAACGTTAAAATATTTCATAAAAATTAGAACGAAATGTAAAATCAAGAAATGATTCATTTGAAGAAACGAGAACTAGAAGAAACCGGAAAGAAAAAGGTCAAAAAGTAATATTGGTACTATGAAAGTGATATAGAAACAATGGAACTGACCTGGATCAAGACAAAACGTACTGGGAATACGATACTCTGGAAGAAAAAGAAGAAGAGAATGTTTTTGTTCCAAAAACACGGAAAAAACGTGAAAAGAAACAGAGATGGACATATGAATCAGTGGAATCGGAGGACACTGATATCGAAGGTAAAGAAGATTTGGAAAAGTTTAGAACAAGAAGTCAAGTTAAGAAGTATGTGGAAGAAAAACAAAGTCGAAAAGAAAATTCGAATTATCAAAAAATGAATAAAAAAATGAAGGTACTAAAGGCAAAAAGGCAAATAAGAGTACCGATGATAAAATGAAAAATATAAATTATAAAAATGATGAAAATAATTATATAAGAAGAAATGAAAGAGAAAAGAAAAATGTTGAGAAATTCGAAGATGAATATGACTTTGGTATTGATGATAAAATATTTGAATTAATTGGCCATCCTCAAGTCGAAAAACCCTTGGAAAATGTCGATGAGAAAGAAATGAAAGAGAATAAAGACGCATTGCATGGGAACAAGGTGAAAAAAATCTTTGAATAATTTCGAAGGACAGACAAACATTCAAGAAAATGAGAAAACGACGAGGAAACCAGTTATTAAGAATGAAAATTTAGAAGATATTAATGAAAATCAAAGAATACAATTGGAACATCAAATTAAAGAGGATAAGACGAAAGAAATCGAAGGTCAACAGAGAACGAACGAAAATGATAAAGAATTTGAGATAACAGATAACCCTCAAAGCTATGACGAATCATTAGATAGGGACGCGCTCGATAATTTCCCGTTAGAAAAAGAAACGCCTAAACGGGTTGAACAAATGAATTTAGGGGCCAACGAACTTACAGGCAAAAGAAAAAAGGCGCTCACGAGTAGTTCTGATACAAATAAACTGGGGAATGAAATTAAACATAAAAAGAAGATTTGAAAATTTGATGATGAAATAGATTCAGATATAGAATTATCATATAGTTAAATGGAAACGATAGATTTTGAAGTAGAATTACAGAAACGAAACTAGGATCATTAGGAAAAAGAATATTAGAGCAAACAAATACTACAATAGGAAAATCGTCTGGAAATAATTTAGAAGATTCAATGGATGTACAGGAAAACAGAATTTGTAACAATTTGAGTATAGAAAATTTTGTTAAACTTGGTTGGAGAGAGGATCTTCCTGTGGGATCAGGTTTTTATAATTTGGGTAACACATGCTATTTGAATAGTACATTGCAGGCATTATTTCATGTCACAATTTTCGTTAGTTGACTTTTAGATATTTAGATTTGCATTGAAAAAAATACCCAAAGAAAGAACGAATGTTTTATCTGTATTATGGCAAAGACATTACGTAATTCCCACAAACGAACAGGTGAGGCTATCAAACCATAAAAGATTTTGAATGAATTAAATAATTATTGTCCAGGAATGATTCCCGGTGAACAACAAGACGCTGATGAAGTTTTGAAATATATTTTTGAGAAAATGACTTTATCATGTGAAGAATGACATCAAGTTTGTATGAATATTAATTTTATCAATTTACTTTTCAATATGGAAATGGAAACAGAAATTCTTTACAAAAGATGCAATTCAAAATTTATCACAAAAACAAACACAAATCAACTTCAGTTACCAATGCTCGAGTCAGATACAGTAGAAGAAGCAATTAAAAAATATTTTGAACCAGAAAATAAAAATGATCAAGATTATACTTGCAGTGAATGCAAATCAGAAGTTTCAACAATAATTCAGACACACTTGGAAACACCACCAAAAATCCTTTGTCTTTTACTCAATAGATTTGATAATGCAAGCAATAAAATAAGCAAACACATTAAATTTGAAATGAACCTCAATATAACTTGTCACGCGTTTGGAAAAGAAGAAATATTTCAATACAAAATTATCTCTGCAATTATTCATGAAGGCGAATCTTCAAATAATGGTCACTACACAGCTATCGCTCGAACAGCACCTATTAAATATTATACTTTTAATGACGAAATAGTTTCAAGAACAAATCCTAAAAAGTTTAATAGCTCACAGGTTTATATTTTATTTTATGAATTGAATCAAGATCAAGTTAAAGAAATTCAGAATAAAAAAACCAGACACTAAATAAAAACATACAGAACAAATTATTCAAAAACCAAAAGAACACAATATTAAATCAACCAGCAGGAAAATCAGAGGCAATTTCAGAATTTCTAAACAGGATGCTTTACAGGAAAATACCAACGTTGTGTATTTCGATTCACTCAATACAAATATAGTACAATACCTAAATAAGAAAAAAAATCGATCAAAATTGATAAAGAAGATTTTCCATTAAAACATGAAATAATTTCAAATAAAAAGGCAGAGTTATATTATATTGGACTCGTTACCAAACAATCAGAAGAAAAACAACCAACTTATAAAGAAGTCAATCATGCAATTGAATTTTAAAGAAAAAGTTAATAAATTTCGAAATCAAAGAATTCGCAATTACAAAGGATACAGAAATTATAAATGCAGCGGTATGGGAAGAATTCGTTTCAAAAATGAGATTACTTTTTCTGAATGAAGGAATTAACATTATTTTGTGTACGAAAATTTTGAAAGTTCCACCATTAAAAAAAAGACAGCAAACAATTGAAGAAGTTCATGAACGTATTAATGGTCATAAAGGCATGACAAAAACGTATGATAAACTGACTTCAGAATTCTATTGGCGAGGTGTGAAAGAAGAAGTTGAGAATTTTGTACGTTCTTGTGAGGGATGTCAAGTTAAAAAGTTGACTAGGGTAAAGACGAAAATGCCCATGGTTTTAACAGAAGGCGGAAAAGACAGTTTTGAAAGACTTGCTATAGACATTTATGGCCCAGTTACACCACCTCATCAACCGCAAGCGAAACCACAGTATGTCCTTACGGCAATGTGTATGTTAACAAAATATAGTTTCGATATTCCAGTTTCGAAAATTGATAGTAAGACTATTGCGACTGCTTTGACGGAAAAGTTTTCTTGCAAGTAGGAACACCAAAGTATATTATTTCTGACCATGCTAAATATTTTACAAGTTCTATAAATTCAGAATTGGCAAAAATATTTGAAATCGAGCAGATTTTTTGTTCAATTTATTACGCTCATGGAAATGCTTCATTGGAAAGAAGTCATGCATCTTTAGCAGAATATTTGGAATTTTTTATCAGTAGAGAAAAGAAATGGACGAAATATTTGACTTATGCAATGTGGCCTTTGAATACGGCTAAAAATGAAAGTACTTTATATACCCCATTTGAGCTGGTTTACGGGAAGAAGTGTAGAACAGTGTTGCCAGGCTAGAATCGACGGAATAACGTATCCAGGGAGGAAAATGGTGGGGGGGAGCGTTCTAAAAACGTATAATAACGTATGCATCCTTTTTCCGCTGATGTATAGACAGGGCCGGATTTACCCTTAGTGCTGCCCCTGGGCAGTAGATAAAATGCCAGCTTTTTTGAATTTTCTAGAGTGAATTTCTAAAAAAAAAGGTCATCAAATTTTTCCCCAAAAAGTGCCCGAAGAAAAAAATTGATAACTTTTTTTTTTTAGAAATTTTGCTTAAATCCGGCCCTGTGTATAGATGCGACTGAGATAGTAAAAAGGAAGTTTTCTAAAAACTGACTGCTTCTGTTATTTTACCTGAAATTCAATTCGTTAATCAAAAATATGTAATTGAATTCTACAGAGATCTTTAAAAAATAACTGAAAAGTAATTGTGAATCGATATTGCGCTGAAAGACTTTCTTATGATTTTAAAATTTAGTTTCGAACTTATTACAATAAAGTTTTTTCAATTGTATATTTACAACTCGTCTAAGCTTTTCGCGCATCGCAATCTATTATTTACTATTCATATACGTATGCACAATTTTTAAAAATAATTTATACACATTAAAGAGTGAATCATAAGAATGTTCACGGGATTTATTTCCTGATCGAAGTCATAATTTTGATGTGTATTATATGAATTTGAATTTCAGATAAAAAAAAGTTTTTTGAACAGTGCGTATCACTCTAAAAAAGTGAGAATACATATGTGGGAATAAGTTTAGGAAAATTAATGCATGGCCAAAAATTATTTTATTAGTGTGAAACACAAGCCCATTTTGTGCGATATTTTGGATATTTCTTAGCTAGGCGATAATCACAAAAAACACTTTTTCAAAATAAACATCAAAACAAAACAGAACGTTAAGTTAAAATGAAGGATCACAGTATATCCCGATATAGTCAATACAATCGAATCGACTCATCGATATTTCAATACGTTAGAGACAATGAAACAGGCGCGAAATATTTAAACAGAAATATAGTACATTAAGATCAATTTTTTCATGATAATCCTTAGGGAATACCGTAAGCAGCTGCTTTTTTAAAGAAAAACGTAAAAAAACGTATGGTGGAAAAAAAAGTATGAAAGAACGTATCATAGTATTTTATGCCCAAAAAAACGTATTTTTCTGGAAAAAACGTATATCTGGCAACACTGGTGTAGAATAATGACATCGATACCATCAATTAGAGATGCTACGACATATGATGAATATTTTGAAGAATCATCAGCTAGGTTACAAGATTTAAGAGCAGATGCGGCTGCAAACCTTTTTGATTCCAAAATCAGAGCAAAACGATACTTTGACAGAAAATTAAATATTCAGAATTTCACAGTTTTTGATTTTGTTTTTGAATTTAAACCGATTAAAAATACAAAATTTGACGACGAATATCGAGGTCCTTACGAAGTCATTAAGATAAATAAAGATAAAAATTGTGTGGTCATAATTGATGAAGACAAAAGCGAAAGAACAATTCCACTGGCAAGAGTTAATAGAACTCATTTTCCAAAAATAAAATTTTCAAAGATTGCATTTTCGAATGAAAATTGAAAAACTAGAAATTTCTACAGGCATGTCACAGGTAGAAGATCAAGATAATGAGAAGGTTAATATTAGAAAAATGGTTGTAAAATTCGAATTTCTAAAAGATGATGAAGAAAATATTGAAATGATTCTAATACAGCAAAAAAGCTCCCGTGGACAAAATGAGTCGGATACACTGAAACCGAAAGGAGTAAAAGAACATAAACTATGAATTTACTAAATAGTACGAATATTGAATAAAAGTTCAAAATAAAATATTTATGATAATAATTATAATGAATGAAAAATGAAAAGAAAATTATTTTAAAACTATAGTGTTTAAACTGAAAAATCAGGATAGTGTTAAAAGACCCATTTTATCAATTAATACATAGTATTTTACACAATTATAAATGAAGAATTGTTTTTCGTTGGGTGTAATATTTTCTTAAACGTTCCAAAAACGGGAATCAAAATCAATAAAAAGGAAGTCGCCGGGCTGTTCAAAATCCCAAGACGGCCAATCTTGGGATTTTGTTATAAATAATTCGTTATGGATAAATAATAATTTGACTAAATTATTTAACACATTTTGCAAAACGATCACATTTATTTATCCATATAAACACAATTAATAATTTTTCTATTGTAAAAAAATTTATGATTGAAAAAAATTTTTGTAGACAAATTTCTGTTAGTTTATCAGTTAGTTTATGACCAAATGTTTATCACTTACGGTTTGCTCTCAAATTGGCAGCAGATAAACAAAAATATTAATACGAAAAACATTTCCGAAAAACTTCAGTCATTTTGAAGTTACGCATTTGCTATAACAGTTTGTACCCAAATTTGCAGCAGTTGCATTACAATTATTGCTCGTTAATAACGGCAAGACATTGGCCATTTTTGTTGCAAACATTTCACAAAGATTGAGGAATGAAAATGGATATGAATATTCTTAACTGCATAATCGGGACAAACTAGCTGCATGATATTGATGCCATGACATTGTGATGATTTGGATGTGCACGCTTGGCTTACTGGGTATACAAAAAAAAAGTAACCAACGCATGAAATTACAAAATTTTAATTAAATTTCATCAAATAATCCTTTCAGGACAATTAGAATCTCATCCAATCACTGCTAATTTTGATTGAAGTACGTACCTTTGTTTTTCTCTCTCTTCCTGATTGATTTTTTTTCCACAATTTAGAAACTTTTAATCACTCAAAAAAAACAAAAGTTATTATAATAATTACACCATCACTTTAAACCCATCACCAGAATTCGATGAATAATTTAATTAAAAATAAATAGATAAATAAATAAATGAATAAATAAATAAATAAATGAATAAAAAAATAAGTATATAAATAGAAAAAAAAAATTTTTTTTCAGTACTAGAGAAGATCTAAAACTTTCCAAAGAAAATAAAAACAGTAATAAATAACTTGTAAAAGAAAAAACAAACAACCACAACAATAATAAAATAAAAAGAAAAAAGGGGATAAAAAAAAATTATCAAGGAAACACTTTACGATATTGCACGAACACGACGCGGCGTAGTACTGAATCATTTTATTTCATCTACGCCAAGTATTTCAAACGAGAAATCGAATTATCAGCATGTTAAAAAATAACATTTTTATGATAAAATAAGCATATGGATATAATACGTACCTTTTATTATCTGGCCATGAATAATTTAACGGGAACCCATATCTTTCAACGCGCGCACGACTAAACAATGAAATTAAATAAACAAGATAGGCTCATGTTACAAAAAAAAAAAAAAAAAAAAAAATTACTGATTTCTCAATCATAAAAGTTGAATATTCAAAAATTGGTAATTCATGTGTATATAAAAGGTCCGAATGTAGAAGATATATTAATAAAACTATTTAAAAACAAAAAAAAGTAGTAAAATGAAGAAAATGTATAACAACCGAAAATGATAAAGAATCCGTAGATATCGATGACCATCAAGGCTATGACGAATTCAGATAAATCATCAAAAATCGGAGCTCTAAATAATTTACGTTCTAAATTTTGTTAGCGATTAGATATATCTAAACTTGTTGAACCGCGAAGAAAGGAATTTAAAGGTCAATGAAAATATTATTTAAAAGAAATAGAACATAAACAAATAGATAATAGTGAGAATGAGGAAATAAGTGACTCATATTTTTGAATAAATTTAATGAGAATAAAATAGAAATAGCTTTTGCTTTAATTGATTAATAAATTTTGTCGTTTAAAAAAAAAACAAATAAACAAACAACCAATTATTGAAAATAAATACAGAAGTGTAATAAAATATTTATTTCTTTTTGAAGTGTCAAATGAAATCATACATGGGAGTGAACTATTAATTTTATTGCGGTGAATTATTGTGCAATACATTTTAGATTTCTTCTACAAATATATGTCTAATGCATTATTTTTCTTACAGCATTCCCAAGATTATTTATTTAAAATAAAAATAAAAAAAGAAAAAAGGAATTTTGTTGAATTTTTTTTTTTAAATCAATTCAAATATATAAATTTTTTAGAAGTTTGATTTTTGATTCCTAGAGCATCGAATTTTAGAAAGCTTTATAGTAGCCCATATAGCTTAATATCACATAATCCTTAAAGTGGTGTAAATAAAAAAAGTATTAGTAAAAAAAATTTAAACCTCAGTTACTCATTGAAAGTCACAAAAATCAAATTTCATTATTTACGAACATGAAAAATGTGCGACTCTGGATTCCAAAAGTTGTATAACTTTTAAATCCCGAAATTTGAAATATATTCAAATCGCTCTCGTGTAACCATATTGTCAAAGATTAAAAAAATAAAATCCCGAAGGAGAAGCATTTTTCAGAAAAACCCCTCCTGAAAATTTTTTCTTGATTGTACTCAATGTTCATTGATTGATGTTGATTGATTGAACACATAATTTTTTGGGTACTAGACGATTGTGCATCAATTTTTGTGCACACGCACTGATAGTGTACGCATTGTGCACGCTCGTCTGAATTCAACAATTTCATGAAAATTGCTTTCCCTGCTGTATAATATGAGCTTACACAAAAAGTTCATGCACAATTGTAACAATGCACATCCTGTTTCTGCACGATCGTCCGATGCAAAAAATTATATACTTAATTAATTTGTAAACATACAGTACAGTGCTCAATCGATACCACTTGGAGTCAAAAAATAAAAATTTATATTTTTTTCTTCATCGTTTGAATGTATCAGGAAATCAATAATTAAGTGAATCAAAATCATTTGGGTTTCAGCCAAATTGAAATGCCGTAACATCAAACATAAGTGTAAAGTTTCGCGAATGAGAAATGGAGGTCCCAATAGAATTTGACGCAGTATAGAGTTTCGATTCCGAAAGTAAAGTTGGAACTGCTTCATTAGGTTCTCTGACTAATTGATTTCAAAGGTCGGGTGATACATAAATTCATTAGAAAAATTGATCAAAGGATAATTGAAAATACTTTTCAAATGTGTTTATCGAAATACAGTCATTTCAACTGGAAAATGTTTGAAATTTAGACCGAATCAATATCAATCTTTTAAAATTTTAGAATCCTAAATTAATTGTAAGTCGATTCTGCCTTTTCAGTCAAAATAAATCTTCGTAAATCTGGTTAGTTTTATTTGAAAACAAGATACACAGATTTTGAATGAATTCAAACGAATCTTTTCCATCATACGTATAATTATCATCTTAGTAAATCATTTATGCGACAATATGGCCAATCTATGTAAATCATCATCAGTATGTGAAAGGTCACCTTTTGCATATCTACATTTATTTATCAGTGTTTATTGAATATTGAATTAACGTCATTCTTTTTATATCTTGAGGGGCCGTTCATAAACCTCGTGACTCAAATTTCGGTTCTTTTAACCCCCCCCCCCCCCCCCTTGTGTCCCGATTCTCCATAAGCGTTAACATGAAGCGTGTCTTTTGATCTGATCCCCCCTCCCCCCTTGAAGGACACGAGGTTTATGAACGGCCCCTGATCATTGATTGCTCAAAACACTATTAGAAAATAAAAAATCCATATTGCAATTAGGACCCTGGTTGTGAGTCACGTGATTCACGAAAAATGTTAGAAATTGAATTTTTTATTGCTGATTGTGAAATACTCTTCTTACATCTTTACGAACCAGTATCATCAGTAACTGTGTTAGATTTTGTCTTAATCATGTCTGAACTATAGAATTTAGAAACTTAGTCATTCGAAATTCAAAGCAAAAGTTAAGAAATGGAAATGAATCAAGTCATACTGTAAAAGTTTTCAAAACTACTAAACTTTGAAATTAAGAATAACTTTATCAGGTTATAGGCTAAACAATCTTTTGCATTTGTCGAATAATAAGCTTTGGAAACGTAAAGCAATAGAACTCTTTATAATTATTTGCGATCAAACCCGAGTCGAAATTGGAATCAAAATTATAACCAACTTGAACCTATTAGATCGGATTTAAAACCTTCATGACCTGTGAAATCTGAAATAGCACGCAATAATCCTCGTGGGTAATTTTTACACTATTTTAACCTACGCATTCGAAATCAAGATCGAAAGTACAACCAAGTCGAACCTGGCAAAAACGAAGGCAAACTTTCATGACTTTCTGTTTTTAAATTGAATGAACACTTCAAAAATTCGATTATAGAAAAGACTATTTTGAATGATAATTGTTTTTCCTTCAAGTCAAAAAATCTATCATATTAATTTATATTATTTATTTTAGCTCTAAAAAATAGTAATATTATTATTTATGCATTAAAATGTATATTATTTTATTTTTTTATTTGCATCAACGCACGGGCTTAGCGCCCTTTCATACATTAAAAAGAAGTGTACAATCGTATCACACCAAAACATCAAAAACCGATGAATACATGAACGAATCTGAGGGTGGAGAAAAAAAAGTAACAGCGAAAAAGAAAAATATAAAAAAAAGAATAACGAGTAAAAGACATGAATGTCACATAAATATCACCGGACGGGCACTCGCCAGGTACGAGGCCTGCAGGAAAACCCTAAAAGTCACGAAAAACAATCTCCCTCAATGCTCTTCGAAACAGCTCCGTCAAGCTAGTTATCATACTCTTGAAAATCATGTTAATTTTTATATCAGAATTATGGGCTAATTATGGGCTATTTTTTGACAGTAATTAAAATTTTTGAACGTTTTTCGTTTTTTTGTAAATCGAATTTCTTTGAGGGATAACTAGCTTGACGCCAAGCTAGTTTTCCACCTTGGAAAACGTTGTTTTATCATCAATCTCTTTTGCTCATATTTTTGATCTATTTATGGGCTCTATGAAAAACATAATTTATATTCTCAAAAGCTATTTAATAATGAAAAAAAAGGTTTTCGTAATATAAATCGTCATGAGTTTTAAATCGTCGGCTGCACGCATGCGCACTCAAGTGGTTAGGTGAGGTTAGGTTTGAATGTAAGTAATGTAATATAAATTTGTATTTGACAAAAATTTACGAGTAAAGAAAAATATATGAGAATTTAATATATTTATGACGTTCAGATAAAAAATTATACATATTCTATGGAAGACAATAAAAATTATATTTATAAATACATTAAACTGATGAACATATACTTCAATTATTACAAATTAATCGTTTCCTTAAAATGAACGTGAATATTATTTAAGGATGAACACCGATATAACTATTCAATTAACATTTGCATTGATGCCGTGTAAAATGTATGTTTATATATATGTATATACTGATTGTATTTATTTGAATCTTAAATATTAACTATTGTATATAAATTTGAACAGGAGAAATACTTTACATTAATGTGAGCATAATTTATGTAATATAAATATATCTAGTTGTTTGCAAAAATATGGATAAAAGAAGTATGTGAATAAACAATATGTTTACTTTATAGAAATAAAAAAATAATTTATTTTCTACCGGGTTCTAAAAACTTCTTGAATAAATTGTTGAATTTAAAAATATATATGATATGAAACACAACGTTGTAAAAATATATGTATACAAATGAATGAATGGAAATAGAAATGGCTCCAATAAATACATTTATATTCATCAAAATTTATTCATGCATTGTTGTACATAAATTGTTTGCCATAAATTAACGCAAATATAATTTATTTCACGTTTATATACGTTTTGTATTGTATGCAATACAAATATTTTACAAAATTATATAAGAAAAATACTTATAAATCTAAATATAAATAATAATCTAACTTAAATATATATGTTGTTTACACAAATATATAAATAAGTAAATGTTGAACTTAAAAAAAAAGACCAGTGAAGACAACCTACAACGAAACTTATAATTTATAAAGAATTTAATACTTAATATACATCAGAAATACATATAAACATTAAATACATTATACTGATTTATAATAATGAATATAACAGATATGCATATTAAAGTGACAACCCAATGAAAGTCTCTTACACGTACATACACGCGCGCAGAACTCCATGCAGAAATTAGCATATTACACAATATATATTGCACAATATCACATATTTAAAAAAGAAAAAAAATAGTTCGCAGTTCATATAATTTTAAGTTCGATCCCTCAGTAACACTCAGTAAGCTTCTACTGACTTCTACGTCTTCTTTAGTGTGGTCTTACGTTACTGCGTAACTGGTTTAGCACTTGAGTACGCATGCGTGCAGCCGACGATTTAAAATTCATGACGTGTTATATTACGAAAACCTTTTTTTTCATTAATAAATAGCTTTTGAAAATATAAATCATTTTTTTCATAGAGCCCATAAATAAATCAAAAATATGAGCAAAAGAGATTGATGATAAAACAACGTTTTTCAAAGTGGAAAACTAGCTTGGCGTCAAGCTAGTCATTCTTCAAAGAAATTCGATTTACGAAAAAACGAAAAGCGTTCAAAAATTTTAATTACTGTCCAAAAATAGCCCATAATTAGCCCATAATTCTGATATAAAAATTAACATGATTTTCGAAGTGGGATAACTAGCTCGACGGAGCTCTCCGAAACCCAGAGAAAGAGTTCCCAAAAAAACCAACATCATCCGCAATATGGTTTCCCTCACGACATAACTGACTCAAAGTGTTATTGCCGGCGAATGCTGTGCGACAAACATCAACATAAAAAACGTTCGCAAGTCTATATCGAAGAGAGCATAGTGGTGCATACAAACCAATCAATGATCCAAGCTCACTACATCCAGTCAAGTCATTGACAACCTTATACATAAAAATAAGATCATTGAAAAGTCTATGAGACCGCAAAGAATGAATACAATCCAGGATGTGTATAAAACACCAAGGTCCCTGACCTCACTCTCAGCTCGAATCAAAAAGCCCGAGACAGAGTAGGGAAATAAAACAGGATCCCGTTTTCGCACAAACCTCACTACCTTACACTTGTCCTTGTTCAATGGCAAACAATTCCGATCAGACCATTCAAACACTGCATCCAAACCACGCTGCAAATCTAGGGCATCAGAAATCGATCTTAAAGTGCAAAAAATCTTTGCATCATCGGCAAAAAATAAGTACCTACAACCCGTCAAGGACAATCCAAAGTCTTTAATATAAACATTAAAAAGAAGAGGACCCATATGCGAGCCCTGCGATACTCCTGAGACTGTCTTCACTGGACCAGAGAGGGTCCCATCTACTATAACAAACTGGGTCCTGTCGACCAAGTTACTCGCGACCCATGCAAGGAGAGGTTCGTGGAGCCCATAGTTCTCCAATTTCGAAAGTCCTTATCGAAATCCTTAGAAAAGTCAGTGTATATAACATCAACCTGCACGCCCTTATCAAGGGTACCCGACGATTTTCCCGAATCGACTTTCCTGACAACAATTTTCACGACATACATATTTTCGACAAGTGTTTTTCCCGAATAATTTGTCCCGACACCCTTTTCCCCAGTAGTTGAACTATGGGGATACGACGCCCCCCCCCACTACTCCACCCATCACGTGGCCTTTCCCCACCCCGCGGCCACGCCCCTCTCCCACCCCTCATAGGTAAGGTAGGGCGTCGGTAAGGTAGGGATTTAAGATGGCGGCGGTCGGTAATAGTTACCTGCGGTCGGTAAGGTAGTAATCCATTATGGCGACGGTCGGTAAAACAGAGGATAATCACCCAGTTATTCAATTTACTTGATTTTTTTTGGTTTTTTATTTATTTTTTTTCTGGGTGGTTTGCTTTTTTTTACATTTTCTATTGGTTTATATATACTTTTTTTTCATTTTATTCGTTTTCCATTGATACATTTTATGATACAATATTTACAATACATTTATTTCATTAAAGTAAACTCGCAGGCGTTGAGTTTCCCTCCGAGAAGACGAAAATGCACTGAATTCGCTGACTTGATGCTGGTCTCAATTTTTTGTAGTTCCTTCGGATCTTTCCTCAGAGTTTTGCAGATCCTTTCTGGTAGAAACACCTCAAATTTGTCGTCCAGGGCAATGATGAATTTAGTTCCAAATTTCGTGTCAACAAAGCGAATTCCAGTCACAGGAAAGCTGTTGTTAACTTCCAACTCGACAACCCTCCGCTTTGGGAGAAAATTTTCTCCACGGGTAACTTGGTTAAGCTTTGCAAAGTCCATGTTGTTCGTTTGAAATTCGTCTTTAGAATGACGCTCCAGCGTTCAAGCGCGGACTCTAAAGAGTTTATGACCTTGAATTTACTGCGCAGGCGCGATTACGTCATATCGACAAGTTCAAACACGTTACCGGAAACGATTACGTCATCATCTATAAATAGAATATTCGACCTAGGGACGCTACAATTTCTAGAACTTTCGAAAATACGTTGGAATATTCGTCCTTGAAAATATATTACGCAGTTACGTAAGCGATGACGTCATGATTCGACCTTGAACAATCTATTACGCAATTAGCGTATACACGTGCGATGATGTCATAACGACAAGTCTAAACTCGCTTGACCTTGAAAATCTATTACGCAGTTAGCTTCAACACGTACGATGACGTCATCACGACAGGCTTCAACACGCTGCCGGAAGTGATAATATTCCTAAGTGATGACTAACTGCGTAGAAGTAATTTGATACTTTTAACCGCGTAGACTAAACTATTCTTGACAACTCGTCGATTCTCAGAGACGATGCCGTTATATGTCAACAATTCTCGACAGGTTTCAACACGTTGCCGGAAGCGATAACATTCCTAAACGATGACTCATAAATTTAAACTGCGTAGAAGTAATTTGATACTTTTAATCATGTAAATAATTCTTGATAAACATGTATATTCTAATGATAACGTCACCATGGAACTTTCTTTAAAGGTTACAGTCTACAATAAACAATATGTTTTTTTTTTTTTTTTTTTTTTTTGTTTGCAAGGGGCCCCAACCCCGCCCCTTGCTGTGAGGCTCAACCACAAGAGTAGCCCCTCCATTTTTATTTCCAACAAGATTACAATTTTTCCTTCTTACACTTATTACAATCTTTTATCATCGGAGGCGTACCAACACAATCATCAGACATTGAATTCCAATGTTTATCACACGATCTACAAGCAAGAAATTCTTTATTTTTTTGCACATGCACAGGCAACTTTTCCCAAGCTTGAGCGATACATTTTTCCCGGAACTAAAGTAAAAATTCTCGTGGAAGCGCAGCAATATCCTCAGAATCCAACTTGTGCAGCCAATGAGCGTATGAGAGTAGGGTGAAAGATCTCTTCATTGATGGTGTATCGCCAAATTTTTCCATTAACCACATCCTGAGGCGACGGACGTTTTCCGTGGCACAGTAATGATCGTAGACAGGTCGATGAAAATTGTTGTAAGGGCATGCAGAGACGCGCAAATTCTCCAGGGACGGGCATCCCATATCCATCAAATCGATGATGACCGTATTTGTTTACTGCTTCAGCCAACGCTTTTTGTCCAATCCTTTCACGAATATAAAACTGGCATCCTCGAGTTGACTCTTGAGCTCTTGATCTAACCGTTCGTAGAGCACATCTCCAGAGTTCCAAGGCACACCATGATAGTTTCGTGTTAGCCACAAATTAGCAGCCTTAACTTTTGGCGGCAAACCATCCCAAGCACATGGTGACTTGAATAATGTCGTGACAGCATCAACGTCGTAGGGTTCGAGCCTTAATACCGCCAGCTCCTTGACAAAAAAGGTTCGTTGCACGGAAAATCCTTGGACATCTACGATGTACTTCATCTTGATAGACTGACGCTCTCTAGCATATCCCCTTCTTTTATGTCCACAACTACTACCAACAGCAGCACCAACACATTAATTCTTCAATTTCTCATACTTGACACTAGGCTTTTTCTCATCCTTCTCTTTCTTATCCGACACCGCCTTATACTTGTCAGATAATTTATCTTCATTTAAAAGACAACGACGTTCATCCTTTGACCTATCCATCGTGACTGAGTAAAGTAGAGTAATTATCTGTATTTATGTACTTGATTATACATGTAAAGATAATCTAAAACGTCTCATATATAACCTTCTTATGTAATAGATAATCAAAATTCATTCATTCATTATTAGTATATCGATCGAGAACCACAGAGTTCTCGCGAGTACATACAACGCATGCGTAGTAGTTACAATCAAACGTTTCACAGTTTCTTGACAATGCCGCTGATTGGTTGATATTCGATAACGCGATCGTGTATAATGAGACAATAAGCCACAGTTTGAGCTGGAATATTCGCAGCCGATTGAAACTCTAAACGAACATCGACTGACCCCGTAATGAGAGACTCGTTTTGTTTAGCACAATCAATGACAACGAGAGGCGCTAGATCCTTGAATTGTCCTTTTGTTAACAATAAGGCGTTTTTCCTACCGTAATAGGATGATTGAAAGTTTGAAAACATTTCATACAACGCTGCGAATTGATTACGATCGAAATTGACATTCAGACTCGTGTAAGGATAACATTGCGAGTTGAGATAGAGCTTGATGTCACGCAAAGTGCAAGTATCGAAGCCACTCATGTTCGCTCCGCGAGCATTTTTCCGCCCTGTTTGAAATCCTACAATGACATATCTCAGTTTTTCCAGTTGAGTCGTAGTTTTCACGCTCCACACATGCTTGGTGGGTGTAGGCAGCAGAGGATATTCGTAGAGTCCCAGCTCCTGAAGCTTATAGCGATGGTAGGATCGCGAGCGATGTAATCTAACATTCGAATCTTTTCACCGTCCGACACCTTGACGTATGGGATCATCCATTCGATTTTGTCGAGGGTAATTTTAAACTCCTCGGGAACTGCGGGAGCTACAACCGCAGTCTGCATGATGGCGTTGACATCTGTGTTGGCTCGGAGAATGATGAGCTCATGTTTAGCATTGACGATTATTCGTTGATAGTCCTCGGCGAAGCCGAGGATAAATTGCAGTGGGATGGAAATATCGAAATATCCATGATTGTCAACCAATGATCTTGCATTGTCAAGAATCCATCCAGCATTTTCCATCAAGTCCTTTTGATCCGGGCTTTGCGAGATGTAGGCTTTCATTGCAGTTGTTAGGCCAACATTTTTCACCCTTTCAATCTCCACGGTGTTGAGCTCGTAACGAATTTCTTCAAACATGTGGGCTATCCCATTGTTGATTATAGATGTATGAGTGACATTAGCTCTGTCAGCTCTTGTTAAACGTCCTTGTATGTGTAGTGAACTCTTGCTTGGCAACATGTACGAATCCTGGTTCTCTACACTGATGCGAATTTCATCGTTGTTGTTGTACGTCGACGACGCGTACGGTTGATGCGCGTGCACCTCGTACTGCGCTATCGACTCGTCGAAGACGATCTTTTTCTCGATAGATAACATGGTATCAGACAGATGAAGCAGCAGCAAATTTTACTCTTAAACCGAGACTTTTCAGGAACTGCGCGTTAAGCGGTGTGAGCACTTTGAGATTTTTGTGCCGACTGATGACTCTTGGACATGTTGCGGAACTTTTATACTCTCCGTAGACGATTCCCATTATTCTCCCTTTACATGTAATCTGATGGTGATGATTTCTCCTCGAAAATTCACCCATTGTCCGTCTTGATCCAGAATGCGGAGCTGCAGGTGATGTATTGCCTGCACGGTGATTGGGTGGTAAATGACATGTGCAGGTATTTCAATGATCTTATATCCTGGAGGCACCACGGGAAAGAACTCGTGAATGTTATGCACGCGCCGCTCGTTGATGTACGCTCCTGTAGTGATGTTACATTCGACGCGCAAGGCATTCACAGCGAGTATTCTCACAGGTGATTGCGACTCGTGTACAACGTCAGCTTTGAGAATAAGTGGATCGAAGCCCAAAAGTTTTCCAATAGAGTCTTTTGGTTTAAAATCGATGGTTCGATTACATTTGATTTCACTGCGTAGCGTGCTACTGTTGGCTTGCAGATGAAGCTCGATATCCGGAGGCAACACTTTCTTCAAGTAACGCTCGATGCTGTCCAACTCGTAGCTACCCGGAGGTAAAGTATACACTCTACCGTCAACGTAAAACTTATTACTACCATCGTCGATGTTGGAGATCGAATTGAAGGTCAACAGTTCGACCAAGCCCAATGAATACTTTTTCCGTAACGATAGTTCAATAGGAGGAAAGTAGTGCGCCTCCAAGTTAGACGATGTTCCCGAGAGGGTTAGAGTCAGTGTATCCATGATGGCTGCACGCTGTATACTGATACTCACTCACACACTCACAACGCTTTTATCGAGTAAAAACTTGAGACATAAATGACCACAAATAATTTCGTTATAATTTTGATACTGATTGCGATTGTATTGAATAATGCTACCAACACCGAAATAGTCCACAAGTTCCCGAGGTGGTTGTAAATTACCAAAGCTGTCAAAGTATGATATTTTATTACCAATTTTTCGATATGCGACCCAATGAGTCCCATGACTGTTTTTATCGTCTAGATTGACGATGGAAGCCTCATATTTGCGAGGTCCGTTATGCGGTAAATCATTGCGCATGTACACACCTCGGAACGATGGGATCTTTAACATTTTGGCAAATTTTAACAAATCTTTATCGGTGAGCGCTCGGTGTGATAGCTCTATACGTTTATTAAATGCATTCTCATTCCAGTCCCCCATGGTTTTAAATGCAATCCATTTCCAACGGCGATCGATTCCATTTTGAGGTTATGTCGCCTTGATTCGTCCAATTGCCGCTTGGCGGCTCTGGCGTCGTTGATAGCTTTAGCGATGCTCGCAGCGCCACCTGCTAACGCTCCTGTCGCACTTAATCCCGCGAACAAAGGGAGTAAAAAAGCAGGTAAAATGCCCCCAGTTTTGCTCGGTACAGGTAGTACACGTGGTATTCGAACTTTCTTCTTCCCTCCTGCTTGTTTCACCGCGGCTCTTGCAGCTTTCAATGTTGATTGCACAGAACCTGTAGCTTTAGCTGCCACTTTCGCTGCGTCGATGACTTTTCTCAAAGGAACCTTCTTCGTCCTTTTCTTATTTTTTTTCAATCCCATGCCGAGTTTCTGCTTGACTCCCATGATACCAGCTACTCCAAGAGCTGCAGTTTTTTCACCCGCTCCCGAATCCTTGGCGTAGACACGTTCGATAGCTTTTTTCGCTAAAACTTTATCAGCCTCGTGTCTAGCTGTCAGATTTTCACGATTTTTCGAATACGCGATATCGTGCTCCCTGCAGGCTGCGTCCAGAGGGTTTATACCACGATTCCTACGTGCTAATCTTTTAGCAAGCTTGGTGCCTGGACCACAAAATTGATAGCCGGGAATGTTTAGTTCAACAGGGAGCTTGTTGATGATATTGTTGACGAGTCCGCATCCTTTCACCGCCATTACTCAACTGAACTCGTAGCTATAAATATTCCTTATATTATTTATAGATTTTCGAGTCAGACTCTAACAGGTAGTCATGGAGTTTACACCGCAGAGTGTCAAGTTGCCTGTTGTAAACTTTGACAGTGTGGTAGTAAAGCGGGAAAAATTCAAACGTCATGGAAAACTATTACCGAATACAGTTCGCGCAATAATATGTGGACCTTCAAATTGTGGCAAAACCAACGCACTCCTTTCACTGATTACGCATCCAAACGGGTTGAGATTCGAGAACGTGTACATTTACTCAAAGTCACTCGAGCAGCCTAAATACAAGTATCTAGAAAAAATCATTGAACCCATCAAAGGAGTCGGATACTTTCCATATAACGACAATGAGCAAGTTGTCAGTGTCGAGGAAGTTAAACCAAACTCGGTGATGATATTCGATGATGTGGCATGTGAAAAACAAAACAACATACGCGCATACTTTTGCATGGGACGGCATCGAGATGTAGACAGTTTTTATCTCTGTCAGACTTATTCGCGCATTCCCAAACACTTGGTGCGGGATAATGCTAATATGCTCATACTGTTTCGTCAAGATGATATGAACTTGAAACATGATGTGTTACATGATCATGTAAACACTGACATGACATTTGCAAAATTCCGGGATTTATGTTCGAAATGTTGGAGTGACAAGTATGGTTTCATTGTTATTGACAAGGATAGCGAACAAGGACGGTATAGAAAAGGATTCGATTGCTTTGCCACTATAAATTAAAATGTTTCCACTGTGACTACGCCAGTGCTATCTCGACATTGAAAGAAGATGGAGCCTAAAGATGTACTACACCACATTGTACAAGCCAGCGAAGCCATCCGTCGCAAACATCGTCTGCTAAAACGAGGAAAAGCTGCAGTTGAGACATCGGTGCGAGAAGTTTTCAAGCCCATCATCGATCCCCTTCAGTCATTGACTGAAGGGGACGGGACCGCAAGATGGAATCAGTGAAAAAGGAGGAACCTAAAGAAGAATTACCTACGATGGAGGAAACATTTGAGCCACAGAGTGAAGATTTCGAGAGCTTTAATCAAACGGATCAAACCTTTGCTCCAAGTATCACGAGCTCACCAGCTGTTGTTGACACTCTGAAGAAATACTTGAACATGTTGAAAAACAAGAATCAGCAAAAGAATCTCGACATGCAGTATGGAGTACGATCGTTGAAAAATGGATTGTACATTGGAAATACCCCAATCAGTTTCGCAGAAAATACTGTCTATGTGGGGATTGAGGAGTTTGAGAAAACGCCAGGACTTACAGAACTACTGTTTAAGAAAATACCAAACAGTTTGATTGTAAACAAAATTGATGTAGAGAACTATAAAAAAATTATTCAGCAAACGAGCGCAGACAGAAAAAATTATCGACCAGACACGAGCTTGCATGGTAGTAAAGATTTAAAGTATCTCGCATATATTGCTGACAAGAAAGTGGGCACAGGAGTTTACAACGTGGTCAATCGCTTGCGTGACATCGACTATGTGCATTGGGATGATCCAAACGAGCTCGTCGATCGTTTGCGGCTTCTACTCGCATCACAAGATGCAGGAAACAACAGTCATACCTACGAAATCAACTCAATCATCGAAAAGCTGCGAGAAGCTAAGATTATATATTAAGCGGCATGGATCATACAGCATCATTCACAAGCCAGACAATGACAAGTGTAGATGTGTTTGGAAGACATCTAGCCAAAAACCGCGAAATACGTGGGCCACCTGGTATTGGTTTTAAATTGACCCCTGAAGGTCATTACGATCTTCAACATAAAAAATTAGTTAACGTTGCAAAGGGTGAATACGAGAGAGATAGGGCTTCATATCAAAATATTATTGATTTCGAAGAAGTGCTGACAATCGGAATGGAGCAGTTGAAAAAATCGTTGGAAACCTTGACTAACATGTACCAAAAACATGTGACTGAAAACGCTGCAATAATTTCATCAATTCAGAATCGTTTGAAGCATATCGAGAAGGAAGTGTTTGTCGATGTTACACCACAAAAGGACGTTTACGAATAAAAGCTCACGTACACACAGTCACCATTCACTACCACCATGGACGTTGGAGAGATGGATGTGAAAAAAGCCCTGGTGGAAGAACTCCATAAACCTGCAAGACGAAATTATCGTCGTCGCCATGTTGATATGCGAGGGCTGGATGAAACCTGGCAAGCCGATCTCATCGACATGACTACGTATGCTGACAAAGGCTACAAATTCCTGCTCACCGTTATCGACGTCTTCTCCAAGTACGCGTGGGCTGTACCAATCAAAACCAAAAACGGTCCCGACGTCACCGCTGCCATGAAGATTGCGCTCAAAGATCTTCAACCCAAGAACCTCCACGTCGACCAAGGCAAAGAGTTTTACAACAAGGACTTTAAGGCACTCATGAAACAACATGGAATCAACATGTACTCTACATTCAGCGGCATGAAGGCATCCATCTGTGAACGCTTTAATCGAACACTCAAGGGCAGGATGTGGAAACGATTTTCTCTCCAAGGACATTACCGATGGATAGATATTCTGCCCGAACTTGTATCAAGCTACAATGCAACCAAACATCGAACAATCAAGATGAAGTCAAAAGATGTTACCGCAGCCGATGAAAAACGTCTACTCCATGAAGTTTATCATATCAAGCAACAGAAAGACAAAAGGAAATTTAACGTCGGTGACAAAGTTCGAATCAGCAAATACAAGCACATCTTTGAGAAAGGATATACACCAAACTGGACAACGGAAATATTCACCATCGCTGCTGTGAAACCAACACATCCTACGACGTACAAGCTCAGAGATTATCAAGATCAACCCATCGAAGGAGGATTTTACACTGAAGAACTTACCAAAGTGAAGCATCCAGATGTATACCTCGTCGAAAAAGTGCTACGCAAACGTGGAAATAAAGTCTATGTAAAATGGTTGGGGTTTGACAGTGAACATAATATGGTAGTTGGATAAATGAGAAGGATATGTAATTAATAAAGAATACGAAATATAGAACAGTTGTTTTTATTTACCAAAATATGCATACATAAGACTACATTTATAATGCTGAATTCATTTCCGCACCACCAGAGCCCTCTCGCATGGGGTGGTAAAATTCATGGCGCGTTTTATTTTTACGTGGTTTCCCCAGGAGGCCTAATCCACGATACTATCTAAAAAGCTATTTACAGTTTTGCCTAACCTAATGATATTTACATTTCCTCGTTGACATTCATCAGTTCCCTTATTCACTTAGAGCAATATTCATTGATATTTACAATTCCTCGTCGACGTTCATCAATTCTCTTATTTTAAAATGACCGTGAGCCAAAGTGTCAACCATATTTGATAAAATGTATCTTTTGTCGTCTGATGGATTTAGTGCAAGTTTCTTTTGTCGGATTGTTTGAATGTCATGTAAGTGTGATCGGAAAAGATGCTGGGTACGGTATTCTGTGGTATTGTTGTACAAACAGTTGATGTAGTCGTTAAAGTCTAAAGTTTTCGCTACAACGGATGATTTGACGCCTTTTGCCTTTTTTATTCTATCCTGTCCTTCAACTCGCACGCTGTACATTTTACTGCGAAGCCCGACAAATTCCGTAATAATTTGACCATTACATTCATCTTTCATGGTACCTACGAGTTTTTTATTTTTCAACTCAATTCCGAATCGATTTTCGAGTTTATAATCGGAAGTATCGAAATAATCCGAATTTTCCTTCATCAATTTGTATGGATCCAAATTTTTCACTTCATAAATTAAACTGTCTGTATCTGTGTATAAAAGTTTTGCGTTTGTCTTTGGTTTCATGAAATCAAAATGAAATGTATATAGACATGTTTTTGACAGATCGAGGACACAGAATCCAATGTAAATGGGTTTGTTCATTGTAACCTCGACGCGTGCCAACTTGATGGCGACTAAATTCTCATCAAAAATTGTACGTGAAACGAAATTCGGTTTTGAAATGTAAGCCTCAGCACCATAGCGCCCTGGCCATTGCGTAATAAGTTTCATATCCATACGTTTTCTAACGTCTTCCATAGTTTTACCGTAGACGGCATTATTCATCAATTTAAACAAATTCTTCTCAAACTCATTTTTAGCAGATTTTCGCAAATTGCTGTTCGATCGATGTATGCTTGAAGCCAATTGGCCTGTTTGAATTTCAAAATTCGATGTATTTTTCACAAAATCAGACCATGACTCAAGGCCTGCCTCAAATTTCTATAATGTATTACATAACGCGTTTTGGATTCCAAAGTTGTTAGTAATTTAGGCTATTTTGAGCCGGGAGGAATTTTATGTTCCGGACAAAATGGTAGGTTGTTGTGAGCATCATGTAATTTTCGGGATAATCAAGATCAACTTCGAGAATATACCCTTCTTTCGAATCATCAGCTACGTTCCAATCAAAATTTTCATCAAAATTTTCTACCCATTGAAAACCCTTCGTGAGGCAGATATTGAGTCATAGCCCATCCGTATAAATTATTGACGTCAAAATACATGATATATTTACTATTTTGTTCCCGGTCGTAGTTGACTTCGAAGTAGGGATTGTTTGCACATGAATGACGACTACTGCATTGGCTGACACCTCCTCGGATGCCACGCTCGACGAAGAGGAGTTGATCGATGTCTGTGAGAAGATCAAGCTCGATCCCAGTATGTTGCAGCATGGCATCCCAACTGAATCCCGGTAGCGTGTAGTAATGGGCCGGATCCAAGTTGTACACCCGCCGACAGCTGTCGCGAAAGTTCTCGAACACGTCAGCGAGAAGGAGGACATCGGTCTTAAGATATAGGTCAGAGTATTCGCCCAACGTTAGGATATTGAAATTGTCCCACACTGACTGAGCATGACTGGAATCATCAGAAAAAAAAAAAAAATGTCAATTTTCATAGTCCTGACAAGTTCATTTTTTTTTTTTCAACTCACCAGTAGTCATTGATAGAAATGTCCTCATCCGTCAGTGAACTATAGAAGGCTTCTTTCGGTGGTAGTTGACCTTCATCCAGTCTCTCCCAAGAATCTAGATGTTCATATGGAAAGACTCCTTTTTTCATGAGAAGTTGGAGTTGCTGCTCGTTGTAGTTGTTAAACTCTCTCCTCACAATAGTCTTTTCAGACAAATAAGAAGCCAGTTTCTCAAGGGACGAGGCCATGAAGCGGAAAGAATCTATGAATCTGAGTGAAATTTTGTCGTCCTTGATGTATTTAGTGAATGAGATGTATTTCTCCATGGTCTGCGGTATGAGGTTGATCCTTCCTTCGAAACATTTCGCAATTTGTTTTACGATAAGATGGCTATCGTATCCACTCAAGTTGTGAAAAATTATCTGAAAAAAAAAAAATTATTACCTTACAAACTGTTGAAATAATTATTTTTCAAATTTAAAATAATATAATTCCAGTATAAAATATGCTTACGGGAATCGTGAGAGCGTCTCGGTACTGGAGATTGCATCGGCTATGTGCTACTCCCCTAAACTCCCCCGTCAAGTGGCAGTGGTCACGTACTTTTATGTCACCCTCCTTCTCAATCCTTTTCAGGAATCGCTGCTTACAGATGTGACAGGTTTGAGCATTATGCCAACTCAACTGTTGCTCCGGTGTTAGTTAATTCATAGGTTTGGGATCATTCATTTTCTCCTTGACTCGATGAGATAGAGCCACGAGCTCATTGGAAAGCCATTGCGCTGGATCGAGACCTCGATAGCTTTTGTAAGATGATTGGTTCTCGTCGTAGCTACATTTTACGTAATACCCTACGCTGTGAGCTTCGTGAATTTGAATGACTTTAGTGTTTTTCTCACTTTTTGAATCGATTTTTTTGAGTATGCATTCAAAGTCGGCATATACAACATACGGCACTTTGAGGTAATTTTTATGATTATTGAAATTGATTTTGTTTTTCCCTTCTTCTGGTAATTTTACTCTACACTTATTAATTTCTTTGCAATCAGTTTCATGTGCGGTCAACTTTTCTGCTGTTATAAAATAATGCAAGCATCTGTCGCAAATGTGGTACTTTGCTTTATGATTTGGTAGTTGACCCCACACCAAGCGAGCAAGGTCCTTGATCCGGACGTAGTGGAAAATCAGGGACTCATTTTCCTGATTGTCTTCATCATCTTCCTCAATATAATAATTCTGTACAAGGAGAAGCTTCACATGTTGATCTTTTTTCTCTTCAGTCACATGAATCGGCGGAACGGTATAGTTTTCTTTTTTCTTTTCCAAAATATATACATTCACTGACACTTCATTTTGTTTCTCAAATACTTTTACTTGTTTCGGCGCGAGCGGGAACGAGAGTCCATTAAAGTTCAGTTCTCCATCGTATTTTTTGTAATGCGAGAGTCTGTTAGGGTGATTTTTGCCGTCGACTGGATGTATGGCTGAGAGAATCGCCCATTTGAAACACTCGTCGTCAAAATTCTCAATATTTATGCATGCTTGCTTTCTTTTGATTGGTCCAGGTAGATCCACGTAGGAGCCTCCGTGCATGGGATTGTATTTGTTCATGTGAATGGTAAGGCTGATGATTCTTCGCAATGTCCACCCAGAATCTTTTTGTTGAAACTCTTCAATGTCGCGAGGTAGACGATCTTGAACGTGTCGGAGAAAACATTCTGCCAAGTCCGTAGTAGCCAATATCGGTGCTGTTTTTGTGAAGAAGCTCTTCATTTCGGTCACTTCTTTGTCACCCTTGACAACGGTGAATTCGGCATCGAGAACAGTATATACTTTCAGCGCGTTTTGTCTATGTAGAACTTCCTTGATTTTGGTTACAAAGACTGTGTTGGATTTCGCCAAAAATTCGTTGATGTCCAAGTGGCGGAGATTAACGATCATCCCGGTTTCAAGGTTGCGATTGAACGCCGTTTCGACGTCTTCCCAGGAGGTACCGAGGTCCCCACCGCGCACTAGGTATGCACTCAACTCGCGACTGTGACTACGCAAATGTACAATGATGCGCGTACACTGAAGTTTCTGTTCGGGTCTGCATTTTCGTCCAAATTGCATCAGTTCCCGGACACTCGCGTCGGCTTCCTCGATCAAGGTCGCTGCCTCGAGAGTACTGACCGAACCCGCAGCCAAAAGCTGTCTTTGTCGACGCACCACGTCTTTAGCATTGTTTATAGCCATGATGACGTTCACTTCAAGACTGAGCTACTTCGCGTGAAATACAGTATTTTATAGCGCGATAAACTGTAGCGCGATAAACTGTTGCGCGACAAACCGTAGCACGATAAACTGTAGCACGACAAATCGTAGCGCGACAAATCGTAGCGTGACAAACCATAGCGCGACAAACTGTAGCATGAGACTGTAGCACTGGACTTAAATAAGTTCCCACGACGTTTGCTCAGGAACACTCGGCAATGTTCGGCTACATTCGGCAATGTTCGGAGATGTTCGGCAATGTTCGGGTATACTCGGCAATGTTCGGGTAAACTCGTTAATCAAGTCTGCTACGACATCTCACGATTTAACCTAGTGAGAAAAACTTTTTCACTTTCGCGACTTCATATATAACTTCATCATTTGGGAAAAACTCGCAAAATGATGTAATTATTTTAAAATTTTCAGGCACGACTCGATTCATAATTGCTTTCGCGCACAGTTTCCGGAAATTGAAATTAAGGAATAAATCAGCAGCTCTATATAAATTAAAAACAATATCGAGATGATCCTTGCGAAAATCCAGTCTCCGGGTATATAAAAATGATAAAAAACGTTCAATAATGTCACTGGTGAACTCATCAATAAAAATTTTACAGTTTTCGGTTTCGTTCCATACGCCGCTTAATAAAGTTTTGAAGTATTCAGATTGTGCTGCGAGAATCGCTCTGTGCACTTTGAATGTACGATCGGGGGTGATGATAAAGAAATCTGCTTGATTACCCGTTAATAATAAATTTTCGAAACTTTGCGCGAAAACGTCGAGTCGCTTACCTTGTTCAAAGTCGCACCTGTCCCAATGAGGGTAGGATATTTCCAATTTGATTCTAAATTTACCGCCGTCCACAAATTCTCTTTCTGGAAGCTCGAATTTTCTATTGCCAGTGTGAAAAATATGCTTGAACTCGTCAACAAAAATTGCCTCGATGTTTCCGATTGTTGCTGCTATACGCCAATCAATTGAACTGCCAATACACGCGTGACAATGAACGATTGGCTGAAACTTGTATTCACTAATTTTACGCGCTGTCAGTTTCCCCATGTAATTATAAGTGCGCACCTCACGGGAACACTCGTTCCCGATTTCTTTTAAAAAACCTTCTAGAGATAAACGCATCGTTGTGTGGGATGAAAAGTATATCAATCCAGCTTTTTTCACTACCGGCCTGAATTAACGCGAATTTAAATGACGCGGAGTGCCGCGCGAATCAAAATTAAGATGGTACGGAATGCTGCGTGAAGCCGCGCGAATCGAAATTAAGATGGTCAGAGTGATGTGTGAAACGTGACTTACTAATGATTGTAAAATTGAGCTGACTTATATAAAGGTAGGTGACGTCATCACCAATTCCCCACTCTTCAACATGAGTCATAGATGGATTTTGAGAATTGATCGATAAAGATAATCAAATCTGTAAATAATGGAATCAAATGACTTTGACGTCCTAAACAAAACAGGATACTCAAATTACAACTGTGTAGAAAATGTAAGCAAAAGTATCAAATGACTACTGCGCAGCGAAAAAACATCAGGATCATATTACATCTTAGGCCGGAAGTTGGTTTGTAAACAAAGGTCATAAATTTGCCACCTTCAAAGGATACCGCTGTTAAAAATCACCAATGAGATTGAATTGCATCTACGTCACAATTTTTTCATATAAACACTTAGTTCTATATTTATCAATTCTCAAATTACATTCACATCCGGAAACCCGATACTATAAACAAATCAGGCAAATCTTATCTCGGTGTAAAATTTTTAGTGTTTTCGTAGTCTAAATAATAACATGAAATTTGTCGATTCTCAAATTATATTTACATCCGGGAAACCTGGTACTATAAAGAAAATGGTAACTGTCTTGAAATTTTTAGAGTTTTTTTAACATAAATAGTTGTGTACAATTATTTTATACTTGAATTACATTCACGTAGTCATATATCATGTGAACATCAAACAGTTCATCATTTTTGAGATGAAATTTTATTATGAGTTTAGTTAGATTCTTCGATTGGAAAAAATGATTTTTGATATTTTTCTATGTTTGCTGTGTGTAACACGTTTTTACGAGATCTTAAGACATGTTGACAGTTCTCCGCATTGTAGGAATGTAGAAGTCTTATTATACCCCAAAAAATTTTATAGGCGCACTTGAGATTATACTGCGCTCGTTGTTTTGGGTATGTTAGAAAAGATAGGGTACTCGGGCTCTCGCGTGAGGTGATTAGGACCTATGGTGTTTATGAATTTGCTGGCGGTGTTCAATTTCAACTCCAAATATCTTTGGAATAAAATTGATTCGAGCATAATGCATATTCTTTTTCAATCTCAGTCGCCTAAAACCATTTATAGAAATCACTTCTCACCTTTCTACTCCAAAAGTATTATAATATAAAATGTATCCCTCATTTTTCTTCGGGAGTGACAAGTTTTTCCTACCTGAAAAATTTTACGATTTTTCAAATGAGGCGTACGTTTTGATAATTGTACGCCTCATACAATCTTTGCTGTTAAATGGGTTGCAAAATACCCATTGGATACTCGGGGAAGAGTTTGTGCTCGTTGGCCAACACTTCATTTCGGTAAGTAATTAATTGTGGTTAGTGTGAATTTTTCTTTTTTCGTTGTTCTTTGAGGATGCGCGCGAGGGAAATAGGGATTTGAGTCGGATTAAGGGGTTAGTACACAGTGACGGTTGCATTTTTAGCGTTAAGTTCGGAAATTTCTACATAGCTCAATATTTCTGTAACAATGCTTATTTTTTAATATTTATTTATACATACACTCAAGTACTTTTTCACATTTTTTTTTTGTTAAAGAAACGGGAGCTCGATGCACTGAGACGCTTGTCGGTGGTAGAGGAGATCCGAATCGACGTCGCTGAGTTAAATGGAGTGATGGACACGAGCGATGCGATAGAAAAAGAAATAGATAATTTGAATAACTTGGTGGTCAAAAATAATAAAGAGTTTTTGGAACGTCAGGAGGAGTTTAGTCGATTAAGGATGAAATATCAGCTAGAGATTGAAGCCTTAGAACTAAGTTTGTTTGAATGTGAGGATGAATGCGAGCGTGATAGAATATGTGAAATATTGTTATTTAAAGAACGAATGTTTGACTGGAGTGAAAGTGCACATGATTTTTTTTGTTTGAACAATCGTGAAGACTCTGTAAATTTAAGTGAACGAATGATTGAAGAGCGTCGAAAGCATGAATTTTTAAAAACAACAGTCGTATGGACGAATGGGTATATTAGGGAAAAGTATGGTGTAGAAGAGTAGATTTAATGAAGTATAAGTATATATATATATACATATATATATATGTAATCATTATAAACAAATATATTAATCATTCAGTCAAATAAAAAAAAAATTAAAAACAATAAAAATGTTTATTAATTTGCATGGGTGTTCATTATGAATTTACTGACTCCAGATAATAGGTAACTACGGTCGGTAACTACGGACCGTAGCTACCGACCGTAGTTACCGACCGCAGGTAATAGTCACCGACCGCCGCCATCTTAGATCTCTACCTTACCGATGAGGGGTGGGGGAAGGTCACGTGATGGGTGGAGGAGTGGGGGGCGTCGTATCCCCATAGTCCAACTACTTTCCCCGAATCGAATATCCCGATACCCGTTTTTTCTGAATCGCATCTCCCGACAGCACTTTTTCCCGACATTCTTTTTCCATAATCCAATCTCCCAGCAGAACAGTAAACAGTTAAATATCGTTGCCATAGGTACTGATGATCATACTGTTTATCAAAACATAACGTCAAATTCTAATGTCAAAATTTTTCGTAAAACATAACGTCAAATTCTAGCGTCAAAATTTTTCGTGCACAATTTTTGGACAGTTTACCGAAATTTGTCAGTTTTGTGAAAAATTAACAGTTTACCGAAAATTGTCGGAAAAAAATTATTTGTTGATGGGTTCGTCTATCTTCATTTGCGAGATCACGATAGAAAATCGTACTGGGACTGTCAGCGTTTAAGAGCACATGAATGCCAAGCGAGAGCTGTTACTGTCGGGCATGGGGATGAAGTCACGATATTGCGAGGGCCGATTCAATCGGAACATTCGCATGCTCCAAATCGGGAAAGGTGTGCTCTTATGTCTTACGGTCGAATGTCTCTGTAACTCTATGTTATAATTTTTTCCATTCAAATAGGAGAGGGAAATTATCAATATCGGTTTAAAACGCAAAGTATCCGAAAATCCTGAGCAACCTCCGTCAAGAATTTTAAGAATAGAACTTATGGGCGTACAGTCTGGTGTTCCAAGTCAGCTTCCAGAGAGACAAAACTTACTCAAAATGATGCGCACTGATCGTCGACGTGATTTACCTCCCAACCCAATATCACTAGAAACACTGGGTGAACTACCAGAACAATTTACAAATACTTTAGCGGGCTTAAAATTTTTAATTTCTGATTCTGAAGAATCAGGGAGAGTTCTGTTGTTTGCAACCAGACGAAATCTCTAACTTTTATCAAACAGTGAAACATGGTTCGTGGATGGCACCTTTAAAGTTTCACCATCCATATTCACTTAAGTGTTTACTATCATGGGATTGGTTCCGAAGCGTCCTCGTACTCCTGAAGATACCATTCAGTTTGTTGGATTTTCTTTTGTCTATGCCTTGCTTTCATCCAAAACAAGCGAACAATACGCTACTGTCCTTCGTGCGATTGTAACTGCAGCTGACGAATACAGAATTGAGAATATCAAGCCACAACATTTATTGGGAGATTTTGAAAAAGCTATTTCAAATGCCAGTGCTGAAGTTTTTCCTACAACCCTATATATTGGATGTTTTTTCCATTTCTGTCTGTTGGTTTATCGTAAAATTCAAGAAATTGGCTTACAACAACGATACAATGATCCGGACGATAGAAATATCAAAAATGGGGCTCATATGATTATGGCACTTACATTCGTTCCTCGAAATGACGTCCGATATTCATTCAATCTTTTGCAACGCGAAGCGCCTGAAGAACTTGCTCCAGTTTTTCATTATTTTGAAGAATACTACGTCGTTGGACGGTCCGGAAGGGGCAAACGCCGAGCTGTACCGCCAAGGTTCGAGATTCCGATGTGGAACCATTACCAATCAGCTATTGACGGCTCACACAGAACAAATAATATTTCGGAAGGCTGGCACAACCGCTTTCGCTTGCTCGTAGGAAAGCACCGCCCTGATTTATATTCAGCTCTCAAAGAATTTCAAAAAGAACAAGCTGACAGCGAAATTATGATAGCTGAGTTGAGTTTGGGACGGTCCGTTAAGGCTGCTCCAAAAAAGAAATGGACTGATACACAAAAACAAATCCAATCAATTGTACGATTATATGCAACATATAAAAATGAAAACAATGGAATGGAATACTTGAAATTAGTATCGCACAATATCAATATTTGAAAATAAACAAGAACTACATAATTTTGACTACTGATTTTTATTCACGACAAAACCAATTGTCGGGACAGGGGTCATTTTATTGTTTCGGGTAAAACCTATTGTCGGGACAGAGGTCATTTTATTGTTTCGGGGAAAATGTTGTCGTGAAAATGCATTCGGGAAAAAATCTGTCGGGAAATCGTCTGTCGGGAAAATTGACTTTCGTTACCTTCGTTTCGGGAAATCTGACGGGAATCCTTATCAAGAGTCCTCGACAAAAAGTTCTTAAACACAGCCAAGTTAGTAGTTGTCGACCTCCCCTGGATAAAGCTGTGCTGTTCATCAACTATAATGCCTCCAAGATGGGAAGTCAAATACTTGCAAACCAACCTTTCAAAGAGCTTAGGCATAGCGTTAATGAACGAAATGGGAAGATAGTTATGTACATCAGTGGGATCACCGCTCTTTAAAATAGGAGTTACCCTACTAGTCTTCAAAATAGTAGGCAATGAACCCTCTGCCAATGACTTATTGAACAAGATCCACAGTGGTCTAGCCAATGAGTATCTACAACTACTAAGAAAAATGTTAGGAATGTTATCAGGTCCCGGTCAAGAATTCAACTTCAGTTGAGATAAACAATCAAAAACCTCCGAAAGACGTAAGGTCAGAGAAGAGAAAGTTATGCTTGTGTCAGAGGGGTATGGAGGGACTATAGCTGATTCGTCATCATAAACCGTCCCAAAATACCCTGAGAACAAATCAGCTTTATCCTGCGAATCAGTTGCAGTAACCGTATCATGTACCAAAGTATGCGGCAATTTATTATTTCTTTTCATGGACCCGACGTAATTCCAAAAAGCTCTCGGATTACTAGCAATAGAGTCCTCCACACCCCGTATATAGGCGAGATGCAAACTCCACGAAAGACGCTTACAAAGAGAACGAAGACGAGAGAACTCCATATAGTTGACCGGGGACCTAGATAACTTGTATGCCCGATGAGCGATTTTTTTCTGAGCAACCATACGCCTCAATTCACCATTAAACCAAGAAGGATGACTATCCCTCCTCAATCGCCTCATCGGAACATACCTCCTTATCAAAGTGTCAAGGACATCATAAAAAGTAGAGACCGAAATCACCACATCCTTGGTGATTACATAAAATGTAGTTAGCAGAGTGGAAACTAGAACATTCCTATAGCTTGATTCACTAATACCACACTTTTTGGCCTTAAATTTCAAATGAAGTTCAGGGTGGTGAACATCAATGGGAATCAATGGTTCATCAGTCCTTGATATTGAGTAATCTAAAGATCCCCAAAACACTAAATCCAGAAGCTGCTCATTGACATTATTAACATATTAATCTGATATATACCCAAATACCCAACAATATCCGAGAGAACTGTAGCTGCGTGTATAGTTGCAGAGGTAGTGACACAGCAAACGAGAAAATATTGGATGATCAAATCCTCAATTCAAACTCAATAACTTTGAATACTTTTCATGTCGGCACTTTGATCTTTTATCGAAAGTATTCAAAGTCATCTAGTTTGAATTTAGGATTTGATCATCCAATATTTTCTCGTTTGCTGTGGAGAGAGTCAGCCTGAAAACTGGAAGCTAAGTCATTAGCACTCCAAGAAAGTCTGGGAAGATTACAATCACCGATAAGTAAAAACTCGAAACCCCTAAATCCAGACTGTATCTCGAAAATAGTATCGCACAGCAGTTCATAATGAAAAATAGGACTCTGTGGTAGCAAGTAAATACCACTTACAATAAGATTGGTAGAAAACAGTTGAACCTTGACATAAAGCTGCTTCAGCACTGTGACAGAAATATCAATCCGTGAAGAGACAATTCTCCTATGAACAGCTATTTAAACCCCCCCCCCCCCCCACCCCTCTTAAATTCACTTGTATTAGAAGATCGATCGCAACGATAAATGACATAATCCGAAAGCCCAAGTTCCGCATCGAATTTACCATCGTGCAGCCAGATCTCCATGAAAATTATTACATCATAAATAGTATGTGACAGAACCAACGCTTTCCTCAAAAACGACAACTTAGTCCGTAGACCTCTCACATTCTGTACATAAACACTCAATTCATGTTGACGTCGATTGACGAAGCCCGTGCCTGCACGTTTCCCTTCTGTGTGATTCTTGGAATACCTGAAATGTACTTAATAGTCAGATTTCTCTCACCGTTTTTGATCCTTGTATCAAGCACTGCACGAAGATTTTGAAGATGGTTGCGTTGAGATATGGTCAGATCTGACCAAGCCAAATAATTATGGCGCATTAGAAACTGCCTGTTCCGAAAAACAGTGCGCGCATCATCCTCCGTAGCAAAACGAAGCTTCAATGGTCGTGCTCTGATATCCGAACGTATTCTTCCAAGACGGAAAGCGGAGCGAGCTGGAACCGACAATGAGCAGCAAATAATGTAAAAGTCTGCTTGTAAAAGTAATGTGAAAAGCATATATATTGTACAGGGACGGATACAGAAAAATATTTGGGGGGGGGGGGGTTTCAAAATATTCATGTAGAATACATCAATTTCTTGTATGTTTATTTTAATGAGTTATTAACATCTATCAGCTGAATATTATTTCTTTTTTTTGTCATCAACAGTGTCAAGACTCATAACTATAACATAATATTCATTCTTCTCGGCGCTTTTGACATAACATCGATCATTTCCTCGCATGTTACTTCCACATCTCGATGCACGTTCAATAACGCCAACCCGTTTAATCGCTCTTCGCCGGTTTTGTTTCGCAGATAAGTTTTTAATCTGCGCAAGGATGAAAACGAGCGTTCGCTAGACGCCACTGAAACGGAGAGGGTTGCACAAATTTGTAAATACCGATCTATTGAAGGGTAGAACTCCTTGCTGCAGTTGTTAAGAGCATCGATGAAAACTTTTGGCCGTTTTTCTTTCGGCATCTTCGATAACAATGTCTGAAAGAATGATGCATACAGATTAGGTCCCAATAATGATAACAAACATAGTGTAATATTTTTACCTTTTCCACATCGGAAAATCAGTTGCAAATTCTCCCACACTGCCATTCGGCTATTATTTGTCAAAAGCTTCCACGGTTATCCGGGTTTCCTCTGCATCAAGTTCCGTGCATTTCGTTGGCAGAACACTCTGAATATTTGACAGTAATTCACGATGATTAAGAAATCTTGATTGCAGCTGGCTCAAAAAATGGTCCACAAATGGAATGAAAATCGATCGACGAAAATACGACTCTGTATCACCTTCATAATTGTTGCGATTCCGCTGCCGTTCAATACGTCTGCACAGCAAACGAGAAAATATTGGATGATCAAATCCTCAATTCAAACTCGATGACTTTGAATACTTTCCATAAAAGATCAAAGTGCCGACATGAAAAGTATTCAAAGTTATCGAGTTTGAATTGAGGATTTGATCATCCAATATTTTCTTGTTTGCTGTGTGGGGACCTCCAATTTCACCTCAACTTTTTCAGCCATTTCTGTGGCTGTGACAAAGATTTCGTGAAATTTTTACCTCTGAGTTTTGACGCATCTCTTTTATTTTTGCGTACAAATCATCCGAGTATTCGACGCAGCAGCGTAAATCAGAATTTTTTTTCTGTAGCAACAGGCTAAGGTTTTTGGTGAACTTGAATATTGTGTCAGTGTTGTCAATGAAATTATGAATTGAGGTGTGCGGATAGACGCGAGAAGAGCATAAGCTTGTACTCCATCAGATTTTGTATTTTTTGTGTCCAGTTCTTCCAACGCTGAGCAAATGTATGGTAATAAACTCAGAAACAACATGAGCAAATCTAAATGCTCTACCCAACGAGTTTCGCAGAACTGCAGCAGACGTGTTTGCTGTGCATTTGGACACGATGCAGTGATGATATTTTTCAGAACCAAGCCAGCTTTAGTAGAATTACGAAAGAAGTTCACACATTGTTTGACTGCTGCAATGCCTAACCTAACATAACCAAATATTATTTGGTTATGTTCCGTAGCAGTGTTGACATCAGCCATCGGGGATTATACCACGGGTGAATTTGGACGATTGTCGCCGGCAGATGCCACTATCGTCGTCGAAAATCGCGCGCTAACAATTTGAAATCGCCGAACTTTACAAACAGATCAATGTCTACATTTTCGAAAGTTTTAAAAGAAAGATAGCTTTAATTGTATTTTGTCAGTACATATTTATGCACAAAATACGTTTTTCGATCAAATAATACTTAACTAACGGATTAACTTAGCATCTCGGATGTCTTTTTTCATTTCATTTACACTGTAAAAAATCCCGGTTTAAATTTACAACGCTGAGCGATGGTCGGATTCTGTACGACGCTGAGCGTTGTTTTTCCACTAGAGGACGCGTAAATTTACTAGCCTGAACGGCGTTAATAAACTAGCCTGAACGGCGTTAACATACTAGTAGGAGCGTAAATCCATTAGCGGAGCGTAAATTCACGAGCTCTTGTAAATTTACCACGCTGAGCGTGAGTCGGATTCTGTACGAGCCTGAGCAGTGTAAATTTACTACCGTTTGTAATTCTACCACAAACGGTAGTAAGTTAACTAGCCTCAACGAAGTGATTTTACAGAGATCAAGTAAATGTACGCAAAAGTTTGTAGATTTACCACGCTCAGCACAGTAAAATAACAAATTTATCAGAATGTAAATTTACGAAGATTTTTTACAGTGTACATACATAAGTGAAAAAATTACACCTTATGCACATCTTAACCGCGCTAACCTAAAATGTTGAGAGTCAAAAATTTCGGGGGGGGGGCGGTTCGAACCCCCTAAAACCCCCCCTGGATCCGCGCCTAATATTTTACAAGTATATATATATATGGAAAAATTTGGTTCATTTTTAAGAAAAATTCGACTTTCGGCCTTGGAATCCCCATTGTCAGATATTTTTTCTCTTATTAGACATTGTATATAGTACTTGAAAAAGCTCAACAACACTTAACAATAAGCTAGAATTCAATTATTTATTAATTAAGTATTTCTGAAACAGGAAAAGACCATGAAGAAAACAATAATAGTATATTCCGTAACAGGCACGGATGTGCGAATTTGGCGAAACGGGGAAATTATTACTTGTAACCCGTTTTGCCTATGAGCACATCCGTGCCTGTTACGAACGATATTTTATGTACCGAGGGCATAGAAAACGCGCTTAGAGATCTCGAGCTGGCATAGAAACGCGTTTTCTATGCCAGAGGTACATAAAATTCTTTTGCGAATGTTGAAAATATAAAAAAACTCCTTTATTTTCATGTGAATCGCAATCGTTATTGTTTTTTTTTCTTTAATTAAGGCGCACTCAAATGACAGTCATTACCACGTGAAAGTAGCTTAAAGCATGTGCGAATTTCAAGGGTTGCACTTCGCCTAAAAATTGACTTTCGTTTGCGAAGAAAATACAAGCTAAATCAGCGCGCGTAGCGCGCTACAGTATCTAGTGTATTTGCAATTGTTTGCAATAGTGTGCTCCCAGGTGACCACTCTGGTGACAATTGATGACACCTGGAATTAGTGATCACTCAATATCGATATAGTATCGGAATATCGGACCTGTGCTCAATAGTTATACCTATATATATCGTATATATAGATTTAGCCATGTAGTATCGGAAAAAATATCGGAATATTGGTAGTTTGACTATCGATATGAATATCGATATATATCGGTATTCGGTGAACACAACCTGGAATCAGCAATCAGCTGGCAATTGGCTCAAATCAGCTGGAATTATTGGAAATTATTGAATTCAGTGGAACAAAACACAGTCCAATTCAGTCAAATTAACAAAAATCAAGCTTTAAAATGGTGCTCGATCTTGATTTTTTTCGCTCGGACAAAGGCCATGATCCAGAAAAAGTCCGGGAAAACCAAAAAAAGCGATTTAAAGACGTTGCCTTGGTCGACACTGTTATCAAAGCCGATGCCACATGGAGGAGTCTGCGATACGGAGCGGACAATTTAAACAAGGTGAAAAATATCTGCAGCAAGGAAATCGGGGAACGGATGAAGAAAAAAGAAGCCCCAGGAGAAGACGGAGACGTCCCGTCGGAAATCGCCGAAAATTTAGATAACATAAATTCCGAAGGGTTGAAAAAATTGTGCATAGTGCAGATAAAAAAGGTACGCGAACTTATCGACGCGGCGATATTGCAAAACGACGAGGAATTGACGAAAACAGAGAACGAAAGAAATGGGGCATTGCGAGAAATTGGAAATCACTTGCATCCTTCGGTTCCAATCAGTGACGACGAGGACAACAATGCGGTAAATTATGAATGGATAAATTTCAATTTAGAACCATTACAGGGCCCAGTAAACATTTGTCATGTCATATTATGTCATCACGTGAATTGTTACGTCATGATATCACATCGCATCACGAATGTTTACTAAGAACTAAGAATGTATTCCAAGCTACATCAAAAAAAACATACCACACTGATTATGGTTAAATTATTTTTTGTATTTTTTCATATGCCTAAGTACTGTCAATACAGTAATTACTACTGTATCCACCATTCTCGTTGCAGTGGACACTGCAGTAATTACTGTTTTGACAATACTCCCGCAGGTGTTGAAAAAAATCTTTCTATTACCTTATGCCGTATATTTTTCTCAATGTGTAAAATAATGTTAGAAAATATGCTTGTCTTATCCCTCGCAAAGTCTGTGCAACTCTGTACCATTGCACTTTTTGAATTACTATAAAAACAATAACTAAAAATTCACATGTACAAAAAAACAATAAAACTTATATGAAAAGTCTTTTATAGATAGGAGAAGAAAAAAATCGTTAATTAAGTTGTGTGTAAAAGAAAACCACAAAGAAAAAAGGCAGTGCTTATTCGCACTGTTCATGTACATCATGTAACACGAAAAGTGAGACTTAGTGTATTTTTGTATTTTTCGTGTACTTTGTGTGATATCAGCGGATGATATTTTTCATGTGTTTTTGTACAGAGTTTTTTTAACATGTCAAATAGAGTTTTTGCGCATTTAAAAAAAATCCTCACCCAAAAAACATTACTTTTTCCAAAAACTCAGTTAAAAAACACGAAAACTGATATTACAGGAAATAGACAAAAAATACAAAAATATACAAATGGTGTGAATAAGCACCACCTAAAATAATACTGTTAACACTGTATGAAAATATATTTTAAAAACTTAATAATGTAAATTTGATACAATATTTAAATTTATAGTATTGAATTATTTTATTGTAATAATATTATTTAATTATATTAGTACATCATATATTAATGTGGAATACATTCCAATAAAAAAATTAAAGAAGTGAATAAATAGTAGCCGACTATTTTCACAAATCTAGTTTTACGAATGGTCATTTTCACAAATAACTGCGAGAAAGACGCATAGAGCAGAAAACAAATGAGTGGAAGGAGGAGGCGGAGAAAACGGCCTCTGTGTCACCTTAAGAAAGCCGAATTATGTCAGGATATACCAACGCTCAAAATCTTGGTGGCTATGTATACCTACGATCTCAAAAACCAACCAATGGCAAATGTTCAAAGCAGTATAAACACTATAGTGTCAAATTACAAGACATACAAATAACAGAATAATATTTTCGAGTATTTACGAAATATTGCCAGCAATATTATATCATAGATTTTTACCAGGAGTTTTTTGTATAAAAATATGAAAATTAAGAAAAATATCTGCATTTTTCGGTACACAATGTTTTTTTATGATTTAAAAAAAATTTTTTTTGTGAACATGGCTTTCATAAAAATGACTAGTACTCTAAATAATTACTAACGAAAATTTATATTCTTGTAAATAATGTGACACTAATAAGAATTGCAGAGAATCAATTGAACCTAATTCCAATTGTCAACTTTTTAAATATACCTCTTGTATTACAATGAGTTTTGAGAGACCTAAAAAATTAGATTATGAAGACCAAAAATCAAAAATTACCAGTCTCTTATCAAATTGATGATTTGAATGATAAAATTAGCAGAATATTGATTTTCGTTTTGTCATTTCTTATTTTCGAATTTTCTAGACTCAATATTATAGTCTGTTACTATATGTGTGTATTAGGGTATAAATAAAAATAAAATCATTTTTCGTACCCACCCAACATATTATGAATTTAATGAAACGAAAGAAAAACATTAAGTTAGGTACATGATATAATAATGACACATCAAAACTTAATTAATTTAGATGAAATTGATAAATCATTTAGAACATTTGTAATGTATTTTATACAATAATTTTAAAACAAAAAATGTCTATTCTCGGGATTGTTCCAGGTTGAAAGAGAAATCGGAGACTGCACTCAGCGAAAAAAGTACTCTCATGTGGATTTGATCCACATGATCGATGGAATGGATGGCGATCGAGGCGCCGTTATTGCTGGCGGTCGAGGATATTTCCTCAAGGGGCCTGCTTATTTTTTGAAGGAAGCAGTTATGAAACATGCATCGCTGAAACTTGATAGCAAAGGCTACACTGCCCTGTATACACCCTTTTTTATGAAAAAAGAGATCATGCAGGAAGTTGCACAACTTCAACAATTTGATGAAGAACTTTACAAGGTATTTTTTTTTTTTAGTTGCATGCTGGGGCCAGAGATGGCAGAAGAAAAAATGAACTTTGAAGCCAAATTTTCATTAAACTGTATTTTAAAAATCAACAAAATAATCACAATGAATTTTTCTAGGTGGGAGGCAAGAGCAGCGAGCGTGGTGAAGAAAATGAGGAAAAGTATTTAATCGCGACTTCAGAACAACCAATTGCTGCTTTCCATAGAGGCGAATATATTCCAGAAAATTCGCTGCCTATTCGGTATGCTGGAATTTCTACTTGTTTTAGGCAGGAAGTTGGTTCCCATGGAAGGGACACGAGAGGCATTTTCAGGGTCCACCAATTTGAAAAGGTTCTAATTTTTTTTATTCAATTTAAAAATTTTTTGTCAAGTTAAAATAGTTATACAAAACTTAAGGCATTAAAAAAATTGTTGCATCTAAAATTCGAGCTAACTTTCAGGAATTATTAAGTGTAAACTAGCAAAGTTTTCAAGAAATAAAAAGTCTTCAAAATTATTGAGTTATACAAATTGAGACAAAAAAAAACAAGAGATATATTTGTTGATAAAATATTAATACAATGTTTACATTTTCCTTCGAAATTGCACATTGTTAAAATAAAAATTTGTATAATTGATAGCAAAATGAATCGCTTTTTTAGGTAGAACAATTTTGTTTGACATCGCCTCACGATAACAAATCATGGGAGATGATGGAGGAAATGATATCGAATGCTGAGGAGTTTTGCAAGGATCTGAATATCCCTTATCGCATTGTCAACATTGTTTCGGGGGCACTGAATCATGCAGCCTCAAAAAAGCTTGATCTTGAGGCTTGGTTCCCAGGATCTGGAGCTTTCAGAGAACTCGTTTCTTGCAGCAATTGTTTGGATTACCAAGCAAGACGTTTGAACGTTAGGTGTGATTTTATTTTAAAATAAGAAAGTTTTTTCAAACGACTTGATTTTATTTATTTGTATTTTTAATATTGATGTAAATTGAATTTTTTAGAAATGTGAAAATTTGTGATTTGGTTTGAAAATACCTCTCAATTTATTTTGTCATTTTAGGTATGGACAAACGAAGAAAATGAACGAAGCAATGGATTTCGTTCATATGTTGAACGCAACAATGTGCGCGTCTTCAAGAGTAGTTTGTGCTCTGATGGAAATCAACCAAACAGAAACCGGTGTCAAAGTTCCAGAAGTGCTAGCACCTTATATGCCAGAGCGTTATAAAAACGAAATTCCTTTCGTGAAACCTGCTCCAATTGATGAAGCAGAAACAAAAAAACAGAAAAAACGTGAAAATATGAAAAAATGAAGTCAAGTATGAAAGTTTCATTGATTGCATTTATTTTGTAATTTTTTGAATACAAAATACAAACTTCATTTTTTTCTAATATTTGGCTTGTCACTTTCTCTACCCTAATTTCAAGAACATTGATTTCTGTCAGTAAAAGAATGAAGATCCCGAAATTATGTTAAAATAAAACTATGTCAATTTAAAAAATTTCATTTTACATATAATTATTAAATTGTGTATTGAATATTTATTACTTTTATCAGCCTCGTCCAGTTTTTAGAAGAATTTGTAACTTTAATACTTTTCAATTATTCTGAAAGTATATACCTATTTGTTTTAAGTAGATATATTAAAATTTAAAAAATTGATTGAAACGCAATTATTATATTCATTTTTATGATTATAAATTTTATACCAGGGCTCGCCGACTCCCATGTTAAAAAGTTAGCTAAAATAAGCGCCGCCGGGTGGGTTCTTATGAACTAAAATCGACCGTTCGAATTTAAACTCTGAACGTAAAGTCAAGACGAAAATTCTTCTGTGCGCAGTAAATATTCTGACGATACCGAATAAAAAAGTTATGTCGTAATTGAAGTAATAATGAAGAGTTTTTTTTAATATAATTCGAACATTACAAAATGAGTATGAAAAATATTTCTGTAACAAGTGTCAAATTCTTCGTATACTAAAACGAGTTTAGCAAGCCCAGCTGAAAATTTTCTAACAAAAGTGACCAATAGAAAAAATTTGTTTCTTTGATTCTAAAAATGATTTCAAGGAAAGTGTTGATATTGCTTACAACAGTTATGATTTCTGTTGCATTTTAAAATATTAATATTGAAAAAAAAATTTTTTCAACTTGAAAACGTGGTAACTCAATTCTTGTTATAATAAAGCAAGTTTTGCAAATTTTCAACAAAATTTTGATACTGGTGCTTCAAACAATTATAGTTGTTATTGCTTCCTGAAATGTAACAAATACTTAAAAAAAAAATTTTCATTTAAAATATTTTAGCAACATATATTACATTGTCGTTATTATAAAACAAGTTTTTCAAACTCTAAAAAATTGTTTGACATGCGTTTTAAAAAATATTTTACTATATCCGGCTAGCGATTTTGGGTTATTTTCAATCAGTTTCAGGTTATGTGAATCAAAACAGCGACATCAGCGCTCCTGGTGGGCTCCTGCGGAGTAACTTGCTCTCATCAGAAGTCGGCGAGCCCTGTTTTATACTATAACAGTCACTTAAAAGAATGTACAACATTTTACAAACATTTTCGTAATTGCATTAGAAAAATTTCTAAAAATTTGGTGTTGGACTAGAGCAGGCATGCACAACTGAACCCTTATGGGCTCCCTGCGCGTACAGGCTTGTGCAGGCTCGTGCCTTTTCCACTATCGCCACCTACAAAGCCCGCCGTAGCCCATGAACTCGCTTACGGTCTACTGAGTTGTGTATGCCTAGAATAGAGAAAATAAATTTCATTGCCTGATGAAACATTAGCATTCAATAATTTCCTTCGAAGAAAATTGAAAAAACCAATTTCCAGTATTCAGAGACAATTTTATTTACATATCCTTATTTTATACACAATTTAATGACTATTTAATCTTCATTTTCTGCATCTTCAGCTTGCATTTGTTCAATTATTCGTTTTCTTTCTTCTTCGCGTTTCAAATTTGTCAAAACAATTTTTTCGTAATTCGACTCCGCTGTCATTTTATGTGCGTTTTTCTGTAAAAAAAAAAGAACATGAAATATCCAATCTATATTAGTAGTATCATTTAGGAATCAAAAATTATCTGATGCTGAAAAAAAACTTACTTGATCTAATTTTTCATAATCATGTTTCTTCACCCAAAGACATTCTAATTTCAAAGGATTTCCACTGAGACCTATTTCATATTTGAGCGCCATTTCCTGTGAATATAAGTTCCAAATTAATCAGAATAACAATAATTTACTTATTTACAACATTAACATCAAAAACTTACCGCTGCGTCTTTCGATTCAAATTCAGCAACTGCAATCCCTTTTTTCGAAGGTTTCACGAAAAGTGCTACTACTTTCCCGTACTGAAAATAAAATTAGCTTTAGTAAATTCATTATTAGGAATATTTAGATATTTAGAAGGTGAAGAATGATAATTACTTTTGACAAAATCATCATTAAGTTGTCTTGATCATAATTTGGTATTCCTTCAGAATCCTTGTCAGGAATTTTCCATTTCATTTTTATAGTATACTTTACACTTTCCGAGGGTTTTGCTTGATTTTGCTCAAATTTGTAATTTTTCTGAGCTTCTTTTCGTCGTCGATTTTCCTCTTCAACTTGATAAGATGCTTCTCTTTGCAGTCTTTCGATCTCTCTCTGGTTGACGAAAAAGTGTTGTTAAAAACAATAGCAAGTTTTCTTTCTATTCAAGCGTGTCAATTTTGATATTTTAATTGTAATTGAAAAGTCAGTTACTAAATAGGACGACATTGCTTATAAGCCTTTACTACCAATTGTAACAAAGATATTTTTGTAATTATTGACTCCAAATTTAGATTTTTTAAAGAAGCAATTTATTTCAACACAGAATTGCTCAATTAATATTGCAATGAACTAATCAAGGAAAATTGTTTATACCCTTAATTTGTCATCACTTGTGGTTGAATCGGCTGGTCTTTTATTTCTAAAACTCTCTTCTCGTGCCTCCAAATCATCTCTTAATTTTCGTCGCTTTGCATCATATTCTTTGATTCTGAGTTTTGATTGCTTTCTTGCATTATAAACTATGTCATATTCAGCCTAAAATCATAAAGGGACAGAATCAATTGTATGAAAAATTCAATATTGAATGTTAACTGGTATTACAATAAAAAATTTGATGCAAACATATTTTTTGCCACTAGTGACGATTTTTAAATCCTTAATAGAAAAAGGAGATGACATTAGGCTGGCAGCCATCTTGTGTAACTCTCAGAAGTGAACTGCGAGCTTAGAATTGTTTATATGATTCACAATTATGTTTCTGATTCACAATGTTTAAGATTCAAGTCCCAGCTACAATCAGCTGATTGATTTGAGGATATTTTTAATTCTTTGAGAGAAATTACAATTTACTCTCGATTTTGATACGGATTGATATATTTTTGGTTAAAACTGCATGGCATTTTTTCTACATAATTTGTGAGAAGCCTTTATTTGCTAATATTGGAAATATTCCATTTATTTTCTTAGTAAGCGCTAGCCTAAGTAGCAAAAAACCACTACATTCAAAATACTATATAATGCTACGAGTAGTATTAAGGACGTCTTTACATGGCTGCTGAAGTATGCTGAGACGTGTAAAGACGTGCCTAACGCTACGAGTGGCGTTAGATAGTTTTTTCACGGCAAGTGTTTACGGAGTCAGTTGTGTGGTTCATAACCAGCTGCTGAAGGAGTCATTCAGGTGGCACTTTTAGGAATTGATAACTTGTCTCTCGGTAGTGCCTAGGTATTCAGTATGAGCCATGTAAACATTTATATTTGAGGTGGTATTACTGACTCCGAAAACACATACTGGGAATAAAGTATTTAGCGGATTTTCTATCCTAAATAGAAAAAAGAGATGACATCATAGTGGCGGCCATCTTATGTAACTCTCTGAAGTTAGAACGAGTGCGTTTTCCGTGATCAATCGTTTTTATGATTCGAAATCGTTTTTGAGATGCACAATGTTAACAATTCAAGTCCATTTTTGATAATTGTAAAACGAATTAGAATACTAACAAATAACAATTGGTCATTGGAAATTTAGAGCAGTGCAGTACATCCGAGTAAATAAACGCGTGGAGCGCGTAATGGTAAGTATAATATTAATTTACAATTCATAAAAAATACGAAAATATCTGAAGTCTGACTTTTTGTGTAACACAAAGTACACAAACAGTGCAAATAAGCACTGCCTATTTATTTATTTATTATATGAATTATTAGTTATACAAAAATTATTTAATCGGATTCTTAAATGGTGTGTATTTTAAAACCAGAATTGTTGCCAGCATAACAATTTTTGTGACAACTCAGTAATTAAGAAAAATAAGAAAATTCATGAAAAAAAGTAGCATTCAAAAAATCGCATCGTCCGCCACTTTGAATTCACTAAAATTAACAGATTCCATTTTTTTGTTTGTATTTCAAACTTACAATCACGAATGGAGTCAATCAAAAAGTTGATTCAAAATTTAGCAATCAACAGTAAAACAAACGTTGCCTAAAAATAGAAATGACTTACCCTTGTTTTTTCATCAGTCAGAAGTTCTTTTATATTAAATATCTCCAAAAATTCTTCTTTCGCATTAGGGTTATTTGGATTTTTGTCGGGATGTTTCTCCAAGGCTTTTTTCTTATAAGCAGTATTGATCTGAGAAAAAGAAAATATAATCAAGTATAAGTATTTAAAATAAAGTAAAAATAAATTAATGACATGATCGAATAAGTTCATGAAATACAATTAGTTACCTCTTGTGTAGAGGCATTGTATTCGACCCCGAGAATTTTGTACAGGTCTAACTGCGTTAAATCTTTGGTTTTTTTATCGTCTGACATGTCGTTTTTTTTTTTTTTTTCTACGAAAAAGAAAGGATATTTGAGTTAAACGTATTCCAGGACGGACGCAATTTACAGCGATTTATTATAGTTGGTTGGCTGGAGGATTTTCTGAGGTTACGTTTTAGTGTTTACATCATGGACAAAGGAATATAGGGACGGAGTGTAGTCATACTTTAGGTCAGGGGAGTGTCCCGCAGAGGGACGAGTTGAACACATAGATCGTGGGTGCCAGCTCCCATATACTTCTGTAGTGACAGGAATTTGACGCGCCATCTAGAAGTATCCAATGTTTGGAGGAACTAAATTAAAGAGAGAGCCTGAGGAGCAAGAGAGAAAGCGATGGAGCGTGGGAGTGAAGGGAACGGGCAACGAATAAACCGCGCTTCTTTCAATTTGAAATTTAGTTCCAAAGCGCTTTGTACTTCTAGATGGCGCAGCGATTTCAGTTTTCGATTTGGGCTCGCGCTGGCACCCACTGGCATCTTATAGTACATGGACAGCAAGGTTGCCAGATATACGGATTTTTCAGGAAATTTATTATTTTTTACGGAATTTTATACGGGTTTTCTCGTTCATACGGAATCTACGGATTTTTTCAAACGTGATTTCATCTACTCTAATTTCATTTATTTTGTGCATTTATATTCAGCCAGCTGACTTTTCCTCCCATTTCTAAATTCGAACTGTACGCCATTTCCATTCTAGGGTTTAAAGTGCCCCCTCTCACTTGTTTGAAAATTAGAAAGGCAAAATGAAGTGGGAAAGTTACTATGAATCAATAACATATGTATACATAATATTGTTGTCTATTGGTACGTTCAGCAATCAACTCAGTTGATTGATTCAAAAACAATCAACTTACAGCCAGTTGATTGATTCAACAGCAATAAATTCACAGTCAATTGATTGATTCAACAGCAATAAATTTACAATCAGTTTATTGATTCAACAGCAATCAACTTACAGCCAGTTAATTGATTCAATTGTGATTAACTCGATCAGCCGTTACATCGATCAGCTGAATACCAAGAACTTAGATAATCAGGACGGGGAACTGTGCTATACAGGGTGTACCAAAATCCCCGTACCAAAAGAAAACCCAATATTCCTTTTTGAATTTTGTATCGAAAAGTCCCACTTTTCAAAAAACTCAAAATGGAAAAAGTTATTCAATCCAAAAGTTTAAACAATAAATGTGCTCTCTCGACAAGTGGGGATAAAATCCATGAACCAAACTTTACCCAAATTTTATTCATATTTTTTAGAGTCGAAAAGTCCTTTGCCACTTTTATCAAAACTCAAAATTGAAAAAAATGTGCGAGTTAGAAGTTTTGACCAATCAAATTTCTTAGATTTCAAACTCGAATATCTTTTTTGATTTTGAGTTTTGTCAAAAGTGGCAAAGGACTTTTCGACTCTAAAACAAATGAAAAAAATGTGGGTAAAGTTTGGTCGGTGAATTTTATGCCCACTTGTTGAGAGAACCCATTTATTGTTTAAATTTGAAACTTAAATAACTTTTTCAAGTTTGAGTTTCGTTAAAAGTGGTAAAGGACTTTTAGATTCAAAATTCAAAAAAGAATATTGGGTTTTCTTTTGGTACGGGGATTTTGGTACACCCTGTATATTGGTCTCGAAAAGCAGTCCGCAGCAGCCATCTTGAAACAGGTTGCGCCGAGTAGGCTGCGCACTTGGTCAATGTTTTCAGGGCATAAAGCGCAAGAGAAAAACGAGAGAGGGACGGAAGGATTAGTGGAGTAAAAGTCCCATTACATGGAGCGAGCGACGAGGAACGGCGACAATCCTCAGCGACGAGCGACGTAGAATATCAATGCGCGCGCATGAAATACAATTGGTGTTATATATAGTGTGGTGTAGTGTGTAAACAACAACAGTGTCCTGTCAAAACGTGAGAGTCATTTACCGCGGATGAAATTTCATAAATGTGAGTAAAACAAGAGAATCCTTGATATTCAAAAAATTTCTCGAAGTTTAGAAAATTATTTGAAGATTCTAAGATTCTTACATAAACCTTATTAATAAATTTTTTTGAAAAATTATATTTTACAGTTCATTACTAACAGAGTATGGTTGTAATATAAATACGCTTACTAATTCACATATTCGCAAAGTACTTAAAAAAAAAACAGTAATATAAGGTGATGAATTTGTCAAATACATCAAATTTTTAATCTTAGTTTACTTTCAAGTGCATCTTCAAAACACAAATGTTTGTATGATTTTATAAATATTATCAAAATATGCATGATTATTTTTTTTTTCAATCAAGTTCTATAAATTGATTCAAAATTTGTTATTTTATGTGTGTACATGTCTTACTAAAATTCGGTAACATCTTTATTTTTATTTGAAATATTTAATTGTTCTTAAAAAACCTATATTCTAATGAACTACTCTAATGGAAGGCAATTGTACGACTTGCACTTCATTTCACCATATGCTTTCTCGTGTTTTTCTTTATGATTAACTACAACACATCATGTTCTAGAATAAGGACAGAATTCATTTCATTTTTTTGCTTCTTTTATTTTTGTGCTATATAAATTATTAGCAATGAGTTATTTTGTTAGAAGCAAATTTCTCCTTGGTATACAAGTAAAAAAAATGCTGTAAAAAATGTGAATGTTAATTAACATTAAGCATGGAGAAAGGCAAAAAACAATTTTTAACAATTGTGCATGATATGAAAAACAATAAGTATTCTCTTCAAACTTTTATCTTCGTTTGTGAAGAGTAGTATCAAAATCGTTGTTAATTTATTTTTGTCATTCATTTTGTCAGTAATCCTCACAAAATGGAAAGGAAATATGCTCTGTGGGCTCATAAGAACAGCCAACAACTTGAAGAGTGGCACCATCGGAGAAAACAAACTCTACTGTCAGCAGCGCTGTGTCTTTTAACTGTAGTACAGCATCAAAGGGAAAGGAAAAAAAAAGGAAAATGTGGGTCACAAGGTTATTACAACTTCGCCCTGTACATGGTTTTTTTCATGCAATGGTTCCTGAACTGCGATTGGACGAAAATCGATTTCAAAACTACTTGAGGATGTCAACAATACAATATGAAGAATTATTAAACCTTGTTGGTCCCAAGATTTCTAAACAGGATGCTGTCAGAAAATCTATTTCAGCCTCTGAACGCCTAACATTGACTTTAAGGTATATTCAATCTTTAAACATTGTTTTCAGATTAGTAATACGTTGAAAATTGGAAATGGAATGATGATTGCCACAAAAGGAATCAACATTGACTTGAGGAATAAAAACTTAAAATTAGAATTTTGGAAACTTTGGAGAATTCACGGAGAAAACCATAGATTTATCCTGCAAATCTTTATATTGACTTAATAAATAAAAAATACCAGTTGGAAACTCCCTCCATTTCAACCATGAAATAAGTCAAATGTAACTTTCTAAACAAAATAACCATAATAAAGTCCAACCACAAACTTCAATTCAAATTAAAAACTGTATAATTTCCAAAAGAATAAAGAAATAAAATTATAAAATAATAAAGTATAGATTTTAGTCCCCGTACAATTCTCTTGATTACAAAAAAAGCTCAAAAACGTTTTCAATTAAAGACTGAATTTCCGAAATCCATTAGAGAAATTAGCTGGAAAAATCCATTATTTTTTCTAATGAGTCATGACCAATCGGCATTTTCAACTTGATTTCTTCAGCTGGGTTTATATCGCGAATAAAAAAATATGAACAACTCTTTTATTGAAAAAAATAAAAAATTTAAACGTTTCAAAAATTCCAAATCAAAAAAATTCGAATAACTGGATTATGAATGTAATAATTTGCATGTACATTTCTGCATAAAATTTTTTTTGCGTAAAAAAGAAATAAGAAATGTTTAATCAATAAAGTTTTTACTTTTTAGTATTCCTAATAAATGTTAATGTTTCTATGTTTATTGAAGTGTTATTAGAAATTTTTCAATGTGAATTTCATTAATTCTACATGCAAGTGCATGTCATAATGAGAAAAAAAACCTTAATTGTTAATGAGAAAATTTAAACTTAATTTGACAAGTTCTCAATGTTGTGTCGTTAATTAATTAATCGATTGTACTTTTAGGTATCTCGCAACTGGAGATTGCCTAATGTCGATGATGTACCATTACCTAATCTCTGAACCAGCTATATCGGGTATCATTAAAGAAACCTGTACGGCGTTGTGGGACGTTTTGCAGCCTTTGGTCTTAGCATCTTGCAATGAAAATACCTGGAGAGGAGTAGCTGCAGATTTTGAAAGCAATTGGAATTTTCCACACTGCTGTGGAGCTATCGACAAGAGACACATTGAAATTGACGTAAGGAGTAATGCATTTTCTTGAAAGAAATAATTAAAAGTATGAGCAGTTTGTCAGTATTACCAACAAAGAATCTGAAACCTTGTTCTTCCAAAATGATATACTAACATTTCTCAGTTATGTAGACAAAATATATGAGAATTACAAAAATGTCTATCAATTTTTTTTCTGAAAATTACGTTCACGATTGTCACTTGATCAGAAGAATTATTCTATAATGTTTCCGAACAATTGAATCATCGGATTTAAAAAAAAATCAACTTTAAACAAGGTTAACGAATCTGAAGGTCATGGGTATTCGTAGAAAATTATGATTGTTTCGAAATAAACAAAAAATAAGAGTGAATAACAAAAAATAATGGTTAATGTTAGGGAATAATGAGAGAGGTATACCATTAGATACAAACTCATGGTTAATCATACGAAATGTATCATAAGTCAATGTCAACTTTTTTCAGTGTCCACCTCATGCCGGTTCCCAGTATTACAACTACAAGGGATACCACAGCATTGTGTTACTCGCAGTTTGTGATGCTAACTACATGTTTCGATGCGTGGACATCGGCGCATGTGGGAGGCGTGGCGACTCGGGAATTTTTAAGCAAGGCCCAATCGGACTTTGTTTAGAAAATGGAGAAATTGGTTTGCCCCCACCAGATCGCTTGTACGAAGATGGACCTATTTTGCCGTATGTTTTCGTTGGAGACAAAGCGTTTCCTTAATCCACGTATATGATGAGACCATAACCAGGAAGATCTGGGTTGCAAAGGGATCAACGAATTTTTAATTACAGGCTATCGCGCGCGCGTAGAATAATTGAAAATTCATTTGGTATAATTGTCAGCCAATGGCGTATTTTACGCAAGCCAATTGAGTGCAAACTCGATACAGCGCGTGAAATTACAAAGGCCGTTGTTTGCCTTCATAATTGGCTAGGCAAGCACAAGTTGGAGCGGGGAGCTTATGTCGATAGGACTATTGTCGACCGTGAGGAGCCGGATGGTTCTTTCCACCCCGGCAGTTGGAGAGCTTTGATTCAAGAATCGGCAGTAGATCAAATATCTAAGAAGTATTTCACTAACATAAGAAAGAGCACAGTATTGGCGAAGCATGTCAGGGAAGAATTTTGTCGATACTTTGATGAAGAAGGCGAGGTACCCTGGCAAGCTGCAGCTGTCTCGGACGCCATGGACGAATAGAGCGATAACCCCTGCTCTTAAGACGACTCGGAACCTACTGTAGTGCGAGAGAGATGTGTAGAACGGGAAGCAGTGGAAAGGAAAGAGGACGAAAAGAGAAAGTCTTACGAGTCGTTTTAACTGTCGTATCTTGCTTTTTAAATACTAATGTCGTCGAACTATATTTATTATATTACATAACTGTTAAACAATCGTGGAAATAATGAAAGCTAAGTGCAAGAAAGAAATATATATATTTATTTGTTGCATAAATTAACAGGTGCAAATCATGTTTGTAAATTCACTCGTCTTCGTCGTCGGTCATCGCGTCTTCAATCACGTTCAGAATGTCTCTCACAACTTTCCGTCTTTTTTTATTCCTTAGTTTCAACATCATAGGTTTTATATATTCAAAAAAACCATCGAGTGGGTCGCTTATTGGTAAAGGTACCGACGCAAGGGGAGGAGGAGTTTCAATTGCTGTTGCAATTTTTGCCATTGTCTCGCTCATCATTCTCGTGCACTCATCATCGGCGTCTTTGTTCTTTCTTGAACTGTAAACTTGGCTGTTGTTTTTTTCTCGCAGAGCGGGTGTCCGACTTGAAGGAGGTGTACTATAAGAATCGGGAGAAGTAATATCATTGGCTTTCGATGCGCGACCGTTATCGTTGTAATTTTTTGTATTTTCTTTGTTCGTTTCAGCAGTCCTTGCCACCAAATTTGAAACCGTTGCACTGAAAGTGAATTAAAACATTACGTCAACTAACTAATTACATTCCAATGATTTCAGTGGCGTAGAAGTGAGGGGGGTTTTGGGGTCTGCACCCTCCCCCTCCCCCCTCCCCCCGACATCATTATATATACTAATGCTATATATACATATATACGTTACATATATAAATATATTCATATACTTATAACTGCCCCTGAAACAATTTTCTACTATGCCACTGAATGATTTGCTCAATTCGATGGATGCAATTATAATTAAGAGAAAAAAGTTACCTGGGATCTTGTTCGAAACATCGGAGAAACATCAAACGATGCGTAAAAGGCCAGTCGTCGACAAAATCGTCATCCTCAGGCGCTTCGGCTCCACTAGGCAATACTTTTATTTTCCTTCTGAAAGTGTCACGTAAATGTTTCCATTTTTTCTTTATAGTCACTTCTGTCTATCCCGGAACTGAAAGAATCAAAAAATTGTTATTCTCAAGAATCCTCATTTGATGAACATGAAATGTAACGATTATTTCAAGAAGGTCTATTTTTTGTAAAATGGGATTGAATAATGAAAATAAATTCATAATTACATGTATGTATTTTTATGATTAGCTGTGCTAACTGAAAACGAATTATTAAGAAATTTAAGTCACTTCAACAATTCTTCAAAAGCGCAGCATATAAATTGATAAGTATGCAATAAAATGAAAATTTTTTATTTACTTTGTACTTTCAAACACGAACTTCTGGTAATGTGATTATGAATGTGAAAAATAATCAAAAAGAATCAAAATAAGCGAAAAGTATTTAACATCTATAATTTCTATTGATTTTGAACTTCGAAAATTATGTTGAATCTCAAAATTTCACATGACTTTGAAAATTGTTTTTCAAGATGAATCATAAAACTTTCTAAATGTTTTTGAATTCGAACGTTATCATTAAAATGTCAATCATAAAATTATCGATATTTATAGTCTGAATTGTATTGAAAAAATTATGAATTTATTTTTATAACATATTTTACACTCCTGATCCCTACTAGATAACTTTCAACCCTGATATAAATCCAGTTCTAACTCTTAACCACATATTTGACGAAGCTGTTCGATTTTGAAAATTTCTATTTTGAAATCGGCTTTGCTGATTAATTTGAATCAATTTTGGAAAGAATCAATGAAGAGAATGATGTGTACAGATTTATATTCGTTTACACAAGTTTGAATAATGGTTTTTAAAATGTGTACAAATTTCCTGCAATATTTTGCTGGTGAACGAGGAAAAAGTACTTAAAATCCGTCCAAGACGAGAATCCTTTTTTCAGGTGGAGGATACAAAGTGTATTAGGAATTTTTTTTTAACAGTTTATTTTTGAAACTGTACAATTTATATAAGTTCTGTCTTGGGAATTACATCGTGTGGATTTTGGTATATGTTTGATTTTTCTGAAGTTTATATTTCGTTTTCTACTGTTCGCAGTTTACGCTGTGGAATTTACATGTCCAGGAGTGAATGAAATAGGGTTTTGGGGTTTAAAAAAAATTCGATTTGAGTGATCAAATATATTCTACTCGAAAATCAGACAGATCCAATTAAAAAAAAAAAAATGAAAACCTCAGTATATTTTGAATTTTCGAATAAAAATTGCAACATCGAAAGAATTTAAAAAAAAATTATTTTCTATGTATGATCCTGGACATGTAAAATCGTTAATAAAATACATTCCTTATTCAGTATTGAAAAACTGTATCATGTTTATACAATTATTTTATTGAACGTTGAAACTTTTCCTATAATTTTTTGGTGGTTTTTTTTATACTGTAAGGATTGTTCAAAAACGTGCCTCAATTAAAAAAAAATGGAATTTTTCACATCGAAAGATGATATTATTTGTATGTTCGTGGGGTAGTTTTTTAAAAGGAGGAAAATAGTGTAAATATTAGCGAAGGATATAAGTTTCGTACCGGTGATCAATCTTGCTCTCTGAAAAATGTGATTTTTGTATTGAAAGAAATTTTTTATCTAAGTAATTGAATACTTGGGTAATTGTACTTAATTACAATATTGTTCTTGCGATGGAAAAAATGTAATAAAAAGTATTTGCGTTGCATAAACACAACAGCGCCTTAGTAAATAATTTATATTGTTATTCACCTACAACAATCATTTTCCTTATTTTATATGCATTTTTTTTGGTTTCTATTTTTTGACTTATGTTTTTTGTATACTTCCTTCTTTTTTCTTTTTTTTTCTATTCTAACACCTTTATAAGTTTTAATAAATTTTAAAAATAATCAAAAATAATCAAAATAAGCGAAAAGTATTTAACATCTATAATTTCTATTGATTTTGAACTTCGAAACTGTATCTTCTAGTACTACAACAAAATTTTCAGTCATTTTATCCCGAATTATGAAAGAAGGAACAAAGTTTTTTGACCTAGCCTTTGTGAAAGCTTTGATTTTGAAATTTAAAATAGAATAAAAAATTATTGTGATTGCTTGCATAAATTTTTTGCTGGAAATTTCCAGTTATGATTATGAAAATGAATTTTCAATTGTAAAATGAATATGTCATTTGTTAATGAACGTATCAACGTTTTTGAAATAATTTATCAAAGGAGCATATATATCTATGCTTCTTTGAATATAATCATCAATAAAATTAGTTTAAGAATCTGTGTAACATAGAATAGTTCGACGGTGGAATTTTTCAAGCTGTATATACATACGATTTAGATTTTCAGCAATTTTTTTCCACGCGGGTCCAGTACTTTTCGGCCCCCGAACTTTAGTTGGAAGGGTTATATCATAAAGGCATCGATGTTTTTCCACTTCGTCGATCAAGTTTTCTAAATCCCAGATTTCTTCATTATGCAAGCGCCTTTTTTTACAAATTTTTTGGCTTGTAGACGACTGCTCGTCAACTGTGTCATCATTCGGTTCTTGTTGGTCAATAGTGTTGGGGGGTTCTCCGGCTTCCTCCAAATTTTTTTTTGGATTCAAATCGGCTTCACTTACATACATTAATTGACCATCGTCATCGCGTACGAGACAAAATCCGCTTTCTGCAAGCGTATGCATATAAATTATCATTGAAAAAATATAGGGTATAATTTAAACTCGATTACATTTTTTGATTTTGAGTATTGTAAAAAGTGTATAAACAAAAATATGATATTTTCCTAAATAGAGAATTTAAAATTACCTGTACGTGGATACAAATAACCGGATTCGGTAATTAAAAAACTATTACAATCTGCACCTAAACAGTTCGAATGGTTGGCAATGTTTGTTTCTTTAACGGGCTCGACGCAGATGATGCACACATATTCACGTTCCATTTCACGTTCCAAATCAAAATAAATACGTAATCAGCGCACACATTGTTTTGATGGAGGGTAAATGAAAACAATAACAAAAATGCTACGCGCACGTCGCTCGAGTGTTTTCTCAAACAGCTGAAAAAATGCGCAGAACGTATTGCGCATCATTGCTCGTCGCTGACCCTTGTCGCCGTCGCTCGTCGCTCGCTCCATGTAATGGCACTCTAAGGCCTTAGAACATTGAGAGTATCTTAGACCATATAGTACATGGACTGACCATTGCTATTGTTTGTTGCAGGCAAAAGTGGTTCCAACATAGGAGCGTGTAGTAAAAGCGGAACGACAATCAATGACGTATCGTACACTCAATCGCCCCGAGCATATACGCAAGTGACGTACATACATAGGGTTCCAAAATATTTGTAAATACCTCATTAGTTCATTTTAGGCATTGAATTGATAGCGTGATAAATTATAATTTTCAATATGGTAGTGTAAGTAATCTTACTGCACGTTTACAGATGAAGATATTGAATAAAATATAAGTATGGACCTGTGTATATACGTGAAAAGTTGATAGTCAGGAAATTAGTCTGGAATTATTCACCAATAAACTGATTATTATTGATAATAATGAATAAAATAAGATGTAACAGTGATGTTCTAAATTTTACGTATTATAAGTATATATTTTAGAAGTATTCAGTATTTATTGAATTTAATTGTATTTTTTAAAAGTTAAATTCCTTATTAAAACGTTCTGTGGTAAAAACGCATCGCACGTATATTATTCGGTTGCAAGTGGTGTGTAAATAAAAAATGCATTTATCTTTCATATTCATTTTCAATTCGCTAATGCGTATTTTCTTATATGCTTGCATATATTATAGAGGGAACAGCCTTCCTTTCCAGAACTCTTGATTTTCCATTTAAAAGTTGAATGAAGTCTGATTCCAAAAAATGCCTGCTGCACAGGCGAGCAGATTCTATTTTGCAATTTACACCATCCTCAGGGTTGATTTGAAAAAGTTTTAGCCAATTTTCCTGCTTGTCCTTTGTTTTGGGAAATCTGTAAAATGTTAGGAAATTATTTAAGGTCAATATTTATTAATTGGTGAAAAAATGTGAATATAGCGTTAATAATTTTTGCAGGCTACATGATTGCTATATTTTCTCTTTCTTTAGGAATACTTGTCAATTTCAAATGATTTTGTTAAAAGTATTCTCACTCATTTTTAACAGTTTACCAATTGTTTTTATCGCCAAAAAGAGCCCAAATTTCTAGTCAAATGAATGCGACATATTTTTAAGCGCACGAAATAATAACACGTAGTTATTTTCAAATTTGCAAAAGTAAATACACTATACGAATATATTTTCACCAATCATTGAAAAAGTAAACAAACGTTTTTAACTCACAGATGAAACGAAATATTTTCGTCGTCCTTTATGTGGCCACAAATGAAGCATATTTTCGTCATTTCCTCCAATTTATTACACTTTTATACACTTCGACATTAGGCAATCAACAAATAACAAGTCGGAGTAAAACGTCGCGGCCGTTCGCATGTATGGTTCACATATACACTAATGCATATAAAACTTTGTCGTTCCACGTTTACTACACGCTCCTAATGTTGGAACCAAAACGCCATATTGAATTATCAGTCCATGTACTATATGGTCTAAGGAGAGTATGGACTGCTCATCGAACATGGCGGCCGAATCCAACATAGGAGCTGGGTCATGGGTAATTTCTACCAATTCCTACTCAAGTGGGGGTTGAAGGGGCTGGAGGGACTCCTGATGTTCCACGACTACCACGCGCGTACTGTCAAAGTCAAGCGTTAATTGTCATACGGTGCAATCAGATTCAGCTGTAATCACCAGCAATTATATATACAGTCATATATAAAAAAAAGTTGTATTAAAAAAATGAAACGTATACGTAATTGCTTTTCCGTGAACCAGTGAACGCATTGTACAATCCTCATGTATTTAGTGTATTTAGTATTTAATTCCATAGTCAACTACAAAAACGCATTTTTTCATTTGTAATTGAAAAGCGCAGAAAACTATATAAATAAAAAAATTTATCAGTTCTACAAGCTTTGTTTACAACGGGACTCGGCTGAACTGCTAACAACACAACTGACAGCTGTTGACAAAAACTGACAAGGTTGAAGGACCCATGTGAGCAGCAACCCACTCCACCGGCACTTTTACCACTGACCCAGCTCCTATGTGGGCATCAGCTCTTACTATAGGCGAGATATGCGGACGCGCAGTCCATACTCTAAATGGTCTAAGGGTAAGGCCGTGTGCGGATAAGATTACCTTGCTATGATCCACAGCGTAGTATATCTGTATATACGGCCGTTCTCTGTCCTGAATATCTACACAGTAAAAAAAAGTTGTCGAAAAACACTACGCTGGGCGTCAGTAAACAAAAGATCTACGCTGAGCGAGGGGAAATTACAAGGAGTGGTGGTGAAATTCCCACCACCCGAAAATTCTCTAGCGCTGACGACTTTTTCAGCGCGCTAGTAAATTTCATCTCTGTGATTGTGAATTCACGGTGTGGCTGGCGATTTCGTTCAGTACAATAGTGAAAATTAGCTAGCCAGTAAAATGCAGCTGAAATTCATTAAAAAGCATGAAACGAAAATTCATTACAAAATGAATTGTTATGGATATTTTGCATATATGCATATATGCATAAATATGTAAACACGCTTGCAATAATGCAAGGAATGTAAGCGTGTTTTTTAACCTCAAATATCTCGTGCACGTATAAGAAATATTCGGATCGCAACTAATCTTTGATAGTGAAAATCGAAATTCACTTTACTTGATAATGATTTTCCTTATTTTTAGGATAAGCGATTAATCTCAGTTGAAATTTATAAAAAAAAATGTATATTGTGTTCTTTATTAATGCGAACCGCTCGATAACACACGATAACACAACGTATGAATGTTAACGAATGGGAATGATAATACAAATCATATGATGACAAATGTGATTGAACAGGATAAGAAATTACGAAATTATCTCATATAACCACAAGCACTCAGAATTTTACGAACTACGTTACGAAATCTACCATCTGCTGTTAAATTCACTAGAGACAGTAAAAAAGCGCGCGGTGATAAAATTTCTACACCGAGCGTAGGTCCTCTAGTTACAGACGCCGAGCGTAGGTTTATTCATAGAAGCTGTTGACATTACAGTATCCTGCCTCTCGCCCCTCAACACAGGCCCGCCGCTTGATTACACTCAGCATCGCCTTTGTTCGGTGATTAAAAAAGTGATCCTAACATAGGAGCAGCCCCCTGCAACTTGCCTATTATTCGCGTTCCCTTGTTGTACATTGGCGCCACTTGTCTTGTAGTGACTTCGAGCGGTAAAATTCAAACGCTTTTAGTGTTGCCCGTCCGCCCCGTCCGTGAAACTGATGAAACTCTACATCAGTTTCACTACATTTGAAGGGAAATATGAAACGAAAAGCGTACTTTGGGAATCAAATTTTATTCTTGATGTTCGTGATACAATGAATCGACGATTTCATTAATAGGAATGATAAAAATACATTAAGTTGCAGACAATCGTTCTCCCTTTTTTTTGTCTCTAGAAATTTTGTTGGCAGATTTCGAAGCAAAGTTAACAAAATGCCGCATTAATTTGGAAAGATAGAAATGCAACAGCTTGGAAAGCACCTGGGCACCGTGTTCATGGCAAGGAAAGGTCAATTTTTTTTTGGTAATGATGTCATGTATCGTTTTCTCAAAAGCGTCTTTCTCGTGTTTGTGCGTTTGGAAATGCAAGTCGATGTTTGATATTAACAAGATTAAATGATGTTGGACGGTGGGAAAATCTGCTTTAAAAATATTACAATTTTCACATTTGAAATTTTCCGTTACTTGTATTATTTTCTCTTCTATTTCTTTCGTGACCTGAAAAACTTTAAATTCTGATGGTGTAGGCCCGTAATAATCATGGTTATATTTTACAATACTGAATCTGTCTCCTTCCCAGTTTCCCACTGTAAAATTTTTTTTTATGCGATTCTCAAGTTGTTTAAAAATATTTTTTTCATTACAATTTTTCGAAAAAAGGAAGTCAAGGTTTTTGTACTTGATTATTTTGTTATTTTGTGAGGTTGGACCAGTGACATTTCCTGTTTTTGGCATTTTAGCCGTGTTCGTGACGGAAAGTATTGAAAAGGATCGAATAAATCTAGGAGTATCTGGATGGTCATTGGATCCAGATGCTTGACGTGCCAAACCGAAGAATCTTCTTCACACTTCTTATCAATTTTCGTCAGGTATCTGGAAAAAGGTTTTTTTAATAACAATTTTTTTTTTCTTACATATGAAATATGAAAATGAAACTTACTGTCTTATTGAACGAGAACAAGGCAAAGGTATCATGTCGAAGTTTCTCATGTATTCATAACCCGATGGAGATTTCATATGCAGCAAAAGACATTTTAAAAGCCAGTCCTCTGAATATCGAATTCCTTTCGAGCTCTTTGTTTTGGCAGATTTAATTATTTCCTGCATAGTTGCAAACTGCGTTTCGGAAATTTTTCCATCCACTTGTAGTTTTTTCAAAGTTTCTTTACTAAAAGATGTAAGTTCCTCTTTGCTTTGTTCCAATTTTTCTTTCAACATTTTTTCCCTATTATTAGCTCTATATACAGCTTGAGCTATTTTTTTGTGTCGTAGTTTGATATTCATCAATTTTTCTTTTTCTCGGTCATCAACATGTAATCGCAATCTTTTACTTTTATTCTTTTTTGTGTCTTCTTCCAGGCGAAAACTCTTTTTCGATAAAAAGTCTGCTTTAATTTTACACAAGCTTTGCACACGAGATCAGAAACGAGTAGTAATTCACAGTTTTTGTGTCTGTATGTGTTTGAAGCATCTTTGTAAGACACCGAAGTTTGCAACTGCAATGTATTGAATGATGGACCACAGCCTGAACAAACGTTAAACTTATCCATGCCATGAAGGAAAACGCGGAAATTTTCCAAACTGGAAAGAGCTTCTTTGACATTCAATCGAGACTCTTCGAGTACCTGTCCACCCACTCGTACTGTCAAATTCATTGTTTCCGTTACAATTACTTCCATCGATGGACATTTCATGTACTTGCCATCCACGTTCTTCACAATAGGCCGTTCAAAACAAGCCACCCTTAGGTTTTCACATGTTGTGAAAAGTTATGTCCATCCTAGAGGCAGATTTATCGGGTTTTATTGCAAAATTTGATATGAAAAATTAGAATTATTTTGCATTTCTCCTTCCAAAACACAATTCCGTGTATCAGTTTCAATGGTTTCATTGTAGACTGCTTCACAATCATTCGCGCTTTCCATTACCAATTCTTCTTTTAAGTGACCGATATCATCCGGATACAAAAACAGTTGATTGCTCGAGCTGGTCAGTCTTTCTAAAGATTTGGGGAGTGCTCCTTTACGTAAGCGAGCAATTTTGTACTTTCCCTGCATGGAAAAATTTTTTAAAAATTTAGTTATGTATGAGGATTCATTTCTGCTTTTTGTTTATCAATTTCTATTTTATCTGTTTTAAATTACTAGAGATCAGATTTGAATAATGAAAAATTTATTGAAAGAATCAAACCCGCTGAAAATATTCAAATGTAATTCCAAATGGTACGTCCAAATGAGTAATTCGTGGAAAAATCATTTGAATTTCCAAATCAAATTTCATGTGAATTTACAATTGAATTTTCAAATGAAATGTAAATGAAATTTCATTTGAAAATTCAAATACATACATTTTTAATTAACATTTTCTTTCGTTTTTTTAACTGGAAATTCATATCTGGAATTACTCATTAGGGCGTTCCATTTGAAATTTCATTTGAATATTTTCAGCTGGGAAATGTAAAAAAAAAAAAAAAATCATTTCTTAAAAATTTTATTGTAAGCAATGTAAATGAGTGAAAAATGTACCTAACACATATATAAAAAGAACAACAATGCAAAACTTACCAAGGCCAAAATTTTCCCATCAGAATCGCGAAATTCTCGACCAAGTAAAATGTCGGATTCATCGAAATGATTTTCGCACACACGACTATGTTTTTTAAAAACAACGTCACAACCAAGAGCATTTTTCCATGCTTCTTGAGTTTCGCTTCGTTGAGGAACACAAAAAAAGTGCACATTTTTAAATTTCTTAAGTTCTTCGAATTTACAATCGGGAATGCAGCACCGACTAAACTTTTTATTTTTGGATAAAGACATCACCAAAAAAAAAATTGAAAACAAAACCAGCAAAACCACGTTAATTTCGAGTTATGTTTTTTTGTTTTTGTTTACATCGCAGACATTGTCGAGAGACGGGAGAGGCAAGGGGGAATGTCACCAAATGACTACTAGCGCCAGCTGGTGTAGATGTACAATAAGGGAACGCGTGTTCCAATGTAAAATGGGCTGAGTTGCAGGGGGCTGCATAGGAGAGTGTAGTAACAGCCGAACGGCAAGCAATGACGTGTGATTTCCATATATGTAATACTTCTATATGGCCAGCGTCCCATCTTCCCCTGTTGCAAAGGAGCATCGTGAAAGAAAGAGAAAGGAATAAGATGACTCGCGTGGTACTCCGTATGCGCGACCCTCATAGCGTTTTTAAGTGACTGCTCTCGGAGTGCTCTGAGAGCAATTTTTAGGCAGATCTAAGCATATTTGAGCACGTATCAGCAGAAATATATGCTCTAGGTCTGCTCCGGATCGGTCACTTGAAAACGCCACTACATATGCTCAGTTCTTGGCATTGTTGCACGCATACTACGATATGCGTTCACGTATTAACTCCAGTCAACTTCTGTGCGAGAGAGAAACGAATTGTCTACGCTCTTCTCTTCCCGATGCGCTTCTCTCTCAAGCTCGCCATATAGTAGTATTACATATATAATGATACTATATCTGTATGTATAGATGTACTATATATATGATATTATAGATATAGATATACTAATGAATGTATAAAGTTGTCGTCCGGCTTTTAATACACGCTCCAATCTTGGGTCATTACGCCATGTTGAATGCTCAGTCCATATACTTCACGGTCTAAGGCGCGAACCGACTGATTTTACTATAGAAGTGTATGGTTCGCGCAGTACAGAAAAAATAAAATTAGTGGGGATTTGCGCCACCAAATCCTTACATATTTTTCTTCCAATAGTCGGGCTTATGAACCTTTAAGGGTTCATAGTCGGGCCTCTTCAGGCCTCTTTCTATAGACTCATAATAGGAATATATATATATATATTCCTTTGTCCATATGTGCAACACTGTGACTGAACTCAACTGAACTGCGCTGAACTTGAACACTGAACAGCATTGAACTGCATTGAACAAGGTGGAAGGAGGCAGAATGAGGCTGCAGCAGGAGGGAAAAGCGTCATGGCACCCATATCTGTTATTTGTTAAAACAAAAAAATCATAATAACCAAACTCTTAATCACCAAAAACGACGCTTATTTTCACCCTCCTCCACAAATATTCCCACAATCGTCAATTTCGGTAAGTTTTTTCCACAATATTATAAATTTTTACGCAACAAATTCGTGAACGTTCGTGTTTCGATTTTTGCCCACACCCAAATTAATTTTACACCATAACTTTTTACTTACTCTCTTTAAACAAGGCATGAAAAATTCATTTAATGTTATTTTGAAAAATATATTGAACTTTTAAGGTCGTTTTGTGCGATTTGTTTCAGGATGAAAGTTTATTTTTAAAACTGGAGTTTGTTTTTCTGAAAAAAACGAACGGATGTTTAATTAATTTTGTTTGGTAAATTTGTAGTTTTAAGTTCAAAATTGTTGAAAATGAAAATTTTCGATTTAGGTTCATAAAAATGTGCTTTTTTTCTTGAATGCGTTATTATATTTATCTCAGAAACATGCTAGACTGCATTTCATAGTGCATATATTTTTTTAAATTATAATATAATTTAAAACATGGATATTATGTATAAAAATATGTCATCTGTTTTTTCATGAAAAATATGTAATATCAAGATCCCACATATTGTTTATGGTTATGTGTTCCTTTTTTTGGTCAACAAATTTGAGCCTTAATTACATTAGAATGATTTTTTTTTTAAATTCAAGTTTTGAACAATTTATTGATTATGATCTAGAAAAGACTTTGCGGTCAACAAATATTACAAATTATAAATTCATATAAATATAATTAAATATGATGAACTAATAATTTGTTTTTTTTTTTCGCTTCATTTGTGTAATTCATGTAACATGAAATATCTGACTTCGGGTATCTTTATTTTTCTTGTGTACTTCCTGTTTTTAACGTAGTATTCGTGAAAACCTAACCTGAAAAACCTTACTTTTCGCAAAAACTCCGTCAAAAAACAGGAAATATAACGTCAGCTGATACTACACAAAGTACACCAAAAATACAGATACCCGGAGTCTGATTTTTGCATAATACCAACAGAGATAGGCATTAATTACATTTTGTTCATTTTTGCATTGCAAAAAAACTATCCGAATTTTACCACAGAATTGTAAAATTATGTTGATAGATGTATTATTTCCTCTATTTTTCAGAAATACAACAAAGAAGTATGCATTATAGGGCCAATAACACCTTAATTAGAAACTACTTGAAATTACAGATTTTGTAATAAATAGGTTTTTCTGTAATTAATGTGTAATTTACCATGCAACGCATACTTTTTTATTGTATTTTTGAAGAATAGAAGGAAAAATATATCTATCAACAAATTTTAATAATTCTGTGATAAAATTCAGATAGTTTTTTTGCAGTGCAAAAATGAACAAAATTTAATTGATACCCCCTCTGAACATGAATTATACAAACAGTAGGAATAAGCACTGCTTTTTTTTTAAGCGAAAATGTTTGTTTCGTGATTTTTTCCAATTTTTAAAGTAAAGCAAGAAATTTTAATGAAAAAATATGACTTCTACTGTTGTCTAACTTTGATGAACATAATATAGTTTTTTTTTTTTTTTTGTTATTGCAGGAAAAAACTTATAGGATGAGTTCTGGTAGGCCTATAAAATGCGTCGTCGTGGTATGTAAAAATAATAAGCAAAAAATATTTATGAATCAGTGTCCAATAACATCGAGTAATAATAATCAACTGTAGAAAAAAAATTTACAAGATTCTGAACTTCAGTCAAAACCTTTTTATCCTTTGAAGAGTTTATATGCAGAGTTGTGTAACTGCCGATTTCATGAAACTTGTTTTATTTATTCATTCTTTTTTCGTCACTTTAATGTAGTTCTTGCACTTAAAAAAAATTAAATTTAGTCACAGAGTCTTGCACGGCCAAATTCATTCAGCTCCGCAATTTTAATTTGTAGATTTGGCAACATCGCAACTGTTTTTTTTTGTATCTCCCTTAGTGTATGTAAATATGTAAATGTATGTAAATATGTTTGCATGCGCAGTTACAACTGTAGTTCACGCATGTAGTGTTTTTTGTGAATTTATTTCAAATTTTTAAATGTTATAAATATGTCGGAAATATTATCATTAAGTCTTTTAAAATGCGACATTGCAAAGCGTACCTATGGTCCGTGCAAAAGTGACAATTGTAGGTTTTTTTTTGTAAATTTCTTAAAAAATAGTTCGATAACCCTTGTTGAGATTTCGCATGGTTGATATTCATGATAAAAGTAATTTTTAGTAATTTTTTTAGAATTAATTATAGAAAAGTTTTTGAAAAAAAAGTGCAAACACACGATTCCCCATGTACGTGCGTGTTAATTTCAAAAAATTATAACTCAAAATCAGTGCGGTAAGCAATTATGAAGTTTTTACCATTGACTAGGTACAATATCAAGATCAAATTTTCAGGAAAATCTATAGAAAATTGCCCAAGTGCAAGTATTACCTTAAGCTGATGTCGTTATTTTGCGATAAGAACAAGTCAAAATCCTTAATAGTTTTATTGTAAGAATTTTTCAAACATTGTGTTTCAGTAACTGGCGACCTATCGGCATTTCAAAGTTATATAACAACAATAAAATCTTATGTAATATAATTAAGGTAGTACTAGCCGTTAGGCAATTTTCTATAGATTTTCTTCAAATTTCTAAAATTTGATTTTAATATTGCATGTAATCTTTAGTAAAAATCTCATTATTGCTTGCAGCACAGATTTTTGAATACAATTTTTCGAAAGTACAATGTATATTAATGGGGAATCATGCATTTCCGCTCATATTTCAAAAACTTTTCTATATTAAATTCTGAAATAACTCCAAAAATTACTTGTAGTATTGTAATTAACCTTTGAAAATTTCAACAATGGGGACTGGATTATTTTTTAAGAAATAAAATAACATACAACCCTTACTTTTCAACAGACCATGCAACTAAGGTGGTACGCTTGGCAATGCAACATTTTGAAAGGCGCAACGATAATATTATCCACATATTTACATCATCTAAAAATTTGAAATAAACCACAAAAAACACTACATGTGTTAACTACTGCTACGGCTGTGCATATAAATATGTTTACATTAGTTTACATATTTACATACACTGAGCGAGATATAAAAAAACAGTTACAATGTTGCCAATTGTACGAACAAGAATTGCGGAGCTAAATGAAGTTGGCCACATAAGACTGAGACTAACTTCAATTTCTTTCAAGTGCAAGACCTACCTTAAAAAGAGTAATTGAATGTTGAAAACTGTTTCACAGTGTGTTTAATAATATTGTTACGTATATGTGACACAATCTGTAGAAAACTACACTGTGAGTAGATATTGTGATTGTGATGATTAAATCCTGCTGGGAACGATAATATCAAGTTGCACACACAATCTGGGGAGATTCTGCTGGGAATGGTTTCACATATGGGTCACGGCAATACACAGTTTCTTGTGAGCGTATCGTGACATTTAGGATCTTGTATACTTCTCACTAAAAGACTTTAAAGTGCCTGCGAACACCCGTGTCCTCCTTATGGGAATTTGTATAACTCAAAGGTATACAAGCCGATTCTCAACGGAACCGAACGCATTCCGCTGCGTCACGCATATGTATCCTTCACAAAGGCAAATATATGCTTATGTCTGGGATCACGTAGAAAGTTGGAGCGTATTGTGCTCATCGCAATATTCACTTCACAGTGTACCTAAGGACCAAATCAATCCAGCCTATTCATCATCTCAAATGAATTAAAAAGTAGGCCTCATCGATTTGGTCCTTGGGTAGGTTTCTACAGATCGGGTTACATATTTAAGTACATTTTGATTCATGAAGCAATGTTATCAACTATGTAGTTACCAACAAAAATGAGAACCATGCAAAACGAGTTTAATTATCAAATTTTTCTTTACTATTTCAAATAATAACAATAATAAATGAAAAGTAAAAATGTATTGAAGCATATTGGTTATAGAATTGTTAAAATTGTAATAAAACCTTCGCGAAGCTTGTCTCTCTTACTTTCAATTCGTAACCCTAATGGTTTATGTATAATTTTGAACTACTAGACCCCCTAGACTTACACAGGGTGAAATTTCAAGTCGTCATACTTTCCTGAACTTTATTTGAAATCTTTTTAAAATTTAATAAGTGATGTTTTACCTGATAATGAACAAAAAATCGTGAGTGTTTCGAAAAATATAAAAAATTGAAATGATGCTCGCGCTTTTATGCTTATCTGTAAAAACTTGGAAATGGCGATTGAACAACTTGAAATATCCACCCTTCACTTGTTCTCCTGAAAATAACTTCATCAACCAAAATTAAAAAATTTGTTCAGAAGTTCTAAATAAGTGTGTACAGAAAAAAATATTTTTGAATATTTTTATTGTTACTATATTATAATTTATTGGACACTGGAGATGTCAGTAATATATTTTTTAACTAACATTGATTTTTTTTAAAATCAGGGAGATGGCACAGTAGGAAAAACTTGCATGCTGATTTCATACACTACGGACAGTTTTCCCGGAGAATATGTTCCCACAGTGTGAGTCATTTCCCAATAAAAATATGGTTTACTCGTTTATATCAGGGTATTTAAAAAGATGAAGAAAAGCGTTCTGGAACGCATAAATCCATCTCTTGACTAAAAGAACTGATGGGAATCTTTCGGAGAAAACTCCGTCCAAAATTTAACGCACGAAAATCTTGCCGTAAGAATCCACTCCGAAAAAGAACGGATGGGAATCTAATTCAACGACTCCGCTCGGAAAATTAACGGATGGAGTTTTTGCCTGAGAAATCCTCTCCTAAACGGGATGGATAAGAATCCTTCTCGAATACTCCACTCCGAAATGGAACGGATGAGATTTTTTCCCATCCGATCCATTTCCATTTCGTATGGATGCTCAGGAGGCGATCCTCTCATCCGTTCCGTTACGGATTGGATGAGTGGCTGGTTTTTTCATCCGCTCCTTTTTAGGTCGGAGGAATCCTGGGATTCTCAATGGGAATATTTAGTCTCTCCTTTTTTGTCTATCTGCTCCGTCTGCAATTAAGAATAAAGCCACGCGATCTTATCTTTCCCTAAGGGAATTCCTTTTATTCAGGTGGATAGACAGTGACAGGCAAAAGGGGAGGAGAAAGGCCTAAATTTGATGGGACAGGTCGAGTGAAAAACTTGAGTTTTTTCGGTTTTTTTTCGTACCAGCAAATATAATAAAATTTGGAAAAATGAGCCGCTCAAACAAATTGTTGAAACCCAGTGAATAATCAAAAAAAATTTTACTCTATGAAAAAGCTAGAAATTTAAAAAACTTGGAATCGAATTGTAGAAATCTATATAAAACCCAAATTAAAGTACATATCAAAAAATCTCTGGAATCGTGTAAACTTTGAAAAAATACTAAAAGTTTTCGAATTCTATGAAAAAACTGTTTTCTGCAATCTCGACGAATGCCTCTACAATCTATAAATTTCGGAATTCTAGAGCATCAAATTCTAAATCATATACTCTGTAAAAATTTTAGAAAACGTGACAAATCTTTTAAATATTTCAAAAAATCGAAAAAACAAGAACCCATGAAGCATACAAAATTTTTATTAAATTGATTTTCGCATTAATGTATGGAATTATACTGAGAATAAATCGAAATCCACATGTTAGACCATCGAGTTTTTTTAATCATTGTAGTAAAAATCTACAAAAATATAAGAATTCTTTAAAACTACTAAGAACTTCTCTGGAGTTTTGTATATTATACTAGGAAAATCCGAAAAATACTTCTAGAAATCTTCTGATACGTAAAAACTATGTACACATAATTGCCTTTGAAATGTTTAAAACTTCTAATCTTAGAAACTATTTATATTAATAGTACGTTCTATAATTAATGTACAAATAATATAATTCTATAAATCATTATAGAAAACAATAAAATTTCATTTCAATAAAACAATAAAATAATAAAAATTACATTTTATTTCAGTCGCATGTATTTAAATACATGCAAGTCAATTTCTACAATTGAACATGCTTTAAATTATAGAAAAACTAAAAAACACGATGTACAAATATTAAAAATCTATGTAAAAAAGATACTGGTTTATGATAAATCAATTACAATATTCCAAAATCGTTATGAGTTTCAATCTATAGTATCAATTGTCCAAAATCTATTGAGTGATCCATAGATATACTGAATGTAATATGAAAATACCAGAAACTACTACTGTATTTGATGAATAACATACTATACATGCAAATTTTATAAATTCATGAAGTACTTTGGGTCTGTGTGGTAATTTCCTCATAAATCTATTGAAGTATTTTAATTTTTCAGAAACTAGAATTCTAGGACATTGAATTCTATAAATCTCAATAGAAATCCATATTAATATAAAAAAAATCTTGAAGTTGTATAGATAAAAAAAGCAGGGGCGTAGGCAGAAAAAATTTTCAGGAGGAATTTTTCGGAAAAATATATGTATTTTCTACGGGATGTCAATTTTTTGGATTTCAAGATTGAAAATTACAACTTTTGGAGTCCAGAGCATTGCATTTTTCATGTTCGTATATGTAATAGGATTCGATTTTTGTGACTTTCATGCAAGTCACTAAGGTTCAGATTCGTTTTTCTAATAATTTCTGAATATTTCATCACTTTTTTTGTACTTCTATAAATATAAACTTGGCGGATTTTCAAATTTAATTAATGAATTTGTACATAGCTTGTGTGTATTTTTTTTTTTTTTTCTAAAGTATCCACGTTTCGAGAATTCGAGTTGGTAGAATTAAAATTTCAATCGATTTTCAATCATTTCATAGATTTTTGGGGAAATTACACCTACATAAATTTTTCGTGATTTATGAATTTCTAATATTTTCATCTTGATAGTATTTATACGATTATGTAATTTTTTGTATTTTTATAGATTACTAGTATTTAAATAGATGAATAGGTATGTATGTTTTTTTTTTTTTGATGCTCTAGAGTTCAAAGTTGAATATTTTTCAGATTATTTAGAATACAATTCTGTGGCAGAATACCTGCTATAATTTTTAATATTTCTTCAGAGTTTGTAGGATTTGAAAGATTTTTTGATATACATATTCCCAGATTTCTATTGTAGATTTCTAAAATTCAATGCTTCGAGGTTTGAATTTTTCCAGATTTTTAACACTTTCGTGAATTTTAATTTTTCTGTATAGTTTCATTATACGTTTGAATAATTTTTCGCATTTTTGTTTACTATTTTATCCTTACTAAACATGTATTATTAGAATTTCGTATAAGAAAAAATTGAGAGTCTTGAATATTGTTAACTTTGAGTACTTACATAAAACCAGTTGTTATTTTCTAAAGATTTCAATAAGTATGTACTTTTAAGATATTCTTTCTATTTTTTACTTATTTCTTTTTTTTTTGCATTATTCCTTGTAATTTGTATTTTTCTTATTGATTGTTATAATTTTTTTATTATTCTTACGTAAAAAAGCAATTTTTTCCCAATTTCAAAATGGTTTGAACCCCCAAAACTAGCGCCTGTCTACACACCTGATAAGAACAGTAGTTGTCAAAAAATTTTAACCTCAGTGATAAAATGAAAATCACAAAAACTTAATTTAATATTATTCACAAACATTAAAAATGTGCGATAGACTCCAAAAAGTGTGTAACTTTGGAATTTTGAAATGAAAAAAAAAAAGGTAGCTTCCTTGTAACTATATTGTAAAAGTATTTACTGTCCACTCCTTTAATTTTCATATTGTCCAAATTTTCTTTACAACGATCACTTCTGGAGCCAATTTTTAATAAAAACAGCAATTTTTTATTTTTCTAGCTTTCGGCATATATTTTGCCCTCATCAGGAACTACAAAATTATTTATTACAATTATTACAATTACTTTTAGTGACACTTTAAGATTTATATTGTTACTTACATTCTTAAAAACATCGCCGAACTATCAATCAATCAAAAACTTAGTAGTAATAGTTTGCCCATTTTTTTAAGAATAACAATATGAGAAATAACAATATAAATCCTAAAGTGTCACTAAAAGTAATTGTAATAATTGTAATAAATAATTTTGTAGTTCCTGATGAGGGCAAAATATATGTGAGGCGATCCGAGAAAAGGGACCTACTATACAAAAAATCGTTTTTCCGATTATGATTGATTCTATAAGTTTTTGATCCAATCTTCAATTATGTGCAATCAGAATCTACTAACTTTGATTTTTTTGCAAGCTATGAATTTTTAAAAATCTTTCATCCTATCTACCGTTGTGTATTTTGATTCATTCAATCGTCCGTCCTGGAAAATTTGCTTTTTGGATAGTAGGTTCCTCTTCTTAGATCGCCTCACATATGCCGAACGCTAGAAAAAGAAAAAATTGCTGTTTTTATTACAAATTGGCTCCAGAAGTTGTTGAACGTCGATTAGGGAGGACGTCAACAATAAGGGCGCAATAAATAAAACGTCAAAGTTGACTGTTCAAGACTCATGAGGAGTCGTTTATTAAATCAACAAAATTTATTCACAACATTATTATGAATACAGATTTTATTTAAGCGCAATTTTCACGCAGCGACGAACGTTGACGGGGTTCCTGCCATGCCAACCTCAAGGACATTTGAGGAAAACTCATATCCTCAATTGTAATCCTCTGAGATTGATTGTACGGGGTTTGAAATGGGTTGGAGAGTTGAAATTCTGGAGCTAATGAAAACTACCAGAAGAATGAGAAATAGAATGAAAATAAATTGGATGTTTGTGGAGCCGATAAAGGCTGCCACGAAAAGGATTGAGGATTTGGAGCCGATGGAGCCTACCAAAGGAAGGAGTAGAGCCGATGAAGGCTTCCACAAAAAATAAATCGCTCTAAAACATTATTAAGTGTCCCAGAAGTACGTTTTGAAGTTCCATCAGCGCTCCAATCAAATCGCTTTCGTAAAAAGGGGCATTATCTTTTCTCACGATCGGCGCACCAATCGCGATGATCCATGAAAAATGATATCACTCAAAGCGCGAGGAATAGCGACGCGATTCAACGCGTCGTGTTATTTTTAGAAACTCGTGAAAAACGATTTTCCCGATTCTCCGCGTTTTATCCCAGCCAAGTAGAAAAAGAAAACTAATGTCGCCAGTTATTAGAACCGACGTACAACAAAGTGATCGTTGTAAAGAAAAAATATATTGCAAAAGATTTGAATTTATGAAATTTAGAACGAAATGTATTTTTCATAAAAACCCATTTCAAAAATTTTATGCCTAGAAAAACGACTTCTTAAAAAATTAGCTTTTCCAATATCTGTGATAAAATGATTGCAGTTTTTTAAGATTTTACAAAAGAAGTCTCTTGCATACCCGAGATTATATACCAAAAAAGTTAAAAAATGCTTTTATCGTACATTTTATCCGAAAACTATGATTACGTACTAAAACGTACACTGTCAAAAAAAGTTTTTAATTTTATTCACGTTTTATAAACTTTCTCATGAAATCGTGTTTCGAAATACCATGGACACGTATTGTATATGAAAAGAGTTCCAAAGTAAGATATAATAAATATATCGTTTTCATATTGAATTTAATAAATTTAATTTTTTTTCGTCATATTCAATTGAATTTTACGGCGAGGGGTTCATCGCAACCTTGGCCTCTCACTTCCTCTGACGCGCTTCCTATGCATTCTCTGCGTCTTTCTCGCACCTCAACAGCGCATTTGAAAATTTGTCTATTACACTATGTGCCCCCGAAAATTACCAAAAAAAAAAAGAAACCCGTCTTGAATAGTTGATAATGATCCCCTAAATACTTTCTGTCAAGTTTTTTTTTTAAAGTTAGCCATCGTTCTCGATTTAGTATTAACATAAATATCACAGTTTGGTAAAAATTGACTTTCGGAGTTGGGATCGGAAAGTTTCATCGAAAACGTGTACGATAGGTTGCCAATGAACGATTCCCAAATAGTATATTTCATATCAAGGGGCCTAGCAGCGTCTTTTCATGCGCGACGGCAACATTCTCGGAACGAGGTAATTCCACGAGTCTCGAGAATGTTTTCGTCGAGCGTGAAAAGGCTTTGGCCCCGTGATACAAACTGTACTTTTCTTGGTCGGCGTTTGAGATGAGTGTGTGGGCGCGCAGTGGGGTGAAAAGGGGATTGCTACGCTCAATCCGCGAGCAGCCTAACACACTGTTTTCAAACGCTGACCATGAAAAGGATTTTATTGAACAAGTTCGCGTTATCGAATGATAAATTTCTCGAACATTTTTTTTGTCTCTGAGATTAAAATCCGTTATTTTTTACCGATTTTCATGAAATTAGACTTATTTTATGGGTTTTCCAAGGCGATGAAACCAATCTCGTTATTGTTTCCGCAAAAAACCCGATGTTTAAAATTTTCAAATTTTTCCGAAATTTTAAGTATTTATCATTCGTCACGCTTGCAACAGGAATAAAGGGATGCCGAAATTTCCGAGTCGGTTCCAGCAGCATCTGAATAGTGCAAGGTCTCCGTCACGTTGCGAACGTGACAAATGATGGAGTCGGGAAAATTTGAAAATTTGAGATATTGATTTTTTTGCGAAAATAATGACGGGATTATTTTTCCCGCTGTAGAAAAGCCACCAAAAAGTATAATTTCATGAAAATCGATAACAAATAACGGATTTTAATCTCAGAGACAAATTGTATTTGAAGAAAAATTGTAAAATTTATTTGAATGTATCTAATTTTAATGTAATTGTTTAAAAATTTGAAAAATTGTTGAAAAATTAAAAACTTTTTTGATTATAATTAATAAGGAATAATTTTCTGGAAAAGTAAAGCAAGAACAATGCAGGAATCGAGAAACGACAAAAACTGAAAAAAATTCTTCCGAAAACAATTCGCTTTCTGAATTTACTAAAAGGACTAAAAGTCTATCAGGCATTATTCTTTATTACGAATGAATTAACTTCCAGAATTTAACGTAATACCCTTTTATCCTTGTTTCCTTTTGAAGAGAAAATTTTGAAAGTAATTTTTTGCCTCGTTATCTCGTCCGGTTTTCACGAATCGGTGGGATTTTTCTCAGTCATCCTGCCACACTGGAGTGAATAGATTTATGATGGACAAAAATGAGCAACAATAGCCCAGAGCACAAATTGGACATGGAATGTTCTAAGTGTCCTCTGAACGTTTCCAATCCAACTTTCTCTCTAAAGAATAGCTGAGCAAAGCGCTCAAAGATTTTCATGTTCACTTTTGGCTTTGAGAACGTGATGTCCATTTCTGCTCGAAAAATTAAAGCTGTACACTTTCAGCCCTTGTTGACACCCCCGGAGCCGAAAGTTTCGGCTCTGGGGGTGTCAACTGCACTCGAAAAAATTTTAAATCGCACTCAAGGTCGGCTCAATGAGTCTTCATTTTTCGGATCTCTGAACTGCTGGAAAAAACTGCGAAAAGAAAATGGAAAATAACAGAAAATCGAAAAACCGGTCAATTATAATAGAGATCACTGCACGAGTAAAAAGAATGTATAACGAATTTGGGTGTCAAAACAGGTGATGACTTAAGACTTTCAAAAGGTTTCGTTTCTTTGTAATTCCAAAAGTTGTTTTTGGACACACAGTGTTGAGTGTTACATAATAATGTATGTGATGACAGAAATAATTTTCAAGGTTGAATATATTTTCAAACATTCTACATGAACGTGTCTTTGAAATTTCAAATGCAATTTCAAGAGGAAATTTATTATCAGATCAAAAATATATAATCCTTAAAAAATATATAATTTAATTTACATAAGTAGTTACATACACTTGTATTCACAAACCTTATTAGGCCATACTGCCATGAAAATTTTTTACATTAGAATGCATTCATAAATAGATATGACTTATGATTTTCTCATGAAAACGTAATTATTTCCCTTACGCTGAAATCCTCTAATTAGTGGCGTTGTCTCCCATCAATTGATTATTAATTATTGATCAATCGAAAATCTTCACGATACTTTCATATATTTTTTTTTTGCTGATAATAATATTAGGTATTTCCTTTCTTTTGATTCCACCAGACTCTTGTATTCCTTTTTCCTTATTATAATAGATTTCGATTGTCTAACGGTTAGTTTAGTAGCGTAGTAGATATGTAATATGGTCCCAAGCTCAAACCCAACTTTAGGCAGGTTTTCAGAGTAATCCACATTTGAACGTAGGCCGTTTTTTAACGAAAAAAATTATAAGATACTTTTTTTATGAAACAGCTGTTGATTAGTTATCTGCCAACAAAAAAATTTTCTATGCTGAAATCCACTTGAAGTTATAAAAGTTTTAATATACATTTTTATTGAGTAATCATTTTAAATCTAAAGTTAAAAGGCTCTTAATGACTGATTTGGCTTTAAATGATACAGACAGAAATATATTCTTAAGATAACCAGGATATTCATATGGATGAGGATGAGCGTTCCGGAACGCACGAATCCATCCCTTGCTCAGAAGAACGGATGAGAATCTAATTCAACGACTCTGCTCCGAAAAGTAACGGATGGAGTTTTTGCCTGAGAAATCCTCTCCTAAACGGGATGGATAAGAATCCTTCTCGAATACTCCGCTTCGAAATGGAACGAATGAGATTTTTTCCCATCCGATCCATTTCGTATGGATGCTCCAGAGGCGATCCTCTCATCCGTTCCGTTCTGGATTCGATGAGTGGATGGTTTTTTCATCCACTTCTTTTTAGGTGGGGGGATACGTATGCGATCAACTCATCCGTCCCGGGCCGGATCGGAGATGTATATGCCATTTTCATCCGTTCCTTTCTGGATTGGATTTCACTTCTGTGAATTTTCATACATTCTTTCCAAAAGGATCTCAGAATCAACTCGCTCTGTTCCAATACCCTGGTTTACATCAACATAAATTCAAATCTTTTCATAAATCTTGTCTTTAAGATTTATAAGCTCGATTAAATATTTAAAACTGCTGATCTATTTTAAAACACAAAATCATTTTCTCACCTGAAGCTAAGAATGTGTGATCTTAATATCTCAACAAATTATCTATAATTTTTTTTATCTACATATATTATATAACATACGCTGAGAAAAAAATCGCAGTCTAGCAGCGGCTGGGCAGCAATGGTTACTGTCCAAAGGGAAAACGTTGAATCAAGCGTAGCCACTGCGCGCTGGACAGGAACCATTCCTGTCTAGAACGCACTCGTGAGTATCTGGGGACATTAATGGAATGGAGAGGTCTCAGCGCTGCCCAGCCAGCACCTATTCCTGTCCCACGCGCACGTAAACACGCACCCGCGACATTTTTGACAAGTTTGACGTATACATCAAACTTGTCAAACCGGGACATTTTGACGTATACGTCAAAATGTCGCGGGTGCGTGTTTACGTGCGCGTGGGATAGGAATAGGTGCTGACTGGGCAGCGCTGAGACCTCTCCATTCCATTAATGTCCCCAGATACTCACGAGTGCGTTCTAGAAAGGAATGGTTCCTGTCTAGCATGCAGTGGCTACGCTTGATTCAACGTTTTCCCTTTAGACAGTAACCATTGCTTTCCAGCCGCTGCTAGACTGCGATTTTTTTTCTCAGTGTATATTATATAAGATTTACCTAGATATCTTAACAAAATATTATTTTTTTGTTCATCTGGATCAAATATACCAAATCGAAATATCTCAAGTAAACATACTTTTTTTTAAAATCTCTATTAAAAATATATTTTCCAAATATCGAAAAAAATATAATCATTCTTTTATCTCAGTAAATACAATGTAATTTATATCTTGATCAGAGATATGACATCTGAATATTTCAAAGAATATGATTTTACGTTTATCTTAATGCTGTTAATACAAAATGCTTCTGCATGAACGTTTAAAATTTAAATTCTTAAAATATTTACGATTTTCTTTTATGCCCCACCTACAGATTTGATAATTACTCTGCACCAATGGTCGTTGATGGCATCCCTGTGAGTCTTGGCCTCTGGGACACAGCGGGTCAAGAGGATTACGACCGGCTGCGACCACTCTCTTACCCGCAGACCGACGTTTTTCTTATATGCTTCTCCGTTACGAGCCCTTCCTCTTTTGAGAACGTTACGAGCAAGTGGTACCCTGAGATAAAACACCATTGCCCAGACGCGCCTATGATCCTCGTTGGAACAAAGATCGACCTTAGGGACGATCGAGAAACACTTACTAATTTGGCGGAGCAGGGTCTCAGTGCCGTCAAACGTGAACAAGGCCAGAAACTCGCCAACAAGGTGCAATTTCAAATAGAATTTGCAGGAAAGCTCGTATTTTCTTTACGGATTTGACTTCAGAAAAGGTCTATGAAAATTTTTCGATAACAATGAACTGTGATGTGAATTCAAATATTTCGCTCATGGTTGTCAATTTTTTTGCAACAGTTATAATGAGTCACAGTCGATCGAAAAAAACATCTAAAAAATAGTATCAAGTGAAAATCGAAGCCTGTTTTGAAGCTCTATTTTTTGTTAGCTTTATGCTGGCAAGTGTAGGCACCAGTCCTAATGCAGTGCCAGCATTGCTCAGTTTCAAATTTTTTTGTGCATCATGATAATTAAACAATTGAAATTTGATAATTATTTCAATCTCATTATATTTTCAAATGTTTGAGTATATTATTCGTTTTTCATTAACGAATGTTATGCATTATTTTAAGTTTAAAACCAGGAGAGTAGGCAGGAAAAATTTTCAGGAGGGGTTTATCAGAAAAGAATTTTTTTTTTTTTTTTTGTTTTTTTTTTTGTTAGAATTTTTTATCTTTGACAATCTGGTTTCGAAGTATGATCCATCAATTTATTTTAAATCTTTGAATTTTTAAGTTATCCAACTTTCAGAATGTAAAGTCGCCCATTTTGTATTTATATATTTCAATCATGGACTATAGTTTTTATGATTTTCAAATCACTTAATAAAAGATTTCTTATTTATTATTTATTAAAATAATTATAATAAATAATATGCTGCGACATTTTGAACACATCAGATCAAAAGAATGGCTCACACAAGAATCGAAAAAAGTATCGTAGGTGCAAATTTAGTTTTTTCTCTCCTTGAATAGCATCATATCCAGGAAATCTCTGGAGCGATCGATGGAAACTTAAAAATTTATACACAAAGAGAAAAAACAATGTTTAAAACGACAATCGTATTGCGTGTTAGACTCATCATACATATTATAGAGAGTTAAGACGTTTCTGGTTTTCTCTAGCTGTTAGCACATCGAGCTTCAATGGAAACATATGTAAATCGTAGCCTGTTATCTTTTCCTATGCTCGCCTTGTCTGGAGAGATTCTGGACCTGGATTCTCGCCATTCTCGGTTGCTGTCGATTGCGCGCTCTCAAACCAGTGCAAACTGAGTGGAGCGTTTGTAAAAGTAAACGTTAAAAAAAGACAACAAGTGCTTCAACAGTTGTGCGACGAAGTAAATCCATTCGCATGTCTTACATACTGGGGATGTTGATAGTTTCGAAAAAATCGGTTTTCATATAATTGGTTATTTTTAAAACAATCGTTATGGACGTTGATAAATTTCTTGAGAGAAAAGCAAGAACATAAATCTTTGACGCTTGTAGAGTTCCGTTTGGGAGGAATAAGAATACTCACGTCTGTTAGACCAGGACCTTTTGTGAGTAGTCTTGTAGGAGTTCACTTTAAGCGGATGAGAATGGTCATATCGGTTAGACCAGGACCATTGGTGATAAATCTTGTAGTCATTTTTCGGCGGAAAATGACGCTTATATTCGATGCATCTAGGCCTATTGTAAGAAGTCCACTTTGAGGAATGCACTTTGAGCGAATGAGAATGGCCATATGGGTTAGACCAGGGCCGTTAATGACAAATCTTGTAGTTGCTCTTATCAAAGTCAATAACTTCCTCTTTTATCTCATCAGCAACGTCGTCATCTGGTTCCGTGAGAAGCTGATTATCGAGTTCCTCAGATATCTAAATCTCTTCCTCCTCAACAGGGCTGTTTTCCAATGCTTTTACTTCATTTTTTTCTATTGCCGTGACTTTTTCACCTGATTGACATTCTTTTACTTTCTTTTCTTCCAAACTGGACATCATATCCAAAAATTCTTCCTCGTTAGTCTCAAGGTCGATAAATTCGTCTTCCATCTCTTAGGCGAGGACTAATGAATGTACTCATTAGACCAAAACTTTTCATGAGGAAGCTTGTAGAGATCCGCTTTGGGCGAAGAAGAATACTCACGTCTGTTGGACCAGGATCTTTGTGAGTAGTCTTATATGAATCTACCTTGCGCGAATGAGAATGGTAATTTAGGTAAGACCAGAAATGTTGACGACAAATTTGTAGCCATTCATATCAAGGTCGCAAATCGTTTTTCACTGAACGCGGTGTCCTTTGTGCTGTTTCTCACAGTGACTTCCAATGTCTCTTCAGACGTATCCGAAAGGCTTTTTTTTGCAGGTGTTCTTTAAATTGTATTCCACATTCTTTTGGTACTTTTAGAGTCATGTGGCAAGTCAGTACACGAGCCTTTTTTGGTTTTCTTTTCCTTTTTCGGCGGTATCAGGAAATAGTTCGATTCATAAGGGAGAGTCTTTATGAGAGTAACTTTTCTTAAATCGGTTTGCGGTGACGAAAAAGAATAAATCAATTTATTAGATCAAAACCTTATATGAGGAGGCTCGTAGAGATCCGTTTTGGGCGAATAAGAATACTTCCGACTGTTAGATCAGGACCTTTTGTGAGTAGTCTTGTAAGAATCCACTTTGGGCAAATGAGGATGGTCATATCGGTTAGACCAGAACCGTTAATGACAAATCTCGTACTCACTTTTAGGCGAAAAATGACGCTCATATTTCATTTCTTCGTCCTTAACTGTCTCCTCCAGAACGAATTTCTTAAGTTCCTTTGCCAAGTCTCTAACAGAGTCAATGAGGTTAATACTTTCAATGCTCATTTCATTGCATGGATCTCTTGCCCATGGATTTCAAAGCTGCTCTCCTGAGGGTCGCTAAATCATCGTCATTGTCATCATCAATGTGGTTCGCTACAGGCTGGGTATTTTTGGGAGAGACATTTACAATTTGGGAATCATCCCACTCCATATTCTTAAAGGGGGCTATTTCGAATCGTAAATCTGGAAAAAAATTTATTTTCCGACTTCTAGGACTAATTTCTCGAGGAGTTTCTTTACCAAATATCCAATAGTCATATAGTATCTTTTTGAGATCATCACTTTTAGTGCTCATTTCATTGGGCATTTTATTTTCTGACTCCTCCAGAACGAATTTCTTTACTTCGCCAAGTTTTTTATGAGCTTTATAAAAATGAATAGCACACAAAGTTTCACAACTAAATTAACTTTTGTATTTAAGACTTGAGCATAACATGGAATAATGCAAGTTGTCAATGAAATCTTTTTCTTTCTCTTTGTGTGATATTCAGTAGAAAAATATTTTTTTTTTTTTTTTGGTATACTCTATTAAACTATTCGTCAATTCCTCAACAACTTGATAAAACTGTAAAATATTATTCAATAATGTGACTATTTGTTGATTCTTGATTGCATTGTATTTCTGACTTGTAAAAATCGATGTTAGACATAAAAAGTCGAGATGATTAGTTTAGCTTAGATAATTGTTTTATTCCGATGGAGGTTATAACAAAGGAGGTAAGAGCTTTACCATTATTTCTTTGATTTTTTTATTCTCGAATGTTTCCTCGCAAAACTTGACAATGTTGTCGAACTCTTTATTGAAGGTTTCCCAATGCTCCGTTTAGAGAGATAACTTAACTGATTGGCCTTTCGCGATTCGTTGAAAAGGTTGCGGGGCCGGTCGATTTCTCGCGGACTGTTTGGCTAGTGGATCCTGTGAGAATTGTCGCCTAGATCCACAGTCCCTATATTTAATCCACAGTTTGCAATCAGGGGTTTATAGGGGGAGGCCAAAAAGACAAGAAGCATACTCTGCTACTTTAGTGGCAATCCCCCCTGTTTTTTGCACATATCTCGCTGCTGCCGCCAATTAATGTCGTGCCATGGGGCACGAATAAATATTTTTCATGTTGAGTTAAGAATCGAATGTATTAATTAACATAATTCACAAACTTTACCCGACATCTTATGTACGACACGGGCTTAAGAAGCAAGAGATGTTGCTTGCTCCGAGCTGTTGATAGAAGAGCAAGTCTCTACTCGTCATCTACGAAGTCTACCCTTTAGAATACATAGTAGGCATGCATGATCCAGCGCATTTGTAACTTACTTATCTAACTCGTAGTATCTATATCAAATGTGTCTTGGACACTCGACACAGGGCCGACTTGTGCTTTGAAAACACGCTGTTGTATGTTTACACTACAATAGCTCTCCAATTATGAACAGCATTGCAGTTCTCTAAAAACGCTTGATCGGCAATGGCGTTCCCCCACTCTTCATCTCGCGACGGATTTGAATGTCCGCCATATTTATGGTTCATAGCCGGGCATGCACACTGGATTACTACTACAGTAAACAACGAGTATACGTATAAGGCACGCATACTAGCGTGCAATGCTTATGTAGATATGTAAACATTGCACGTTTGTGTGGAGGTACTATACATACACTCGTTGTTCACAGTGTAGTAACCCAGCGCGCATGCCCAGCCACGAACCATGAAATATGTTTGACCTTCAAATGTGGCGTGGAACGAAGAAAGGTACCTTACAGCACCTGGGGACTTTGAGTGAAAAACGAGTTTGAAAATAGCAAGTCCCTTTGATTTCTAGGGAGGTCAATTTTGATGCTCAAATTTGTATGCAATGCAATAATCTTACATTTTCGAGAGTAGGCTCAATCGATAGACAAAGTTTTCTATATTCAGAATTATTGGTAATCTCATTTTTTGTGCTGTAAAGTATGTTTCCTCGTTCCACGCCACAAATTTTTACTCCGACTTTCCACCTATTGCCGATCCAGTGTTTTTAGAGGTCAGTGCAGTATCGTCATTTGAAGTATCGTTTTTTCTCCTTGTAAAAATACCGGGAAATACTACATAATTGTATGCATAAAGTACTATACGAAAATTCTAGATATCAATATGTCACGATCTTGCGCGGGGCAAGTTCGGACATGGACCGGAAATGCTGGGGCAAGTGAGCCCTCGTTCCCACTTATTTTTATACAAAGTGAAGAGCAGGGAATAGACAGAATAAAACACTTGTTATGATTGAGGGAACTAGTCTGAGTATTAAACTACTTATAATTGGATCTTTTAATCATTGTGTGAAATATGTCAAAAGATATAAAGTATTTTATCTTTAGTAACCTATAAGTAAGAGTACTCTTGTGAGTATATTATTCTATAGCACATTCGATAGTATATTATTCTATAAATAGTTGGGATACAATATAGTTCTAAAAGTAGGAGCACAATCGGGAGTATCTCATTCTACCCGGATACAATGAGAGATCTGTCAACTCACAAGGGGAGGCTCTCAGTTGTGGAGCGCGGATCTTGACCAAACTTGGTACTTTTCTTCTGTTGACCCATCAAAGTATTTGCGTAAAATATTACGTCCTAATAGCCATTATTTTGTGAAAAAAATTTATAATAATAAGTGCGGCACGCTTGGATCCTTAACATGATGCCAGTGATTCACAGATGTAGTGGCGAAGAGCGGTGAGCGTCAACCTGTCACTCAAGCATCCCCGGTTCAAATCCTCATTCGTACAAGGTTTTTTTTATTTTTATTTCTAATAGAATGTTACGAAATCGCGTTATATTATTTCTACCTTTTTTTTATATACGATTAGTCTCGAAAAAATGCATAATCAAATTTCATTCATTGATGGTAGTTTCTTGTTTGATTAGTAGAAATTCGAATTTTTCCATTTTTAAAGAATGTATATATCATGTCAAGCGTTTCAGGAATGAATCATTAACCAGATCTAGAAATATTCGTCAGTTGTCGACGACCATGTTTTTCCTTTGCGTATCCAACCGAAAATGTTGAGTACGAATCGTGATTATTGTGATATTGTGTTTAACAAAGAAAAAGATGAATTTCCGAATATATTCACAAACGCTCTTAATTATGCATTTTCGAAATATCAAGAGAAAAACTTGGTTAGTGCAAATCCGTCTCCGGAAAATAAATGCCGAAGCTATTGGTTTGGGCGAGGTAATTTGTAAAAAAGTTCTGGAGATTATCAACGACGGCATTTTTGTTCAAGAAGACGAATGAATTACACATGAAGAGGATATCAGTGATGGTTTTAAAGAGGTGAGTGATTTTTTCAAGTACGTTCACAAATTCGCTACAAAGAGAACGAAGTCGCCAATAAGAAAAAAATGTCACGAAAAATTAAAGTTTTTACGGATTTTTCCTGAAATCTCATTGTCATTTTTAAATGTTTCCTAACTAATTAGTATGAAATGATATAGGTTTTCTATTTATAGTAAAATAAGTATAAGATTTGATGCATATAATTAAAACTATGAATTTTTATACATTATATGTATCATGCGAATACAAAAATTTTATTCAGCTATAATTATGGTTTATGTATCCCATTAATAGAATTATTATAACTATAAGAAGATTATTATGAGTACTGTGAAACTACTCAATAAGAATTACAAATGAAATGATAATATTTGAGTTTCGAGCATATTCAATTCAATAATAATAATAATGATAGTAATAGTTATGTTAGTAATGATTATAATATTATTATCAATCAAAATTTTATCAATATTTATGAAATTGATAAATAATATAAAAATACCTATAACGTTATAAATTCTCGCACAGTGTACCGATGATTCAAATAAATTTGATGAAGAATTCGATCCAACGGTCATTGGATTTTCAAGGGGCTAAATCGGTTTTAGTCGTTAAAAATTTGTCGAAGATGGCCCATTCTTGCACAACGCAGTATAGTCTAACAGCTGCTGGAAAACTGCTTCCTCGCGTTTTCATATGCACTGCAGAAACGGGATCATTTTGGTCATCGAGTTTTAAAATCAGTCGAAGAATTGTCAGCTTAATTTGGGAATGTTGTTGTCGTTTGCTCAAAATCAGGGAAGTTAACAAAACCATTATATTAAAAGTACCTTGAAAAAATCATGAAACCCTACATGAAAAATGAAAAGTTCTTGCTGCTTGTTGATTCCTGGGGTGGGCAAGGGGATATGACGATTTATGACGAAGTGTTTGAAAATGAAAACGAGGTAAAGTGCACCGTTAAAATCATACCGCCCAAGTGCACGCCGTTATGTCAGTCGTGTGACGTGTATTTTTACCGTTAGGTAAAAAAAATGATCAAACGACTGCAAAACGCGCCAATTCTTTTAAAAGAGAAACGTGAAATCACTTCACGAGAAGATGCTATTAAAATCCATTCCATTGTTCACCATTAACTTTCGGCTCCTGTTTTCACGCCAATGATAAAGTACGCATGGTAGGCGTCGAAGTTGAGTGAAGATAGGCCTTTTTTCGAAAATGTGAACGAAGTATGTTTTCCGGTTTCCCTTTTGAGGAGAAAATGCACTTGCGGTGAGGTCGCTTTTATAAGATGCGCTTGGCGTCAAACTTTTGTCTGCTTCGTTTGTTTTTATGATAAATATCATAAAGAAAATTGTTCCTTATAACGAAAATGAATAAAAGACACTTTTTTCACAAGAGCATCATGACTTCTTCTTTAACGCACATTCTTCGGAAATGCATGACATGATATATACATTCTTTAAAAATGGAAAATTTCGAATTTTTACTAATCAAACAAGAAATTACCATCAATGAATGAAATTTGATTATGCATTTTTTCGAGACTAATCGTACATAAAAAAAAGGTAGAAATAATATAACGCGATTTCGTAACATTCTATTAGAAATAAAAATAAAAAAAACCTTGTACGAATGAGGATTTGAACCGGGGATGCTTGAGTGACAGGTTGACGCTCACCGCTCTTCGCCACTACATCTGTGAATCACTGGCATCATGTTAAGGATCCAAGCGTGCCGCACTTATTATTATAAATTTTTTTCACAAAATAATGGCTATTAGGACGTAATATTTTACGCAAATACTTTGATGGGTCAACAGAAGAAAAGTACCAAGTTTGGTCAAGATCCGCCCTCCACAACTGAGAGCCTCCCCTTGTCAGCTGAATCCTATTTAGTCGAGGGAAAGCATGTCGAGGCACGGTATCTTGGGAATTTTGTACTTGGATACAAAGTCTGAAATAGATGATTTCGGAGCCTTGAGCTTTGTTTTGGATTTAGTAGAGGGTCTTAAGGAGTTCTGAGGGTGAGGAGGATAGAGCTTAATCAGTTCCAAAAAGGCGGAAGGCTTCTTTTTTCTCTTTCGAGTGGAAAACGAAATGGGGGTGTAGGGTGCTGGGGAAGGCTGGGTGGTGGTCAGCAGTTGTAGGATGTATTCCTTCGCGATGTTGGGAGAGGGGAGAATAGGAGAGAGTGGTGGAGGTAAAGGTTCTATCACCGGTAATGGTGGCTCGAAAAGGTCAGAAGTTTTCTCAGGATCGGGGGAACCACAATAGTTAGGGGTGAGGGAAGATAGAGTAGGATTGGACTAAGGTGATGGGGGAGGAAGATATCCAGGAGAAGTTAAGGGTATAAAATCTTCAGTCTCTGTGGGTGGTGAATTTCCGTAAACAGGAGTGTGAGTTGTTGGAGGGGGTGGCTGGCAAATGAAGGTACACTCCGTAGGAGGTGGTGGGGGTGGTGTTGGTGGTTGGAAAAGAAATGCTTGTGCTTTTCGGGTGGGGGTTATCTCAAACTTCTCCCGGAGTGCGCTGACATGGTGTTCCGGGAGGAGGTCAGGTGTGCATCGAAACTGTAGCTGGCAAGACGGGCACTTGACCTTCACCGATTAATCTTGAGGGAACAAAGAGTAGCCATATTCGCTGCTAGCGTGCCAGCTAACTACCTGTTCTGGCTTGATGTCCGGACTGAAGGGAAATCCAGCAAAATTCCCTTTAGCCCAACTCATCAAGACCCACAGCCCACAGAGTTCGCCTTACGGAAATCTCTTACTTGATTGGCCCTAGCGAGCCCCTTTTTACTAGCTCGCTCGCGGACCCGTCGGAGCAACCTGTCTGCCACTGCAATCAGGGAATATAATAATAACAATATCAAAACAGAAAAGAATCTCGAGAAATCTAGCTTTTTACTCACTTAGAAACCTGGTATATGCTCGAAACGGTGAGCCGCTTTTGTTGCTGCCCTGGTTCCATGGGCCATTCGTCCAACTAAGTGCCCTGCTCGGTGGGCGCTAAGTACTCAAAAACGGTGAACCGGGCTGACGCCTGAGACGGTGAGCCTACTGTCTGGCAACCCTAGTACGGTGGGCTTGCCTAGAGTTAGGGTTCGCTTGGGTATGGTGAGCGGGTTAGAAGAGCTCGAGATGATGAGCTTCTTCTAGGCTCGGGGAAAAAGTAAGTTTTTACGGAAAATGGTGCTCTTTTTATCCTAATTTGGATTGAGGGGGATTAGGATGGGGGAAGGAAAAATATAGGGGAAGTATCAGATAAATAACCAAAATCTAGCCTAAATCATAGAAACAATATTTGCCGAAATCAGATGTTCTATTTTTATCGTAATTACGTACGTACGTATCTTGAATTTGCGTTATCTCGCAAGTATCAATAAATTACTACTCGTTACAAATGCAATACTTGAAATATTTTTTTCTCAGAAATCTTTAAAAATATTTTTAATTTTTAAATGTTTGATTCCTGGTGTAATGCATTGTAGTAAGCTGAGTAGAAATCCATTGTAATGTTAGGAAATCCTCCTAATGTTATCCATACCAAAGAATTATGAAAAGTAACAAAAATACCAGAAAAAATAATCTTCATTTCAGTGAGTTGAAAATAACAATCATCGGATTCCATTATATTAAATACATGCATATATTATGAAAAATGGACGACTCTGTACTCTAAAAGTTGTATAACTTTAAAATTTCAAAATTCGAAAAATCATTTTCTAATTACCATATTGTCAAAAGCAAAAACTACAGAATTTTATAGGAAATGAATATTCCCTAAATTCCACTCCCGAAAGTTTGTTACGCCAACACCTCTGATTGTAACATTTATATCTCTAAGTAATTTCACAGACTTTTCTCTGAAAATGACGCTACTGATGTACGTTATACGTAGAGGGTTTAATGAAAACGAATTTGCAAGGGTATGACATTTTCAAAGGATTGAGAACTCATATTCGCCTCCAGATTCGTGCTGTAAAATACATGGAATGTTCAGCATTGACGCAGCGCGGCCTGAAGCAAGTTTTCGACGAAGCGGTTCGCGCCGTTTTGCGGCCTGAACCGCAAAAGCGTCGGCAACGGCGCTGCAACGTACTTTGAACTGATGCCAGTACCGCGCAAAGCCCCCCGGTGACTACTTTTTCCTGGCGCGGCGGCCGGAAAAATTCAAACGCCGCACAAAACGAAGAAAACACTGCCTGAAAAAGCGCGATATTTTTTTACGCAACGAACACAAACAACAAAACAAGAGAGGAAGCTCAGCTATTCAAAATGACAAAACGTGCCATGATTTGTTCCCAGCGTTTTGATAACGAGATTCTTGGTTTTTCGCATTATTCTTAGTTAGACCGAGTTTATTTCCCAATGGAACGAAAAAAGAGTTTTGTAGAATATTTCGCGACTCGTCTAATATATGGAAATATATAAATACAACGTAACGTAAGAGTAGGAAAATGGATTAATAAATTATATTTGTAAGAAGATGGCAGGAGGAAATGCTTGCAGCTAAAAAAACGGGATTTGAAGGAATTGTGAACCAAAGCTACGTGTATACAAGTTGTCCTAATTTCGACGTGTCATTTTCTCGCGGTTTACAATTTTTCTCCGTCAATTCTAGTCACCTGAAATCGACGTTTCTCGCATTTTTCTGTCTTGAAGTATGTAAGGGTGGTACGTGTGGGTGTGTGGTTGTACAAACAAATGATGCGATTGAATAATACTAACGATTGAAATCGGGATTATTTGCGTTTTTGCCGTGTTTTTACGTGTATTTTTAAAAGGTCTTCTTTTGAATAAATAATTTTTACTTGTAATCTTTGAAAAAAATGCTTTTTATTGAGAACCATACATACACAATTTTACTCAGAACCATTTGATGCTTCTTTTTTGAGTTCATAGATCTGTAATAATATTTTGTGATTAAAGAGTCTTTCATACTAGTTTTCCTGGTTCAGTATTGTCTTTATTTACCTGAATGTAAGCCTCTGTAAGGGCGATCATTGGGGGAAGAGTTTCAGTTACATGCAAGTCCTGCATTTCGTACCACTTGTTGGTTGCTTTGTGAAGGATGTACACTCGGTAAGTTCCTTGGCCAGGGTCACCTTCGTGGACAATGTTTGCGACGAGGTCGTATGTTGTGTGAGGATGTTTAGCTTTGACTTCTGGTGTTAAAATGTCGCCAAAGTCCACGTTTCTGTAACGGAAATTTTTCGATTAAATTAAAATACACTAGTACCTTGCTAAAACGAGCTTCAGGGTAACAACCTTTCGAAATTCCTCAATATAACGATATCACTAATAACGAAAATGATACTCAAAATTAGAAATTCAAAATACCACACATTATTACATTAAATAAAATACTTTTTAAAAAAGTATTTGAAGAAAGATGTTTATTTAGAATTTTCTAGAATAACAATCCTAAATAAAAAAAGGAGATGACATCATGCTCGCGACCATCTTGTGTAACTCTCTGAAATGAGCTACGGGTTGAGAATTGTTTTTCAGATTCACAATGTTCACGATTCAAGTCCCAACTACAATTAGCTGATTGATTTGAAGTTGTTTTTAATTCTTTGAGTGAAATTACAATTTACTTTCGATTTTGATAGTAATTGATATAGTTATGGTTGGAAGTGCATGGCGATTTTTCTGCATAATTTGGAAGAAGCATTTATTTACTAATATTGGAAATATTCTATTCGTTTTCCTGGTAAGTACCAACCTAATTAGCAAAAAAACACTACATTCAAAAAGGATTTGGCAGATTTTCCATTCTACAAAGAAAAAGGAGATGACATCATAGTGGTGGCCATCTTGTGTTACTCTCCAAAGTTAGCTGCGAGTTCAGAATTGTTCCACGATCAATTGTTTTTGAGATGCACAATGCTGATGTTGATTGTTGAGATGCACGATTCGGGTCTAATTTGTAATTGGAAAACCAATTAGAATACCAACAAATATTAATTGGTCATTGGGAATTTACTGCAGCATAGTATATCCGAGTAAATAAAAGCGAGGAGCGCGTAATGGTAAGGATCATCCATAAACTACGTGACGCAAATTTCAAGACTTTTCGACCCTCCCCCCCCCCCTTTGTGACGCTATTCCCATAAGCGTTAACATGGAGCGTGACGTTTGATATGACCCCCCCCCCCCCCCTATGAGCGTCACGTAGTTTATGGATGATCCCTAAATCTAGTAGAATCGTATAAAAACGAAACCAGTCTGTTCAAATTTTTAACCTTAAAATCTAAAATGACATTTTGTAAAACTCAGAATGTGCATAATCCAGATATTGGATCGCGATTCTTTTTATCACGCAAAAATTATTTTTTAGCCTTTTTATAAAATCGTTTTAACGATCCAAACCATACTGTAAAAAAAACTTCACATACATGTATGTGAAGTTATTTACCATTACTATGGTATGGAAATTTTTCCATACTTCCCTATAAAACTCCCATTCATATATAGAAATTTTTCCATAAATGCACCGAAATTTTTGCTGACTTATGGGAAAGATTGGTTAAATACTGGAAAAATTCCATAAAAATCGGAGGTTTTTCCATACAGTATGCAAAAATATACTTACAAATGTATGAAGAGATTCCATTTATTTTTTACAGTGCAGTCAAAGCATTCAAAAGAAGTTTTAATACAATACTCTTTTTCAACTTACTTGACAGGAAAATTGACGATTGTCGGGTTTTTTTCTACGAAAAACGTATTTCTCGTAAAACGCTTGATGTATAGAATCAAGAACTGGGGCAGCTGCGTTATTTCGAACCGCTTCAAGAAATTTTCCTTGTAGGTTTTGTACTCTTTTTCCTCTATTGAGTTGAATTTGTTCAACAAAGAGTAAAGATGAATCTGTAAATATGAAGAAAAAATATTATTAACTCTTTCTATTATATAATTTTTTATGAACCTGAAATGCACTAGCACAAAAAAAATTGAAAAAATGATCATGTTTGAAAATTAAATGAAAGGATACGTACTTGAGGTTTAATATTTTCAGTGTTTTGGTCTTTATAAAGTGGCGGTGGAGGCAAATCACAGGTCAAGTACAAAAAAGGACTTTCAGTAATCGTTTCAGCATATTCCAGAGTGTTCAACAACTCCTCTCTTTTGCTTTCCTCCAATTCCATGGGAGGAATTCTTCTGGTGTGAATTCGCATGTGGCCCAAGAAAGTTTTGTAAATGATTGTGGAGTTGCTTTTTTTGGTCCCATTTAGTGCCAAGTGAAGGGCGTTCAGAAACCAGGACAAAAAATCTACTGGGTCACCTAAAAACGAAAATTGAAAAACTTTAGAAAAAGAGATTTTTTTAAAACTTAGTCGATATTTTCAGTTACCATGTATAAAATGTTGATTTTTTTAAAAATTTGAAATAACCATCAGATTTTCAAGTAAAAGTTTAAAAATCTGTGGAAAAATTCCTTGTCTAGTATTGGATATTTTTTGAAAGAATTCGATTTTTTATATACAGCAAAAAAAATTTTTTTTTTTATTCTATGATGAAAAAAAACCTTGTTCTGTGAATTGAAAACGCTTTTTGCTCCACAAAACGACAGCTTGGAGCATCTCGTGGGGGCTCACATGGGCCTTGAAATTTCTCGGGTTCCATAGTTTCCGCATCAATTCGCCGAATCTTTGGACCAATAAAAAAGAGGAATCACCAGGCGGCCTCTTGATATCTTTGTAATTTTTTTCTTGCAGGAAATAATCCCTCAGCGGGGTCACATGTGACAAAGCCTGAAAAATAAAATCATGAAAAAAATGAAAAGTAATGAACCCTAAAAAATATATGAATAATATAATAAAATATATTATGATAAATATATGTTATGATATATAATATCTATCATATTATTTTTACTTGAATAGAATTATTAGGTCACCTGCAAAATCACGTTGCAATAATCGTTGGCTTTTATATTGTTCAACCCAACAATTCCTGGAGAATACAAAGATCCATCGATTGCTCTAGAAAGTTTGTCACTTTTATCAATATTCCTAATTTGTTCATCGTCAAAAGTTGGATTGAGCACATATTTGATGTCATCCAAAGACGAATCTGAATAAAAATAGAAACATTGGCAAATTTATTACTAACAACACAAATTTTTTTAAATCGTTTTTAATAGTTGAATAGTATAAATATTTGGATTTTTGAATCATTCGTAAAAAAATATTTTGTTACCATTGACAATTGGTGAGCTTATTACTGATAAAATATTACAAAAATGTGAACTTATAAAAAAAAGTTCTGCATAATTAAATCATAATAACATGCAAAAAAGAGAAGATGAAAAAATTTCATACCAATAATTTCGTAATTGTCCGGTAGACAATAAAATTTCAAAGTGTGAAGATTCAAAAACACGTTGTGGAATTCCGCAACACTGTGTGTATATGCATGAGTGTTCGTGCCACGACCTTGAAAATATTTCCCACAAACGAGACATGCATAAACATTTATTCGAGAAAGTGAAATCGAACACAATTTTTCGAAATCGAAATCCAAGAATTGTCGATTTATGCGGTCCAAGTATGGGCAGAGTCTCGGGGCGCTGTTTCTTGATTTACTAGGAGCACCTACAAATATAATTGTGAATCATTTATTTTTGTTTGTAATAAATTTTGTCACAGGATTTATTCTTATTCATTTTTTTTTGTGTCAGTTTGGTTTAATTTTAACAATTTTAAGAATTGTGATGATTTTACATTGGAATTTTTCAACTTTGAAATTTTTTAGAAAAAAAGTGAGGAGACAAACCTTGTAATTTCGATTTAATAATTCATAATAATTAATTATTATGATTATGGTATAAATAATAATAAGTAATTATTATGAATAATTATTTTCAATAATTCAGTTTGACTGGTTATTAATTCAAAAACAGAAAAAAATCAAGTTTAGAAAAAAGAATTTATACTTTTATGGAAACATCCTTTTAGAAATTTTTTTATTGCAGTGCAGTGCAACAAATATTGAAAAAATTTATCATATCGGACTATAATTTTGTCGAAGAAAAAAATTGAAAATATTCTTCTTATAATATATATTTATTTATTTACAAAACTTTATATACGATGCAACGCAATAATAAAAAGTTAATGTGATTATTGAATTTATCTGTTGATTATTTACGAAATCTAGTTGATTAAAGTTGTAATATCAAAATATTTAGTTCTCCATTAATTTTTATTTTATTGACAAATAAAAAGAAGGCAAACTTTATAACTATTCAAAATAAACATGCCACTATATTAAACCATTTCAATTATTTTGAATACTAAGTGATCACATTTACACACTTATAACGTTAAAAACATTGGGATAAAATGACACTTGTTTGATATTGTAGTGTAATATAACAAAATATAGGAATAATTGCTTACTTTCATCATCACTGCTTGAATATTCTTGCACAATTGGTATTTTCCTTTTCGAATTCGGTTGAGATTTACTGTTTTGGTCAGACATTTTTATTATTTTTGCCTTACTTCAAACATCGGTAGGAAACAATATTTATTTTGAATTTCAAGGTGTTTCGAGGCAACTTAACCTTTAAAATTGTTTTGTTTTGAATTGAACTGCTAACGTCACTTACGTGTGCCACGTCATATACATGTGTAGTATGGAAAGCAGGGCCGGATTAACCGCTTATGCCACCCCTGGGAATAGATAAAACGCCGCCCTTTTCTTAAATATCTTGAAATATGGAAAAACATTACATCTCTGCAATATTGCAATGTCCTAAATTTGGGTTGGAAGATTTTGCAGAAATATTGAAAATTAATTTGTGTATAACCTTTCAAAAGATCTTAAGAAATTTTGTACACGCTATGTTTTGGAACTTCTTCTAAGCTCAATATGAGCTTTATTGTAATTTTAAGCTACACTCGGAGAAATTTTTAAGGTCACTTTTTAGCTATTAGCTAAAAACACTTCGTCATATCGACTATATTTTTAATATATATAGACTATAAAACTAAAAATATTTATAAATATTTGTAGTACCATAGACACAAGTAACAACTTTTTTATAGGTTGAGTGTGACTAAGGATTTAGTTAATTTTAGTGAACTTTTCTCTCTGCATGTTGGCTTTTAATTTTTCACTCTGTCGATATGTAATGATTGAGGCTCCCGATGCAATAACCTGTCAATATTGTTCATTGTCCAAACCGAGGCGAAAAAAATATTTTTCAGAGAAATGTTAAACAAAAAACTCTCGCGTTCACCTCGAAAAGGCGCATCTTTTTTGTGTGATAAACATTTTTTACCTGGTTTATTTTGTCGTCCGCTATAAAATAAACAATGGGTTTTTCGAATCTTATGCCCATGTATGAAAAAATTCACTTATTATACATGAAATTGAATGATGAGTGCTAGAAATTAACTTTTAACATTGCAAATGCATTTATTGGTAAGTTTCATTAGTCATAGATCATTGAAACTTATCTCTTATCGCTTATAATTTTAGACACATTACAACTTCTGACATTGGCAAATTTTAATGGCGTCGCAAATTATGCAATATATTGTTTAACATTATGTTTATTATCATCATGTATAATATATTATTAAAAATAAACGTTTCTTACTCAAACTGATAGAAAAAAAACCAGATTGTTTCACTGAAAAAAATTATTTATTATTAACTATTATATATTAGTATATATATTTGATAAGTATTACATACATTCTTTATCGCATATTTTTTTTTTCGAGCTGAACATGACAGTATTTTTTGTTCAACGTTTCTATGAAAAATTTTTTTTTGTCGCCTCGGTTTGGGCAATGGACAATACTTTTACGCGTTTTCAAGCGCTCAACAGGTTCTTGCACCGGAGTCTCAATTATCAGGATTTTTTGTAAATTTCAGAAGAATATAACGAAACCTTGAAATTTGGGAAAATAATCAGAAACGTTTAGAACTTTTTGGATTATTAACGCACCTTTTTCAGAAAAATTGGAGCTTATGATGACATGATCAAGATTTAGATTTGAGCAAAAATCTGCACATGACTTTAAAAATTTTCAATACATCCCAGAATTGATCAAAATAGGTTTAAAATTAGCTCAACCACATCACATTGACCAAATACTAAACTGTAATGCGGAAATAGTATATTTGGTATCAAGGAGCAGAAACGAGCATTTACGAATGCGAAGTTTTGCAGGCAAGCGTTATGCTCACTCGCTATAGCAAGTGAGCAAATCGCACGAGTAAATGCGAGTAAATGCTCCTTAATACGAAGTGTATTTTTCACGCTTGTATGTCGAAAATCATTTATACTTGCGTTAACTTGCTGGAATTTGAAAATATGAGTTTGAAGACGCGACGATATTGCTGTTTCAAGCGGCCGAGAAAGGTATTTTTCGTTACTCTAACTCACAAACTGATGTTTTTAAGTGACTTTTCAGCTATCGTAACAAAAAATATCTCACGTAAACAAGTACGGATGTATTCATACCTGTTACGTAATATACTATTTCAGATGACTGAAGAATTAATGGATTCTCACTATTTCAAAAAGATTTCTCATAAATTTTCAAAATGAACACTTCTTTCTCACAAGTGGCCGGAGAGTCCCTCGTGGTATTTATATACCTACTGCTTTTTACTTACAATAAAGTCATCATACGTTTTCGAAAATCATGAAAGTTTAGTGGAGTTTAAAGAATATTTTTCCATGTCAAAAAAATCATCTGCAAAATCCTTTGAAACCAGGGGTATGACAGGACACTGAAAAATTTAACCCATTAACGTCCCTGCTGAATGCTGCTGAACTAAACCACCAGAGGCGCTAGCAGTGATGTTGTCCGAGAGAAAAATATCGGGCCTCTCTCTTTCTAAGATTCTGATAGGTTGCTTTCAACCAATCATAAACTGAAAGAGAGAGATCCGATACTTTTCTCTCGGGCAGCATCACTACCAGCGCCTCTGGTGGTTTAGTTCCACCAGGACATTAATGCAGCATTAATGGGTTACAGCTTTACATGCATTTCAAAGGAGAGAGTCATACCCCTGTTTAAAACTAATGAAATTTCTGCATGATACTGTCACACAGTGATCCAAAAGTCCAAAAAGCTGGTCAAAATGTGAAGATTTGCTTTTATTGGGATGAGAATTTGTACTCAGGGGTTTCTGAGGTCACTAATTACGATAGCGTTATCAATTTCTATCAAAAAAAATATGGCGAATGTAATATGGTGGATAAGAATTAAAAAAGTTGGTCGGTTGACACAAAATTCCTCGGCAGGAGGGTTTGAGGACTTTTAGTTTTGAAAGCGGATTCTCAAAGTTGCGAAAAAAAAAAACGAAATTATTTATTGCTGGTTACCATAAACGAATCTAACATTGTCACAAAATGTAAAAATATAAGGGCTCTAGAAGTCTATTATTACTAACCCTGTCAGGCAGAGGATAATACTCACGCAATAGACAATAGTCATAAAATAGTCAGATAGATGTCAGAATACATTCCTGGCATCTATCTATTTTATGACTATTGTCTATTGCGTGAGTATTGTCCCCTGCCTGACAGGGAATCTAAGAAAGAAAAAAAAGTATAATCAATAGTAAATGTTAGAAAAATATACGAAGAAGCTTCTTCTTTAGTACACAATACGAATAAAGAGGCTAAAATAAGTTGTCAGAAGAGTTTTTGAAATAGTATATTTGGTATCAAGGGGCCTAGCAGCGTCTTTTCATGCGTGACGGCAACATTCTCGGAACGAGGGAATGCCGAGGGCCGTAGGCCCGAGGTAATTCCACGAGTTTCGAGAATGTTTTCGTCACGCGTGAAAAGGCTCTGACCCCGTGATACAAACTGTACTTTTCTTGGTCGGCGTTTGAAATGAGTGTGTTGGGCGCGCAGCGGAGTGAAAAGGGGATTCTTACGATCAATCCGCGAGCAGCCTAACACACTCTTTTCAAACGCTGCCATTAAGAGATAATCTTTATTTTTAGTCTATAAACACAATCATTACTTCATTACCTCCTACAAACAGTCACAGACTGGCAGAATAGAATTTTTTAACTAAAATCTACTTACATATTTATTGATGGAGATAAACCAACAACAAAATCATTCACTTTCGCTGATTTTATCGTCATAATGAATTAATTTATCCAACATTTTTTCTTCATTCTTTGTAAATGTGGCGCGACGTAAAAAAGAAATGAATCAATTGGCTTCTAGCTCTGTAATCATTTGCGCGAATAGTAAGCACAAATTTCAAACATCTAAATGCTGCTGAAAACTTTTTTACAGGCTGCATTAAAATTAACAATTGGAGTGTATTTATGAATGCATGTCACAATATTTACACATATATTTATGATGAACTAATTTTTTTTTTAAAAGTCTGCTTTTCCTTACACAGTTAAGTTCCTGTTTCTGCACAGAAAAATAATTGTGAAACCTATATTGGCAATTTTTGGCAGCTAGTTTTTACTTTATATGTTTACCAAACGTTCAATAAACATTTTAGAAATTAAATCTCATTAAGACTGCGTAAGACTTTTCTAACGTTTACTTATTTAGAAGTGGCCACCTGTAGCTTGAACATTTTTCGGGTTTTTCTCCCTTTGATAATATTGGTAACTTACCACAAGGAAAAATAAGTGAAGGTAACAATTTATAAACTCAATTTCTTTAGATAAATCCATTTCGCCGCATGACTACTACTTGAAAACTGTTCATTGGCGAAAAGAATTTTTTTTTCACGCTAACAGCGCGTATTATACAGCGTTTTTTGACAGACTTTTGATGAAAGTTGAAACTGTTTTTAAAAAAAGATCGGCTCATCGCTAATGATTTTAAACAAATCTAGGGATAACACTTAAACTATTTTTACACAAAAAAGTGTACTTACAAAAAAAAATTTTTCGACTTTTGGCCAGCTTTTTCTTCTTCTGGACCACTGCGTGTCAACTAAAACGAGATGAAAAAACGCATAAAAATTTAACAATTTTCTGAAACATGCAAGAATCTGCCAAAACATATGAAAACAATGGAAAATTTTTATCAATTTTTCATGTTAGGCAAAAGTTTTTACTCCCATAAATTTCGGAGTTTGAAATTACCTTCAAAGTTAACTTCTCGTAGTTACGAGTAGTTAAAATGACTGGGAAAGCAAAAAAAGCTACGATTTCGAAGATTATTCGCTCCACGGGAGACCCTATTATTTTCTCACTCGAGACGGGCCAGCGCTCGTTTTTACGCGACCCTTTCTAGTATTCCTATGTATCTGACTGCGAGGCTAGAGATAGAAGCGAGAAGAAAAATATGGGCCTCATGGTTTTGCCTCTTAAATCTCATTTCTTGATTTCAAGTTACACATAATATATATTTTTCCGTACAATCCATTGTACATTTAACTGTAGTTTTTCGTATTTTTTCGAGTTTCTGCATACTTCGCATATTTCTTCGTAACGTACGTTTATTTTCTTGTTGAGTTTTCGTAGTTTCCAGTGGCTTTTGAACGCCATTTATGTTTCGTAGTGAACTAATTGCATTGTTTTTATTTCCATATCGTGAGATAGCGAACAACCTAAAATAATTGACGAAAGATACATAATATCTGATTTTCTTGTATTTGCAACGTTATTCGTACTGTTGGGCCGGAGATAAATTGATGACAAATTTCCATAACGAACTTCTAGTTCACACATGCTGAAACTCAAGCGAATAAAGGGTCTTATTCAAAAGAAAGCCACGAAAGTGTCACATAGCGAGAAGGGAAAATTTGAAATCTGGCCAAGTTCACTTGAACGAGAATCCTTAAAAAATTACTTTCCTTTCCTAGTCCACAGTATATTGTCATTTTTGACTAAGAAAAGTATTTCACCAATTGTACAAATATTTCGATAAGAGTTGAAATTAATGGAATAAATTGGGAAACAGCCAAACTAAACATCATTCTAGATGCTGATGTTTAGTCAAAGTCAAAATTATGACAAAGACAACTTTAATATATTCATAAATGATGTTTTATTGAAGTTCTGCGTTGAATTCTTTACCTCACTTGAGGCAAATGAAGTTTAAATTATTTTCTTAATCTCTGGATAACCTTGTACCAGAATCTGTATGAAAGAAAACAAGTATTAAACAACTACTTCAACCTTTCTAGAGAATAATTAGACGATTGATAGACAATTGAAAAAAAGATCCAAATTTACAATACTCTAGTATTCTGTCGTCAGAGATGACGTAGCCGCAACGCCGATCGAATCTTCGATTGCAACAGAACTTCACTACACGCAACTACGGCTTTACTGTGGAGTTTAAAAATCAATATAACAGAGGGACAAATGTTTTACAAATGTTTATGCCCTCGACCTTACACTGCCACTCATGATATACTACAATACTCTGGCCCCCGACCATTAAAATTTTTGCATCGAGTGGTAACTTTTTTTATAGCATAAACTCATAGTCTATAATTTGCAAAGTTCGAAACAAAACTCGCAAACAAAACTACATTAAACTAATGATACACCTCGCTCACAAAACAGGCTGCTGAAAATAAACGATGAGTTTTATGACCAGTCAGCAAGTTGAATTTGTGATATGACAATCAAATGAATCATTCTGGTACGAAATATGGACCTGGGTTTGATCATTCTTGATTACTCTTGAATTTGGTATCAACGAAATAAGGCTGAGGGTTGAAAGTTCTTGTCATGTTCAATTTTTTCACAATTTCAAAACGTTGAGTCATACAACTCTGAGGAAGTTAGTCAAGTTGTATATCCGTTTATATATATTTTCAGACATTGCGCCATTACAGCTTATGTCTATAAGCCACACTCAAATTTCTCGATCTCTGTACATAGCTAAAAGTTTTTTCACAGTATAAAACTAATTTTGCCGTGATGAAGCTTCGGGTTTTTTGCTGTCTAAAACAAACAGCTTCAAAGTTTTTTCGCCTCTAAGGACCCTTCAAAGCTGTATTCTTAAGTTATATATTTTGAAAATCTCTTTGATCTTTAAAAATAAATTGAGTTTTTTTTGGCTTTCATTGACATACCTCTAGAATCTGAATCTCTTGTTTTATGTTGATTCAAACTCTCTTACCAGCTTTCTAGCTCCGGGATCATTTAGTTTAAAAGCTTATACCGAACGTACCATGTTTAATTCTACTATGTTTTCTGTAATATTAAATTATATCTTGAAACATTATATGCCTTGTAGGTTCTTTGCTCTCGTATAGCTTCGAAATCTCTTTCGCTTTATCTAGCTTCAATTACATTTGAAGTACTAGAAAGAAATGGCTTTGGCGATTGTAAGGTCCCCATTTCTTTTTGTATTCAAAAATCCTGTAGAGTTTCAAGTGCTTTTTGTCTTGTAGCTTTTTATCTGCACAAAAGATTGTCAAAGTCAGTCCACTTTACCTTGTTGAATGGATGATCTGACTATTCGAAAAGTGTCCTCGATATGACATACAAAAATCACTCGAAAAAGACTGGGTTTCTTTATGAATTCGGTCTTAATAGAAATACTCTCTGGATTTGTGGAACATGGCCTTTAGAAAAATATACCATTTTCAAATTTCTTCGTTTCGCTATGTCTTGGTCGATGCAGGTAAGGCTTCACAAACTTTAAATCGTTTACCAAATATCAATCGAAAATTATGTGATCAAGGTACTTACGATTTCAATATTGACGACTGAAATGTTCATGAACTACGGGAAAACGGACGAAATGATGGATTTCATTGTGCTTGATTTTTCCGCGATTACCGCACTTTCTAAAATAACCATCTGCTGGAGAAATTACGGTAAACTCCGCGAAAATTTGTCATTAGCGGCAGATGACTGGAAAATCCTGAAGAGCGCTGGATACGTAAAAATCATTGAAAAATACGCGAAACTCAGTCGGATAGTGTATTTCATCCAGGTATGGAATCTTGTTGTTATTTATTCAATGTACCTAGTCTTCCCTCTGATACTAAAATTCAAGAAGAATGAAAATTCATTGCCTCTGCCAACAATTTGTACTTTCAATGACGTTTCCGGTTGGAATTACGAATTGCATTACATCATTCAAGCTTTGCAGGTAAGTATAACGGGTTGTACGAAATTTTTCATATTTTTCATTTTGCTTAAAAATATTTCACAACATACAGGGATACACACTTGCAAGTGGGAACGTTGCTCATGACGTATTTTTCGTCTGTCTGGCAATGCACACTTGTGGCCAAGTCGAAATTCTCGGACTGGAATTTAGTGAACTGGGATCACATGAAACTCATGGAATATGCTCCAAAACGCTGAAAACTCACATAGAGAGACACTGCACCCTCTTAGAACTCACGAAAAACTTGCAGCACAATTTTTCAATTATTGTACTCGTCCAATTCGTCGTCGGTGGTTCCTTAATGTGTATAATGGGTGATCTATAAATTTTCATGATTAAAAAAAATTGCCAATATTCGATGTTTGCAGACACATATAAACTCGTGAAAGACATAAGAGAAAATTTGCGAATTCAGTGCACAAACTGTTTTGAAAAATTATAAATTCGTTGATGGATATTTTTAAATGATAAAATCTGAAATCTAAGCATTCATGTAAAAGGATCATATCTTTGCTACTTATTCTATGTACGAGGGGGGACCCAAAAGTAACGGGAATTGTGTTACAACTTTTTTATTGACAAATTTTTCCACACACAATTTTTATCACCTTCAAAGTAACCCCCATTGACTGTAATACACTTGTTCAATCTTTTTTTCCAGTGTTCAAAACAGTTCTGAAATTCATTTTTTTCAATGTTTTTTAAACCTTCCAGCGATTTTTGTTTCACCTCTTCTACAGTCCCAAAACGTTTTCCTTTCATGTCCCTTTTGGGTCTAGGGAACAAAAAAAAGTCACAGGGGGCAAGGTCCGGTGAATAGGGGGGGGTGAACAATCGGTGTCATGCCGTTTTTGGTCAAAAATTTCTTCACGGACAGCGCTGTGTGGACAGGTGCATTGTCGTGGTGGAAGAACCAATCTCCTGTGCGCCAAAGATCCGCTCTTTTCTTCCGGATGTTCTCCCTCAACCTTTTCAAAACCTCCAAGTAGAAGTGTTGGTTGACCGTCTGGCCTGGAGGAACAAATTCTGCGTGCACAATACCTCTGCAATCGAAGAAACAAATGAGCAATCTCTTGATGTTGGACTTCACTTGGCGTGCCTTTTTTGGACGAGGCGAGAGAGGTGTCTTCCATTGGCTTGATTGCTGCTTTGTTTCGGGGTCGTAGCCATAGCACCATGATTCATCGCCAGTTATAACCTTGAGAAAAAAATCTGGGTCTTCATCCAACTGATTTTGCAGCTCAAGACAGGCCTGAAGTCGACGCTCCTTTTGATCGTCGGAGAGAAGGCGAGGAACAAATTTGGCTGCAATCCTCCTCATGCTCAAATCTTCAGTTAAAATCCTCTGAATTGAACTCCATGACAATCCAGACATCTCACAAAGTTGATCGATGTTTCGGCGACGGTCTTCATGAACAAGAGTGTTGATTTTTTCAATGTTTTCGTCCGTTCTTGAAGTCGAGGGGCGCCCAGAATGAGGTTGGTCTTCTATTGACATCTCTCCATTCTTGAAACGCGAAAACCAGTCGTACACATGCGTTTTACTCAAAGCATTATCCCCATAAGCTGTTTTCAGCATCACAAGGGTTTCCGCGGGTGTTTTTCCTAACAAAAAACAAAATTTTACAGCCGCGCGTTGCTCTCTGCACTCAGCCATTTCACGTTTTCGCCGAAACGGAAAAAGTCGTTTCACTAGAAAAATTCTTACGGACGAACGAATGCACTCACAGCAAATGAATTTTGCACACTGACTTGGGAGAGTAGCAGCTTGGAAGAGAACCAGTGGAGAACCCGATCCCCCCCTCCGCGGTCCCCCCACCACCTCATTCCCGTTACTTTTGGGTCCCCCCTCGTACACTTGTTCCTCGCAGGAGTGAGCTTCGCGGGAACGAGCCCTAAATCAAAAGAGGACGTGGAAATGAAGAGAACGAGAACCCCTTACCCCCACCCACGGGCTGCGGCGATGGGGCGAGAACTCCTTCCCCCCCAAACGCAAGCTATGGATTTTCTTATAGTCCGACGCGTTCGACTGTCTGGCTCCGACTGACTCTCGCGCATATTGCTTTGCGCAGTCCATTCGAGAGTGGGAGCCTAGGAGCCCCTCGCGTGTTCGTTCTCTTCATTTTCTCGGTCCCGAGCAGCTCGCTCCTACGAGGAACGAGTGTATCATTGATTTGATCAATGTATAAGATCGATATGATGAAAATTATAAGTCTCATCCTGGTATAAAAATAATGAACATACAGTAATTTCCATTTGCATTGTTTACTACATTAATTCTTTACATGTTTCAGGAATCCAATTTCTTATGGCTTCGAAAACGCGAAATATGGCTCTCACGATCAAATATACCGAGTATTTGGTATATTCGATGTTGCAACTTTTTTTATACTGTTGGACTGGAGATAAATTGATGACAAGCTTCAGAGGAGTCCCGATGGCACTCAATGCGTCAAATTGGTACAACTTCGAGCCGAAGTTCATAAAAAGTATCATTTTCGTGTTGGTACAATCTAATCAAAGCGTTAGACTGCAAGCTGGAGATGTGTTTGATGTAAACATGTTCACATTAGCGACAATTCTCGAAAAAATTCTCTCGATGTTTTCAATACTTCGTGTGATCATCGTTAATTAACGATGCATCCTTTTTTTGTCCACATTAAAAGAAAGAACTCATTCCTACGAAATTCATTTCATCACAGTCGTTTCTATGGATCCACAAAAAGATGAGTTTCCATTTTTTTGGAAGAGAAAGATTTCTGACTCATTCCTACCAGAAAAAATGGCCCACAAGTTTCGTAATTCTCATTACATTTATGAATTCGGATTCAATAAATATACGCTATGGCTTATGGGGACACATCCCTCGAGATATCAAGGACTTTTCAAGTATCTGCGTTTTGGATTTTCTATGTCCATTCAGGTAACGTCGTCTTATTAACCTTTATTCGCCAAGTATTGACTCTAGATTTTTCCAGTCGCTTACTCTTGCAATAATGACTGTCGAATTAGTTATGAACTGTGCCGAAACTGATGACATGATCAATATCATCGAGTTCCATACAGGTTCCATCATGGCTTTAACGAAAACTAGCGTTTGCTGGATAAGTTTTCGGAGCATATACTTCAATTTAGCCTCAGCTGCCAACGACTGGACAAACACCAAAAACGTAAACTACTTGGGCATCATGAAAAAATATGCAAGAATAAGCCACATTTTGTATGTTTTCGAGATATTGAACATTTGCTTCTTGTGTACGATGTACGTGACTTCTCCAATCTTGGTCACACTAAAAACCAAGGAGAATGTCCTGCCTCTGCCTTCGGCTTGCACGTTCCAAAACGTGACAGGTTGGGAGTACGGTTTCTTCTATGTCGTTCATGGAATACAGGTAAAAAGTACTGTATGAGAAGACAGTCTAAATACGACTCATTTAAAGATACTCATTCTTGCATCCTTAGGGTTGGCTTCTAGCAATTGGCAACGTTGCTCACAACGTTTTGTTGGTAGGTCTGATAATGCATATTTGCGGACAAATTGACGTGCTTGGGATGGAGCTGATAAAATTTGGTGCTACTTCTTACGCCGATGTTGACAATCGCGAGGTTTTCAAAGTTTATGTTGACAGGCATTGCTTTCTGATGGAACTGACAAAACACCTTCAGGAAGCCTTAAAAGTTATTCTTATGGTCCAGTTTATCACCAACAGTTCTCTGATATGTATATTTGGTAAATTCGTTGTCTTCTTCATTCATTAGGCAGACGAGAGCCATGCTTTTTAATCTTTCTGTTGCAGGCATTCAATTTTTGCTGGCTTCAAGAACTAATGACGTAGCGTTGATGACGAACAGCTTCGGTCATTTAATGTTGTCAATGATACAACTCACTTTGTACTGTTGGGCAGGAGAAAAATTGAAAACAAGTTTCGATAACTTGGGAATGAGTTATTACTGTTCTTTCTGGTACAAAACGGAGACGAAGATAATGAGAAATCTTGTATTTGCATTAATGCGTGCTCATAGTAATTTCCAATTCCGTGCGGGAAACGTGTTTGATGTGAACTTGTTTTTCTATACGACTATTTGGAAAAACATGATGTCCATGTTTTCTATTCTAAGAGTTGTCATTTTGGAATAAATATGATGATGTTTTTCAGATTTGTTAATGAATGTTCTGCGGTGTGAATTACTTTTTTTAAATTCTAGGATTAAGTTCTGTAAGGTTTAATTGTAAAGATCGATTATTATGTTTGGGATATTATTATAATTATCAGTAGAAAACTTCTTGTGTTTTCCAGTTTTTCTACTAGTCCTTTTTTAGTATTCAAAAATGTGTATATTTCAAGACCGAGATCTTTATTCGAATTTTGGGTGGAGATGATGTATCCTGAAATTTTTGAAATTACATTTAACGAACTGACAAAAACTTTTCTGAATATGTTGAATTTCTGTTTTGGTGTTTCAGAAGACATAAGGGCGAATTCAATAAATCATGCTCAAGTGATTGCCTACAAAAAATTATGAACACAAGCAATGAAAGAAAAAATCTCAGAAACTATTGGTTTCTCTACGAATTTGGTTTGCACAGAATTACTCTATGGCACTGTGCAACCTGGCCATTCAATAGAAATAATCTCTCCAAAAATATTCGATTCTTTTTGTCGTTTACAGTTGAGGTAAAATACTGCTAAAACTAATCTCAGTGTATCAAACCAATCACAGTCTGAATTTTGACATCTAGGTGATGACAATATCTCTTTTGAGTTATGATTTAGCTTGCCGTTGCCATTCGATTGAACAAATGATCGAGATCATAGTCATCAACTCCTGCACAATCATAGGTATTGCAAAGATGACGATTTTTTCGGCAAACTCGAAGACTATCTTAGAACACTGTTTGTCTGCAATGGAGGACTGGTCCAATGTGAACAATGCAGATGATTTGAAGATAATGAAAGAAAGTGCTAAAACAGGTCGTCTGGCATATTTCCTACAATTCTGCAATTTAAATTTGCTTAACGTAACTTACTTGATACACAGTATCTACATGAATCGTAAAAGCGCTAATAACTTATTACTATTACCTCTGTGTTGTTCATTCAAAGATTTGAGTGGGTGGAATTACAAGTTTTCAAACGGATTACAAATCATCCAGGTAACTTAATACACTTTAACCCTATCTCAGTAGAATTATTTCATATCAATATATAACAAAAATATGATAATGTGAAAGCCATGAATCTCAGAAAAATATTTGTTTTCTAGGCTTGTGTTCTCGGTGTCACCAATATCGCCCACGATGTATTTTTTGTGTCATTGCTGCTCCATACTTGTGGGCAAATAAAGATTCTCGGAGTACAAATTGAAAAACTTGGTTTCGTTAATAGTCAGGCTGAAAATATTGCCATGTTTAATATTTTCGCCAAACGGCATTTCGTTTTACTGAAACTTACTGAAAACTTGCAGTACAGTTTTCGGACTATTCTACTGGTACAGTTTTTCATCGACGGATTAATACTCTGCGTCATAAGTATGTAACGATGAATTATTCAAGAATGAGAACATTTCGATTATTGAAATGTTCACATTTTTGACAGAGATATAATTGAGAGCAGAACGAAATGACTCATCAAGAATAATGACAGATGTATAAATTCAAAAAGTGATGCAGATAAATTCGATTTTAATTACAATTACTCGTGCGATTTCTTCACTCGCTTCGCTCGTTTGCAAAACCTGGCTCTCGTAAAAACACTCGTTACTGCCCCTTGATACGAATAATACTATACTTACAGGTATCCAATTTTTGTTTGCCTTCGAAGGGAAAAATACTAACATAATGATGGTAGACGTAGAATTCACATATGCTGTATTTGTGCAACTTTATTTATATTGTTGGACAGGACAAAAACTAATGCAAAATTTTGAAAAGATACCGATGTCAATTTACAATTGCAACTGGTACAATCTGGAGTACAAATTAAGAAAAGACACTGCATTTTCTCTCATGAAAGCTAATCGAGTTGTAAATCTGCGTGCTGGGCAAATGTTCGACCTAAACATGTTTACTTTTAAAGCAATTTTGCAAAAAGTACTTTCTTTGTCTACAGTACTTCGAGTAGCAATTTTCAACTGAATAAACATCGATCATCACTCTAATTTTTATTGTTTTTTATCGAAAATATATCGTTGCAATTGACTAATGTATAGCCTTGAAACAATCTTCAATAATTTTTTCTGAAATTTTTCACATTTATTCAGTAGGTACAGTAACTATTTAAAAAAAAAGTAGCTCCTCTAGGTTTTACCCTAAATGTACGTAGTAGTGCAGATACGTCAACCTCGCCTAGTGCCCCGTCTTTGATTGCTTAAACGTAGATTTCTTAATGCTCTCGAAGGCTTAGTTGCGTTCAACACGAAGCAACTCACTATCCTATAACCCTCTACATTTTTACTCTTTGTTGGTGAATATTTTTTTTTTTTTTGTTCCTCACGTAGATTGTTTTATTCATGAGAACTATAATATTCTAGCTATTGCAAGACTCTCTTTGTGAAAATGTAACACACAATACATATTTTTTTCTTTTGACTGACAGTCAACCCATCGAATGCACTGGAGCAAGTTACACATTGCATGTAGAGCTTCATATATGATTCATCGTAACATTTTATTAAACTCTTCTGCAGAGTATGAACAGAAAAAGTTTTTATTTTCGACTGACGGGTTTGTTTTGAAATGCACCCACGGAATAAAAGTAGCTTGCATATTTATTACACAGTTTATACGTGTACAATCGCAAGAGGGTAGAAAAATAAATCTTTGCTCAGAAACTCAGTATACGAGGGGGGACCCAAAAGTAACGGGAATTAGGTGGTGGGGGGACCGCGGAGGGGGGGATCGGGTTCTCCACTGGTTCTCTTCCAAGCTGCTACTCTCCCAAGTCAGTGTGCAAAATTCATTTGCTGTGAGTGCATTCGTTCGTCCGTAAGAATTTTTCTAGTGAAACGACTTTTTCCGTTTCGGCGAAAACGTGAAATGGCTGAGTGCAGAGAGCAACGCGCGGCTGTAAAATTTTGTTTTTTGTTAGGAAAAACACCCGCGGAAACCCTTGTGATGCTGAAAACAGCTTATGGGGATAATGCTTTGAGTAAAACGCGTGTGTACGACTGGTTTTCGCGTTTCAAGAATGGAGAGATGTCAATAGAAGACCAACCTCGTTCTGGGCGCCCCTCGACTTCAAGAACGGACGAAAACATTGAAAAAATCAACACTCTTGTTCATGAAGACCGTCGCCGAAACATCGATCAACTTTGTGAGATGTCTGGATTGTCATGGAGTTCAATTCAGGGGATTTTAACTGAAGATTTGAGCATGAGGAGGATTGCAGCCAAATTTGTTCCTCGCCTTCTCTCCGACGATCAAAAGGAGCGTCGACTTCAGGCCTGTCTTGAGCTGCAAAATCAGTTGGATGAAGACCCAGATTTTTTTCTCAAGGTTATAACTGGCGATGAATCATGGTGCTATGGCTACGACCCCGAAACAAAGCAGCAATCAAGCCAATGGAAGACACCTCTCTCGCCTCGTCCAAAAAAGGCACGCCAAGTGAAGTCCAACATCAAGAGATTGCTCATTTGTTTCTTCGATTGCAGAGGTATTGTGCACGCAGAATTTGTTCCTCCAGGCCAGACGGTCAACCAACACTTCTACTTGGAGGTTTTGAAAAGGTTGAGGGAGAACATCCGGAAGAAAAGAGCGGATCTTTGGCGCACAGGAGATTGGTTCTTCCACCACGACAATGCGCCTGTCCACACAGCGCTGTCCGTGAAGAAATTTTTGACCAAAAACGGCATGACACCGATTGTTCACCCCCCCTATTCACCGGACCTTGCCCCCTGTGACTTTTTTTTGTTCCCTAGACTCAAAAGGGACATGAAAAGAAAACGTTTTGGGACTGTAGAAGAGGTGAGACAAAAATCGCTGGAAGGTTTAAAAAACATTGAAAAAAATGAATTTCAGAACTGTTTTGAACACTGGAAAAAAAGATTGAACAAGTGTATTACAGTCAATGGGGGTTACTTTGAAGGTGATAAAAATTGTGTGTGGAAAAATTTGTCAATAAAAAAGTTGTAACACAATTCCCGTTACTTTTGGGTCCCCCCTCGTAGAAGGAGCCGTCTGTGCCATCGACATCATGGTGCAAAAATCAACGCTCCGCTACAACACACGCTTGTGACGTTGGAGTCATTGTTGCATCATTGTCAAATTGAAGACGTTCAGCATCAAAATTAATTAAATTTTGTACCGTTATGTAACTTTGACGATTTTAGCAGTCATCGTACAGTCCTTTTTCAAAATAAGGATTCATTCATTACATTTAATATGAAAAAAACTATATACACTCGTTCCTCGCAGGGGCGAGCTACTCGAGACCAAGAAAATGAAGAGAACGAACACGCGAGGGGTTCCCACTCTCGAATGGACTGCGCAAAGCGATATACGCGAGAGTCAGTCGGAGCCAGACAGTCGAACGCGTCGGACTATAAGAAAACCCATAGCTTGCGGTTGCGGGACGCGTGGGAGAAGGAGTTCTCGCCCCATCGCTGCAGGCTGCGGGTGGGAAGGTGGGAGTAAGAGGTTCTCATTCTCTTTATTTTCACACGCTCTTTCGATTCAGGGCTCGTTCCTGTGAGAAACGAGTGTACCTAGAATATCTACTTTAAGTGGCGAACAGAAGAGTTTACAATAACAAATTTATAGCATCTGATAAGTAATGTTCATAAATATACCTAAACCTGTTAAAAGCTCAAATTGGAATGTTTATTTATCGATGACAATCAACAATTTACCAAAGCAACGGAAACGAGCTTTTGCACTTTACGTGATACTATACGAGCTGAATCGGATAGTTATGCGTACGTGATATATGTACTTATGTATTTAAAATTAAGCAATGTTAAAGAAAAAACTTGAAATCAAGTAATTCTCATTGACATACTCAGCTCTTATACTGAGATAAAATTTTTTCATGGGGGAATAGATTCTTACAGCGAACAAAAGCATGTTTTAACATAGGCATCAATGTCGTATTCAATATGTACTTGTTCATATTGGAGCTGTGGATGAGCAATATCGTAAGAATTATATACTATGTAGCTGCAATTATTCTCAACACAAGACCTTAGGTTCGTCTGCGGATAAGGTAAATTCTGAAATTTCCTTTTTTCATTCGTTCGCTTAATTTTCTACACTTCCCTTTGACAACTGGTATGATAAATACACTCGGATTTCAAAACAACGCAGGAATTCTATATCTCGCAGAAATAAAAAAGATTAGACGTTGCAACGTCTTCTTATAATACAATTTTTTTGTTGCATACTTTGTAAAAGATGTTTAATGACCTTCTGTTCATCGAGAACGTCACAGACACTAAATATCTCTTTGACGGTTATCATCTTATGATAATAAATATAATGAATATATTATATTCATTATTATAATTAATATATATTATATTATTATTATATTCATTCAATATAATGAATATAATATTTTACAGTTCTAGGGTGATATAATTTAATTATGTCACGCAAAATGATTTCAAAATGATTCGCAATTAATAATTGAAAAAATATTTCTTCATTCAGGTATTTTTATGACCGTGAGAAATGGCATGAGTTTGCGAGAGTTTGATAGGGAACTCTCTCTCGAACTCTCACATTAAGTTCACTGAAGGTATGGCAACAAAATTTAACCAAATCATTTAATTAAATTTTATTTTTTGTTAGACTCTGTGAGAAGAACGATTTTCCTCATCGCCTCCCCCTGTATCCGCCCTTGATTACACCGCTACGTAGAACCAAACATTAAGCTATACATTTACCTTATATTACAGATTTTAAAAATATCAATCATCAACTTTTTAATTTTACGCCTGTCGATTCAGCGACAAATATGAATGTCACCTTAATAATCATGTTTAATCATTGCGTCTACTTAATTTTCACAATGCATAATTTCATATTTCACGATCGACATCAAATATTTATATCGCACTAACACATCTTCGCGTGATAACAGTATACCGAGTTTTTATCGAAAAAGCTCTTCCGCACTTTTAGTGTATGATTGCAATGAATAAAATTCAAGTTCATACAAGACGAATTCGCTTCAAATTATTACAAACCAGTCATTTTTTGCGGAATTCGCGAAGTTTCTAGGACACCCAGTGAAATAGTTTTTAACTGTTTAACTTTTTCAGGTTAAAAGATTTTTCGTTGAAGTAAAAAGTTATGCCGATCTAAAATTGAAAAGCAAAATTCACTCTGACATTTTAATGAGAGGCTTACAGAGAGCAAGGCTCTATACCAATTTAACTATAAGTATGATTTTTTTGAATGGAATATCTAAAATGAATGTTGACACTTACGTTCGGTTTGCAGTTATGTACATCTTACACAATCTTACATTCCCTTGCATTCCCTGGCGAACGAGTTACCACACTTTTATCACACTTAACTGTGGTAAAAGTGTGGTAAAAGTGTGGTAGATTTTTTTCTATTTAAAACAACAATTATAACATGAAATAATGCTTTTAAGGTAAAAAAAGATACTCTGTTTACGTGGAAATGTATTTGAAAGCAATAAATGTTTCCGGTCATGGTAAATAAGCCTGTAAAAGTTTAATGAAAACTTGGTGGCGAGTAGCTTTTGCGCATGCGCCATGAGTCATTCCTTTCGTGGCACGGCCACTGAAGTAGTTACTGAGGGGCCAAAGGGCGCTCCTGCATATTTGAATTTTGAATGTGAAATCTAATTAAAATTGAATAATAATTTAGAAATAATATAAATTTTTTTTGTTACTAATTTTTCTAACTATTTTCTAGTCAAAATCTTACAAATATTTTTAATAAATTTTCCATAAAAAAAGCAATCTTCTAATATGAAGTTTTTATTACTTTCAATTAAGCCACTTTTTAAAAACTTTACAAAATCTTCGTAAAATGACGAAATTGTTATATAGTAGATTTTAAATTATACTTTTTAAGATTTTATGAAGTGACTTTAAAAAAAATAATAAAAACTTCATGAAACATTGCTCTTCTTATAAAATGGCTTTACAAAAGAATCGGAATTTAATGCAAAATACTCAAATTTTATAAGGAGTTTGATAAAAACTTTATAAAAACCCAGATCACAAGGGTCAGGTGATCCGTTAAAAAAATTCTGACCCTTACGAAACAAAAAATATAATATATCTAATATTGTGTATTTTGATTATGATGTAACATTTATTACAATGATTAATTATATATTATGTAATAATGAAAAGTACATTAATTATCATGAGTGAAATTATTGTTCGGTATTTTATAAGTGTTAAAAATTTTACATATGTTATAAAAAACTTTTATAGGTTGTCATAACGATCCTTAAGTACATTCTAAACACAGCGAAGTTATGATCTTCAAGCAAAAGACCAGAAAATAATTTTTAAGGTAGGTCGTATAAGAATGGTAAAAAAAAAACAAATATAAACATTATTTGGTACACCACCTTGGAAATAGACATAAAAATTATTATAATAAAAATATTTTGATACCATTACATTAATACTCAATTTTAATAGGATTTCACATTCAAAATTCAAATGTAGAAGAGCGCCCTTGGGCCCCTCCGTAGCTCCTTCAGTGGCTGTGCCACGAATAGAATTTACTCATGGCGCATGCGCAAAAGCTACTCGAACTTTATCAGGTTTATTATTCAACTTGACAAGAAATATTTTCACTTAAAATTTGCCCTTAAAAACAGTACTCTGGTTAAAGTTATATTATTAGAGCATGTTAACGAAAATTTGTCAAGAATATGTTGTTTTCGAAAACATGTTGGAGAGTTATTCCATGACCTAGACATGTTTTACAAAACGATTTTAAAGGCAGCAATTGTTAAAAAAAAACCCGCGAGATTGAAATTATGAAATTTTCTTTGACATACAAGCATACAACTGTTAAATATTCATGAAAAGATAAATTATCAAAATAAAATCTACCACACTTTTACCACACTATAGCATGGTAACTCGTCCGCCAGGGTTACGCCATCTTGTACTTCTTCTTAGTGGCAGTTGCACATTTTTACAGGGAGGAATACAGAAACTTGGAATACAACCGTCTCACGTCCAAGCATTTTGATGACTCAAAAATTACATCTATTTGTGCGAGTACCCAGTTCCAGTTTCTATTGCTCCACCTTAAGGGGACACAGAGGCCGTTTTCTCCACCTCTTCTTTCCACTCGTTTGTTTTCCAATCTATGCGTCTTTCTCGCACTTCAGCAGCCTCTGTGTCGCTTTAACAGTAGATCGAGTATTTTCAAGTGATAGTATTGAGTATTTTCGAATTATATAGTGATTTTTAGAATATTTTCAAATTATTTATAATTATATAGTGAAAGTATTGAGTATTTTCAAAGTTAGCGTCATGAATGCTTGCCTATTCAAGAAGATCGAACGCGAGCGAGACCCCTAACTGCAACCGTTAGTCATTTGCATTAACTGATTTTCTTCAAAGTTTCAACTATGTGAAAAATGCAGTTCTTCAACGTTTTTATGATGAAAATAGAATTTTCGACCTCAAATACATAGACATGCGCTTTTATACGGTAAAAATCGAGCCATAATTGTAAGAATTACAAAATTATATTTTAGAAATTTTGCATTAATAATTTCTCAGAAACTTGCGCTAACTTCGCGAAAAGCTCTTGCAGACTTGTTTGTGGGGTCATTAGGAATCGATTTTATGCATGTAAATCTATAGCAAAAAAAAAATTTTTTTTTGTCGCACAGTGTTATTTGTCGAAACACATCATGCATAAAAATTTAATTGTTTGCAAGATACATATACTTACATATGGGAACAAATTTTTTTAGTAAATTTGAACTCAACGTTAAAAATCAAGTTATGACCGAAAGAAAAACAAAAGCATCGTTTCAAAAGTAAGTCTTAGCAAAGACTTACAGAAAGGAGATAAGTCTTAAATAAGACAGCTACAAAACCTAGTACTGAGGCATCCGAGGGCCCTTCTAGTTTAACCTCGGACTTAGTCAGGAGATAAGTCTTAGTAAAGAGTGAGAATCCAGAGTAAAGGCTGCTGCATTCATCTTATCAGCAGATGTTAGGACTCACATACCAATTAAGGAATGCTGGGGGAAAATATTAGGAGCAAACATTTGAAATCCGTAAAGATATTTAAATAAAGAAAGCTTTTGTTCCCTAGATATTATGAAAGGAAATTCTTAATACTCGAGAGATGAAAATGATGTAGGCAGTTTCCATTGCTACAAACACAAATTTTCTCATTGTAGAAAAAAAAAACATATCTGAAAGAAAAAACACAGTTTTCTAAAAAAATTGAATCCATCATCGCTTTTACCAAAAATCATATTTTCAAAAAAAGGTATAAAAAGATATACACAAGTTCTGAAATTTCGGGGGGGGGGGGGTTTAAACCCCCAACCCCCCCCCTGGCTACGCACCTGTCTACTACCAAATTTTGCTAACAATAAATGGATTCGATCGAGAAAATATTGTGACGACTGTCGATTTTTCACAGGTCATCAAAACAAACCACACCCTTTTTCTCTACATACTACATGCAATACCAGAATATGCATTCTTCTTCACTGACGAATCGCGCTTCAGCCAGATATTGTAGTGTATTAGTGATATAAATAGGCTAAGACATAAGCATCGCATGAGAATGAATAGATCAAGATGAACAATTCAACTTTCGAATGAAGAATAAAAAACCGTTTTGTTGTAGCTTCTTTACAGGTTATTTATTGAAACATGCAACAATTTAAAACCTTTACATACAAAACTGATGGTATTGTGAATCATTCTGACTTTTTTTATGTGAAATACTGCGAATCCGAATTGTCGTTAACTTTTAATTAAATTACTAATGACAAATTTTTTTTAAATTTGTCACACCTTCCAAGTACGCACTTACAGGAAAGTGCAGTTATTTTAAATTTGTGCTTCTGGTTTTCATAGCGGTTACGTAATAATTGCTCGCTTCTTCGATGTACGTATACGTTTGTATAAACCGTTGCAAAACGCATAAGATTCTATAAATTTCTAAACCCAAGATCACGATCTGTTCAATCGGAATTTTCAACCTCCACAATGAAGAACTCACTCGTTTTATTTTTCTTGTTTCTCATCCAACTTCCGTCCACCACCGTTTCGACCAACTTTCAGAAGAAGATAAAGTAAGATGCATTGAGACCAGTGGGCATTCGCACCCCTAGCGGAAATGTCGAGACCGTGTCAAGATGGTGTATTGTCTGAACACCGTCTTGACACGGACGGTGTCAAGACGGTGTTTACTTTTTTATATTTTAAACCACTTTGCAGTAATATTATCAGAAAAGGAAATATCAAAAAGCTTCTCTTTAATTTATAAAAGATTTTGATGCAAAAAAAAAAGGTTTTCCACATGTTTGTTCACTTATATTCGTTTTTATAACAATCCCTTATGCATCGCAATATATCCGCGATTCAAACAATATGGCGCAGCTGGCTCGCCCAAAGAGCAGTTGTGCCAATACAAAATTCAAATAATTCATTGAGAAACGTAACTATCTTTTTAACTAAAAAATATTATATTTTTGCTTATATTTTGATGTATGTATCTAAAATTACCAGACTATCAATATTTTATTATTAACATTATTATTATTTTACATTATACATTCTTATTAACATTATTAACTCAAATTTTGTACAATTATTATTCGATTTATTAAAGTTTGCTATTCAATGCTGTAGGAGATATTCTCGAAGCTTCCCAAACTAATGACTGGTCCAAGATCCCATGCGCTAGTGAGTGCATGCTGAAGAAAGCAGGATGGATAAGTAGCCTATGGATCAAATAACAGTTTTACGTGGGCAATTCATAAGCTATGGCACTGGATTTGAGCATTCGGTTTAGCACTTACATTTTTATTGTTTCGTTTTGGGCATTATCTGTTACAACTCATCTATCTATTATTCTTCAATAGCAAAAAGATAGAATTCTTTGAAAAAGCAATCTTTTACGAAATTAGATTTGTGGAGGAGCGTTTCAGACTTATTTAGGCAGTCACACAGTTCTTAAATTTTGATCATTCTCAAAAACAAATAAATATCGCACCGAAACATTCCATTTTCGAAAGGACTGTGCTAGTGGCAAAAAACTAAAAAAGACTAAATAAAAAAAAAACAATTATTCCGATCACATTGACCAAATACTAAACCGTAATGCGGAAACAGCTGTGTGACATATTTAAGGAATTATGAGCGTGTGAACAAAAATAAAGGAATGTTTATGAAAAAATTCTAATTTGTCAATTAAGGTCAAAAGAATGTGCACGCAACATCACAAGTATTTGGTCTATGTAGTTGTTTAGCAAAAAAATTCTAAAGCTTGCGTCGATTTACACGTGTTCTTATGGAGCGAATCGTATTTTGGTGCATCATTCGAGAACGAATAAGGGAATTTTTCTGAAACTTGGCTGGATTTCACATTCAGGGTTGCCAGAAAAAATGGAGGTCGTTCAGCCATCTGGCGGATAAAATCGGCTAAATTCGGCCAACGCTCCATGTAGATCCAGCCGAAATTTGGCCAAATACTATTATATATATTATATCCATATACCTGGAGAAAATTCGAAAATTTAAGTTCAGGGGGCCTATTCTTAAAAACTTACTTGTACGAGAAATAATGAAATTTGCGATTTTTCAACTTATTTTGCTGGTACGTACCAACAAAACAAATCTAAAAACTCTGAAATTCCCTAGTTCTTGCACGAGAAAGTTTTCAAGAGTATAGATTAGTACTCTGAACCCGTCGCAAAATGTAAAATATTAAATATTTTATTCCTTAATTAAACTAATTGAAATTGGTGTATTTTAAATTGATGATTTTTAAAAAAAATTAAAATAATGTTTTTCCCTATAACGTGAAATCAGAAGATTAGTCGACAAAAATAGTAAAAACCACAAAAAAATATTGATTTCTATAAATTATTTATTCAAAATTGTTGCAACTATGAACTTACACTGTAAAAACGAGACATCACATTTGATGATTTACTACTCTATAATACTTTCCAGACCAGTCTTCTCTTTGATTTCTAGCGCAGTACAAATCATCAATTGATAGACATTTTTTGTATATTTCAATATCCTCTTACACTTCTACTATATCGTATATTGCCTCATATCTTCTATATGATATATTTTTTTGTTAAGTTAATTTTATATTCATCTTTATAACTTGTAGATTATTTTATATAAACTTTTTTGTACATACTATATACTGATTTGGCGTCGAAAATACAGTTGTCTCATTTCTACTCACAGCCACTTTGGAACGAATGTTTTATTTCTTAGGTGTATTTGGCAACATATTGCACGAAAAAAAAGAGAAATGAGTGAAAAAAATAATGTGCAATCAAAAATAAGACAAAAAGTGTCAATATAGAATGCAATTATAAAAAAAAAAACTAAATTCCAATTAGTAAACACATCAAAGAAAAGGAAAAAGCAAGATTAATAATGTATCTACAGAGAAATAACGCAATCATATTCAGCCTCTGACAAAATTTGAAGCAGCTCCAATTCCTCTGACGAAAGTTCATTGATCATATCATTTTCAACTGTGTTGACCGACTCAGAAGCTTTTTGAGGTTGCAAATTTCGCAGAGGATACATTTGTTTCGAATTGAAATTTTTCAACATTCTATTTCACCAAGGCATTCGTCGTTGTTGGTGTACGAATTCAAGTATGGCAAATCTTTGAATTTGCATCGATTTTATTTGAGGCACATTCGTGGACTCAAAAATTGTACCTTTTTCAACACTGACAAATGCTTAGGTAGGCGCGCAGCAACTTCTGAAGTCAGTGCTTTCAAATACAGGAATGCTTTCAACTCAAATGTTGTTCTGTCTTCTGTGGACATATTGCTGTGCTTCAAAAAACGTGTGCATTCGATTCCAAAATTTCACCAGGAGACAAAAAAGCATGTGGATTGTCGACATTCCTCACAATCATGTAAGTTTCTGAGTTGTATGTAAGAAACAATGGTTTCATGACTTTTTGAGCTAAAACACGAAGCAAATTCTCAAGATCTTCGTGAGCCTGTCCAACATCAATGTCATTTTTTTGAAACAACAAATTTATTTCGTTAACCTCACGCAATAAAGGTTTAAGACAAAGAAGGTGCGCATAATTGGAATTATCTTTTAACATTGTTCAGAATTCCCGAAAAAAGGGGCGGGGTTCAATCCAGAAAAAGGCCAATTACGAAAACACACACCCGAAGCGGGATTTTTTATTCACATGAAAACACAAAACCAAGAGAGATTAACAAGACTATGTAGCTCGATCCGCACGGGGCAACGAAAACAGACACACTGATAGAAAAAAGGGGGTGGGGCCCGCTCGCGCACACGTAGCTTTGGGGAGCCCGAATAGCGTCGTCTGCCGCGATCTCAAACATCCTGCCCGGTCGAAGCCCGTCCGGCTCCGAAACACTCCGTCGAGAGGAAGTCCTCCGATGGCTCAGCCAGTGGAGGCGTCTCCGGCGATGCGGTTCAGCTTCTGTACTGCCCGGGTCAGCTCCCCCGTGGCAGTGCGGAGGGTGACATTTCGGACCAGCCTGTCAGGGCCAGGGTGAACCTGCAGAACTCGACCCAGGCGCCAATGCGTAGGTGGGAGATTGTCGTCCTTCACTGCGACGACGTCATCCACCTGGATGACCGGCGATGGCCGTTGCCAGCGGGCTCGCGTCTGGAGCAACGTCAAGTAGTCCCGGCTCCACCGACGCCAGAATTCTTGGTGGACCCCACGAAGCCAGGCCCAATAGCGGAGGGGAGAGAACTGCAGCTCGTCGCTGAGGGGTTCCGGAACGGCCAATAATGGTTCCCCGATAAGGAGATCACCCGGTGTTAGGGCCAGCTTGTCGTCCGGGTCGTCGGAGAGCGCGACCAGTGGCCTCGAGTTGAGGCAGGCCTCGATGCGCGCCGCCAAGGTGGCCATGTGTTCCCGACGAGCTTTGCCAGGTGCAGCTTGGCCGACTTAACTGCTGCCTCCCACAGCCCGCCCTGGTGTGGGGCACTGGGAGTAATGAAATGCCAGGTGGTCCCGAGGTTGGTGAGTTGCTGCTGGCACTGCTCAGAGGTCCAGTCGAGGAGGTCCTGTTGAAGGATGCGATTGGCCCCGTGGAAGGCCGTGGCATTGTCGCTGAACAAGTGGGTGCACCACCCTCGGCGAGCTGTGAATCTCGTAAAGGCGTCTAGGAATGCCCGCGCCGAGAGATTCTCGACCACCTCGATGTGCACAGCCTTCGTGCAGGTGCACACAAACAAGGCCAAGAACGTTTTCACCGTGGACTTGGCTTCTCTCGTACCTTGGCGCAAGTGAAATGGTCCGTAGTAATCCAGACCACTGGAGGAGAATGCCCGCTGCGGGGTAATTCTGGAGACTGGCAGAGGGGCCATTTGCTGCTGCACCAGAGCCCCGCGGACTCGGCGACAAGCTGTACAGTACAGCACAAAGTCCGGGCGGCCTGGCGAGCGTAGATGAGCCAGTAGCGTTGGCGTAGAACTCCCAGCATGAGCTGCACCCCTCCGTGTGCGGTCTCCAGGTGGCATTCCCGTAGCAGTAGCGTGCTCAGAGGGCCGGACTTCGGCACGACGATCGGATGGCGCCGATCATGGGGGAGCGGGGCCCTGCTGAGACGACCTCCTACCCGGAGTAGCCCGGTGTTGTCCAACTACGGGTTCAAAGGACGGAGTGGGCTCGTTGGCAAGGTGCGGCCTGCACGAACGGCGATGAGGTACTGTGGGAAGGCGATCTGCTGGGCTTCTCTCAAGATGATGTGGCGTGCCGCCTCAAGCTCGGCCGGAGAGAGGGCCGCAGCCCCTCGCAAGTGACGTCGACTTGGTGTCCAGCGAAGGAGGCGGGCCACCACTCGCAGCAATGTCTCGATAGAGCTCCACCTCTGGACGATGGGAATGGGACCACCAGGGGTTCCGATCTCAAGGCGAGACGCGTCTCGGACTCCAACCACCAACGAAATGACCCGCTCCTCAGGGTGTGGCTCAGCCAGGGTGCACGCTGCTAGAGCGCTGGCTTCTGGTGTCGGAAATGGTGATTTCCACAGGGACGCGGGCGGCCCCTGCCACCAGAGTGGGTGTTGTGCCATCTCCGGAGCTGAGAGCCCTCTACTTGCGCAATCAGCTGGATTCAACTCGGTTGGCACATGGTGCCAGTGTGCCACCACAGTGAGCTCTTGGATCAGGCGCACCCTGTTGGCGGCGTATGGCTTCAAGCTGCCCGGCTCCTTGCGAAGCCAGTGGAGCACGACTTGGGCGTCTGACCAGTAGAAGCATCGGGCTTGAGGTAGGTCGAGGGCCCGTTTTACTCGGTCAAAGACGACGGCAAGTAGGGCGGCTGCACACAGCTCTAAACGGGGAATGGTGGAGCCCTGCAACGGAGCGACCTTCGTCCTTGCAGCGAGTAGAGCCAGACGAGGCCTCCCCGAGTCATCCTCCGTCTCAACGTAGACTGCCGCCGCGTAGACCTTGGAGCTGGCGTCGGCAAACCCGTGCAGGAGAGGAGCATGGTTGGCTCGCATGCTAACCCAGCGTGGCACTCTGATTTCGTTGAGACGCTCCATAGCCGCCCGAAACTTGACCCAGTCCGTTGCAAGCTCGCTTGGGAGCAGCTGATCCCAGTCAAGCCCGATCTTCCAGAGATGTTGGATAAAGATCTTGCCCGTAACGGTCACAGGGGCCACCAGACCGGTCGGGTCAAAGAGCTGAGCAACGTCTCGCAGCACCGTGCGCTTGGTGGGTGTACTCGTAGATGAGCTAGGGGCCACCTCAAAAAATAAGTCATCTTGAACTGGGTCCCACCGCAGTCCCAAGACCGACGTCGTTGTTGGCTCGATAACCAGCTCCTTCAGCGGACGAAGCCCTGGTGCCAAGCTTCTTACAACTTGGGTGCTGTTCGAGTTCCACTTACGCAGGTGAAACTGCCCGGCTGCCAGTACCCTGCTCACTGCATGGCTGAGGGCGATGGCCTTCTCTTCATCCTCGCAACTCTGGAGGAAATCATCCACGTAGAAAGCTCGGTGAATAGCGGCTCGCGCCTCCTCTTGGAGATGGCCCGCCTCGGGACCGTTGTCATCGGCGCAGCGATTGAGAGCCCTGACTGCGAGGAAAGGACTAGATGCCATCCCGTAAGTGATGGTTCTCAGACGGTATACCCGCACGGGAACGTCGGGGGCTGGCCGCCAAAGAATCCGCTGCTAATCACGCTGTGAAGGGGCTACCGAAACCTGCCGGAACATCTTCTCGACATCGGCCGTGATGGCCACCCGGAAACGGCGAAAGCGAAGAAGGATGTTCAGAAGGCTCTCCTGGATGGTAGGCCCGACCATCTGCGTGTCGTTCAGGGACACTCCCGTCGAAGAGGGGGCCGAGGCATTGAAAACCACTCTGAATTTTCCCGTGACCGCGTGGTGAGGGATGTAGTACGCCCCGCTGTGGGAGATGGGCGGTAGCACCGGCTCCATATGCCCCAAGGCCTCGTATTCTTGCATGAAGGCGAGGTACTGCTGCTGCAACCCATCGTCCAAGGCAAAGCGGCGCTCTTGCCGTTGGAGGCAGCGGAAGGCTGCGTTGAAGGACTCCCCGATGGTTGGGGCATCGCGTTTGAATGGAATGCTCACCACGTAGCGCCCGTCCGGGTCACGCGCAGTGGTGCCCTGAAAGAGTTCCTCCACCTCACCCGACGGAGACTGGGACTCGGGAGGCTCTTCCGACGTCCAAAAGCGTTGCACCAGCTCTTCCAGTGGCGGTAGGTCAGGGTCTATCACAGCATGAAGCGAAGCCGCCTCGCCTGCCACCGAGCCCATGCTCACAGGGTCGAAAACCACCCACCCGAAGCGCGTCCGCTAGGCTACAGGTTCCTCGGGGTTACCACGATGCAGGCCTTCTTCGACGATGTCACCCCAGGTGTCAGCACCCAGGAGAAGATCCACCTCCCTTGGTTGCCTGAACTGTGGGTCTGCCAGACGAAGGCCTTGGATGCCAGGGAAAGGCACCCAGTGCCAGGGAAAGGCACCCAGTGCCGCCGAGGGCATCATGCTCGTGATGGTAGGTAACACCAAGGCCTCCACCTTGATGGTGAATGGCTCCTGCAACGAAAACAAGGACAGCTGCATCTGGCCACAGCTGCGGACTGCTCCTGCTCCAATCCCATGTACCTGGAGGTCCCACGGGGTCATAGGGAGGTGTAATTGTTCGACGACCCTCGCCGTCACAAAGCTCGTTTGAGAGCCAGGGTCACAGAGGGCCCTCAGAACGGCCTGTACCCCGTTCTCCGTGGAGCGGGCCAAGGCCGTGGCCAGGAGCACCACGTACCTTCCCCGCACCAAGAGAGAGCTCGACCACTCTACCGGTCAGTGCGTCGAACTCGTTGAAGGCTGCGCAGGCTGGCCTCCAGAGGGCGCGCCCTGAGATGACCACGCTGGTTCGGTGGTGGCCGGGGGTCCACTGCTCTTGGGGGCATTCAGATAAGGGGTAGAGACCACCGTCGAACTCGGTCCCGCCTTGGGTTTGCGGCAGAGCGACGTTTGGTGCCGCTCGTTGCAGTTCCCGTAGTTTACCGCCGACGGGCAGTAGGCAGCAACGTGGCCCAGAACTAGAGAATTAAAGCAGAGGCCTTTGCGTGTCACCCCTGAGATCCTCTGAGCCACCGACATGTCGCAGTATCTGGGGCAACGACGCAGCCGATGGCGCCCGTCACAGCAAGGGCAGACGTCCTGTGGGTAGGTGACAACGGGCTGCTGCCCGGAAGTCGAGGGAGGTGGAGCCGGTAAGCTCAATTGCGCCTTGCCATCTGCCCTGTACTTGCGAGGGGTTGGGGCGTGGCTTGGACTCCAGTCGCCCCGTAGATGGTCCCGCGAGAAGGGTGGAGCTCGACGTCGGGCGGCGGTGAACTTTCCTTTCCAGGAAGTGGAGCAGCGGCTGCAGGCTAAGGAATCCCTCGTCCTCGAGCGTGAGGGTCCACTGCTCGTACAGAGCCGGAGGGAGCAGCCGCGTCACGGCCGGAACCAGCAGCCCGTCCCACTGGTCTACAGTTAGCCCCAGCACCTTCAGAGCTGCGATGGTCCCGTTGACGGTGTCCACAACTCTCAAAAGCCCGTCCAGGCTGTCACTGCGCAGTGGGCCCAACTCCAACAGCTGGTGTGCGTGCGCTTCAGCCAGCTTGCGTGGCGAGTCGTATCGTCGCTTCAGGCTCTCCCAGAGCGCCGTATACCCGCCAATGAAAGCCGTCCTCATCAGTGGCACAGCTTCGGCGTCCACACAGGCCCGAAGTTGGCCCAGCTTGTAGGCCTCTGGGTACTCCTGGTTATGGACGAGGTCCTCAAAGGTGTCCTTGAAGGAGAGCCACGAACACAACTTTCCATCGAACCGCAGCAGGGCCAGTCTGTCCAAGGCCACGCCCGTGTTACCCGTAGGGGGCTTGCGCTCCGGTGTAGCCAGCTCGGTGGCAGCCAGACGTTGCTCGAGGGTGGCCACCGCCTCCATCATCCAGACATCGACCTTGAATTGCAGGTCGACGTAGGCCTCCAGTTCTTCGGGCTCGAGCGCCTCGGCCACCAGCTTCCCATGCGCCTGCTCGAATCTGGCCCGGCAGGCCTTCAAGTTATTCAGGTTTGCCCGAAGCAAAGGCGCCCCCGCCGTGTAACCCTCGTCGGTGTACGCGGCACGGTACCGCTTCAACGCGGTGTAGGCGGCGCTGCGCTGATTCAGGGCCATCGTATCCCGCGAAGAGGGGGGGGGGTTTAAGAAAGCTCTAAAAAACAAAAAACGCACACGAAAAAAGTCCTCGTCACGCGCGAGCACCACACGCCCAGCGAGCGTGACCCGCGTCCCACGTGCGAGCACCACACGCCCAGCGAGCGTGACCCGCGTCCCACGTGCGAGCTCCTACTCCGCCCAGCGAACGTTAGTCCCGAAAAGGGTCAACCGAGAAAAAAAAGAACACGCACGCGATTTAAAAAAAAATGTCTCGAAAAAAGGTAATCAAAATTCCACGCACGCGATGTCAGAAATGTCCCGAAAAAGGTTACCAAAATTACACGCACGAGATCGCAAAACTGTCCTGGAAACTGGAGATAACACGCGACGCGCACCAATGAAACGTCCTGCAAAGAGGGATAAAATTTGGCAACGCGCCCGTGTACTTTACTGCTAGCGAGAAAAAATACCCCGTTGCGAGCCCCTCGCTCTCGACTCCGCTGAGTACCTCGCCGACGGTGTGAGACGACTCTGCACGATTACGCTCGAAGAAGGCCCACTCTTTCTCCACCGAACGATGCGCAAAAGAAAAAAAAAGATGTCGGCCGGCGTTGCCGGCTAACCAAATATTCGCCGGTTAGCGGCTCTAATCCAATCTCCAAAAGTGACGCACGATTTTGCAAAATATCTCGCTATGGAGAAAATCGCGATCCACCAGCACTCTCACACAGGGGAAAAAACCCGCGAGTCCAAACAAAGCACACGCGACGCGAACTTCCACGTCCCGGAGATCGCTCGCGACCGTGTCCTCACAGGAGGCACCAAATGTTCAGAATTCCCGAAAAAAGGGGCGGGGTTCAATCCAGAAAAAGGCCAATTACGAAAACACACACCCGAAGCGGGATTTTTTATTCACATGAAAACACAAAACCAAGAGAGATTAACAAGACTATGTAGCTCGATCCGCACGGGGCAACGAAAACAGACACACTGATAGAAAAAAGGGGGTGGGGCCCGCTCGCGCACACGTAGCTTTGGGGAGCCCGAATAGCGTCGTCTGCCGCGATCTCAAACAAACATTGCCAGCAAAGTTTTGGCCGTGTAATCTTTAAGATTTGCTTATACAAATTTTTCAAAATAAGGTTTCAAATATGACCAGTTTTTAATTATCACTCTCACAACATTATAATGACATAACCAGCGAGTTAGGCAGATTTGAACGAATTTGATTGGTTCTGTTTGATCTGGTGGTTTCGATTTGTCAGCATCAAAAACAGCTTTGAACATTTCTCTCCTAATGGCACTTGATGAAAAATGGTTATAAATTTCGCGGCAAAGATAATTAATAGAAGAGGGGAGTTGCTCAGCTGCTTTTGAGCTAGCATTGTTAAGCGAATGACAAATACAACGCAACAATTGCAAGTCAGGATTGAATTTATCTCTTAAGAGGGTAAAAAGAGAATGGTTATTACCGCAAAGATTATTCGCACCATCAGTGCCTAAACCAGTTATATTGTATAAGTTCACCCCAATTTCTTTTGCGTATTCCGTGACATGTCTGTTTAAATCATCCGCTTTAGTGCTTGTAATTTCAATCAACCCTAGAAATGACGTTGTGAACTTTTTTTGCTCCTCTGAGTAATATTTAATGCAAATGCATAAGTATTTGAACACAGAAACATCTGTTGACTCGTCTATTATAAGAGAAAACGGACGATCTCCCAAATTTTTTACCAATTGCTCCATCAAACTGGGGGCAATCACGTGCTTGATGATACTGGAGCACTTGGTGCGATGCATTCGAATGGTCCCACTTTCCAGTTTCAGAGTGTTGAGTAATTCGCACAAGTGGTCCATCGTTTCCACCGATGAATGAGCTGCGATGTGGAGAGCTAATTTGATGTCTCGCTGTTTTTCGTCCACTGAAAATTGTGCAAATTCGATTTTTTCTGAGAGGGAGGCGGGTTGAATTTTCGCAACGTTTCGATTGTTTTTTTCGTATGACCAAAAAGAATTAATATTTTCCTTACCCCTTTATAATAAGAAAATAAAATTCAGTTGCTGTTGACACATTATTGAATAATTGAATAAAACTTTTATAATCTAAATTTTCGTTGACAGGAACAATAGTGACTGTAGTGAACAGTAGCAACTAGCAACACTAGCAACAACCTTTGTTGCAAGTAATTGGCCCAAATCGCGCCTGCGATATGTGTATGTGCAGATGTGTGTGACGTTGCGAACTTACACACAATCGCACACCGCGCACACGTTGCGAATCGCAACGCAACGAAACTTGCTCGTTCTCTCTCTAACACATTATGTTGTCTTTGTTGCGAACAATGAGACACGTAACGGCGGTGGTACTACTAGTGCCGCACTCGTTATTTTGAGCATTCCACTGCCAACTTAAAAAACGGCCAATAAGTGGCCAAATTTTTCCAAAACAGCCAGAAATTCGGCCATGGCCAAAACCTGAATTTCCAGTGGCCACGGACCGTGAAAAGTGGCCAATTTGGCCGGATTCGGCCATATCTGGCAGCCAGAGGCGTAGGCATGTTTTGCCCGTCTTTTTCTTACATAGCCTTGAGCGCGAGCATTAGACAAAGAGGCAGGGAGACAGTGTCCCCTCATTGCGTCTTTGTTCAATGCTCGCTCTCAGAGGCATCATGAAAAAAGGACGGATGAAACGTGCCTACGCCTCTGCTGGCAGCCCTGTTCACATTACGCATTAACAATCAAGTTTCAATTTACCAAACCCATTCCTACTATTTAGTTATTGCACAAAATACTTACAAAAGTCACTTTTGACGACCTGTCATTACTTGTTTTGACATTTGGCAACGTCGCATTTTGCCGCGTCTGTTTGTTAGGCCCGACGAGAGGGGGCTGGTAAGGGTGGGATTCCCACCGGGCTCGGAGTTTCTAGCGGGGCCCGGATTTCAATCGAAATCTCAAAATTTGGGAAAAGTTTAATACGTACCTTCACAACTTAATTAGAACCGTAAAAGAATGTCACTTGTGTATTATCTACCTATCGTAATCAGACATTATGCAGACGGGCCCGAGCCCAACAATCAAAAAATGTTCTCTATGTAAAACAAAAAAACATTGTCAAAATGTTTTACGTTTGAATCGTTGAAGCAAATCGGAAATTTGTAAGTTCAAAAGATCGCGTGCTATAACTTTGCATACACGTATATGGCTGCGATTGCTGCTAGTATTCACAAAATATCAATTGCGGACTATCGATAGTCTGAGTCTATCGATATTTAGTGATTGTTACTCATTTTACTGTTACCAGTGTGACTAATTGCCAGGGCCCCTAGTCAGCACTGACAAACATTAAGGCGCCCTTTGTAGATAAATAGGGCAAGTCAACCCGGACATAGCCTGAAAAGTCGTTGAATTGTTTTGGTTGACTTTGTATACAAATCCACAGGTTTTTTCGATTCATGTGTCTCAAAATTGTTCAATACTGATTTTACGATCGATCGGCAATGAAAGAGTGTTTTTCGGATTACAGGTGAGTGATGTTTTTTTGTTTGTCTGTTTGAACGTTTTCCGCAAGTACGTGCCTTCGTTAAACTAATTCGGCGATTCCCGACAGGTAGGGAAACGCCAGGAAATTTGGCATGAAAAATTTCCCGGGAAGTTTTTCTTACTATTTCCCGACTAATAAGGATATAACGGGAACAACTTTCTTGTAATTTCCGATCTGCCAGGAAAATTTCTCGTTTGGTCGGCAATTTTTCGTACCGACTTTTTTGGCGTTGTCCGAGCTACCAGAAATCGCCACGTTTGTTTAACGAGAGTGTTGAAAACAAATTTGATAAAATCAATAAATGGGTCATTAATAGCAATGATGAAGGAGTGAAATATGTAAACCATCTGGAAATAACTTAACGAATTCTGATAAAATATGTAACTGCTGAATTCACAAAATTTTGAAATGCTAAAAATTTTAATGATAATGAAATATACAATGTTTCAAATATCATTCACTCTTTTTCAATCAAGTTTTCTGAAATCACGTTAATAACGTTTGCAATTTTTAAATGACAGTAAATAGTAGTTTAAAGTATGATAGTTAATTCAATTATCAAAATAATAAGAAAAAAGATGCAACTAAAAATAATTAAAAATAGTAAAACATATAATAGAACGGCAAAAATGAAAAATATATAATCTAAAAATTAATTAAAATCTGAAAACATAAAAAAGCATGAAATATATATGGAAGAAGAATAAAATTACCTGTTCACAGAACAAATTTTCAAATTAAAATAATATAGAATGCAGATATACATGAATGTTAATTCGAACTCCATTTCGCAAATTCTCATCAAATACTTCTGACAAATTTACTAGATTTCGAGTCGCATAGGACTCAGATAAACTATTATTTTTAATTTAATGTGTCACAACTCTGGAAAAAAAAAAAACTAATTAAATTGCTGTGGATCATTATGTTCGATTTGATTCTCATGTTTTCGGTCAATATTTTTCTGAAAACTCATTGCAAATGTACCGAATTTTCAGAAACGTAAATATTTTTGGAAAATAAGAAGTAACATACTTGTAAATGATGAAATAAATAAAAAAAATTTGATAAAAATTTATGGACAAATATTTCAAACTACATAATTAGTTTCAATTCAAATTATAATAATAGAAGAACGTAACAATAACATACAATTTAATATAATAAAATAAATTCAATGATCGTCATACAAATTATTACTAAACAAAGAATTTATTTTCTATTTTTGGAATGAATTTGTAACAAATATAATTTTATCAAATCGACGTTTTTGTAACGTTTTTTTATTTGTGCAATCTCATTAAATTACAGTTGAAAAGATGTATTCGCATAAGTCCGGTTCCCAAAAGAGTAAAGAACGCGCCGTTCGAGAAGAAACATTTTCAAAAGCACAAAAGGCACAACGAACTCTGGCAGCGTTCAACTTTCAGCAGAATGCGAGTACAAGTTCTACGACTCCTGCAAGTGACAAGAACTCATCCCCTGGCCAGTCTGAAGAACCTGAAAATTCTTCAACCCAGTCAGTTAGCAACAGCATACAAGATAAGCCGAAAAATACACTTCATTCAGTTCTCAATTCAGCGATGATAAGAATGTTGAACTCGATAACCACGAAAACGATGACAACACTGATGAAAAATTTGTTACCTCTGTGAAATACGATACGAATGAAAAATTAGATCCGAAATTTGTTGATAATTATTCGTATGATTACGATATTGGTACTCTCAAAGCTGAATTCTTACAACCACAAGAAGTTCAAGAAGTCCTCCGTCGAGGTCATTCCAAAATGCCGTCAACTTTTCCTCGGAATCGGTTAGACGAGCCATTTCCACTTTCACTTCTGTCGATTATTTTGCCTAACGGTGAAAAAATTCAACGTGACTGGTTAGTTTGGAGCAGCCCTCTCCGACTCAATAAATTTGCGGATAGGGACAGATTTCACCGATAGGGCGGAGCTTGAAGCACGGAGGCTTCGGAGGCCTTCTCACGTGTACCCCTCTTGCCCCGTTCGCATCTCTTCCCCCGCTCCATAGTCTGCGCGTAGCGAGCATAGGTCGGAACGGGGGGCGCGGGAAATGCGGGGCTCAAACGCAAGGAGCGCAAGCAGCGAAGGTAACAACGGCAAATCGACGTAACGGACGGAAGTATGTTCTGTTCTAAACGTTAAGGCTTACGAGAAAAGCGCTTAAAAGTGACTAAATTGATTCCCCTCTTCGCATTATTCCTTTGTTGGAAATAATAAGTACATAAATGGAATAATGTGTTGGCCGATATTTTTCTGCGATCAAAATTTTTCGAATATAACCGAATTTTCGACAAATTCTGAAATTTTTGTGGTATTTTTTACGTTTAAAAAGATTTTAAGCAATATTGAACTCCTTACAAAATTTTTTGAACAATGTAACAAACTATATTATGGAACGTAGTCTGAATTTCATTGTATTTTCTTTTTTTTTTCACGCCATGTATTGCCCCTGGTGACGGGGCTCCGAGAGAGTGTTCCGAGAGACTTGCGTATGCTTTTCATGATTTTTTAGGCCACTGATCATGAATCTGAAGTCGAAATCGCAAAATAATTTTGTTCAAACAATTTGTATTAACAAAACAATTTCGCAATTTAGACCTCAGATTCATGATCAGCGATATAAAAAACTATGAAAAGCATATGCATCATAGTGAATATTGTTTTTTTCATAATTTGTTAATACAAATTGTTTAAACAAAATAATTTACTAAATTTGACCTCAGATTCATTATCAGCGACCAAAAAAATCATGAAATGCATATGCAAGTCTCTCGGAACCAGAGTTGGGCAGTAATCGGTAGTTTTTTTAATCGAATACATTTACAATACAAAATACATTTAATCGAATGGTCAATTTTTTTTCGATTGTATGTATTTGAGTATTTCAAAAGAGTGAAATACTTAAGTACATTTATTTCAGATCCCCCGAAGTATCGAAATAATTTTATTCCGTTATTTCCAAAGTCATTCATTACTTTTATTCGAGTTATCATGAGGCGTGACAACTCCAAAAAATGTATCTGAGTAATCCTGAACTGTGATTTCTGAAATGATTCTATTTGAAAAATCGTGTAAAATGATTGATTTTTTCATGTTCCTTCTTGATGTGTAACTCTATGTCGAAGATTTTTTTGTATTATACTTTGTTTGTTTCCCTGTAGGCTATTTTCAGCAATAGATTGGATACTTGAATTATTCTGTGTATGTTATACTGTTTGTTAAAATAATTTAAAAAATTTGCATGGATTTTTTAATTAGGATCACACGTCAGAGGGACTATTTTATCATAAGAGAGTTTTTGAATTTTTTTAACAAACAATTGTTTAAACAATTTAATATATTGTAAACAAATTCAGAATCAGAGAAAAAAATTCGGATCTTTCGTATCAATCGACTGAAAGCATTTATACATGCGTAATACTTTTTTTGAAAACTTCTAAAATTATTTTTTCATAAACGAAACTTATGAAACCAGTAATGATATTTCACCAAATTGCTATGCAAGTTCCTGCAATTGATCACCACTTGCCGTTTTCTTTGCAAATTGCAAATGTTTTACGTAATGCTTAACGTGAATATCGTTTTTCATATTAATTTAAACAATCACCGAATGTTTAAACAATTTTTAGTGAAAAAAAAATTTCTACAGTTTTTTTATTTTTATTAAACGTAATGAGCACTTCATATTATAATGAAGGTGTTTTGAAATATTTTTTAATGTGACAAAAAAACTGTTTGAACAATGTAAAAAAAAATTTTTAATTTTAAAACCAGTAATAAATTCAGACTAGGACTTTTGTATTCATAGACAGGAAGCATTTTCACAATAGCAATATATATATATATATATATATATTTTTTTTTTTCAAATCACTTAAAACATTTTTTTTTTACGAAACTTGAGTTGCTTTTTACGGCAAATTACAATGACCCTGTAATTCAACACCGATTGTTCTGCATATTGCAACCGTTTCACTCAACGTCTTAAAAACAAGAAGCTTTTCATTTCCAAAGTCTACATGTACAAAATAATCAGCTTATCTACAGGCAGAGAATAGAATGGATAATACGTCCATGAAAATGGACAATTTTTTGAAGAGTGATGAAAAAAATATTTTTCATCACTCTAACATTAAAACTGATATTTTGAAGCGACTTTTCGGCCATCGTGATGAAAAATATCTCACGTAAACAAGTACGGATGTGCTCGTAGGCAAAACGGTTTACAAACCTCGCCTTCGGCTCGGTCCGTAATTACCCCGTTTTGCCAAATTCGCACATCTGTACCTGCTACGTAATATACTAAAATCGTTCGAATTACACATTTATAATAAAAAATTCACTATCTCGATGTACGAGTTTTTTGTTTTGAAATCAAATAATCATTACAATCAATAATTTGTTTGGATCGAAAAAAAAATCAAGGCATCTGCATCATGAATATTTTTTTCGGAAATTTCGAGGTCCCCATTCCTCATTTTCACGCGCAGGGCCAGATTTGCCCGAAGTGCCGCCCCGGGGCAGTAGGAAAAATGCCGCCCATTTTCGAAAATGAATCGCTACAAAAGAAAAAAAAAAATGGTCACCACTTTTTTGGAGGACATCGAAAAACGATTGTTTTTAAAAAAAAAAAAAGTCGCCAATTTTTTTTTTTTAGATTCCTTTCACCCTCGAAAATTTGCCGCCCCCAAAAAATTGCCGCCCTGTGCCTAAGTACCGAGAGCACATAGTGTAAATCCAATCCGATTTCTATTCACAAAGAGGTACAATAAAAATACATTTCAATTAGTCACGGTGACTGTCTAGATCATCTAGACAGTCTCAGGACTCGGGTATTTCAGGAAAGCCGTTATCGAGGTTCGAGTTTTGGATTTTTTTAAGTCATTTCCTGTAAAGTAAGATAATATTTATGATTAGATTAGTTATTTTTTGTATAGAAAAAAATATTCATCGACTGAAGAACTCGATTTTAACATTTAACTATGTGGAAAAATTTCGATAAAACGTAAAATTATACTGGACTTATGAAATTTACAGACGATCCTATAATAATTTTGTAGATTCATGGACATGGAACTTGATGTGAAATGCAGTAAATGGAAACATTCATGAAAGTGTTCGATTTTCGATGGTATTTCAACTTATTAACTAAAAGTTTACTTTAATTTTTTTTCACTAAAAATTGTTTAAAGATTCGGTGATTGTTGATATTGATATGAAAAACGATATTCACGTTAAGCATTACGTAAAAAATTTTCAATTTGCAAAGAAAACGGCAAGTGGTGATCAATTGCAGTAACTTGCATAGCAATTTGGTGAAATATCATTACTGGTTTCGTAAGTTTCGTTTATGAAAAAATAATTTTAGAAGTTTTCAAAAAAAGTATTACGCATTTATAAATGCTTTCTGTCGATCGATACGAAAGATCCGAATTTTTTCTCTGATTCTGAATTTATTTATAATTTATTAAATTGTTTAAACAATTGTTTGTTAAAAAAATTCAAAAACTCTCTTATGATAAAATAGTCCCTCTGACGTATGATCCTAATGAAACAATCCATGTAAATTTTTTCGCTCGCCCTACATTGTTTAAACAATGAGCGATTATTTAAACAAACAGTATAACATACACAGAATAATTCAAGTATCCAATCTATTGCTGAAAATAGCCTACAGGGAAACAAACAAAGTATAATACAAAAAAATCTTCGACATAGAGTTACACATCAAGAAGGAACATGAAAAAATCAATCATTTTACACGATTTTTCAAATAGAATCATTTCAGAAATCACAGTTCAGGATTACTCAGATACATTTATTTGAGTTGTCACGCCTCATGATAACTCGAATAAAAGTAATGAATGACTTTGGAAATAACGGAATAAAATTATTTCGATACTTCGGGGGATCTGAAATAAATGTACTTAAGTATTTCACTCTTTTGAAATACTCAAATACATACAATCGAAAAAAATTGACTATTCGATTAAATATATTTTGTAATGGTCAATCATCGATTATCAATTTTGCCCATCCCTGCTCGGAACTATCTCGGATAATTGTCCGAGAGAGTTCCGACAGACTTCCGAGAGAGTTCCGAGAGTGGACTCTTGGACCCCCGTTACTAAATTCCATTTCCATCCCCAAACTTGAATCCCATTTAGTTTCTAATATTAGAAGTTCTTGAAAAAATATTTTTGTCTCGTTAATGCTTATATAAATTATTGCTTAACCGAAATATTTATTATATGTTCGAATGGTTTTCCAATAGCACAATTTTATTAACTACATAAAAAATTTTAAGGCAATCTCGAGTTAAGTAATCATTAAAAAATAGAATTATAAAAATTTTGAGAATATTTGAAGAACGATCGAGTTATCGAATTTGTCAAAAAATGATACGTGCTGCCTTAAGTGAAAAGTTTTGAATTAGAACTACATAGTTAAAACAAATTTCATTTCCTCACAAAGAAATTTTGCAATAGATTTTTTATTATTTCAATTTTTAATTATCCAATAATCAGAACATTCAAAAATATAACGTACGTGAGTTAACACGGTCAACCCAGTCAACGCAGTTAACGTACGAAACGTACGAGTATACGAATACACGACAAGCGAAACAATCGACAATCGCATGCGCTTTCCGCCGCCCGCGCTTCCCTCTGCAGCCTACCGCGGTTTCCCCTATCACCCCCATTACCCCTACCGAAAAAAGCCTACAAGCTCGACGCCCCATCTACCGGTTTAATTCATTTCGTAAACGTAAAATTGTTTCTATAGCGGAATAGGGAGTCGGAGAGGGCTGGTTTGGAGTCAAACGAAAAGCACTTTTTATTGCCTCCCCTGTCGTCTTCTTAGTAAAAATACGTTGAATCGTTCCAAAATGTGTTCTCCCAACGGCTATTCTAAAGCACAATTTTGGAAAAAGTTGTATCTTAAATTTCCGTCACATGAAAGTAGTTACGATCACATTCAATGTTACGTCAAGTGATGTGATTTAGAAGTACGCATTGAAAAAGACTCAAACTGTCGATATGCTGTTGAGGGAAGAGATAGCGAGTGAAGCGAAAAAGTGGCGAGAGATTCACAAGCGCATTTTAGACACGATTCTATTTTTGGGTGAAAGAGAATTAGCTTTACGAGGAGAGAGTCATTTAGTCGGCCAACAAAATAACGGAAACTTCCTGGGAATCCTTGAATTAATCGCTCGCTATGACCCAGTGCTTCATGGACATTTAGAAAAAGTTAAATCTTCTCAAGAAGCACACCAACGTTTGCAAGGTCACTACTGTCAGTCGAGATACAAAACGAGTTTATTGAACTCTGTGCTCATCATGTTATATCGTTTATTTTGAAAGAGGTAGAAAAAGCCAAATACTACACAATCATTGTTGATGCAACCCCAGATTCCAGTCACGTGGAGCAAACTACTTTTATTTTACGTTACCTTCATTACGATACTGAAGAAAAGTTTTACCATATCAAAGAACGTTTTTTGGCCTTCGTGGACTGTTATGGAAAAACAGGCGGAGCGATTGCTGACTTGATATGTCAAACACTAGAAAAGTACAAAATTCCTCTGGAAAATTGTCGTGGACAAGGCTACGATAATGGCAAAAACATGAGCGGACAATATAAAGGAGCGCAAAATTACATTCTTCGAAAAAATAAGCACGCAGTATATTCGCCTTGTGGAGCACATATATTGAATCTAGTTGGAGTCGATTCTGCAGAATGTTGTATCCAAGCAATAACCTTTTTTGGAGTAGTTCAAAAATGTTATAACATTTTTAGTAACAGCACACAACGCTGGGAGATTTTGAAATCAAATATACCTGATTCGCTTCACTCTCTTTCCGATACACGGTGGGCTACAAGAATCGATGGTGTGAAACCGTTTGCGAAGAATCTTCCTGGATTAAGAAAGTCTCTCGAAGAAATCAAGAAACTGAATCTGACCGCAGAAACTCTTCGGGCCGTCAATGGCATTCAAATACTCTTGTCATCTTTTATTATAAAAATAAATTTTTCGAAAGAAAGGCTAATTCATATATAAAAAATTTAATATTAGGTATGAATTTAAATTTAAAAAAAATTTATCGATAATTGTTTTAACCGCGTGATAAATTTTGAACTTCCCTTGAAAATTCTCAGTCGAAAATTTGCTATTGAATTTTTTTTGCCAATACGACAGTCGGTAATGTAGGGAATATTAGATTTATCATAAACGAAATAACAGTTGGCTATCGAAGACCTGAGTGATAATGAAAAATAGAAAAAAATAAAGTTTTTTGTTTCAATACAGCTAAAAATGCAACGAAGTATCTGTTTTTAACTGATATATGATGTCACGAAATCAGCATAAGAGTTTCGTATGACAAAAACTATGCCTTCGTGCTCGTCGCCAAACTGTCGCCAATGGTCCCCAAAGTTTCGCCAAAGTTTAGGGACAACGATGTTGCTAGGGCAACAACGCTTCAAACTTCGAGTTCCGCTCAGAAACACAAATCTCGCGAACGAAAAAAACTAAAATTGGCCACAAAATTCCCATGCGGCAAATGCAATTATATCGACTAAGCTAACGGGTGATACAAACATTCAAAACAGGGCTCCTACTCCTCTTATGGAGAAAGTGTCCGGCGAACAGTGCCAACTCGTTGAGGATTGGAACTAAAATTTATATGTAAAATATATCTATATATAAGGTATACACTATACATAGATATACTACCGTATACATTTTAGTTCTAATCTTTAACGAAATGGCGCTTTTCGACGAACACGCCCTGGCAATCAAACTTCAACTTCGAAGGTTATAATTGGGTTCAAGTTCGGTTGTAAATTTTTTAAGTGAAAAAATGGGCCTTTTTACGATATTTTTGCAAGGAATGGTATCGGTTCATCATGTTTGATTATTTATTGGCAAATTTAATCGTCAGAACTATAAATTTTGCCTTTAATTGTTATTTTTTTTTTATGGCTTGAATTTCCTTAGTGTTCATGTATCTATGGATAGCTTACAATTTTTAAGAAAAAATATTAAAAATTAACGCATCCTACAACGTAGAGCGTGTCAAAATGATTTTTTATTTATAATTAGTTACCTGCATCGTCTTTATAGTCTTATTGCGTTTTTAATGTTTCAAGGAAATTCCAGCCATAAAAAAAGATAAAATAACAATAAAAAGGCAAAATTAATAGTTCTGACAATTAAATTTGCCAATAAATAATCAAACATGATTAACCGATGCCATTCATTGCAAAAATATCGTGCCCAAGGTCTATTTTTTTCACTTAAAAAATTTACAATCGAACTTTAACCCAATTGTAACCTTCGAAGGTTCAAGTTCGGTTGAAGATTATTTGCCAGGGACTCATTTAACACGGAAGAGTACGAGCCCTGATTCAAAAGATTCAACTGCGTTCCCTCCAACGCGAATTGCAACTTCATAAACTAAGTGAACTTTTTCGTTCCAACGTGATTGGAATTGAAGAGATTTCAGATTGTCCTATCTCGCATGCTTTTTCGGTGATCAAAGCAAATTTGTGATAAGGGCATTCCAAGTGGAAAATTTTTGAGTGCTTTTTCAGCAACTCAGTCTTGAACAAAGACTTCTCTCCAAACATGAAAGCTTACTTATCTGATGAATACGAAACTATATTCTCGTATGACAAGTTGTTCCGGGCCATGACTGCGTCGAATAATTGAAACAAAACATCATGAGTTGATTCAGGCATTAGAATTGAAATTAATTCAAATAATTGGACAACAGCATTGAAAGAATCTGGATCGATGAACCGAACAACGAAAGCAAGAAAATTTACACTAGTATTGGACTTATTACTTTAATCGAAAATAATACTGAATGGAGAATTGTGAAGAATTCGAACTAACCACTCTTTTTTAGCAGATTTAAGCACATTGCCTACTATACGGGAAATTTGAAATTTACACATATTCATCTTTTTCAGAACGAGAGAGGTCATTCTCAGAAAGATATTGAAAAAATTTCAAGGTCTCTGCTGCTGTTCTATAAGTCAGCTGTTTCTGAGCAACGAACGCCGCATACGTCAAGATCCGGCATATTATCTATCCCCATTTTCATACAATTTTGAATATGTTTTAGATACTTAGCGTGTTGATCAAGGCTAGAGAGACTCAGGGGAGACAGTGGCTATTAAAATCGCTCCTGATTAGAGATCTCGGAAAAGCAGCCATCGTGGACATAAACACAGTACTACTCAGCGTGCTCAGCCGCCTGTGTGAGGATATATATTTGAGTTGATTAATAATAACTGCAGTTGCACTTCACTTGATTATCAAATGAATTTTGGTGAATTTGAAATACACTTTGACAACACGTATGAAAAAGTAAACAGAATCAGCTATCCTCACACACGGCCGAGTACTCTGAGTAGTACTATGTTTGTGCTGTGTTTGTGTCCAAGATAGCCGCCATTCCAACATCTCCAATCAGGAGCGATTTCAATAGCCACTCTCTCCCTTGAGTCTCTCTAGTCCCACCGGGACATTAATGGGTTACAGCTTTACATGCGTTTCAGCGAAAAGAGTCATACTCCTAATGATCATTTATCATGACATACTGTATTGTACAAATGTCATATGAAAATTTCTAATGTCGCCTTAAATCTGGCTGTTTTTCAGTTATTCGTCCTGAATAGCGTTCGCAGATGTAGTAGAATCACCTTAGGTAGGGGGATAATTCGGGCCGTAGCGTAGTAGAATTCCCCTACAATTTTTTACTACGCTTACTGTGGTCGCTAAGAATCATTATCAAATGCTTTAAACTGAAATTTTTTTTGAAAATACCAAATTACGTTTAGCTTATCATGTTTATAATTATTATTCGTGTAAAAAAGAATTAATATTGAATTATTTGAAATCCACAGCTATCAACTTTAAAGTTTTCCACCATATGTCCATGTCTGGTCCATATCATAAATACATCACAAAAGCTTGTAGTAGAAACTAGGCTAGGGAAATCTGCGAACGCTGGCCCTGAATTAACTGAAAAATAACCAAATACAATGATTTCTAATAGTTTGGAAATATCAACATCGATTTTTAGGTGAGAAAAAATGTACTTAGTTACCACTTAAGTACCATCTAAATACCACCGATCTAGGTGGCAGTTTGACTGCAAGGGAGCTGTAAACTCACAGATCGATTGATCAATTTTCAGATTAAACCAGATGGAAATATGGTCGAACAGGCATTGCCAACTTCAGAAGCGTATTCGTCACAATGCGCTAAAGATAAGGAAAAGTCAAAGTGGCAATGCAGAGGTTTGAAAAATTGCGTCTCGGAACGTAAGTGCAATTAAGCTTTGAAATCTTGTTTCAATATATACGAAGGTTTTGATATTGAAAAGGTCACTGATTTTGAAAAAGGCCATGAAAAAAACAAATAATCTGAAATTTTCTTTTTCAGTCGCTTCTACAAAGAACGAAAATTGCCAAATCGGATCTAAATTATTGGAATGTATGCAATTCGTTGCGTAATGGAATTTTTTATGCTACATAAGAACACTTGATTCCCATCAAATTGAAATACTTAAAAAAATATGATTCCCGGTGTGCAATAAGACCAGTTTAAATTGATCTAAACGTCATGATTTCAATGCCGTGATAATGTATGGTTTAGGAATAATCAATTAATGTGGAATAAATATGGTTTCTCCAATCTACATATGTGGTGATGATTTCTCTCCAAATATATTCTTTCTACCTATACGATCTTTTCATTTCTGATAATCAAAGGTAAATACAACATTTACATAACTCAGCTTACTTGTAAGGACTGTTTTATTACGAACGGTAACAAATTAACAAAACTTTGTAGGGCAGTATAAAAATTTGATCTTTCATATCGAACATAGACTGTAAAAAGAGTGATAGAGTTGATTAACTCTGCATTAAAGCTTTCAAAGGAGCGTTACTTTTTATTTGTATCACATCAAGGCACTCGTTTTTATAATTAATTCACCAGTCCAAGCCGTTGGGAACTCCCTCTGGGTAATCTCCGGTGAGACAGGCCGTGCAATAACCAGCCGAAGCATTTTTTGGTTTACTGATACCGTGTTTTACTGCTGCTACCAAGCCTATGACAGATAAATACTCGAGACTATCAGCCCCGACGTGCGTTGCGAGCTTGAGGTTGTCCATTTTGTTGGCTATCAGCTCCTCTCTCGTAGGGATGTTGATCCCCATGTAACAAGGGTACTTCAAAGGTGGAGACGCGATTCTGATGTGAACCTTTTACAGAAAAATCGCGAATGTAGGATAGAAAATAATAATAATAAATAAAAATTTCAAGTCTGCGGCGTCAAGATCATTAATTAGATGAAAGGAAATGGCGAGTTGTTCGTTGCGCGTGTTTTGGTTCTGGTTTATGTTTGTTTCATAGTTTCCATCCCCACCTTACTGTGTATTATTTCAACATTATTTTGTTTTTCGCGGTAAAATGAAAAATCTCATCCTTTAAATGATGTCTCATAGCACTTGTGGCACTTTTTGTTTTTTCTTATTGTACATGGTTGATCCCGTATGTTATGTAGAAATAAAAAATAAAAAATTAATTAATTTAAAAAATGACCATTATTATGCAACAAGAAGGTTTTGGTCCAGGAATGTATAAAGGAAAATTTTTCGGGAGGAATTTATTAAAAAATATATTTCCTTTGAAATTGCATCATTTTTACCTAATCTTTTACGAACAGGTCTAGTGAGTAAGGCTTGATATATTTTTTTTTACTTTAAGAGTTTTCAGGTAATATAACTAATGGGGTTCGGAGTCACACATTTTTTATTGACGTATTTCAATGATAGAATCAGATTTTCATGATTTTCAAGTCACTAGGGATGAAATTTTTTTGTATTATTCTTCATACCTACTTTTAATATTAAGTTAACTTATAACATTGTTTTCGAAAAATTCAATTGTTTAAACAATTTATTTAAACAAACTACGTCCTAATTTTATGATTTCTTTTTAAAAAAAAGAAGATTCGTGATTCACGGGAAAAGAACGCAAGACAAAGTTTTTTATTAATTTTTTTAATACAACACAACAACGACATGAAATATTTATAAACAAAATCTCTGCGTTAAAGGCGAAACATAAGTATTTCGTCTTTTACAGCAGAGTTGGATATGGTTTCCCAAGTTTTTTCGGTTTCTGATGAAAAATATAATATTGTATTTGCAAAAGTCATTGTTGAAACAATATTTGTGAATCAAATACGAGGGGGGACCCAAAAGTAACGGGAATTGTGTTACAACTTTTTTATTGACAAATTTTTTCACACACAATTTTTATCACCTTCAAAGTAACCCCCATTGACTGTAATACACTTGTTCAATCTTTTTTTCCAGTGTTCAAAACAGTTCTGAAATTCATTTTTTTCAATGTTTTTTAAACCTTCCAGCGATTTTTGTTTCACCTCTTCTACAGTCCCAAAACGTTTTCCTTTCATGTCCCTTTTGAGTCTAGGGAACAAAAAAAAGTCACAGGGGGCAAGGTCCGGTGAATAGGGGGGGTGAACAATCGGTGTCATGCCGTTTTTGGTCAAAAATTTCTTCACGGACAGCGCTGTGTGGACAGGTGCATTGTCGTGGTGGAAGAACCAATCTCCTGTGCGCCAAAGATCCGCTCTTTTCTTCCGGATGTTCTCCCTCAACCTTTTCAAAACCTCCAAGTAGAAGTGTTGGTTGACCGTTTGGCCTGGAGGAACAAATTCTGCGTGCACAATACCTCTGCAATCGAAGAAACAAATGAGCAATCTCTTGATGTTGGACTTCACTTGGCGTGCCTTTTTTGGACGAGGCGAGAGAGGTGTCTTCCATTGGTTTGATTGCTGCTTTGTTTCGGGGTCGTAGCCATAGCACCATGATTCATCGCCAGTTATAACCTTGAGAAAAAAATCTGGGTCTTCATCCAACTGATTTTGCAGCTCAAGACAGGCCTGAAGTCGACGCTCCTTTTGATCGTCGGAGAGAAGGCGAGGAACAAATTTGGCTGCAATCCTCCTCATGCTCAAATCTTCAGTTAAAATCCTCTGAATTGAACTCCATGACAATCCAGACATCTCACAAAGTTGATCGATGTTTCGGCGACGGTCTTCATGAACAAGAGTGTTGATTTTTTCAATGTTTTCGTCCGTTCTTGAAGTCGAGGGGCGCCCAGAACGAGGTTGGTCTTCTATTGACATCTCTCCATTCTTGAAACGCGAAAACCAGTCGTACACATGCGTTTTACTCAAAGCATTATCCCCATAAGCTGTTTTCAGCATCACAAGGGTTTCCGCGGGTGTTTTTCCTAACAAAAAACAAAATTTTACAGCCGCGCGTTGCTCTCCGCACTCAGCCATTTCACGTTTTCGCCGAAACGGAAAAAGTCGTTTCACTAGAAAAATTCTTACGGACGAACGAATGCACTCACAGCAAATGAATTTTGCACACTGACTTGGGAGAGTAGCAGCTTGGAAGAGAACCAGTGGAGAACCCGATCCCCCCCTCCGCGGTCCCCCCACCACCTAATTCCCGTTACTTTTGGGTCCCCCCTCGTATTATTCGAAATTACCTGTTTTCTCAAAGAAAGGAAAATCAACAAAGAAACGCAACACCCAGAAGTCATAAATGTATATTAGGTATACCACTTATATGTATACATCGACATTGTTGCGCCGCTCATCACAAAGACAGCTTTTCTTTAAGAATAGTCAATTTCGAATATTATATTAATAAAAACAATTGTTTTAACAATAAATTTTGCAAAATTAACGTTACATTCGTGATCACCAACTAAAAAAACATATGAAAAGATATGAAACTCTGCCATACAAGTCGAAATTCTCATGTTAAGCGCTCAGCGAAGGGCTTTTGTTTATAAATATCTTACATTGTTGTAGTGTCATGACGAAAAAGTCGATGAAACATTTTTCTGATGTATTTTTTCTGTAGTTCACAAATCTGCGATCGTTTTGCAAAGAAACATGAAATCGAAACATAATTTTTTTAAACAAATTGTTTAGTAATAATGTCAAATTCGTGTTTAGTGATTCCGAAAATACATGAAAACACATTTTTAAGTTACACTATGAAGTTTTCGAAACATTATGATAAAATGTCAAAATCGTATAGATTGAAAATCTTAATAAATTTTTTCAGACAGCGCCATTTACATAAGGTCAACAAACAGCATCTGAGTCTTCGAGTTTCATGTCCATGGACGCGAGAAATTCGGTTTTCGCGATTCTCAGGATTCGATTTTCATGTGTTTGGTTGGTTTCAAAAGGGATCGAACTCGAAAATTTCACGTTTTTTTCGTTTAATTGTTTATAACAATGGAGGCTCGCATAGTATCAAAAGAACAAGGCCAAATTCCGAAAGTAGATAAAATTTTTCCTCAGGATAACCTTGGCCAGATTTTTTTTAAATTTCTAACATGGTTCTTTTCATGGATTAAAAATTTGTCAAAAAAACGTCCGTTTAGGTGCTTATGGGTTAACATTTATAATAATTGAAGTTCAGCTTCAATAAACATTCATAGAAAGCCAAGAATTTTTAATGTTTTTAGTTTCTGAAATTCAAAATTTAAAATTTTTATAAATTTTAAGAATTGCATGAAACCATTTATGTCCTCTAGATTTCAGTGTGTACATGTTTGATAAGTTCAACTTATTTTTATAATTTATGACTTTATGTTTCTTGATTATTTCTTTTTAATTATTTTATTGCATTTTCAAATTATAAGTGTTCTTATTATCTATTTCTTATAATTCATTTATTTTTCAATAAAATAATCAATAATATACCCAAATTTCAAAATATGCTTGAGCATCGAAAACCCCTTCTGCCTACGCTTCTGTCTTGGACAATTTTTTTAAGAATCAAGGAGTTGAAAGATATTAGTTGAACCTTACCTCTTTAGCTCCTGCGTCCTTCAGAAGTTTAATGATGGGGCCAATCGTGTTTCCTCGAACAATCGAGTCATCGATGAGGATGATTTTTTTCCCTTTAACGTTTTCTGACAGAGCGCCGAATTTTTTGGCGACCCCGAGTTGCCTTAGCCGTGTGCTGGGCTGAATAAAAGTTCTTCCAACGTACCGGTTTTTGCAAAGAACTTCGGCGAACGGTATATTCGACTGAACAAAGGAAAAAATTCATTCAAACAACGTTTTTTAAGTCTTAGTGTGGAGGTTTTTTGAAAATTTCAGTACGTTATGCAATTTGGTTTAAAGCGCTTTATAGAAATCTGAGAAAAAGAATCGTGGGGTTTATCGTGTGCGAAAGAATTGAATTTCGTTTCAAGTTGGTTTACTCTTTTAATCTTACTTGACTTGCGTATCCATGAGCCGCAGCTGTGCCAGATTCTGGGACCGAACTGACGATGTCAGCATCGACGTGAGACTCTTCCGCGAGAACTCTGCCACATTGCATTCGGACAGAATACACCATTTGACCTGAAAAGCAAAACCTAATCATTTTTTACTCTTTCGCGAAATTCAGAAGTCTGGGATTCACGTATGTTACCTTCGAAAATACTGTCACTCCTCGCGAAGTAAACGTATTCGAATATACAAAAAGCCTGAATTTTTTTGCCGGGTCTTTCAACGATGTCGACTGTCTTGATACCGTCACGGGTGATTTCTACAATCTCCCCAGGGTAAACTTCTCGAACGTAGCGAGCGCCGATGCTGAGAAAACCGCAGGATTCGGAAGATATCACCCAACCTTCGGCATCCTCCGCGTCTTCATCGGTGTCTTTACCTGAAATTCTTGATTTGAAGATTTCACGTTGTTTTCTAGAGGACGAAAAATCTCTCAAAGTGGAAAAGATGAAAAAGAGAAAAGTAGAGTTGTCAGGAACAGCTATTTTTCGGAAACACCAAAATCCAGTAATTTTTTTCCTCCAGAATCGAATTATAAGATGCTATTATCTAGAATAATTCTCAGAATACACATTTGCCGGAAAACAATGAAAATTATTAGAATTATGTATAGAATTGAATTATCCTGATTCTCTTAAAATTCTGTAAATTCGATTCCAGGATAAGTTTTTGCGGATTTCAGTCATTCTGGAAAAAGGATTTCGGAAAAGAGGGCAATAGAAGATTCAAAGTCAGTCCAAAGATTACACGTTATTCCAGATCAAGAACACATCAGATCAACACATTTGATCCCCATAGCTGTCAATTTTTGAAAGAACAGAAGGTAGAAGAACAGAGAGACAGAAGAAGTTCCAGTGTACCCTCCACCTTATTTGTAAACTTTGAATCAACTCACGAACTGTCTCGCCGGTCCCTTTTTTTCTCAGGTAAATCCCGGAAAACTTACCAAGTTTTCCGAGCGGAACAATTTTGCCTATGCAGAGTGGCCGGTTCCCGTATGGGTCTCGGACACCGTAAATCTTATCTTTATGTAGGATAACTAGCGAGTATGATAATGGCGCGAGGTGCATCAGATGCTTTATACGCGCCGGCCAATCGGGTCCATTCACTTCGCCCTCTGGCGGATTCAGGCACAGAGCTTGGGTTATCAGTTCTGAATCTGAATGTGTAGAAAGTCCAACGCCACGACCAAGTACCTAAATCCAACAATTGAGATTTTTTTTCAGTTTATAGGATATTTTTGCAGGCAAAACTCAAGTCAGTATAGCTACTAACAATAATTTTCAAAAGAGTAGCCAATTTTTCAAATTTTTGATGCAAAACAGAAAAATTTACACGCAGGGCCGTCCCTAGGTTTTGCGGGGCTTGGGGCAAAGATTTCAGGCAGGGCCCCTGAAGGAAATGTTATGATTTTAAATTTCATGAATATGGAATCTATCTTTCAATAATAGTAAAAATTTGGATTTTGATATTAAAGACTGATTGTTACAATTGCTACAAAATTCAAGCGAATGCTATTTGTTTAGCTTTTTTTTGTGTAATATCCTCCACATCGCATCCTTCCAATACTTCAGATTCGATTAGCCAAGGAATTCAAACGGTCTAGTTTTTATTTTTGGCAAATGTACGTTTTGATAAGTATGAATTACGAAAAACTACGTTCCTCTGAAGTGATTCACCGGAATCGTTAGTAGAATTCTGTAAGCAATTGTAATATTTGGATACGATTCTTTGTCTACATTCAGAAATTCTAATGATTTCATGGCTGTTTTCATTACGTGAAAAACAACATGTTTCAAAAGTTTGATTTCGAATAAGTCTGTATCGTCTACATTGGAAGAGTTTTCTTCTTAAAGTTATCTTGCTAAATTACTAAAATGTGCTTACAACTGAAGATCGTTAAGTTTCGTGAGCTCCGATGTATTGAAAAGGAATCCGAAAAGATTTGAGAATTCTTTGATTTCTTAAAATGCACTTTGAATGCATGTGAGAGCTTCTTCAACGATGGAGAAAAAAAGTCAGTCTTGAAGTTTTCTTCAGCCTCAGTTAGTCTCTCCGTTTCAGTCTTAAGTAGATTATGTTTTGCAGTTGCAAATGGGATGAAACAAATTCTTTTTTCAACGGAGAGAAAAATTTTCTTGAGCGCGGGATCTGGGGCGCCCTGTCTGCCTCCCCCCCCCCCACCCCTAGGGACGGCCCTGTTCACACTTATTGAAGTAGAAATTCTTTAAAAACGCCAAGCATATATTAGGAGGTACTCCTGAATTTTTCGCTGATTGGCTCAGAATTATTTTACTCAACCAATTGGAACGACGCGTCGATTCTATTGTCTATTGTTGTCCATGAAAATAAATCAATTATTAGGGTCCCTGATTTTTCGCTTTTTTAGCGCGTTGCAAAGTGCGCAAAGCGCTTTCATGGCAAGAATTTTTTTTTCAATTATTTCAAGAAGTAACATGATTTTTGATTGCTTAATTATTGTTCAATTAACGAAATTAGATGGAATACAGAACACTCGAAATTTTGCCGGTAACGTATTACTGACAGTTGCTCGCAAGTCGACATTTCGCATTTTTTTTTATCATATATTCCACGTACCCTACATCAAGTTTTTAAAGAAGTTTCACTTCTGAACAGATTTTTATAGAAGATCTGTTCTTTTTTTCATTTTTAATTTTATTCTATTTTAGTATGAATAAAACTACATTCATAAAATCTACAATTTTTTTTGTCTATTATCTATTTTAAAACAGAGTATATCCTTAATAATTATCTATACTATTATGTGATTTTTACAGCCTGTTTAAGAAACAAAAATACTCAAATATTGGAGAAACTATTTTTTTCAAAACTCTAACTGCCTAAGACTGGATCAAATTATACTCTAAAAAATGCCATTAATTTCTAAATCGAATTTCCTTAGGAAAATCATCAAAGGTAAAAATTCTATCAATCACCATTTTTCTCAAAGATTCTGTGTTAACGAGTTCCCCATTGTGCGCTACGGCCAAAGCACCATGTGCGGTGTGTACAACAAATGGCTGACAATTGACTTCCTCACTGGCAGCACTAGTACTGTATCGCGTGTGGCCAATTCCAAGGTTTCCGGTGAGTTTTTTGATATTGTCATCGTTGAAAATATTGTTTATCATGCCCATGCCTTTGTGCGAGTTGAAAGATTTCGCGCATTTGCCTTCACTCGTCACGATTCCCGCGCTTTCTTGACCTCTGTGTTGCAGCGCCACCAAACCTGGATTTGTAAGACAGTAATTTAAGAAATTTCCGCTACTGCGCATTAACAGAATAATTACTATTATTCTTTGTACTTATATCAATTTTCTGAAAAATTTACCTAGACAAATTACTTGAGCTACATCGAGTTGTGATGGCCAGGAACCCGCAGCGACGCATCCAAAAACCCCACATTCGTGAGTGAGGCCGCTCACGACTGACTGTTCTTGACCCTCTTCCATTTTTTAAGGTTAGATCACGAAGTAGAGACTCGCTAAAACGATTTTTCATTAGCCACTTAATAGTTTTATGCATGTTTGAAACTTTTTTCGAATGTTTCGATAACGCTTAAGGTACAAAGAAATGTTAATGTTCTCAGAACATGCACAGAATCTTGAAATTTGAGTGATAAACGTTCTATTAAATATTTTTGAGTTCTTCGAAAAAAAAAAATAAACTTTAAAAATACGAGACGTCCGAGTTTCAAAATATTAAAATTTTCTGACACAATGAAATCCTAGTACGCAATTTTTTACTTTCTTTTAATTTGAAAATTCTAATTTATTTAACTTGAGTTTCAAAATTGTATAATTTAGATATTGAATTTTACGTTCTTCGAAAATAGTCGAAACCACGTTTTTTGAATTTAAACGAAGAGTTTTTTTAACTATAGTAAGATATGACATTATCTTGAACTAAGTATTATGAAATTAAGATCTGAAGATTGCTACCTCCAAACTGAAAGTATGTTATTCATGAACATTATCAAAACGCTATGAAATAAAAAAAAGGTAATGATGTAACGTCACTAAATATGTAGAATTATCTTGTACTGTGTGATTGAGTTTCTTAAATACAAGGAAATTTTTTCCTTCCCATAGAGCAGTCATATATTTCTCATTTTCATGCAAAAAAAAATATCACGACACAATAGAAGCAGCATAAAACATAAGAAATAATATATTATAATTTTCACACAGAAGTTTATTTTGTTTGCCAAATTAAATATCAATCTTACTTCGCTTTATTCTCGAAAATTAATTAATTAAAAAGAAAAATAATTCTACCGATTAATTTTATCAAAGTATTATGAGCAGTGAAATACTCTGAACATGGCTCCAAGTCGTGAAAGCCGTCTGCCATCCCATCAAAACTATCAAAAATTACACATTTTTTTGATCTGGAAATTGCCATGTTTAATTATATACATACCCCATACACAACATTAACTGCGTGCGCAGTGTTCAACATTGCTAAATGTCAAATTAAGCAATGACAGTTATCCGAAAATAATGTTTGTGAGTATTTTTTTCGAAAAACTAAATAGTAGAAATTCGTTTTGTAAATAGAATGTCTAGTTTGAAGTCTGAAAAATTTTTAAAAAAATTCCCTTATTCCGTCTTGAATTATGGACGAAAATACGATTCACTCCGTAAGAACACGTGTAAACCGACACGTATTTTTGTATTTTTTTTTCAGGAACTAAGTAAACAAAATACTCAAAATTTAACGTACGCATTTTTTGGGTTTAATTGACGAATTGAAATTTTTTCGGAAACATCAACTTTTCTTGTTTACGTGCTCATAATACCTTAAAAACTTTGCACATGAAGTAACTTTTTCTTTCTTCAAGAAAAAGAAGCTTTTTTAGAAATTCTCAAATACCTTCGTCTCACTTTTTAACTTTATTGACATTTTTTGGAAATTGGTAAATTACACTATCCATACTCGAAAATTGCCTAATATGACTAAAAATTTGATGAATCTTCATATAGTTGTACATATACCATTGTAAAAATTTTTTGATACATTATTGCTTAACTCTTAAAAGTTTTTGGTTTTTCCGAAATTTTTCAAAAATTTTCGAAATTATTAATATTACTCTTGAAATAAATATTATTAATATAATTTTTTTTATGATTGATAATAATTATTAATAAAAAAAAATAATTACTATTAATTATTATTTATAATATGTAATTATTTATATTAATAATAATATTTCGTTTTTGAAAATATTTACTAATCATCATAATCCCGAAAAGACTTATGAGAATTTCATATTTTTAGTAAATTATCAGTATGAAAAATGTCAAATGCTATGTATTTTAGATGATTTTTGGAAAAAGGTACGAGATATTTAATCAATTCTTATCGCCTCTCATCATTTTTCGAGAAATTCATCCGAAATCTAAAAAACTACATATCTAAAGATCAAAACAAATCTGCAATAAAAAATTTGTATTTTGTACAAATATTATTTCTAAAATATGGTTGAAATTGTTAGAATTTTATCAATATTTGCAAAATTCTTGGTGCGATCTTGAGTTTTACAATACTTTTTGCAATTTCTCATTTTTTTCTGACTTGAGAATTGTCATATAAAAATATTTAAGAACAATGGAAAATATTTGACATTAAATAAGTAAAAATTATTATAAATCCTTCATTTGAAATATTTTAATTTATCAGACAAAAATTTCAAACTTTCACATAAATATTAGGAGTTCAGAAAAATTCATCAAAACTTGAAACGATTTAAAAAAATTTTCAATACTTTAAATTTGTCAAAATTTATCATTCATTGATATAAACTGGACGGAGATCGAAAAGTTTGAAAACATAAATAATTTAAAAAGAAATGTTACCTTTTATAAGATTTATAACAAACAGGTGAATCTCAGAAAAAAATCACTCTATTTTATATTAATAGCAATAGCAAAGATAAAAATATGCCGATCTATCTACAACTCGTTAGACTTTTCATAAATAATATAGTATGAAAAATTATACGACTTAGAATTTGGATCGCCCTTGATAATTTCCAAGAAATATTTATCCCTATAAAAAAATTAAAAAAAGATTGTCGGCTAATACAGAACAAAACTAATGTCAATAAAAAAACATGATTGGTATCATGGTGACCGAAGAAGTATTATAAACAATTGTGTAACAAAAATTATTGATATCCAATTGTCGGCCAAACCCTCAAATTTTGAAGCAAAAATTTATGCTGCCATGCCTACTAAAATGCCATAAAAGACAGAGAGACATAGTGGTATAGCTCGAATTCATATTTACATTAGTCCTACACAAAAAAGTAACAAACAGACCCGACCAACCTGCTCATTTTCTTGATGTTACATTTTTATTGGCTATTTAGAAAGTATTTTTGTGCAGAAATAGGTTATTAAATTATACCTACTTATTTCTGCACGAAAATGCATTCGCATTATACTGATAAGAATATGAGCATTCGTTGCTATCGTGATTATGCAGATGCGTCGAAAAAATCTATAGAACTTTTTTATGATATTTTCCAAAATATTTTTGATATAAAATACATCACTCTCGATTTCAGATAGAATCATCAATTATCACGTCCATTATTCTTGTTATCAGAATGCTACCGATATCTTATCACTGCTTATTAGGCAAAGTCGGTAGAATTTACTTTGGTAGGTCACTATTGATTGGAAAATTGTATTATTCTAATTTTAGACAGATGAGTTGACACCCTTACATCTGTGTAAAACTAAATTTGCATAAATCGCTACTATGAATTCGTCTGCATCTACATAGCGCATGTGGACTTATTTGAACAAACTCTTTATAAGAGCATGCTTCTAAAGTTTACACGAAATTTTCACGAAAATCGGGTCCTACCTTGAATCGCTATATGTATGCTTGCAAGCACATCTTTTCAATCACAATTGTTACATATTATAATTTATTTTAAAAGGTTATTGTTGTTTATCAGAGCAGGTTGTCCGGTCTTTTTGTTACTTTTTTGTGTAGGACTAATGTGAATATGAATTCGAGCTATACCACTATGTCTCTCTATCTTTTATGACATTTTAGTAGGCATGGCAGCATAAATTTTTGCTTCAAAATTTGATAGGGTTTGACCGACAATTGGGTATCAATAATTTTTGTTACACAATTGTTTATAATACTTCTTCGGTCACCATGATATCAATCATGTTTACCAATCATGTTTTTTTATTGACATTAGTTTTTTTCTGTATTATCCGACAACCTTTTTTTACTTTTTCAAAGTTTTTTGATAGGGATATCACTTCCTTTTGTAATAATGGATAATTTAACATGTCACCTTGAATTCTTTCACTAAAGTTTTAATCATGCTGATACGGACGGTAGGGATATAAAACCGACTAAATAGTCATTTGAAAACAAATTTATTTACTACGATTTATCCGTTTTTCGAGAATTAAGGTGCATATATATATGCGCCTTTCACAAATATTGACTAGGATACTTGATTACTTGAACAAAAAAATTCGCGATTTTCAATTCATAATAATTAGAAATTTTCTTGCACGCAATACCTAGTTAACTTGTGTGAAACTTACATCAAATAATATAATGATCTGAGCAATTTTTTGCTTGAATGGAATATTACACAAACTGAAGAAAATTTTTTGTGAATTAGAAATTAGACTCCAGGAATTTTTTCGAAATTTCATTCATAAAGTTTGAAGATATCAAGTACTCCAATAACTATTTTTATCACATTCTTAAACGTAATCTGCAGCATCCTTTTCTTTTTTCGTTGAAAAACGTTTTGCCTCATCTGCCTGTAACAGATAATAATATGAATAAATACCTCAGATTTTGCATTCAGATCTTTGCATTCTTAAACATGTTTTTTTTTTTTTTTTTTTTTTTTCATTCGAGTCCGAGTTGAATTATAAGAAAAAACTATGATGCGAAATTTGATTGCTTATTTTGTAATTGTGTCAAAAAAGTGAGGAATCAGTTTTGTATGGAAAATATTTGCTGTGTAAAAAAAAATTTGCCTAAATTTTATAATAAAAGCATGATATTAAAAATTTTTTAATATCATGTTTAAAAAAAATTATAAAAAATATGAAAGTATTGCTAAAAACTAAAAAAACGGTTGAGGTTTTCCATCTGAACTTTACGATTATGATTATTATTACTACTATTATGTTTTATTATCATCAAAATGTTTTTTAATAATATAAAAATATTTTGTCGAATTCGAGTTGTTAAATTAATGGCATAATTTTTAGACTTCAAATTTTTTTGACAATGAATTCTAACAATATAAGTTTACTGTAAATTATTTATTCAGGTTATACTCACTATTTTATTTTTCCTTTCTTGAAAAAATTATCTGGCAGTTCCAGGGGCGAGAATATGCATAAATAGGCATAAAATGTATGATTTGATTTTTTTTTTTATAATATAATTTGTGAAAATTTAATGTTGACAAATTTCATAAATGAGTCTTGAATTAAAAATTAAGGCTTTGCTCTGAATGAAAATATGACGCCCATATTTAATAATTAAAAAGAAAATATTCATGATGAATAATTTTATATTTCAATCAATTTCTCATTTTTTTTTATTAATTTGTTTTTTTTTTTCATATTTTCTTTATCTGCGAAAATATTGTCGATATTTAAATAGTGTTTCGCTGTTCAAATAAGATATAGTATAAAATTTATTCAATATTTTTTAAAACCCTAAATCAACTATGTTTTGCATCTGAAATTTGTTATCATTACTTAATAATATTATTATTATTATTATTATTATTATTATTATTATTATCAATAAACTTTTCTATCGTACATATTTTTTAATATAAAAATATTTTTACGAATGCGAGTTTATAAACTACTGACACTATTTTTTAGGTTAAAATTTTTTTGACAATAAATTCCAACAATATGTATAAGGTTACACTGTTATTAAATTATTCAAGTTTGACTTACCGTTTTGTTTTTTATTTGTTCTAAAATATCATTCGGTAGTTCAGGGCTCAAAATGAAAGAATATTTTTCATATTTATGTAAATATAAATTGACAAAAAAAATCCTGAAACAAAAGGAAAACTTGATTACAGAGTAAACAAAGCCGAATAAGAATCGTGCATTATGCGAATCAAAGAAATCAGTGTACTTATCTGAACTTTATCGGAGAAATTCCTCGGTTATGCTCGATTTCGTCCATGGCAAAACTCAATTGTCATAACTCGAACGTGTTTGTAAACAACTGTCACCTGTCACTTTTCAGTATCTTCACCTGTGGCTTTCTGGGCTTTCTTTACATGTATACCCAGTGCACAAGCCTGAAGAGGTAGGAAGAAAGTCATCAAATTGATGATTTTTCAATTTTTTTCAGTTTTTGACGTTTTTAAAAAATATTCAAACAATAATTTGTAAATTTTTACCCCGGGCCCGGATTTTCTCACTACGGCCCTCTCAGAACACTGCGAAACACCTTACGCCATCTCTTAGAAAACATTTTAGATGCACTTTTCTTAGAGCCCGAAGAAAACCGAGTGAATCCGAAAAATAATGTGAAACGTCGAAATGGACGAAAATCGTGACGCTCTTGCGTTGAATTTCAAAATACGCGACGCTCATTGGCTGCCGAACGTGAGAACAATGAGAGAGCGGGAAAAATCGACGCAAACCCCAGGCCTTGGAACTTTGAATCTCGAGGGGCAGCCCCCACCATTGTCCACCATCATTCTCTCTCACTCTTTTAGAGCTGAAAGAGTGAGAGAGAGTGATGGTGGGGGTTACCCCTCGAGATTCAAAGTTCCAAGGCCTGGCGAACCCTAAATATTACAGAAAATAAAAGAGCTGACTTTCTCGTCCTGTATTACCCGACAAGAAAGTTCAATTGAACTTTTCGATCATTAACTTCTAATTGATATACATATGTAACTCGATCTGTAAAAAGAGAGCTATAGACGAAAACCTCGATTATTAGTTTGCTATATGGCGTAATAGATAGATAGAACGATCTTTTACTCGCAACCGGTTTCATATTCCGGCGATAAAAATTGAGTTTACAATCTATTTTAATCTAAACATGATCGTATTATCGGTCGTAACTTTTAATGTGTTGTTCTCCAAACAAATTTTCAGTCGTTAGGTCCCTCTCTACAAATAGCGTCACATTACATAGAAATTGAAAATTTTAATGACGAAATCATTTCTTCGTATCATATTTTAAAAAACTGTATCTTTGTTATACATATAATATACTGCATCTTAAATATATTGTATAAAACTTTTTCGCGGTGAGCACAGTTTCTCGAAAACCATTTATTTAAACAGTCTGAATTTTTTTTTTCTTGTTCATAGGTATAATATCCTTTGCGTGAACAAAAGATTTTTAATTTTAAACAAAACTTTTTTCTCAATGCTGCAAAAACCGAAAGCGCAGACGTTAAAAAATCGAACTTTTTAGGAGAATGACGACTATTTTCGTGAAAATATTAATTTAGTAAAAATCCTTCGTTCACACAGAGCGTAAAGGTATGAACTAGAGCTTTTATTTTGTTTTTTGTATTGAACGGTTCCTTATTTATCATGCTCACCGCGCGCAGTGTCAGAAAAATTGTGTTCTGGGACAATGGTCGCTACGGCCTTAATTACGAAAATTATTTTCTGGAAAAATCCATAAAATACCTTGTGACATCGAATACATATGCAGGCTTTGAGTAAGAAAAAATTGTTTTGTTTTTCTAGAAAAAAATCGTGCAAATGCCCTTTATTTCTCGAGCGCAAGTGTATATAACCCCTTCAGTATCCCATTTGTTATAACAAAATGGCTTGAAATCAGCTGTATTTCTATATTGCAAAACCATTATTGTTCGTATTCATCCAATCATTCCATTGATATCCTGGCTGGTAATTATAGCACGAGAAATCTCAAATTGCTGCCGAAGGATTTCGCAACGAAGCTCGAAATCTCTCGCAAGCTCGTGAACTCAATCGATCCAATTTCCGTTATTTACGATGTGCAGAGCTTTCACAATCGCGCGATAAAACCGCGGGAAACAAAACCCCCCTCGAACAAATATCGATATCTTTCGTGAACCAAATGATCCCGCGCGTCAACAATCGCTACGCTTTATTTTCTTTTCTTTTGCATTTTCGCAATACGCGCTAATTTGTTTTTATCGCCCCTGATAAACATACAAAACACCACGTTTTCGCAAGAAATCAGTAGTTCGTTTATTCGCGAAGTTCATGAAAGATTTAGAAACTCCTAGACCGGGAAAAATTTGGAAAATTTTGGAAAAGCTTCTAAACATGATGAAAATTAACGAGTACCATTTTTTGAGCCACTCTATTCCTCGGTGATTGAATAAATTGTGTCAGGGAATTATTTTATTTATTCAATTAAATTGATTGGAAATACTTTTATTCTATAGTTTTAAGTAAATTTTATTACTTTTTGAAGATAAGTTTAATCAATCATCAAAATTAACGAGATGAATTTTCATCCCAATTCACTGTTCGAAGATGAATAATTATTTTTGTGCATAGCATTAAAAGATTACATACACTTGCGCTTGAGAAATAAAGGGCATTTTTACGACTTTTTTCTAGAAAAACAAAACTTTTTTTTTTTTTCAAAACCTATTAATGTATTCAATGTCACAAGGTATTTTATGAATTTTTTCAGAAAACAATTTTTGTAATTAAGATCGTATTTTGCCAAAACACAATTTTTCTGACACCGCGCGCGGTGAGGACGATACAATATAAGGAACTGTTATTCATCTGTAAAACAAAAAACAAAAAAAAAACCTTTAGTTCACACTTTTACGCTCTGCGTGAACGAAGGATTTTTGCTAAATAAATATTTTTACGAAAAGAGTGGTCATTTTCCTAAAATGTTCGATTTTTCAACGTCTGGGCTATCAGTTTTTGCGTCAAGAAAAAAAAGTTTTGCTTCCAATCAAAAATCCTTCATTCACGCAGAGGCTGTTGAAATTATAAACAAGCTTAAAAAAATTCGGACTGAAATGAGGCCCATCTTTCGGCCGATTCATTTCTCAAAGATATATTTATTTATTTATTTGATTGAAAAAACATGCATCATAAATAATAAAAATACTTTTCAAACAACATTATTTAAATTTTTGTAGTCTATTTTATTCATTTTTTTGTGATAGGTTTAATCGACATTGGACGCATTTTTGGAAAATCTACAGAAATTTCTAAAGAAGATTCTCACAAAAAAAGGACTTCTTCAGTCGCCTCAAATTTATGATTTAGAAATTTTTAATTTTTTCGGTCTTAGGGCCTAGATGGTTTTTTCATTCTTTGATTTTCAAATTTTTGGTTTTCAAATTTTCCACTGCCATACTTAGTCGACAAGTGTATTTAAAGATTTGATTCATGAAATTTCAATGTCAGTTATCGTTGAATTTAATAATTTATTATTCGCTATACTTCAAGTTCCAAAATGATTAGCACTTCCAAATTTGACTACGGTTTACATAATTATTGAATAAAAAACGATAGTTTTTTTTGTCAATATTCACTTATCGATTTTCTTTACCAAATTTTTAACACTGAGGATTTGAACTTCATCTATTTAGTTTTGTTGGTTTCAAATAAAAAAAAACTTCATTCCGAAATGAAAATATGCGAATATTGAGTATTTCAGGATTTCTCATTGTAAGTAAACATATTACATTGTTGAAAAATCATCATTCAAAGTTTATGAATAAAAAATTTGGGGATGCGTGAAAAGTGATACCTATATTCTTTTTTACCTGATAATTACATGATGAGATTATAAATGGTTGAAAACTTTTTCCACCTTTCAAAATTTTTAAAAGCTTACTCAAGTGTGCAAGTTTTTTATGTTTTCTCAATTTCGGAAAACAGGATTTTACATTTTGTTTATATGCAGCCAAGCATATGTTCATTTTGATTTTAACTATCCAAAATTTGGTTTTTTCGTTTTTTCCTTAATGATATTTTTAATATTTTTAATAATGATATATTTTGAATAAAAATATCAATATTTTACTATTGACATATTGGTATTTTTAATATTTTCTTTTTATTGAAATTACTGACTGTAAATGTTGCTTATTTCTTAACAAATATTAATTACTTAACTTGAATGTTGAAGTAATCCTCAATTCAAATGAATTTTCAAATACAAATTATACAAAACAATTGAACCTTTTTTTGAATATATTACGCATTTTTTTATTTTGAATATTTTCTGTCTTAACTTCTAGTGTTAAAATAGTGATCTGAAAATTCTAACAATTTTTAACATACAATTTTTAAAAATTGTACAAATATCATATCAAATTGTTGTACTTAAAATTTGAAAAATCTAAAAGATAAAAATAACAGATTTTCATATTATCAAAATTCTCATTGAATCACTATATCCTGAGAAGTTGGATGTTTTTCATTTTCTACATTTTGAAGTAACTTTTTTACTAGTAAAGTTCTTACTCTCTCAACCAAATTTTTCATTGTTATTAAAATAAGGATTTCAACATTATTTACTTTTCTAATTTACATGAGATCAGTTTCATAATCTAGGAGTTCTTGTACTACCAGCATCAAAATAAATATCAATAATTTAAAAAGTAAAGAAAATATTATTATTTATTTTTATTTATTTAATAGCATCTACGGGTAGATACCCTTTATACATATAATACAAAAGAATTAAATTAGTAACGTATAACATAAGTAAATATTGTATCGTATGCAAGTCTAAGTGTGTATATATTCATAATTAATCAGAACGCAAAGTATCCGAGATCAAGAAAACAATAATTGACGAAGCGAAGAGCAAAATATACTCTGGGAGATACCGAAAAATTTCTGCACCCCAGAATATTGGTTGGCCAGGGCGCCAATTCCGCTGGTCACATTATTTATGCCAATATTGGTCCTACTTTGGAGAATCACAAAAAGCTGATTCGGTCTACTTCTCAAAGGCCTCCCAGGTACATAGAGACCAATGAAATTTCTTAAACTCGAACTTCCCAAAGTGCCATCAAGAATTTTAGACATGAAGCATAAGTCAAGATAATTGCGGCGTTTGGCAAGAGAAGGAATTTTGGCCTGTCTTTGAATACCAGAGTAATCATGACTACATCTGCCCATTGTAAAACCAGCTCTTGACGACTGTATATATTATATATATACAGAAAGATATGAAATATATCCAAGTGAAATGTGGATGATACATAAAATTCATATTTTAATCTATTGACCTGAAATTGAAAATAATGTTAATGTTATACATTGAATACTCCACTTGACCAAAACTTCTATTTTGAAAATTGTATTCCAGCATTTTATAATATTTTTGGCTCATACTAGAGATTTCTGAGCTATCCAATTTTTGAAACTGGAAACTCATATGAAATGTATTTTCTTTTTCTCTCTCTCTTCATTTTACTGTCACTTTAGTTTAAAATGAAAACTCCACATTTTATACATTGGCAGTGCTTATTCACACCATTTGTGTACTTCGAGTATTTCGTGTTATGTTAGCTGATGATATTTTTAACACAAACTCAATTAAAAAACACGAAAACTGATATTATACGAAGTACACGAAAAACATGAAGATACCCAAAGTCTGACCGCTCGTGCAACACGAATGGTGCAAATAAGTACTGCCTTTTTAATATTACATTGTTACACAGAAATTTTGTTTTTTATTATTTACAATACTCATCAATCAACAAATTTTATATAATATTTTTTTATATATATTTGCATTCTCAATAAATTTTTAATATTTTAGATTTTTGTGTTTCGAAATTGACAAAATTTTCTACAAAGTTTGCAAGACGGACTTTGTAAACATTCAATAATTTTTGTTGTTGATCATAGATCACATAAAAATTTAAAAACCTGCAATGTAAACTCGCCCGAAAATTTCAATTCACATAATCATAACATTGGAAATGACAGCAAAAAAAAAGGAATTAAAGGCAAAAAATTTGCACTCACCGTTGCTCTTTCAACCGGCGAAAAAATGGCGGAACTTGACCTTGAAGAACCCGCAGTTACTCGCGAATTTTCCTGCCGAAAAGTGCGTAAAAGTCCGCTTGTAATTTCCGGATCTGGATCACTTCGCACGACACCTCACAATGGCCACAATACCCATGAATGTCATTATTTCTCCTTCGCTTTGGTCTCTCTTTCGATATCAATTTCACCACTCTCTCGCGGACCAATCAAAAACCCTCCACAGATGCCACGTGCGTCGCGAAACGTCACTCATTAAAGGCTTATCAATCCGTATAAATACCGCGTTTACATCGCTGCGTCGGATTTTTGAACAAATTTGTTGATGTCAAACAGTTCAAGCTGAACATTGAATAGAGTTCAATAGAGTTCAAAATCGGGTGAAACTTTCCACAACTTTCCAGAGATTGGGTTTTTCGATTTATTCGGAGAAAGTGCCGTCACATTTTTGAGTCGTCCCGGTGAATGAACGATCGAAAAAACGCGATGGAGCGTGAGTGTGAAGTTATTTTATTTTTGAGAGTAGAAATAATTGTTGATAGAAGTTTTTTAAGCACATTGGATTCGAGTTTTGAGCTGTTTTGAAACTGTTATTGAAGTTTATTTGTTATTATTTGTGAGAAACACGTGTTTGTTGTTAGGCGAGATTTTGACGCGAGCGCCGCGGTTTCGTAACGTCCATGTTTTTTTGAAACTATTTTCCGGGGTCAAAATTTATTCTAATAATAAAATTTTGATTGAAATTAATCATGACATTATTTATTATCTAATTCTTTTAAACTACATACAGGGTGCGCCATATTTTACGTCGGTATGTAAACATTGAATTACTTTGAAAATAAACAACTGATTTCTTTAAGTAAAGTATTGACATTTAGTTTGGTTCCTTACAATTTATTTGGACAAGTTTTCGAATTCAAAATCAATCAAGTAGCCACCTTTATTAGTCACAGGAAATTGAGACTTTTTCTCTGTGTTTTCCATTGTCGTTTTGAACAACTCGGGCGGTAAAAAATGCAGACATTATGTGTTTTGGGCCGAAAACATATTATGTGTTTTGGGCCGTAAAACATATTATGTGTTTTGGGCTTTATGCAGTGACTTTTGGGCCAGCATTTGCGCCAAAACCATCATTGGGCCATATTTTTTTAAAAGAAAGCGAAACAGTCGATGAAAATCGATATTGGTGGATGCTGGATCATTATGTCTGCCTGCCAATGCGCGACAAAGGTTTTGACAGTTACTGGTTACAAAAAAATGAAGCACCATGCCACACTGTAAATCGAATAATCCAGTTTTTGCAATGAAAATTCTCTGGACGTCTGATGTTAAAAAGAGGCAATATTGACCAGTCACCCAGATCACCAGATTTAACGACGCCAGACTTCTTTTTGGTGTGTTCTTTAAAAAGCAAAGTTTACGCCAACAAGCCTCAGACTATTGACGAGCCGAAGTTATACATTCGTGCCGAAACCACCGTTAAATAACCTGAAATGCTCAAAAAGGTAACAGAAAACACAGAGAATAGGTATAATTTTGCTGTGACCAATAAAGGTGACCACTTGATTGATTTTCAATTCGAAAACTTGTCCAAACAAATTGTAAGGAACCAAACCAAACATAAATACTTCATTTATAGAAATCGGTTGTTTCTTTTCGAAGTTATTCAATGTTTACATACCGACATAAAATATGGCGCACCCTGTATATTATTGTCTTAAAAGATTTATTTAAATTATGGTTGAAATTCAGGGGCGTAAGCAAAGTGTGGTTCGAAGGGGGAACTCCTACAATGATTGACAAATTTTTATTTTGATAAAAATTTCCAGCACATAAATATTCTTCATAGAAAATTTTATACATTTAATTATATGTTTTTTGGGTCAGAATTTATTCTACTAATAAAATTTTGATTGAAATTTATGATGGCATCATTTTTTATCTCATTTTTTTTTAATCACACATATTTTATTGTCTTACAAGATTCATTTATGTAAATTATGATCGAATTTCAGGGGCGTAAGCAAGGTGTGGTTCTAATGGGGAACTTCTGAGAACTCATACAATGATTGTTAAATGTTTATTTTGATGAGAATTTCCAGCTCATCCAAATTCCTTAGAGAAATTTGTATTTATTAATTTTTATGTATTCCATATTTTATTTCTATATTTTCTATACTTCATAATATTTATGTATTAAATTATACGTTATTTGAGACTTTTTTTTTTTGTCAGAATTTGTTCTACTAATGAAATTTTAATCGTAATTTTTGATAACATTATTTATTATCCAATTTTTTTAATTTTACATATTTAACTGTCCCTCAAAATTCATTTAAATTATGATCAAAATTCAGGGGTGTGAGAAAAGTGTGGTTTTAAGGGGGAACTCCTTAGGACTCATAAAATGATTGACAAATTTTTATAATATATATTATATATCTTATTTATATATTTTATGAATGATTTATATATTTTTTGGATAGTCTATATATTTTTTATATGATTTATATATTTATATATTAATTTATCTGTTTCTGGGACTGTTTTTTTTTAGTCGGAATTTACTCTACTAATAACATTTTGATTGAAATATTTGGTGACATTTTTAATCATCCAATTTTTTTAAATATACATATTCTATTGTCTCACAAGATTTATTTAAATCAATTAAATTATGATCGAAATTCAGGGGCGTAAGCAAAGTGTCGTTCTAAGGGGGAACGTCTGAAAACACCTACAATTTTTGACAAATTTTTATTTTAATGAAAATTTCCTCCACATCAAGATTCTTAATAGAAAATTTTATATTACATATATCAATTTTTATAAACTATATATTTTATTTATATATTAATTTATGTATTTCATGTACAATTTAAATATTTTAGATATTTATATAGAAATTTACATTTTTTTGAGGTCGAAATTTATTCTACTTATAAAATTATGATATTTTTGATGACATTATTTATTATCCAATTTTTTTTCAATTATACATATTTTATTTTCTCACAGAATTCATTCAAATTATGATCGAAATTCAAAGGTGTATGTGAAGTGTAGTTCTAAGGGGTAACTCCTGAGACTACAATGATTGACAAATTTTTATTTTGGTGCAAATTTATAGCACATCACAATTCTTAATAGATAATTATCTATTAAGAATCTTATGATAAATGAAATTATAATTTAATTTATCAATTTTTTTCAATGTTTTGGGCGCGTTCAAGTATTTTTCATTTAAGCAAGTTTTTATGAAAATGTAATTAATTCCTGAAAGTGTCCATAATTTTAGAAAAAAAAATCCGAAATAACTGATTTTATGGTGGGAAATTTAAAATAAGAGAAAAGTGCCCATAAATCGAAGGAAATGTGATTTTTTTAAATCGTTAATTTTGAAATTTCAAAAAGTGTGTCATTTTCTATCTATTAAAATCGAGATATAGGCGTGTACTGAAAAGAAAGTTTTTGATGCCCTCCTTGCCACCATAAATTCGAAATAAATATTTTCGAAGTACAAAATGTAAAAAACAAACAATTCTCGTAAGGGGGCACTCGCTCTAGCGGGTCAAAGAATGGTGGTTTTTGTCGTTTTTTTTCAGTCAGAAAACAGCAACACACGTGAATCATCTTTTGCATATATTTAGGTACATGTTCGAACAAAAAAAAGAAGTTGTTTTTCATAAACAAATAAATAATTAAAAATGGTGGATTAACTTTAAAATTCTGTATGACAGCTCGCGGCAGATTGCTTTTGCGCGGTACACGCTGAAGTCGAAGGTTCTCATAAGAATCATAAAAGCAATTTTTTTTATGTTTCAGCAGACTTTCTTCAAGTGCATGAATCATCAAAACTTTTAAAAACTCGGTTAAAAAGTATTAAAGTAATAGTCCAAAAAAAAAATTGCGATTTTTACATCACTTTTGTTCCTATTTTTCCCTAAAAACCGAAAAAAAAACTTTTTTTAACAATATTAGATATTCATGCACTCGAAGGAAGTTTACTGACTTGTTAAAAAAATTGCTTGTGTGTTTCAAATAAGAACTATCGACTCTTCATTTACCTAAATGTGTGCAAAAAATGATTAACGTATGCTGCTTTCTTTGAGTGGAAAAAAATCGCCAAATAACCATTATTTTTTGACGCGCTACAAGGAGTGCCCCCCTTAATTCCAGAGCTGTATTTTTTTCAAAATTTATTATTAAGTCTCAGAATTTTGTTCAGCAAATTCGAATTTTAAATTTAATCTGTTATTCTAGATCTAAATTTCTTAATTTACAGAAATACGATTTTCGCCAATCTTTGCAGCACAATCATGAAATTAAAAAATGATGCTTCATTTTCTTACTTTCTGCTTTCGAAGCTTATTAATTCAAATTCCAGATAGAGTTCTAAAACTTGATACCTACAAACTTCAGATTTCTCAGAAAAAAAAATCTACAATAAATTGGCAAACTATACATTTATTAACTTTGTATTACAAAATCACACAAATGCTATAATAAAACATCCAATTTTTCAAAGTCTAGAATTTTAATATTCAAATTTCGCCATTTCATAGAATCTTTAAATACTACATTTTTTAAATTATAATTTTTTTGGTATTCCAAATCATAAATTAAAATTCCTTGAAAATTATAAAAATTTTCCAAATGCGGTTTTTCTAAAATGTACAGTAAATTTTTCAACAATATAATTTTGTAAAATTTTAAGTCACTACCGTGCTTTTTCAAATTAATCCCATCACAAACAAGATGACGAAAATTCCCCACTTTTTTTCCAATTTTGCAGTTCACAATGTTAAGGAAATCCAATTGATTCTAATTCCAGAAAATTTTCCGAAGACTTTCCCTCTTTTGATTTCCTTACAAAAACTACATTTCAAATCATCTTCTACATTTTTAGCAATATTCACAACTTATCACGATTTATCTCAGAACCAAAACTAGGCAAACTGATCATCGAAGGGAAGACTAAGAAGGTCTACGAGCTCGCAGAAGATGCCTCTTTGTGCCTTCTGCAAAGCAAGGACAGAATCACAGCAGGAGATGGAATCAAATCTCACGAACTCGAAGGAAAAGCCGCAATCAGCAATGCCACGAACGCCAAAGTCTTCGAGCTTTTGAATCGCGCAGGCCTTAAGACAGCTTTTGTCAAAATCGCTTCTGAAACAAGTTTCATCGCGAAGAACTGTGAGATGGTGCCTATTGAATGGGTCACTCGCCGACTTGCAACAGGCAGTTTTTTGAAAAGAAATCCAGGTACAAAAAAAAAAACAAAACAAAACAAAAACAAAATGAGAAATATAAGCAAAATTATTTTTATATAGTGAAATTTTACTTCAAAAGAGGAATGAAATTTCAATTCTTTCATTTAACTTATGACTGACACTAAAAAAGTAAAAAATTACTCTAAGGAGTTAGGATAGTAGAAAGTGAAACTTCTTTCTTTTTTGGCAAGTTATACTACGATTCTATTTATTTTTTTTTTTTAAGGTGTACCGGAAGGTTACAAAGTTTCCCCACCCCTTCAAGAAACCTTTTTCAAAGATGACGCGAACCACGACCCACAATGGTCCGAGGAGCAAATTATTTCTGCTAATTTCAAACTGAATAACCGTACAATCGGAAAATTTGAGTACGATATCATGAAAAACACTACATTAGTGGTTTTCGAAATTTTGGAAAAAGTCTGGAAGACCCGTGACTGTGCATTGGTTGACATGAAGATCGAATTCGGCATCGACAAAAATGGCGATATTTTAGTGGCCGACATCATTGATAGTGATTCTTGGAGACTATGGCCTTCTGGGGACAAGAGACTCATGAAAGATAAACAGGTTGGGGGCGAATGGTATCATGTTGTTTATGTAGAGTGTGTTTATTTGAAGTCCTCCTAATTTCATGGAATCTTTCATTTCTAATCAAACATTCTGCACAATATTTCTTAAATATCCCATGAAAATTTCTTGTGGTAAAAAAATTTCTAGAACATCATTGAGATTCAGTGCCGGCGAAAACAGTGTTGTGACTGGAGAAGTCACTTCACTCAAAAAATTAGCAATTGGAGAATTTATGAGTTTAAATTATAAATTTTTACTCCTTTTACATTTTTTTGACTATCAAAACCTGACAAAAAATATGAATTGCATCCAAAAACTAACAAAAAATGAAATGGCAGGGAAACAAAAGGAAGCTCTTAATATTTTAAAACTAACCATATCCTATCAAGAATTTATGATCATTGCAGTAAAATAGCTTGAGTAATTCCGTAGGTCCTGTTGACGATATTCGAAATTTTGAACGTGTTCTGTTTGAAATTTCTAGATTCCTATTTCAATTTTCAGAATTATTGACGGTTTTTATACAATAAAAAATTTATTGATTTTGACATTTTTTTAACTCTAGCACAGTTTATGTAGTTTCATAAAATTTTCAATAATAATAATAATAATAATAATAATAATAATAATAATAATAATGTTTTTTCAGGTGTAGTATTACATAGTCTATTACATACTACTCGCAAGATAAGTATAAAAAATCTGTCGCGAGCCTGAAAGCATAACTAACTTATAACTAAAACGGAAAACAAAAAACAAAAATAGTAATAAATCGTGAATGTACATGGTAAGCATAAATACATATATCTTATCCATGATCACTCTAACATCCTATCTATTACATCATCCTTAATACTCTGTATCCACTGTTTAATCAGTCGCTTGAGCCTATATCTACCTGTAACTACTAAATCTAGATTCTTAACATCCTCTAGCAGGGCATTGAAAAATCTGTACTTGCTGCAGCAAAAGGATCTATTATAAATCCGCTCCCTAATGAAAGGTCGTTTTAATGAACTGCCTCTCGTATTTCTCTGATTTAATGAATCTATATATATTTGTTGCAAATGCACAAATTCGTGAAACAATGTATTCATCAAAAAACCTCTCCGAATATCCCGTTCTCTTTAAAAAGTATCGTAGATGGGTAGATTCTTTTCTTGTTGAAAATCATCTTTATTACCTTTTTCTGCAATGTCCTTATCGATTTCAGTACATTGTTGGACGTATTACCCCCCCCCCCCTATCGGATCTTCTGCAACCGAGCTCAATTGCGTGAGGTTGCAGAAGATCCGATAGGGTCATGAAACTATCCCATAACTCACCATACACCAAAAAAGTGCATAATTAATATTAAGTAATTGTCTTCGAGGTAGTAAAAGTCTCAAGTCTGTAAAACAAATAAACCTGATATCTCAATTTCCTAGCGATCATATCTATGTGCATCTTCCAAGTCATGTTCTGATCGATCATAACACCAAGGTACTTTGTATTTGAGACCCGTTTAATTTCTTGACATTGACAATTATCCTTAAAAATCTTAGTCAAACAATCGACACTGTGAACCTTCAACTTAAAATGTTGTGGAAAACTATCTTTATATGAACCAAATGTAATGAATACAGTTTTATCCAAATTCAAAGTTAAAAAAATTCGTGTTGAACCATCCCATAATTATTTCTAGTTGCTTTTCAGCAATTAATCTAAGTTATTTATACATCATATATTTATATCATGGTTTGGAAGTAACGCGTTACTCTAAAACGTTACATTTTTTACGGTAACGGTAATGTAACGCGTTACATTAATTAACAAGTAACGATAACGAGAACGAGTCACTTTTTTCGGTAACGAGTAACGAAAATTCCGTTATTTCACGTTACTTTTACCAGTCTCATTAAGTTTTTAGAACAATTTGAAACTTTTGAAGGAATGTTCTAAAAGTAAATTTTAACTTCCTCATTTTTGAATGAAAAATTCTATATTTATCATTTTTAATTCAACAGTGTGGAATATTAGTGATTTGTGTACAAATATCGACAAAGAACATATCCCTAGCAAGACGGTATCGCCGTTGGGCGGCGCTAAAACGGCGACAAAGTGGCGACTAATCTAAATCGTGGTAAATATTCATTTCCAACTCAAAACCTGTGGTATTTTTAATAGTTTTTCTAAGTTTTGCAGTAAAATGTACATTCCGCACCAAAAGCAACATTTTTTCGAAGAAATATTAATTTTTCTCAATCGTACGAAATCTTACTGAGAAACATCATATACTGGGTAAGGAATCGACAAGCGTTTCTACTATACCGACCCTGGAAAAATTTGTTTGGCGGCAAATGCATATTTGAATTCACTTTACCGAAGACTTGTTCAAATTGAATAGTTCGTTCTTATAGATAAAAACAGTTTATATAATATAATAACTGCGGTTAAGTAATATATCAATATAATGTATTCTAGGTCGTATATTATGTCTTATTTCAATTTGGATTATTTATATCTATCCTCGGGGAAAAACTAAGTGGATTTTGGTTTTCAGATTATTCGACTGATTGAATTTATTTAGAAGAATTATTAATACAAAAATTGCAATATATAGAAATGATACAATTCATTAATAAAATAATGAACTATTTCGGAATAACGATATGTTTGAAACTGAAACTTACCTCAATTATTAATTGCCATTGCAATAGTTCCCCTTTGAATTTCGGAATTAAACAACAACTTATTAAATTATAAAAAATCATTTATGTACCAAACTTCTTTTTAAGTCTGTTGTACAATATTTCAAAATGTGCAAATTTTACTAACGAAATATTAAATAAATGTAGCAGTAGTTCAGATAGTATAAATGTTCTATTGAGAAATCCTCGTTTATATATAAAGGACGAAAGGATGTTTCGTATGAATAACCATTTTGCGAAGTGAAAAAGCCGATGGGAATTCTCATTGGCTACCTGTAGAATATTTTGCAAAGTATAGAAGACATTTCATTACATAAAAAATGATACTACCTAAATTTTTTCCTAATAATAATTTATTTACGATAATCCGTTTGTCAGAAATTGTCGCAAAACGAAAATATTAACTGGAATCTCGTTTTAAGCTTTGTGCCCAACTTGCAACATGTTTGTAATATTTTGATTTCCAAAATTGCACACTTTTTTCAATAATAGTTCATGAAAATAAATAACAATGTTCCGGACGTAACTTCATTTTCAAAACTGTGTCGTAGATGAATTACAATGATTCGAAACTCTCTGCAAACATAGAAAAAATGTTTATAATATTTTCAGCCGAAAACTTATGAACAAACACAACATTGCCTAAAATGAAAAAAAAATTTTTCGTACAAATTCAGTCATACGTATATGACTTTGAATTGAAAAAAAATTACATAACAGTGTTATTTATAATTACCTGTACACACATCATTTTACGAAATGTTTGTAATTTTGTTTCAAAAGTTAAAAGCAAGAAAAGTATTTTATTATTAAATAAATTTCTCTACATAATCACTTCTTCAAAATTTGTCGTATATGCATGATTATCATTTACTTAAAAGGATTAAAAGTTTACAACATGTTTGCAATGTACTGCAGGAAATTTCTATATCTTTTGCAAAAGTTATTATTCAAACATTTTTTGGAGTACTGATTAATATAAGCAAATCGTGATTATTTATGTTTTTTCGTTTTCACGCAAATTACGATCTACGAGGGAATATGTTAGTAATTTTTTTGATTTTTAAACATTCTGAATAAATAGCGATCAAACTACAATATTTATCCAGCAACCGTCCGAATGAAAATTGTCTTCATATAGTAATGACAGCTTTTCAAGTATATTATGCAATAAATTTTGTTATTTGATGCAAATCACCAGTTTCTTTAACAATTAATTAAAAAAATTTTAATTTTAATATCCTCGTATGCGAGGATTTCTCAAGAGTAGAAAATACATATACGATCTGAAATACTGCGAAATCAATTTTTTATTCATTAGTAAAATTTGCACATTTTGAAATATTGTGCAACAGACTTGAAAAGAAGTTTGGTGCATAAATTATTTTTCATAATTTCATAAGTTGTTGTTTAATTCCGACATTCAAAGGGGAACTATTGCAATTGCAATTAATACTTATGGTAAGTTTCAGTTTCAAACATATTGTTATTTTAAATTTGTTGATTCTATATATAAATTGTATTTTTTTCTCTTTATAAATATTTATATATTATTAATAATTCAAAACAAACTCATCAAGCTAAATAATCTGAAACTCAAATTGTCCTAATTTGTAAAAAAGGATAGATCGATTATTTCTACTTACAGACTTTTATAAATCATATATATATATATATTGTTTCTCACTAAAATAGAACGTACTATTCAATTTAAACAAAAAGTCTTCTGTAAAGTAAGTTCAAGTTTGTATTTGCCGTCAAAGAAGATTGTCCCAGGGACGGTATATAGGAACGCTTGCCGATTCCTTACCCAGTATATGATGTTTCTTAGTAATTTTCCGTACGATTGAGAAAAATGAATATTTCTTCAAAAAAATGTCGCTTTTGGTGCAGAATGTACATTTACTGCAAAACTTTTAAAAACTTTTAAAAATACCATAAGTTTTTAGTTGAAAATGGATATTTACCACGATTTAGATTAGTCGTCACTTTGTCGCCGAAAACGGCTCCAAAACGGCGACAAAGCGGCGACACCGTCTTGCTAGGGATGCTTTTTTTTTATTATAAACTTTTACAATTTAAAGCGTTAAATTTTATAAATTATCATGAAAATATATAAAAATACTAAAAATCCATAGATCTCAAAACCTATAGCAGTTTTAATAGTTTTAGAAATATTGCAATCCTTCAAATCGTATGAAAATACCACAAAAATCAAAAGAAATAAAAATCTTCATTGAAACTATTTGCTGAAAAATTCTCTCAAATACAAATAATTTAAAGAACTTTGGATTATAGAGCATGAAATACTCGAAATCTTTATATCAATGTACAGAAAAAAAGTATAAATTTATAAAAATACTAGAAAATCCTGCAACATTTTATACATACTAAAAAATACAAAAAGCGTCAAAAATTCTGAAAATCTGGGTAGAAAAGATTCTCTCGAAAATCTATCAAATTTGCAAATTTTTCCCTGCGGCTAACATTGAATGGAATGTCATACTCAGAAATTTTTCCAAGTTGAAAAAAATATAAAAATTTAAACAAGCTTACTGATTTTTTCTCAAGGTCAAAAAGTAAAGATTACCAAGTACTTTATAATTTTTCTCACATAAAAAAATTATTCCTGGAGGGCTCGCCCTGACAAACAGATCTCGAAAATACGATGTGATGTTCGAGCAAAACGTTTTATTAAAACTCGAAAATAAATTAAATACGTCTAGTCTATTTTCGTCTGAAACCATTTTTTCATATCTGAAATAAACAGTTTCTAGAATAGAACAAAACTATGAGTATGTTGATATTGCTTTTTTTATCCTTAGTTTTTCGATGTCTTGTTATTTACATCCAATTTATTCCGAAAGGTAACGTGAAAGTAACGCAACGTTACTTTTTTTAGTCTTAACGTGACGAAGTACTTTTTTCACCTGAGTAACGGTAACGTAACGCGTTACATTTTTTTTAAGTAGCTTTCCAAACCCTGATTTATATACATATATTTATATAATATATGAGTTATTTATGTATCATAAGTAATTAATATTTTCTGTATTCTTACAGAATTTTCAAAATTTTCCACAATATAAAAAACTTTTAAACATTCTGAAAAATTCTCCGCATTCCTAGATCAACAATCTGCTAAATTTTTGTTTTTTTTTTTTTTTTTTTTTTCTGAAATTACTAGATTTCGATATTAAATATCAAGTTTTTTGACGATCTACATAGGATGTAACAACTTTTAATTAAAAAAATTTTTGTAAACGCTTTACAATTTCTGCAGTTCCACTAAATTTTCCACAATGTACAAGATTTGTTTACATTATCTCAAATTCAAAAATATTCGAATTCTGAAAAATCATCGACAATTTTTTAATTTTACAATTTTTCCCAATCATAAATATCCTGCATAATACTAGATTTTCGTTTAAATTTTAATAATTGTCGATGACCTCTATAATATAACGCTTCAAGAAATTTTAAATTCTAAACATACAAATTTTATTAAATTTTTAAAATTTTCTACAGTTTACAAAATTTTTTAACATTTTCTCAAATTCTACAAATTTTTCAAATTTTTAGAGACTGATCAACAGTCTTGAATGCAGTCAATATTTTACTAAATGTTTTTTAAAAATTACAAAATTATCCAAGATGTCCATCCGATAAAACATTTTATGATTCAAAAAAATATAAATACTACATGAAATTCCCACAATTTTCCACAATGTGCAAGTTTTTTACAATTTTTTGAATTTTAAAAAATTCCAAGAACTTTTAACAATCATCTACAATTTTTACATTTTACAATATTTTTCAAATATAAAAATATGATGAACTGTATTTTTGTTGAAGTTTTCAATATTATCAACAGACTATATATACTCTATACCATAAGATGTTTTTGATTTTGAAAAATTGAATTATACTACATACACAGTTCCTGCATTTTTACAGAATTTTCCAAATTTTCTAAAATACACAAAACTTTTAAACATTCTAAAAAATTATGCTTCAAGTTTCTAGATATTATCAACAATCTTCAAAATTCTTAATATTTTTTTAATCTTTAAAATCACTAGATTTCGATATAAAATTTTCAAAATTTTCCACTATCTACGTAGGATGAAACATTTATTGATTTAAATAATTTTAGTAAAAGCTACAGTTACTGTAGTTTTAGAGAATTTTCACAATTTTCCACTATGTACAAGATTCAGTAACATTTTCTTAATGTTAAAAAACTTTTCGAATTTTGGAAAAATATCGACAATTTTCAAAATTTTGAATGTTTTTGGATTATACATATTTTTAGACATTTTTGCTATTTTGTTGAAATTTTGAAAATCTATGGTCTTTATATAACCACACTTTTTTGATTTTCAAAAACGCAGTACTACACAGTTTATGTAATGTCACGAAATTTTTAAATTTTACATATTTCTCGAATTCTCCAGAATGATTCACAATATCTTATACATTTTCAGTGCCTATTGATTTTTCATTATTCCCAAAAGTTCTGGATTTTCACTGCAATATTGTAAATTATTGACGATCTTCGTAAGATTACTATAACATTTTTTTAATTTTCAAATTTTGGAATAATATTACAGTTGCTGTAGCTGTCTGGAATCTCAATAACTGCAAAATTTCTCAAAATTTTCTGAAATTTCACAATTTTTTAAAATATTATAGGAACGCCGATGATCTAAAAAATATTCAATACTTTTTTACTTTCGAAATGTTCAAAGATTTAAACATGATACTCAAAACTTTTCAAATTTGATAGAAATGCACTGTATTTACTAAGATTTTTCGTAATTTTGTTGTACACTTGTTTTCGAAATTTTTATTAAAAAATGAAAAACCATTATCATGCCTATTGAAAAAAATGACAATGAACCCATCTTCCTGTTGCTTGAGTCTCAATTGCCACCCATTCTAAAGTTTGTTAACATTGCATTATTTACCAGATCCTAATTGTTGCAACAAATTTTTCACATGTTAATAGAACTAACATTGTTCATTCAACAAATTTTCAGGTTTACAGAAATCTGACCAGCGTCACTCAGGAAGACTTGAATGTAGTGAAGCGCAATTTCAAGTGGGTCGCTGACCAACTGGATTATTTGATTCCTCCAGTTTCTCCATTGGTCGTAATTTTAATGGGCTCGCCATCTGACAAAGAACATTGCGAAAAAATATCCCTGCATTCTTCAAAATTAGGACTCAGAGTCGAAACGAGAGTTTCCAGTGCCCACAAAGCAACGGACGAAGTCTTGCGAATCGTTTCCGAATACGAGTCTGGCGATGAGCAGGTGATTTTTATCCACAAAAATGTTACCATATGCATCTCTTATATTGATATATCACTTGATTTTTTTTACACAGCGTGCAAAATATACGTAGGCTATGTACCCAGTAAATAATCATATGATGTCATGGCATGACATCATGATGACATACATACGCACGAACATGTGTCTGCATAAATGATGTCATGATCAGGAATGATCAAGAATGTTTACTGGGTAATAATCATACATGAAATTTGTGTGGCTGTTTACATAAACTCTGCATAAAGTTACTTTTGCAAAAACGCCCAAAGAGCAATATGTGCATCTTGAGTCATTATTTCCAGGTGGTTTTCATTGCTGTTGCTGGAAGAAGTAATGGACTTGGTCCAGTTTTGTCAGGAAACACCCAATTTCCTGTGATCAATTGTCCACCAGGAAAAGGGGAAGACGTTGCCCAAGATGTTTGGTCATCCCTCAAAGTTCCTTCTGGTTAGAATTTCCTCAATGTTAAAATAAAAAACCTCATCCCTAAACTAAAACACTTTGTTTAACAAAATTTTGTGTTCCCAGGTCTTGGATGTGTCACGGTCTTGTACCCGGAAGCTGCAGCAATTGCTGCTGCGACAATGCATGCCTTGAACAACCACGTTATTTGGTCCCGTTTGCGTGTAAATCGATTAACGAACTACGTAAACCTCAAGAAAACTGATCGAGAATTCTTCGACTCTCATAACAAAATTTGAAATGAAAGGACACGTTTTTTACTTTTACATTGTTCTTGTACCATGATAAAAAAAAAACATTAAACGAGACTAACGATTTGTAAATTCTGCATACATTTATTGGGAATTTCTACAAAAAATGTTCATCACCCTAAATAGCGAGATGATAGGCAAGAAGTCACCATAAATGCGACATCAAATGGACCTAAATGTTGCCTTGTTGCAGGTAAGATACGACCGGATAAAGCACCGTGTAAACATTTGTGATCATGATGTCATGATGACGTACTAGTGTTCCTGCATATGATTGTCATCATGAATGACATGATCACGAATATTTACTGGGCAGAGGTTCTGTTAGCATCAGATGCACACTTGTTGGGGTCATTTTTAGGTGCAACATTACAGCATAATCTGCCATAACAAATCGAATTAGTGAATCTATGAAACAGGTTGTCTGGTGATCAGGGATTTTCAAATTCCCGGTCATTTTCCGATTTTTCCCGATCTGTGACTGATGGTACATTCAAAGTTAGCCATTTCAGACGTTTGTTTTAATGATGCTGTAGCATGTAAAAGAGAATAAAACGTTTCGAAAATACATTAGTCACTTTATTGTTGACATATACAATACCAATTTTATGCTTCATATTGAGAGTCAAAACATGCGTAGAAGCAAACAAATACCTTTGGACGGTTTTTTTCACGTTCAGTCTCAATCACAATAACAATTTTCATGAGAAATAACGGAGTAGCAAACGATAGAAAAGTCATTCATATTGCAAAGTAGTAAATTATTCCACACATATGTTTTCAACTAATCTTTAACTCGTAATACACGTTTTATTTTTCGTTGACATTATTGCAGCAGTTATTTAACTGAATCCTGAACCTAAGTAAGACTTACATGATCTTATAAGATCTTCGAAATACACTATTTTTCAAATAGTCGCGTTTATGAAACTGATTTTGTTATGCAGTTTTCGATTTCTCCATGGCTTCTTTCATGATTTTTGTTTTTTGATTTTCAAGATCTTTGGTTTCATCTGCCTTCCGTTTTTTTGCTATTTTTTCTTTTTTTATGTGCCCCTAGAGCCGAGTGAATCAATTTCTTTGTAACCGTCACCTCCCCAACGCCACCAAACAGTTTAATTCTGTCGTGCACAATTCTTTGAGTAATTTGAACTTTCTTCCGCTTGATTTTCTACTAAACAATCCTCATTCACTGAAAACCCTCTCTCAAGAGCAGCATTCCCATGTGATAAAACAAGAATAAATTAATTTGACAAATTTCAAGAAAGCTTCATACTGTTTGGAGTTTGGAATGATTTTTACCTAAAACTGATCGAGTTGGCAATTTTTCCGGTCATAATTTTTAAAAGCAACAGAATTTTGTGACGAATTGATCAATTCTTTGTACTGAATTTTGACTTCATCAGCAGTTTTTCTTCCGAAATCCAGTTATTGTAAATGGACAAAATATCAAGACATTTGATTAACCTTTTTTTGGCAACAGAAATTTCATCTGAAATTACTTTACGATCAAGACATGAAACTGACTTGGTGAGGCAATACTTTAAATGGCTTTTTTTGACAAGTTTTCTGGTCATTGTAAGGTAACATTGCTGAGCGAAAGTTGAAAAATTTTTGATTTTATCTCCTGACATTTTTTGCTTGAGATTTAATTTTGTGAGAGCTCCTTTTGTCTCAAATCTAACATCCACATCAGAGATGGGAAGTAAAACTTTTACTTCTGATAAATCTACTTTTGAGACATTAACGTATTCTTCCAAAATTTGTGGTTTGATGAAACGCTCCAATATAATGGCGATGATAATATGTCCATTCTTTGTATAAAAAAGGAGTCAATGGTGAGTCCGATTAAAATTCTGTAAGGAAAGGTTCCACTAATACCACTGATTAAAAAAAAAAAAAACAATTTTGCTTGCAGTAATAGACTTCTTCAGAATTCTGACACAACTTGGAAATTTTAATTCCTATCTTTGAGCATGTTTTTTCCCTTTTTTTTCAACTTTCCCAACCCAAAGTTCCAGAAATGGCATAATTTCCACGGCTCTTCAAGCAACTGGAGTATTTCCCACCCACTTAATATTGAAAAACTTGAGAGGAAATTTTACAGGATTCGTGATGCGAGTGTAATCACCTCTTCGCGACGAGACGTTTTTAATTAAACGGTACAAGCAAGTTAAGAATTGATGAATTCTCCATTCGGTTTTCTTCATGCCAGCTCTAAAAGCTCTATGAACAGCGTGAAGTCCGCAGCTTCCTAAATTCAATTAAGTAGGGTTTTCAGGGAATTGATCTTTAATTTCTTCTTTAAAACCGTTTACCATGCCGACTTTAACGTTAGGACCATCCATAGATAATTGAATGGTTTTTTTCAAAAAATTTTCCCTAATAGTTTCGACTAAACCTTTTCTCAGCTCAATCGCAGTCGCGCTTGTAAGAAATACCGAAGAAAAATATCTTGTTACAGCTTCGTTGGACTGACTGTCCCAAAATCTTACGAATAAATCCATTTGCTGCTTTTGGGAGATTTTTTTCAAACTTTCAGCAAATCTAACAACACTGAAATCACAAACTTCCAATTTTTTTTAACTCTTCGTGCTATACCATAAGTAATCGTGTAACCTATTTTATCTTTTTGAAGTTTTATTTTGGCAGCAATTTTACTATCAGAAAACAACAAAGGAAAAATTTTAACAACAATGTCGGAAAAAAAAACTTTCGCCACGTTTACGAGCAGTCATCATTGTTATAGAAAAAAAAGTTTATTCGGCACAAAAATTAAAAAATCCAGGTTTTTTAAGGTTTTCCCGGTCCACTAGACACCCTGTATAAGAAAAAAATTGTAAGCTGTAATCGAACTAGGGACGCCCTAGTGGAAAGCTCTCCCTATTCCCTTCTGCCACAACACCTCTGAGTAAACGAATATCATGTAAAGGATATTATGCTGCGTAGCCGAAGTCGTTTTTGAGGCAGGCTTTATCGCCAACAGATGTTGGCATCTGTTTGCGACATGAGTACACTAAAGTACAACCACATATGATTAACTTATGTCGCCAATGACAAAAATCATTTCTGAATCAGACATGAGGTGGCCAAAAATGCGACATCATGATCCTGAAACTGATTCCTTGCATCAAATGGTGGAAATGTGACTTAGTATGCCAACTTTTGATGGTTAGAATTTGATGACGAGAAAATTTATCTACAACTTTTGCTATCGGGGACCCAAAATCTATGAAATATTTTTTTACAAAAATGATCCGTTTTTTCAATCGTTCGTCTTCTTCACAAAGAAAAGATTATTAAACAATATTGATTCACAATTATTTATATCATTATCAAAATTTTTCGCAATTGAAAAAAAATAGATGTTCAAAGTTTAAATTCTATTATAATTGGTCTGAAAAAAAGTGGAAGTTAAGGACTAGAAATGTGCGTCCAGAATAAATAATCCAAAGATTGCATGATTTAAATAAAAATTATTTATTTTCTGTGTAGTCTTACACAAATAACTAAATTTTATCAGCGAATAAAATTGTAAGCTATTCCCGTTTGATTAGCTTTTGCTAATTTTTCTATGTCCTCGATTTCCTTCGGACAATTTTTTGATAAAACAGTTACTCCACTTTCTTCGATCAAAACATCGTCTTCAATACGAATTCCGATGTTATGGAATTCAGCAGGTGCGAAACTATTGCTTGGAGTAACATATACTCCTGGAACAAAAACGAAAATATTTTTCAACTACTTTGTGATTACCTAGTAAACGTTCGTGATAATGACATGCTTAGATGTCATAATGACATTATATGATGTTATGGCATGACTTGACATCCTGATGACATACATATACACGAACATGTGTCTGCGCACATGATGTCATGATCACGAATGTTTACTGGGTATCTTCATGAAACTTAAATTTCATCTTGGGAAGAATTCGTTTATGATCTTTATCAGTAATGCCAAATCATCATTATGTAATTGTCTATTATACATGGAGTATATTCGATTTTTATTCCATTGTATTGTTAACACATACTTTGGAGCCAATTTTTTTTATCTATAACGTCTCAATATAATTAAGTGAAAAAGTCTTCGTTCACATGAAACAATAAGGCTCTAATCAAGTTTTGATCAACAAGCAGAAAACAGTACAGCGATTTCCCAGAAAACATTCGTGATTATTTGTGATCATGACATCATCTTCGCAGACACATGTTCATGCATATGTATGTCATCATGATGTCATGACATCACATCATATTACATCATTATGATGATGAATTATGATTGATGTCATAATGACATCATATATGATGGCATGACATGACATCATGATGATATATATATGCACAAACATGTATCTGCATATGTGATATCATGATAACCAATGATAACGCATGTTTACTGAGTAAAAGCATGAAATTTGGGAGAGCATTCATTGTATGTACAATCAACACAACCCAGTAAACATTTGTGGTCACGACATTATGTACGCAGGCACATGTTCTTGCATATGTATGTCATGATGATGCCATGTCTTGCTATGACATCATATAATGTGATGACATGACATGACATCATGATGACATACATATGAACGAACATGTGTCTGCGTACATAATGTGACAATCATGAATGATCACAAATGTTCACTGGAAATTTTATGAATTGATATGCCAACTGATACGAGATACAAGTGTTGAACACAGTGTTATTTTCGCATTGAACCATGCCTATAAGACAATGTTAGCATGAATTCTTGATTCCAACACTAGCAAAACATTCTTCAGTAAATATTTTAGATTGTAAATAACTCTAGATTGTTTAGATGATACCATTGTGTGATACAATTGTGCAGTCACACATGGTATCGTTTAAGCAACTTATATAATTTAATATACAAGTAAGAAAAATAATTTATTCACTCACCAGGTTCCACAGTCACGATCATTCCATGTCTCACAGGAATGTCCCTAGAAATCAGTCCAGTGTCATGAACGTCCATCCCTAGATAATGACTGACGTGATGTGGACAGTATGCAAAAGCTGCCGTTTGAATTTGCGCATCCGACGTCACTTCTTTTGGCAATAAATGAATTTCCTTCAGCCTTTTCCCTAGTAGCAAACACATTTGCCGAAAAAGTTTATCTAAGGTCGGGAAATTTTCAAGGCTTTGGATGAGAGTTTTCTGAACATCAAGGACGATTTCATAAAGGACTCTTTGCTCGTCTGTGAAGGTCCCGTTTATAGGCCAAGTTCTGGTGATGTCTGAAGTGTATCCGTGGTATTCACAGCCTGAACCAAAAATGTGATTTTAAATCAACTTTTTGGCATTGTTATGAACATCAGTGCAAACTTTGAAAAAACTCACCAGCATCCATTAAAACCAAATCCATATCTTGAACTATTTGGTTGTTGATAATGTAATGAATAATATTGGCATTAGCACCAGCAGCAACAACAGGAGGATAAGACAAAAATTGTGCTCCATTTCTCCTGCACTCGAAATCTACTTTTGCAAAAATCTCGTGCTCACTCATTCCAACTCTGGCTTCTTCGATGGTGTCTTGAATAGCTTTTCCTGCTATTTCGCAAGTACGCATCATCAAAAACTTCTCAGCCTCAGACTTAATGATCCTGAGACTGTGCATAAGCAACTTTGGATTTTTAACCTCCCCATGAGTTTTCAAACTCGAGCGTATTTTCTCATGCAACTTCTTTTGATAAGGGTTCTCCAGATCGTACCAGATGACACATTTCTCATTTTTCTTAGTAAACCTCTCAAAAAAATCATTAAAATGGGCATAGGAAAATGCACTGTCGACGCCAAAAAAAGAAACTGCATTTTCTGCTCCCGTTCTGGGTCCATCCCAAAGTTCTTGTTTTGCGTCCTTTGGTTGCATGAACAAAGTACTCGAAATTTCGCTATTTTCTTGGATTTCCAGAGCCAAGATACTGTCTGGTTCTTGGCACCCAGAAAAATACAAAAAATCAGTGTTTTGACGAAAAACGTAAGGAATTTTTTCAGAAATGTAGGATTTCGTGGCAGATGGTAAAATGAGCAAAGAGTTTTGTTTCGTTTCTTGTAGAATTTTTTTAGCAAGATTCTGTCGTCGATTTCTAAATTCAGCAATATCGATTCCGGGTAAGATCTCAGAGGGCTTTAAGAGGTGAGGGTGTGTTGCTGGGGAAGGTTGACCGAAGCATGTGATTGGTTGGCGTGATACCTGGTGCGGGCGTTTCAGGGCAGAAGAGCTTTTTAACCGAGCTGGGCGACCTATTAGTAAGAAATTTACACTCAATTTCGATTTCACCATTGACATTAAATAAACGTTTTTTGCAGATCTCCAACTCAATATATATTTAACATTATAGATTGTATATTTAATAATTGAGTTACAGCTGAATTTCACAATGAAAAATATAACATTATGTTCACATTGAAAAATGGGACGAAAACTCCTAAATAAAAAAAGGAGATGATATCATGGTGGCGGCCATCTTGTGTAACTCTCTGAAGTTAGATGCGAGTTAAAAATTGTTCCGTAATTCACAATTTTTTTTTCAAATTCACAATGTTGACAGTTCAAGTTCAATTTTAAATTGGAATACCAAATCCTAAATAGAAAAGTGAGATGACATCATGGTGGTGGCTATCTTGTGTAATTTTCTGAAGTTAGCTGCGAGTTCAGAATTGTTTTCGAAATCCACAATGTTGACAATTTAAATTCAGTATTTAATTGGAAAGCCAAATTGGAATACCAGTTGGAATTTTTCAGCAGCGTAGTATGTCAGAGTGAATAAATGAGCGGAGTGCGTAACGGTGAATCAAGTTGAATATAAATTCATCACATAAGCATTCATAATGCGTAAATGTAAATTATTATAATGGAAGCATCATTATGGATTATTTTATTTTTCAGATTTCATTTCACAAATATTTCAATTTAAATTCAAATTATTTCACATAAGAAACATGAATTAAAAATAAATTTTAAATGTATGAATATATCATTTCTGTATAATTACGCATACATATTTATGTCTGAATAATAAATTTTATGATAATTACTACTGTATATTAAATATTATATATTTAAAATTTACAGTATTTTGCACTGATATATATTTTAACTGGATAGGCACTAGGAATAGAGTAGGCAAAAACTGTCGATCACTGCCATTAGAGGGAAATTCGTCTACCTGGCCACGCAAGTTCGTCACACACACACGTTCGTCAACCTGCGTATCTATGCACACACAAGTTGACGAGTTTCCCTGTAATGGCGGCGTTCAAATGAGACGGAGTGGCTGGAGTGGGGAGTATTGCATTGCCTATCCAGTTAGAATATACATCAGTGGTATTTTGAATTTACGATTGAAATTCACTCACATTTGATAGTTTTTATGAAATGTATTTCTAGATAACGATATTACTTCAAACATAAATATTCATCCATAAATAACATATAACTAGTCATTGAGTACATATTTAATATTATTATCTTAATTTGAAATACATTCAATATTCTACTTTCATGTGCATAATTACCACTATTTATTATCAATAACATATCTTAAATAAATCAAAATTTATCATTTAAAAATTCATATTATTCATTAGGGTAACTCGATTTACCATTATGCGCTCTGCACGTTTATTTACTCGGATGTAAATATCTAATAACTAATTACTATTTGTTGGTATTTTAATTGGTTTCCTAATTAAACATTTGACTCAAATTGTGAACGTTGTGCATCTCAAAAACAATTGATCACGGAACAATTCTAAACTCGCAGCTAACTTCAGAAATTTACACAAGATGGCCTCCAACATGATTTCATCTCCTTTTTCAATTAAGGATAGGAAATCTGACAAATCCTTTTTTAACATAGTGTTTTTTTGCTAGTTAGATTGGCAATTACTAGAAAAATGAATGGAATATTTCCAATATTAAAAAATGAATGCTTCTTATAATTTATATAGAAAAAATTCCATGCAGTTTCAACCAAAAATATATCATTCCCTATTAAAATCCAATGTAAATTGTAATTTCACTCGAAGAATAAAAAACATCTTCAAATTAATCGGTTGAATATAGCTAGAACTTTCATTGTAAACATCGTGAATCTGAAAAACGATTGTGAATCACATAAACAATTCTAAACTTGCAGCTCACTTCAGAGATTTACACAAGATGGCCGCCACCATGATATCATGTCATCTTCTTTTTCTATTTAGGATAACACATCGAAACAACATTATTAAAATTAATATTAAGTAAAACTGTTATTTAAATATATCTGAATATATATACATTACCTGGAGATCTGATATATATAGATATATAAGAGTATATAATATTCTTACAGATTTTTTAAATATTATTAATACATAAACAAATTCCAAAATTGTTTACACTATGAAAAGGTCAATTCCAATTGTTAAATTTTCATAATCTCATGATCATAAAAAGTTCAATTTTACGTGTCGTAATATTTATAAAGTTTTAAAAATATATATATAAACTCTGGCAAAGTCTATGCAACACTATAATGTTGCATTTGCGTTGCACTTTTTAAATCACTATAAGAATGATTTTAAAAAAAACCACGGGAACAACAATGTGATAAATCATCAATGAGAAGCATTTTCAATACATTGCAGAAAGAAAAACTTTGGAAATAAAGTTGCAGGAAAAGAAATAGAGAAATAAAAAAAATGATTTGTCTATTTTATTCTTCAATTTTACTCCTACTTTTTATTGGATTGAAACGTATAATCTGCAAAATCAAATAAAGAAAGTTACATATGATTATGTCAAAAAAAGTATCAAAATGGCACATGCGATTTTGAGAATGAAAAGTAAAATAAAAAAAAGTTTTCGTTTTAACCCTAATCTGTTGAAATCAAGCACCTGTCAATCGATTTTTTTTCTTTTGTTTGAATATGAAACGTCAGTTTTGGGATCCATTAAAGGTACTTATGATTCGATTTTCGATAAAAATTTACTATTTTTACAAAGTTTTTTCAATAATTTTCAATTATTGAATAAATAAATACAATGATCAAACGAAATAATGTGAGGCAACAGTTCTATAGAAATTAAGAAAGGTTTTTCGTTCTAGTTTTCCTGAAAATTAAATGGTTTCTGGAGTTAGTTTTTGAATAATTACGACAAAAAATTATGTAAACTCCTTCTTTTCATAAGTTTCATGGACGAACACACATCTATTACTCTAATTATTTGAAATAAACGAAGGCAACGCAAGTGCAACGCAACTGCAACGATATATCGTTGCACTAACGTTGCACAAATGAATTTTTTTCTGAAAGGAATCACATACATTCAATACACTATCAAACGCAAAATCACTTTGGGATTACCTTTTTTTTTCCCGATGTGAATAAGAATATTTTTTGTAATGGTGAACATTTTAATTTGTTGCAAACTATCTCGTACAATTTCGACCAAATGTGGTATTATTTATTTATTGTATATCTAACGTTAGGTTCATTTTTTTTTTGAAAATTAATTTGATGTTTAGTAGCATTGATTGGCGAACACACACGAAAACATTGCAAAACAAGTTATTATTAACGGGACACAGGAACACTTTCAAACACTTTAAAAAATTTGACAACAAAAACTGACAAAAACTGACACTGATAATAACAATAGGTTTAAGCACAGGTTATGTTAGGTTAGGGAAAAACATCAGTACCAATCGATCGATTGCCCTCGATAGTATCCGTCACCGGTAACTATCGAGAGTTTTAGAGCGTTACCGATAACATCGATAGTTTCTACACGGGGAAAAAAATCCGTCGTATTAACCGTAAAATCCGGTTGTGCCAACGTTGATGCAAACCATGACGTTTCAACCACGGATATAAATGTACACTGGGAAAAAAATCCTGGCGATTCAACATGGCTGCTTTACGTTACTGCTTTCACGTCAATGTCGTCAATCCAGCCTTATGGCCACGGGAAATCCCCGTGCATCCCCGTGTGGCGGCCACACGTTTAAAGCCCGTATCCCACGAGCCGCTCCGATGAGCTACCGCTGCCGTTCCGCTGTCTCTCGACCAATCAGCGCACAGCGGTCGACCGCTGCCGCCGACTCTGAAAAAATAGAACTGCTTCTATTTTATTGGCTACCACTGTCGACCGCTGTCAGCGCTAGTCAATAGCAATATACGTAAACTTTAAGAGTAGAATCAGCTGATGTTGCATTGTTGACGCGCGTTCGGCGTTCGTGAAGTATCACAAATTTAATAAAAAACAAAACCAAATAAGTGCGAAATGGCTAAAAGGTCTCTTTGGACTCCGGACGTGGAGTACACATTGATTCATGATGTCCAAAATCGGCCTTTGTTGTGGGACGTGTCCCAAAAAGATTACAGAAGAAATGATTTGAAAGACGTCCACTGGGACGAAATTGCGGAATTATTAGGAAATTCATATACTGATAAGTTCTGTAGTAATGTCATTAATTACTTTCTGTTACCCTACAGATCTATGCATTGAGCATTATTAAAAGAAAATACGCAATTTGTAGAGTTTGTTTCTGTGTCTGAAAATTGAAAATCATTCTTTTCTTACTAAATATCGGCATTACTTTGTAACGTACGTTCTGCCGTTATTTAACAATTTTACTTTTTTTATGTCAATTTTTTTCATATTTAAATGCAACCCAATGACGTGACTAGCCTGGTTCTATTTTCGGTAGCATTTGAAAAGTACCAATATTTTACATTTACGATAATCTATTCTATCATACTCAACACACTATTTTTTAAAACTTATTAGATAACATTGAAATAGTTTTCTGCTAATCGATGAAGAGAACGAGAATTCGTAAAAATGAAACATTTTTTATAATTTCAAGGTTACATGGTTAAGCAACGGTTTATGAACATGAAGGATACTTTTATGGCTAATAACCGAAAAGTTCGCGAGTCAAAAGAGCGCTGCAGCGGCAAAAGTCCTAAAGGAATATACAGGCCCAAATGGCATCTATTTGAGGCAATGAGCTGTTTACAGAAAAGTGTAGCACAGAGAGACAGTTCCTCTAATTTAGAGCAGCAACAGGAGATTGTGCCATTTTACAAAGCACTGACAAACCACCGCGATGTTAAATCTCCAACTACGACAACTTCGTCTGCTGGTTTCGACTGCAATTTTTTGGAGAAAAACGTAGAAGAGAAAGGCAGTTTGGCAAATTTTGGTCAGCGATCGAACACACCATTATTGAAAATTAATACAGCATGCCGCAATGTAGTATCTCCATCCGAAACAATTTCGCCTGGAGGCTTAAACGTCGTTTACGATGAGTCTTCTAAGGTAATTTACATTCTACATTTTTTTCGTCTTTTTCAATTTTCTTAACATTATGAGTATTGCTGTTATTAATTTTTCAGGCAGAGAAAATGTTTGGGAGGTTTTTCAAAAAAATTTGTCTCGATATTATTTTCTTAAAAATATTAAAAATTTCTAGAACACTTTCATTCTTAGAGCATCATATTTCAGAAAGCTATGTAGAAATCAGAAAACATTTCAAGTTGTATTAATAAAAAGGCAATATTAAAAATATATTGAATACGTTCAAAATACATTACTTTTGGGATTAAATAATTTTTATTCTTTGAAGATCTGGTTTCGGTAATAAGGTCTTAATTGCTATATTTGTAAAAGTTTTGAAATATTAGAAAACACGAATTCGTACATGTGGTTTACTATGATTTGTAATACAAAAAAATCTGTTTCGTCAAAATTATCCGAAAAAACATTTGTAAATATATGCTAAATGTTCATTTTGAGTATTTAAAGTTAAAGAATACTACAACCAGAATCAACATTTCGTTTTTCAAAATTAACGTTTTACGATCGAAACGTTTTATACATGGTGATTTTCTGCACAATATGAATATTCAAATAATAATGAGTTACATTTTCGTTTAATTGAAAATTATATTTCTACAATTGTTTTCATTATTGCTTCTTGAAACTTTTGTAACATGCTGGCAGGTCCCGCATGTTTTTTTTTCCTTTTCTTCCCTATGAAAATATATTTTCATCTTATATTTTTTTTTCTCCTTCATAGAATTTTTCTTGCTTCTAAAAAAGTGCTAAAATGAACAATTAATGTACGACAAGAAGGAATTAAGATTAACTACATCCGTTTCCAAATGCGAATTGATTACAATGTTATTACTCCTAGAATAGAAATGCGATTTGTTTTCTAATCGAACAAGTATTGTGAAATTTTATTATTCTCTAAAGGAATGGGTTGAGAGGGGTTCTGATGCTCCAATGAATAGTCAAGTTGGAAACATCCGATCGTCTCCCACCCCCAGGGGTGGGAAAATAGCAATGTTATAAAAGACCCGCGCTAAGGAAAAATCTTGCTTTTTCCGGCGAACTTTCGACGTAAGTGTACATTGTTAATAGATTTTGTGAATTCCGTTTCCACATGTTGCGAAGTATTAAATTTCGATATATTTTTCCTTGATTGAATTTACATCTCCATATGTTACGATTATTTACTTTGATACTTTTTACTAATTCCATTTGTTTCCATATGGTGCAGTTTGTTTAGTTCTGATTTATTTTTCCTGACTGAATTGTTCCCATATGCTACAAGTTATCAAGTTGATACATTTTACTAATTCCATTTGTTTCCATAGGGTACAGTTTGTTTAGTTCTGATTTATTTTTCCTGACTGAATTGTTCCCATATGCTACAAGTTATCAAGTTGATACATTTTACTAATTCCATTTGTTTTCACATGGTACAGTTTGTTTAGTTCTGATTTATTTTTCCTGTTTTTTATAATTCAACTATTCTTCTACAAGTTGCGATTTATCCAATTTTGATGTATTCTTTTTCTTTCGTGATTTAATTACTCTTTCGTATATTGTAGTTGATCGAATTCTGTTCGTTTCTTGTTACCATATACTATTTTCACTACGTTAATACTTGTTGCGATTGCTGGATTCGAATAATTCTGTTAATTGTAACAACATATGTTGAAAATATAAAAATTGTTCATGGCATTCTTTTGTTGGTTTCTTTCACTGTCCTGATATTCACCAGCGATTACGTCCGGTTCCTTGCCCTACGAGGGCTAAAACCGGAAATCAAACAAGGGTGATCCGAAGGAACAATCCTTTTGGTCGTCCTTTGCCACGCCCACCTAGGACGTGACATAAAAAATGGCGCAGTCGGCAGGACTAGCGTAATCTGTGGTGAATGTATTGGGCCTTGAGAGAGTATGGTAGGTGTTAAGGTTGAGAGAAGATTGCAAGGTTTGAAAAAAGAAAAGAAATTTTTTTTTATTTATTGAAGATTATTATCAAGTAAAAGCCTAAAAACTTGGATTTTTATTCTTGGCCTATTTCTTATAAAGACGGTGTTCTACAATTTTATAATTTTTTTTTTTTTTTGAAATATTTCTAATATTGAAGGAAGTGAACACGATGTAACGTAGAGGAACGATTAAATGCAATTTCCGTTATCATTTCATTGAAATCGTGGCTCAGGTCTCTATGACTAATGTCGCTATTGAAGAAATGAGTTTTGAGTGATGTGATAAGCTAAATGAATGCGAACGTGGATGTAATTTCAGTTACATGCTACTTCTCACCAGTTTTAGAAGTTGAATGATTCTTTTTTTTTATCGCCAATGGTTAAATCAAGCGTTTCGAGAAAAATATTTTTTTTTTTGAAGGTTTCATGTTCTAACGTTGTTGTTATGTGCGAGCAGACGGTAATTTTATTCTTTTTTGAGGCTTTTTCGATCGAAACTTTATGGAATTTGAGTCCTTGATAATTAAGTAAGGCAGGGAAAGGAATAAGATAGGTGTGGAAATCGAAAAGGGTCAAAGGGGTGGAACGAAGGTAGAAAAGGAAAGGAAAATTCTTTTCTCTTCTCTTTCCTCTTTTTATTGGAAATCATCAATTGGATATTCAAGAAATCATATAATTTTTTTTTGTTTTTTTGGCATATTATTACATTAATTCTGTATTTTACAATTTTCTGAAATTTTGCTTCGACGCATTTTTTTTTTTCTCTTCCTCCTCGGTTATCAAGGAAATGAACAATAGATAATGTAAAAGAACGATCATGTACAATTTATGATATCGTGACTTGAAAATTTCGTTCAGGTCTCTACATGTAATGTGACTTTTGGAGTAATGACTATTCTAGTGATAAGATGAGTTCAATTCAATGAAAATGTGGATATAATTTCAAGCAAATGCTGTTTTTTTTTCTTCGAGTTTTAGAAATTCTTGTATGATTTTTTTTTTCTCGTCATCAAATTGTACTCCAATGATTTTCAAAAAGGCTTTTGAAATTGCAACTGACTAATCATTGTGATTCTTTTAGGGAGATTTATTGTGACATGTGAATACTTCATTACAATAGATTGTTGGGAGCATTCGAGATATTATTGAATGATGGAATTTATTTATCTTGGTTGAGATAACAGTGACCAGTCTGAGGCACGGATTTTCGCATTTTTTTCTCCCAGGTGTAATACCGTACTAATATTTTCGGTTGATGAAAAGGGAAGAATCAATAATTACAAGGTATCCGAATTTATCTTTCTATACATTATGGTGAATGATTTTTCTTGGTGGACACAAATCCGCCGTTGCGACTGATGGAGTAAATTTTCTTTTCTCCTCCAGAACGGTGAATTTTCCGATTCTTCTTAATTTAAGAAATATGACGGACATATCGAGTTATCGCGAAACATAGTACACTAAGAAGAAATAGCGAACTCAAGCGATATTGCTGTTGCCCACAGATTAATAATGTTTTTCCTTGAGTTAAGCTTTCGTTGCTAGTGATAAAACACGAATTTACGATCATCATAATCACGACATTTCAATTGACACGCAAATAGAATCGATTTCTATTCAAGAATCTAGCTCTTAATTTTATTAAATTAAACAGGGAAGAGTTAACCAGGCTATTGTAGAATTACTTCTCCAAATTCCTTCACTGTGATTAGTTACTTCTGCTTACAGTAAAAGTAATGTTTTGAAGACAGTTCTTTCTTGAAAATTTGCTCATTACTGCATTATGTTTTTGTTATCGCTTGATATTTAATATATCTCTCAATCTACGAAATATTCAGTGTACTATATGAATACGAATTCTAAATTGTAGTTACATCCACAATTTATTAATTTTTTTTTCTCTTCTCACTAATAAATAAATACGTAGCTGCAGGTTACCGCAATTATGATTAAAGTTCCGTCAAAGATATGTAAGATAACAGGTGTAATAGCTCAAGCCGTGTCGATAAATTGAAGTTAGCGCCATAGTGCGAATCCATACGACGTTTGATTTCAATTACATCACAAATGGTTCTTGAGCGAGAGAGCGGGGAAAATAGTAACATAACGCGAAGTCAGACGAGCCATCTGTCTGAAGAGGAAAAGAGGAGATTGTTAGGTTCGGGACTTTCGTATAATAAACAGATACCTCACGACGAGCAACCTGTCGGTCCCGCTTTTAAGAACCAAGATTCGGAAATTCATCACAAAGCAGAGGATTTTTCAAAGAAAACTATCGAACCACGAGAAAACGAAACTAAAAACATTTTTGAGAACCTCCACATTCCAATAGTAGCGATTACAGAAGGAAAAACCATGGCAGACACATCTATCAGGCTGCGAGACGCGCTGGAGGTGGTACCTGTTTTTTCTGGTAATAAAGTTGGGACATCCTTTCGTGAATTTGCGGCTGGTTGTTATGACGCTAAGGCTATGCTACAGGAAAACGCTGAAGGACCATTAGTAAAATTGCTTATTTCAAAACTCCAAGACGGGGCTCGCAGGATAGTAAGAGGACAAAACCCAAGAACTCTTGACGAATTTTTATCACTCTTGAAGGGAATATATGCGCCAAGGACACCTACCCTCAGTCTGCTTGGAGAACTGTCCAGGACTTATCGGAAAACGAACGAAGACGTCGCCGGATATTTTGGGAGAATCCGTACCTTGGGCAGCCAGATAATAGAGTCCCACAAAACCGAAAATAATGGAAATATTGATGAAGCCGCGAAAAACAACATAGAAGCTGCATGTGGACGTGCATTTGTGATGGGACTGAAACCAGAAATTTCAGATAAGATGAAAGAGAGAGAAGATTTGAGCAAGGCCGGAACCGAAGCAATCGACATCGAGAATCGCTTGTTGTCACAGAGTCTGTTGAGATCGTCATCTTTTGAGTTTACCCAAGCAAGATGTCTTGTATGTAAGGGGACAAATCACGACACTGGAGATTGCCCTCAATTCAAAGAATCAGCTACAAGCAAACGATGCCAGTTGTGTCAAAGGAACGGCCACATTGCAAAAAATTGCCCAAGTAATCTATCCAACGAGGCATGCCAATTGTGCGACAAACAAGGACATGATGCCCAAACTTGCTATAAAAACAAGCAGAATCAACGCCGTAACGACAAAAGATGTAGGATTTGCAATTACAGTGGACATGATGAGAATAATTGCAGACGTGACTTTCGTGTTTATTGCGAAATATGTAAACGAAACGGGCACACAACTGCAAATTGTAGATATTCTGCCGCAGTACATTTTGCTCAACCATCAAGAAGCTGTGAAACTTGTGGAAATGATGGACATGCTAGTGTCACATGCAAATTGATCGTCTGCCAATTTTGCAAAATACCAGGACATGAAGCGTCAAATTGCCCAAAATTACAAGGACGCCCCCCTTCAGCATTGCCGTTGAGATGCGATCATTGCGGAAAGCCAGGCCACTCAAGAGATCGCTGTTATCAGTTGTCCTCGAGAACAGAAAATCGAACCCGTTGCACTTATTGTCAAAAGCTGGGTCACACCATCGATACTTGTTTTGCTCGGAATAAGGGACAGGGCCAATCCCCAGCATCCGCGCCGGAAAACTGGCGAGGCCCTCCAGCCTCGGAGGGCCGAATTACGAACCCCGCAAGGACTTTTGGAGTGGGAGAGATGACCGAGTAATTTCGCAGTCAGTCAAGGTCACCTTAGACCTTGATTCACCCACTATCGAGATTCTCCTTGACAGACTCTTTTTCTTTTTACTCGATTCGGGAGCAGGGCCGTGCCTTATCAAATCCAGGGCTGTCAATGAGAGTTTAGTGGTGGATACCTCGAAGAAAATTCAGTTGCTAGGAATTTCACCACATTTGGTTCCCACGTTAGGAAAGGTAACTATGAAATTTTTGGATTGCGAGACTGATTTTCACGTCGTTCCTGATGATTTCCCTATAAGTCAAGATGGAATTGTGGGGACAGATTTCTTCGCAAGGCACCGCGCTGCCATCGATGGGAATAGGGCCTGTTTACGAGTAAATGGCCTCGAATTCCCATTTGTGCGAGCACCACTGAAGAATTCGATCCCTCCTAGGACTCGAAAAATCATACGCGTTAATCTAAAGGAGACAGATTTAAAGATTGGATATTTACCACGCTATGAGGTAACAAAAGGAGTGTTCATGGGAAATGCGGTTGTAAATAATTATGGCGGGAAGACCTACTTGCCAGTAATTAACACACTTAATGAAGAAATCGGTATCGACGTCCCGGAGGTGGAATTGAAGGAAATCGACGCGATGAAACAAACTGACATATCAAAAAAACATGGATATTATAAATCGGCTGAGAAACGAAAGGTTCGAAAATTTTTAAGAAATTCAGGGCGGCAAGTGCTTAGACTTACGGAGGAAACACGTAGCGAGCAAATAATAGAACTTCTTCGTCTAGAACATCTCGATGAACGAGAGCTCGATGAGGTGAGATATTTGATTAAGGCTAGTGCAGACTGTTATCATCTTCCTGGGGAACCTCTGAGCGCAACTACGGTGGTGGAACACGAAATCAAAACTGTCGATGACACACCGATTCACCAACGCCAATATCGTTTTCCTCACGTGCTGAAGGATGAAGTTACCAGGCAAGTGGACGAATTACTGAAGAATAACATTATACAGCCCTCTCAGTCTCCCTACAACACCCCTATTTGGATAGTGCCAAAGAAAACTGACAGTCAGGGCAATAAAAAATGGCGCCTTGTCCTAGATTTCCGAGCCCTTAACGAAAAAACCGTCAGTAACGCGTATCCTTTACCTAACATAACCGAAATATTAGATCAATTGGGGGGTGCAAACTATTTTTCGGTTTTTGATTTGGCATCTGGTTTCCACCAGATCCAAATGAGCGAGAAGGATCGACATAAAACTGCGTTTTCAACTCCTGCGGGTCATTGGGAATTCTTGCGAATGCCCTTTGGGCTGAAAAACGCCCCAGCTACTTTTATGAACTTGATGGATGTCGTTCTTACCGGTTTGCAAGGCGTGGAGTTGTTTGTCTATTTAGACGATATCGTTATTTACTCTAAAACTCTGTTGGAACATCGTAGAAAATATTTACAGTTGATTTCTAGGCTCAGAGAAGCCAATCTCAAATTGCAACCGGATAAGTGCGAGTTCCTTAAACGAGAAGTAAATTATTTGGGACATACGATTACGCAAGAAGGTTTGAAGCCTGACCCCAAAAAGTTACAAGCTGTAAAAGACTTTCCTCGTCCTAAGAACATGAAGAACGTACGAGAGTTCCTAGGATTAGCAGGTTACTATCGCCGATTCATCGACCAATTCTCTAAGATTTCGAAACCGCTCACCCTTCTTTTGCAAAAGGATCAAGATTTCGGGTGGCGCTCAGAATAGCAAGAAGCATTCGAGGCTCTTAAACAGAAACTTTGCGAGGAGCCTGTTTTGAAATATCCAGACTTTTCTCAACCCTTTGTACTCACTACGGATGCGAGTGGCTACGCATTAGGAGGCATACTCAGCCAAGGGCCAGTGGGTAAAGATCAACCCTGCGCGTACGTTTCGCGGCTTTTAAATAAAGCGGAGCGTAATTATAGCACGTACGAGAAAGAAGCGTTAGCGATTATGTTTTGCGTTTCGCATTTTCGGCCCTATCTCTGGGGGCGTAAGTTCACAATTGTAACAGATCATCGCCCTCTGGTCTGGATGCGTACAGCCAAGGACCCTACCTCGCGTTTAGCCCGGTGGAGACTCAAACTGGAGGAATATGAGTACGAGATTGTTTATAAAGCAGGAAAAAAAAACGTGAACGCTGATGCGTTGTCTAGAAATCCGATCGAAGAAGAATCTGCAGAGTACGGAAAACCTGAGACTATGGAAAGCATGATAGTTGATGTGAAGACCCTTTTTACAGAAAATTCTGAGAAACGACGCTCTTCTAGGGTTAAGAAACTTACCGAGGCTGGAATGCAGTACAAACTCAGTCTTGAAAACAAGAAACAAAAGGAATCCACTACGAAATCGAGGCCAAAGCACCCATCAGCAATTCAAGAAAATATAGAGATTCCTTCAGATTTCTCGACTACTCCGAATCAACCGGATGAGATCATAAATTACGATTTTCGACCAAGGAAACGAGGCAAATTTAATAATGTCCCTAAGCTTTGTTCAGACGAAAACCATTCGGTCACTGATCAGGTAGGAGAAGAATCAGATACCGACTATGATTCTGAATTCAGCGAGATTGAACAAGAGGAAATCGACGACACCGACTCAGAACCAATCCCGATTCCGAGGAATGACCCTCCGGATAAAATTGATACTCTCAATTCAGATAATGATACTGAAACAGACTCTGAAAACGAAATTTCTCCCGAAAATTTGGAAAAATTGATACGAGGACGAAATATTATCGAGACTAGAGACCCCTTGCAGTTGCGCCATGATAATCTTGCTTTCTTTTTGGACGCCCTTGGGAAACCCTTCGGAGAGATAGCGAATTCCTATTCTTCTGTGAAAGAAATTGGTAATTTCCAACCAGGTCCCCTAGGTACGGTCTCGATCATCAAGTTAAAATCTCGTTTTCACATAGGGTTATATACGTTGCCACTGGGCACTCAGCCTGATTCGAAGAAGTTTGTGCATTATGCAATTCGTGCTTTTGCAGAATTACAACAGATCATTTGTTCGCGAGAAATACAACATTTTTGCATGCCAAAAATTCATGAGTTTGGTTCAGCAACTTGGGAAACTGTGTTAGACGAATTAAATTCGAAGTTCAGGGATACTCCTGTTAAAATTTGTATTTGCACTGGGCTGGTGAAAACTCCCAGCGTGTCAGAACGCTATTCACTCATCAAAGAAGCTCATGGATCCGTGATTGGAGGTCACAAGGGTGTGACTAAAACTTATGGTCGATTGAGAGCTAACTATTCTTGGGAGAACATGAAAGAGGAAATTGGGACTTTCATTCAAAACTGTCTGCAATGTAAACTGAAAAAGTTGACTCGGGTTAAGGTACGACAGCCTATGGCTATAACGGATACTCCAGGGTCAGCTTTCGAAAAGGTGGCTCTTGATTTAGTAGGACCTTTCCCAACCACAGCCGATGGAAATAAATGGATTCTTACAATGCAGTGCTTGCTGACGAAGTATTGCGTAGGAGTGCCTCTACCTAATGCCGTGGCTGCGACAGTTGCTGATGCGTTCTTAAAAAGGCTGGTTTGCGTCTTTGGAGCTCCAAAGGTGGTACTGACTGACCAGGGTACCAATTTCCTCTCAGACCTCATGAAGACACTCACTAAAAGACTTCGAATTCAGAAACTCCAAACGACAGCGTTTCACACACAGTCGAATGGGTCGCTCGAAAGATCTCATATCGTTTTGGTTGAATATTTACGACAATTTGTCGAACAGGACCGCGAGTGGGACCAATGGATTGAGCTATCAATGTTTTCTTATAATTCTAGCATCCATGAGAGTACTAGGCGAACGCCCTATGAGTTAGTATATGGTAAGCCACCGTTGTTGCCTTCCAGTCGACCTCTCCCTCGCTATGAAAGGCTCCAGACTTATGACGAATACCTCACTCGACTTATGTCGCGTTTAGATTCTTTACACGAAGATACGAGAGAACATTCGAATAACGCGAAACAAAGGGCAAAACAATATTATGACCGAAAAAGGAACCCACAGAAATTTTTGGCCGGCGAATATGTTTTCCTTAGAAAGGGGATGAAGGTAGGAAAATTGGGGGACATCAATGAGGGTCCTTATAAAATCATCGAGATTATTGGCGATAAAAATGCGAAAATTCGTGTCCAAAAGGGAAAAGAAAAGGTTGTTGCTACAGATCGGCTAATACCGTCACACATTCGAAATTGCTCTGTTGAATAAGTTGTAATTGAGTTCGTCTATAATACATACAATGATTAAGGGAACTGGAAAATCATTGGAGTAAATTGACCCTTAATTCCATATATATATATATTAAAAAGAAAAGAGAAAGAAAAAAAAAAAAAAAAAAAAAAAATATATATATATATATATATAAATAAATAAATTTTTTTTTGAACGAAGATATAAATGGAAATAATAAATTAATAAATAAATGAAATTAGTTACATGAACAAGGAAATAAGAAATAACATAACTAAAAGAACGAATATTAATGATAATGATAATGTTTCGGAAAGATGCACATAGATTAAAATGATAACATATTGATAAGTCTTGAAATTAGGCAAACGTGTTTAAATTGTTCTTGTCTAGGTAAGAGAAAAATTATGTCGTGAATTTATGAGTAGCGATGAGAATAAAGTATCTTTTACCTGTTTTCTTTTGTTTTTTTTTGTTGGCTATTGTTTTTGAGATCATTTTTTTTGTTTGATCTTTTCTTTTGAATAAAGTAAAAGAAAAATTATGTCGCGAATTTATGAGTAACGATGAAAATAAAGTATCCTTACCCATTTTTTTTTTTTTTTTTTTTTTTTTTTTTGCTCATAGCATTTTATCTACATATTCTCTAATGTATTTTTGCTTGTAAGCGTATTTTATACACATATTAATTGTTGTTATTCAACCGTAGTTAAAATTAGAAATGGCAAGGATGTTATGTACGGCTCTGATTCTCTGGCTCTGGGTCTCATTATCACATGGACTCATCGGATTTGACTGCACCGCTCCAAACACGAACATCACTCAAATATCCCTGCGAGAAGTCGGCAATTGTGAATTACCCCAAGCAAGAGTCAAAAATGAAACTGTTTACGTGCAACTGCTGCAGATTTTATCAACCCAGTCCACCCACGTTTTTGGCTGTAAGATCGAAATACACAGACAAGTTTTTCATTGCGGCATGTTTTCTCATGTTGGAATCGTCACCGGAGGTTTGGCCACGTACTTAGCCGATTTAGGCGAGGACCAATGCAAGTCGTTGCACGCCACAGGAAGATATGTCATTGGAGCCGCAATCCTCGACGGTGCCAAGCCAAACGGAACAATCACCCATAGCGTTACATTTGCAGGAAAAACCTCATCAGACTCATCTTGTGAAGGAACCTTCTACAGTGACTTCTATGGTAGCTGGGAAGAAGTGGCGGTACAAGCAACCATAAAAATCACACTTGTCGATTATGAAGCCACCGTGACAACTGAAGGCGGAGAAGTGATAATGAAATCTGGGACTAGGTGTAATGAGGACCATGAACAATGCACTGATTTCGAAGGAATACATTATTTTTGGGATGCCACTCATAAAGACACCTGCCAATTTTCCCATTACGGAGTTCTTTACGCAGGAAACGCCCAAAAATTGAGCAGCATCAACAACAATTTCCGCGAAACGATATACACCGTTGTCTCCAAGGACGTAATTTTCGGGTTTACCACCGGGGAAACGAAGTTGGTGTGTGGCTATTCTCTTATTCGAACAGAGCACCCAAAATTATTTATTTTGGAGGGACCGAGAGATCAATTTTCTCGAGACAGAGTACCACTAAATGCACGAGATCTGGACCTTCTGGCGTATGTAAACAGTAAATTCTTGTATGTAGAAAGATATATTAGCAGGCAGTTGGAATCACTTTACAGAGACGTTGTAATGCAGCGGTGCCGTGTAGAAAGGCAAGTCCTTCTTAACGCTCAGGCTTTAGCATCAATTAATCCAGAACATTTCGCTTACAATTATAAGCAAAAGCCTGGTTACATGGCCGTAGTTAGCGGAGAAGTGGCTCACCTCATCAAATGTGTACCAATTGAAGTTAACATAGTCAGAACCGAAGTTTGTTATCAGGAATTACCAGTAAGACGCAGCAACGACAACACCACGTATTATCTTACACCCAGAACTCACATATTGAAAAAGCGAGGCTACGAGGTATCATGCAACCATATGATGGCACCTATGTTCAAATTAGGAGAAACATGGTATAAATTCTTGCCAACACCCGTTCCAACTGTTCCTCCACATGTCATGACACCACTCAACAAAGCTACATGGTCGTATACGAAGCCGAAAGATCTAATTTCGTCCGGGATCTACACTCCAGAAGATCTCGAGAGACTTCACGAAGTTATTATGTATCCGGCGGAACAACCAGCTGTTATTAACACCCTGGCTCGAGGCACCCTAGGACAAGGATTTCAAGCTCAAGGTATCACTCTGACCAAATTAATAGATGAAAATACCCTCAAACACATTGGAATATCCATTTGGAAAGAGGTCTGGGACGGTTTGGACAGCTTTGGAAGAGTAAGCTCTGCGATTATCGGCATCTATCTATTAGTCCATTTCATTTTGTGGATCCTTAGTAGTATTTTCCGCTGCTACCTTTTGCACACTTCTTTCGGGTGGAGTTATAAACTGTTAAGCTCGCCATGGGAACCATTAGTAACCTACCTGCTACAAGACAAGGCCCGATACGAACAACACAACACCCTCCCACAAAGCGAAACCGAGCTCGTGACCAGAATGACCAACCACTCCAAGAACGTCGAAGAACAAGAAGAGACCAGAAACCACAGAGAATCAGAAGCCAGTGTAAGCCATAAAAAGATTTACGGACTCTTGTCAGTTCCAATATAGTTGCGATCCTGAGTAACCATTTTCTGTCAAACCAGATATCAATTTATATCAATATACAGGGTTCACGTAATATACATTTCTGCTATTGAGAAATATATAAAAGCTATAAAATTAGAATTTTTGAAGAATAAATTATATTTACTTTCCCACAACTACAGTGTCACAAACAACCGTGCGATTATCTTAAGGCTAATTTCGTGCTAGGCAAAAATGGTTAAATGTAAGTCTTCGAACAATTTTGTTTGCTAAGATATGGTGTCGAAACTATGTCTCATTGTTTCGACAAAAATGAGGGGGGTTGTAACATGCTGGCAGGTCCCGCATGTTTTTTTTTCCTTTTCTTCCCTATGAAAATATATTTTCATCTTATATTTTTTTTTCTCCTTCATAGAATTTTTCTTGCTTCTAAAAAAGTGCTAAAATGAACAATTAATGTACGACAAGAAGGAATTAAGATTAACTACATCCGTTTCCAAATGCGAATTGATTACAATGTTATTACTCCTAGAATAGAAATGCGATTTGTTTTCTAATCGAACAAGTATTGTGAAATTTTATTATTCTCTAAAGGAATGGGTTGAGAGGGGTTCTGATGCTCCAATGAATAGTCAAGTTGGAAACATCCGATCGTCTCCCACCCCCAGGGGTGGGAAAATAGCAATGTTATAAAAGACCCGCGCTAAGGAAAAATCTTGCTTTTTCCGGCGAACTTTCGACGTAAGTGTACATTGTTAATAGATTTTGTGAATTCCGTTTCCACATGTTGCGAAGTATTAAATTTCGATATATTTTTCCTTGATTGAATTTACATCTCCATATGTTACGATTATTTACTTTGATACTTTTTACTAATTCCATTTGTTTCCATATGGTGCAGTTTGTTTAGTTCTGATTTATTTTTCCTGACTGAATTGTTCCCATATGCTACAAGTTATCAAGTTGATACATTTTACTAATTCCATTTGTTTCCATAGGGTACAGTTTGTTTAGTTCTGATTTATTTTTCCTGACTGAATTGTTCCCATATGCTACAAGTTATCAAGTTGATACATTTTACTAATTCCATTTGTTTCCATATGGTACAGTTTGTTTAGTTCTGATTTATTTTTCCTGTTTTTTATAATTCAACTATTCTTCTACAAGTTGCGATTTATCCAATTTTGATGTATTCTTTTTCTTTCGTGATTTAATTACTCTTTCGTATATTGTAGTTGATCGAATTCTGTTCGTTTCTTGTTACCATATACTATTTTCACTACGTTAATACTTGTTGCGATTGCTGGATTCGAATAATTCTGTTAATTGTAACAACATATGTTGAAAATATAAAAATTGTTCATGGCATTCTTTTGTTGGTTTCTTTCACTGTCCTGATATTCACCAGCGATTACGTCCGGTTCCTTGCCCTACGAGGGCTAAAACCGGAAATCAAACAAGGGTGATCCGAAGGAACAATCCTTTTGGTCGTCCTTTGCCACGCCCACCTAGGACGTGACACTTTCCTCAAAAATTTTAAGCCTCAGATATTTTGATTTATCAATTGTAGAAACAAAAAAAGCAATAGATATCTATTCTACTTTTTTTGGCATTTCACTAACGTAAAAATAATCAGTTACGGCCGTATAATTAAAGTTTTTGCGGATATGCGAATTTTTTTTCAATTACTTTATGAAACAAATTTTTGTTCTTTTTCTTGCAGTTGTTTTGCCTGCGAAATGAATTACACGAAGCTTCCGACAGTTACGATTCGTGGATGCAAGGTTCATCAGCACCATCTCCAACACCATCGTTAGCTTCTAGTGCTTCTGTTCACGGAGCCAGCTCCATCTCTACGCCGACGACATTGGGGAAGAAACGTTCTGCTCCTGAAGATATATTGTTCACAAAATGAGGTTTGAAGAAGAAGAATGTAGAAGGTTTTTCGTTGGATGACGCTAAAGAGCTGATTAAGGATCCACGATTCCTCCTCCTGCATTCACTCATGGAGATGCGGCGGAATGTTTCGGCAACTGGATCGCGTCAAGATTGAGAGATATGGAGTCGGCTGTACGAAAAACATGTGAGGAAAAATCGACGCGAGTCCTATTTGATATGGATCAGTAGAAAGAAATTCTCGGCATTAATGTACATAACGTTAAAATTAAATGTTAAAAAGAGTTCTTTCCAATAAAACACAGTTCCTTTTCCTTATCGAGTTTTCATTGTAGGACATAAAAAATTATTAGTATTGTCATCATGAATCTTATGAGAGTTAAAATTGTAAAATACAGAACAGAAATTTTTATTTCAAAATTCTTTAAATTATTTGGAGTTTGAAGAAGAATTACACTTTCTTGGGAGTGAAAATTAAGCGTGCGAATTTTTAAAGTTGAAATACACGAGAATTTTAAAATTTTAAATTGAAAATTATGGGCACCTTCAACTCTAAAAACTATTGCAAATTCATAGGAATTTAAGTTGAATTTTTCTATATACATCGGAGTTTCAGTGAAAATTGGAAATAAAGTGACACGTGTATACAAATTGTAGAATCCAATTTTTCAGATTCATGTAAAATCGGAAAATCCTGTATCGTTCTGAGATTGCCGATAATTTTGAGAATTTTAATGATAATCTAGAAATTTTCAATACAACGATTACTTAAAGAAACATTGAAAATTTTACTGAGAATCTCAACAATTCTGGAATTTCAAAATATTTCTATAACTCCTGGAAATGATGAATTTAGTTGATTACGGAGATTTTTTGAAATTCCGTAAAACTATAGAGATAGAGTGTAAAATATTCTTTACACTTTTAAAAAATTGAAAAACTTCGGAAAGTACGTAATGGACTTAAAATTTACTTGAATTCTAGAAATTTTTAATTTTCTGTTATATAATTAAATAATGTTAAACCAAAAATGTTTGTTCTGAAAAATTTTACAAAAACGGAAAGACACACAATTTACTTAATAAACGAAATAAGCATTTTATTGTATTATAAACATTATTGTAAATATTTTATTGTATTATATGAAATACAATAAAATAAATTGTGTCTTTTAACGGACCATTCGCTCCTGCCAGTTTACAGCACCTACTCCATTGAAATAGTCGCACCACTGGTCTCGAAGGTCCAGGGCATTTCTTCGGTGACGGTTCCCTCCTTGTTGTGCAAAATTTGTAACTCCCAGTGCGGTTGAATTCCTCCATTCTCCTTCTTGGGATTCTCCAGTTAGCACGTCTTCGCCATTTACGAATGCTGGAGGACAGTACATCGCTTTTCCGACTGATTGGCTGCGTAACCAATTGTGCAGACAAATTGTTGTCCACACAATCGTTTCCGCATCATCAGGATCGTACCTCATTGCACTACGGAACATTTGAAATCTTGCGCCTAAAACGCCAAAGGCATTCTCAGAGCATCGTCGAGCCCGTGAAAGTCTAAAAAAAAAATTTATATTGCATTATTACGTAATTATAGAATTTACAATGTGCGCCAATACGTTTAATACAAAATAATCTATTTTTTGGTTTATCCCTGGCGGCAGCTAAAAAACCGAACTTGAAAACGTCTATATCTCGAAAAATCAAATCGACCGAGGTCAGGTAAAACTGGGAAGCATTTAGTTGCGATCCAAAGATGCAAAAAAAATTCTGAGAACAATGAACAATGAACCGGTTTTAAAGTTATAATTAAACAATTTATAACTTAAAAAACAGTGCTTTGTTCATTGCTCTTAAAATTTTTTTCGCATGTTTGGATCGCAACTAAATATTCCCAGTTTTACCTAGCCTCGGTCGATTTCATTTTCCGAGACATAGACGTTTTCAAGTTCGGTTTTTTCAAATAACCGTGAAAAAACCGTGTATTGGTTTTTTGCGGTTTTTTAGCTGCAACCAGGGATATTTTGTATGATGTAATTGTTCTTATAACTCGTATCACTATTGTTACATACAGTCTTATTGAATTCTCTTATGATATTTTTTGTTTTGACCTGTAATTGAAAATCCTCCTATCCTTCCGATTACAGCATTGTGCGCCAGGATAGGGAGTCAACACTTGCATTGACAGTGGAAACCCTTCGTCGCCCACAATGATGTACGGAAAATTCGCAGTGGCTTAAGGAAGAGGTTTCGCAGGTGGCAAATTCAAAGTATTGTTTTCCAGTCCTTTTTTGATTGCGGACTTATTCCAAATTCCGGTGTCGGAAATTCGCACATTTGTGCCGATGTCCATGAAAATAAAGCGTAGTTCTGCATCAACAACGGCAAGCAAAACAATGCTGAAGTCACCTTTATAGTTGTGGAAAAGCGAGCCAGAGTTAAGTGGGGGATCGATCTTAAAATGTTTTCCGTCCATTGCACCAACACAGTTGAAGAAATTCCATCGTTCTCCGAAATCGTTTGCCACGGTTTTCCACTCTTCCACACTACTTGGTTGACGTACATATTCATCCTTCATCACTTGAACGATTGCTCCAGAAACTTGTTTTATTATCCTTGATATTGTTGATTGCCCAATGCGGAAAGATAGCCTTAAGGATTCTTGAGACTCTCCTGTAATTGTAACGAAAGTGTAATTTTAACAAAAATATTATGTACTTCCTGTTTGAAACAGTATTGTAATTCAGTTACTAAATTACTATTAATTTATGTTAGCCGAAATCAACTGACGTGGTGATTCAATTGATGTTAATTGTTAAATTTATTTTTCGACGTTTTTCAACCATGATCTTTTGGAACATTTAATTGATTTTTTTCGATAAAAATACCTGTAGCAAGATGCCTCAGCGTCAAGGAAAGACGTTGTGCAGGAGGGATGCAATTTCTCATATTCGTATTTTGCATTTCGATGAGTGGGGTGACTTTATCCAGTAGGTATTCGAAATTTTCAGTACTCATTCGTAGACACCTGAAAAATGTTTTTTTTGCTTAGCTTGTACTTATATAGATTAAAAAACTTATTGAAAAAATTAAAAAAAATAATTTAAAAAATAAATTTAAAAATTCAAAATTTATTTTAAAAAAAACTTTTGAAATAATTAAATATTACCTTCTAAATCTGTCGGCGTCTTCAAGCGCGAGCTCCAAAAAAAGATTATGGTGCATTCCTTGCTCATCTCGACGCAATAAATACGGATGCACCCACAATCGTCTACGTTCTCTTCTTTGTTGAAAACCACTGATTAACATTAAAGTCAACGCGAAAGCAGCAACATTGCGACGGTACAAGAAATGGCAATATTCGATATACCGCCTTCGAGTCGACATTTTGATTTCGTTTATGTTTACAAGACAGGTTATGTTGCATGCTTTGTAAACAGTACGTAGGAGAGGGGATAATCGTACCGTTTAGAGTCGGTACCGTGTGCTTGGGAACGGCAGCGGCATCGGAGTCGGTCGGCGACTCGAAGCGGCTCGTGGGATACGGGCTTAATACGACGGATTATTTTCCCAGTGTAGAAACTATCGATGTTATCGGTAACGCTCTAAAACTCTCGATAGTTACCGGTGACGGATACTATCGAGGACAATCGATCGATTGGTACTGATGTTTTTCCCTAACCTAACATAACCTGTGCTTAAACCTATTGTTATTATCAGTGTCAGTTTTTGTCAGTTTTTGTTGTCAAATTTTTTAAAGTGTTTGAAAGTGTTCCTGTGTCCCGTTAATAATAACTTGTTTTGCAATGTTTTCGTGTGTGTTCGCCAATCAATGCTACTAAACATCAAATTATTTGGAAAAAAAAATGAACCTTACGTTAGATATACAATAAATAAATAATACCACACACTCTTTTTTTGTATTTTTTTCTTCTGTTAGAAAGAAAACATAATCTAGTAATATGAATATTAGGTCGATTCGCGGGGTGCTCAGCTGAAAATAATCAAATGATCCGTCATTTATCCGGTCATTTGACTGATCATATGGATAAATGGGCATTCTGGTCAAATGACTAGACCAAATGGGTTGACAAATGGATTTCCAAATGATCGGCCAAACGCCTGACCAAATTGAACAGCCAAATAAAATGGACAATCAGTTAAACAGATGACTTGGTCACATGGCTGCCTGTAAAAAAACCTTTTTTTTACGCTAAATCGACAGAGGAGCAAAAATCATGACGAATCATTTTTTTTTGTTGAAAAACTTTGAAATTTTTCAAAACGTTCCCAAATGAAAAAAACCTTTGTCCATCTTATTTGGCTGTTCCATTTGGTCAGACGTTTGTTCGATCATTTGGAAATCCATTTGTCGACCCATTTGGTCTAGTCATTTGACTATAATGCCTATTTATCCATATGATCAGTCAAATGACCGGATAAATGACAGATCATTTTATTATTTTCAGCTGGGTGCAAAAGCTACGAAATTACGCATGATGGCTAGAATGCAAATTATATGATGTTTTTCGTGATACTGAACTCGATTTCATTATTTATTTTTCTATAAAAAACATGAAAATATATTAACAATGAAATTGTTTATATGTAAATAATTCATTAAATATAAATTGCATCAAAAAATTTTAAATGAAAAACGTACACTGTAAAATTTGTGAGAAAAAATGTACTAGGTTTGTGCCGAAGATGGCAATGATTTTCAGGTTTTGTGTGCTCTTAAGAAATCATTTGCAAAGATGTTTATTATAGATGAAAGATATGATCGAACGGCTGAGAATAAAACTCGGATGAGTAGAGACACATAGAGACAAAAAACATATAGTTCCGTATCTCTCTGTCTCTTACTCTTTCGAATTTTATTGTCAGCCGTTCTGTAATTAAATTTGATTTCAAAAAAATCGGTGGAATGAGAAAATTCCACCCGATTCCAAAAAACATTGCGAAACGACTTTGTGTTCGCGCTGATACGAATCATTATGCGTTATACTTAATGTATCAGCGCTAAACTTGTGAAATAAGAAAAAAAGTAGACTTCCATCTGGTGGTTCATACTGTCAAGGCGCGAAATATTCGAATTTGAGCGCGACATATTTAAAAATCTGGCGCCACATCAGTATTTATTGCGAAGGCCACCAGATGGAAGTTTACTTTTTTTCTCATTTCACAAGTTTAGCACTGATACATTAAGTATGACGCATAATGATTTGTATTAGCGTGAACGCAGAGTTATTACGCAATGTATTTTGAAATCGGGCAGAATTTTCTCAATTTCACCGATTTTTCTGAAATAAAATTAAAATATTGAACGGCTGACAATAAAACTCGGAAGAATAAGAGACAGAGAGATACGGAACCGAAGTATATACTTTCAATAATCGTTGCATATTTGAAAAAAAGCCTCACCCAGTGAACGCACAGTGAGCTCGATTTAGGGAGGAAATTGCGAGCTCACAGTGAGGCCTCTTGTTCACTGGGTAACGATTTAGAACGTTTTAGAAATGTTCTTAAGAAAATGTACTACAATTCGTTAAGTAAGGTTATCAAAAAGTTATGTAAAACGTTTTTAAAATTTCGAGAAACGTTCTATAAACGTTTCATAAATACGTTCCATGAATGCATGAAATCGTTCAAATAAGGTTCTCATGAACGTTCTATAGATGTCCTCAAACGTTTGTGAAATGATTTCACGAACGTTTATAGGCGGACATTTCAGGGTTCTATAAACGTTTAAAAGTTTCCTGAATCATTTGTAGAACCTTTCTAAAACGTTTTTTAAACGTCTATAGAACCTTCTGTGGCTAATGGAGTTGTCATTAAAATGGTAATATCTACTTCAATAAGACGTAAAATTCATATCTTGACACGTGTACCAAAAAAAAGGAATAGAGAAAAATTAATTGGAAAAATCAATATTCACATTTTAACACATCCTATAAGTTGAACATTTTCGTTGTTGAGCATTTTATAGGCAGGCATTCATGACGATCGAGCGCTAGCGAGACCCCCAACCGCAATCGTTAGTCATTCTCATTAAGTGATTTTTTTCAAATGTTTTACTATGTGAAAAATGCAGTTTTTCAACGTTTTTTTTTGATAAAAATAGAATTATTGACCTTAAATCTTAACCTTAAAACCTTATTGACATGCGCTTTTATACGGTAAAAATCGAGCCATGATTGTAAGAATTACAAAGTTATGTTTTCGAAATTTTGCATAAATAATTTCTCGGAAACTTGCGCTAACTTCGCGAAAAGCTCTTGCAGACTTATTTATGGGGTCATTAGGAATCGATTCTATGCATTTAGATCTATAGCAAAAAAAAATTTTTTTTTTGTCTCACAGTGCTATTAGCAACCATCAAGAACACCCTGATCGTAAAAAAAATGTCTGAAAAATATCTGAAAATGTCCTGAGAATGTTTGTTTTTTGTCTGATGAAATATATTCTTATAAAACCTTTAGCTGACATTATTTTGACATTTATAGAAAATGTATGCACACGTGACAATGTTCGTAGAAAATCAGCCTATGAACATTTTATAGAAACCTTTTACAGATGTTTTCAGGACAATTCTTTAATTCAATCAGGATGGTAAACTGCCGTATATATAGATATACTGCGCCCCATATTTTAGCGAGTGGAATTTGCCTCACGTTCTTGCCCCCATTACTCGTTCCATCTCTCTCGCACGATCGTTTCTCTCTCGCATGTTCGTCAAAGAAAACATTGACTGGGTGCGCAGCAGTGTGTCCAGATTGAATGCGCTCACATTTAATACACTCAAACGGTCTAATGCGTGCGAAAAGAGAAATCGTGATGTCATACCATGTTCCTTTCACATGCATGAAATCGGTTTGTCTGTATTGAAAGTGAGCGCACTCAATCTGGACACACTAGTGCGCAGGACCCTAGCGCACGACCTTTTCGTTTTTTTTTCAAAATGGCTGTTGCGGACAGCTTTATGAGACCAATATATAGCACAGTTCTACGTCCTAATATATAGGGTTTTCGGCAACTTTTATTATAAGGATGTCACAACTGATGAGCACGGAAAACATTGAATAGGGTTTAGGATCTTTGAATAGATAAAAATTAGGTTTTTTAATGAGATTAGCCTAAAAATAGCAAGTTCTACTACAAAGAACAGAAAATTATTCCATGAGATCTCAAAAGTTAAGAATTCGATGCATTGTTCAACACAAATTTTTAAAATTTGAATTTGGATAAAACTGTATTTCGTTACATTAAGTTCATACCAAACAGTTTTCTACAAAATTTTAAGTGAAAGGTTTACAGTGATTATTATTTGACAAGGAGGGCGATAGATAATTGTCAGTGTCGAGAAGTTGAAAGAGTCTCAAGAACAAAGTATTTCAGTGTTATGGTTGATCAGAACATGACTTGGAAGACGCGAAGAAATGGAGATATCAAGTTTATTTGTTTTAATGACAGAGTCTTTTACTATATCGGCGACAATGACTTACTTATGGGATAGTTTCATGGGGTAGTGCTGGAAATTGGCAATTATTGAAAAAATCTTAATTGATTTTTAGCAAAAATAATCATTTCCGGTTATTAATCGATTATTGACCTTCTCCTTATAGGGCTGTATAGCTACACTACTTATTACTTTTCAGTTCCCCGATAACAAATGATTGACTCGAATTCGGCTCATTCATGTTTGCGACAACAAGATGTATCAATAATTTATACATCTTTACGTATTCTCATCGCAGGGATTTTATTGTCAGACCTACGATGTGTTATTCATTTCACAAACTAAGTCGAATCGTGTGTTAGCTAGAGAATCAGACAATAACGTAGCTTTATGCCGACGCATCTTTGTACTTTTTTGGAACAATCACCGGTTGACTTGTGAGTGTGCTTTGAATGAGCATTTTTCATGCGACAAAGGCGTTGCTTCTGGTCGGTGCGTAAAAGCGTCATCAATACAACATCACGAACCAGCGCTCGACCTTCCAAACACTACGTCACAATCAATGCAGCATCAAAGCAGCATCATGAACTCGCATTCAAATTTTCGAAACGATGCTGACATCAATGATTTATTTTTAACTTGGTAAGGCTGCCTTATGATGTTGCATTGAGTGCGCTATGATTCTGTCGAAACGTTCGTTTCGCGAGCGCTCATTCTCAGTCGTCAGCGATGACGCTAATATGTTGGCAAGATGACAAAGCACACTTGTGATTTACACAAAAAAGTAGGATTTTGCCGACGCATCTTTGACGATTCATGCTGCAATTTCGGTCAATCATGATGCAGCATTGAATGTGAAATGATGTCTACGACAGTGCTAATTGGGTTATTATCGACTGAAGCCGGCCTATTCTGGCCGTAAACAGTAAAATTTGATGAACACAATTTTTTTACAACATTAAAAGGAAAGGATGAAATTTTGTTAAGCGATTTTTGAAAAACTGTTGTGATTATCTCCGAAAATTGTTGAAAAGAGAATAACCAATTTCAAAAAATCAATTTCTTTTACAAACTCTACCATGCAAAGATTTGTAATTAATATTTTCATATCTTATTCAATAGGACCTTCAATTCATATTTACGGCACGTGTCCATAATCATAGGCAGGAAGAAGAAGTGATATCAAAAATCAATTCACCGTCAAAAAATCTAATCTTGCAAAGAGTGATCATTTGATTTTTTATATCTTTTTCAATAAGACGATAAAAGCATGTCTATGAAACGTGTGCGAAAGAATAGGTATGATCAAAAATGAATTTCGAAAAATCTGTTTTCACTTGAAAATCTTATAGTACAAGGATTGTTCATTTTAATTTTCATATATAATAGGATGCGAAATTCGTATCTATAACACGTGTGCAATAGAAAAAGGCAGTAAAAAAAGTGAATTTCAAAAAATCAATTTGCACCCAAAAATATCCAATCGTAAAAATATTTGTCATTGAAATTTTCGCATTTTAAAATGGCACGTAAAATTCATATCAATGACACGTGTAAGAAAGTAGGCAGAGAGGAAAAAGAATGTTCAAAAATCAATTTTTACTGAAAAATTCAATCTTGCGATGATTTGTTATTCAAATTTTGGAATAATTATTGAAAATAAGAAAAAAATCCATCTGGTCAGCTTTGAACCCAGTACTTCTGGACTTGCAGGCGAGTGTGGTAGACCACCCAGCTTTCGAGGCCTCTTATATGATATCGTAAAGAAAACCAGCTAATTTTAAACATGAACACAGTGATAAAAACGATATCTTTTTGTTTCCATTCACGGACAGAAAAAACACAGTTTGAACCTACGATGCTACGATACTGTGATGATTTTCGAAATGAGGATGCTATCGTAGTTGAAAAAAAAAAGCGTGTTTTTAAGCTAAGGTTCGCTCCAATATTCGACCAGATCGCCGTATGAATTTAAACAACTCTCGAAGCGTCAAAAGACGATCGTTATTTGAATCGCGATGAAGCATCGCTACTTCGAAACGCAATACAATCGTCGTTTCAAACTTCGTTTTTTCCCTCCGGGTAGTATTAATAATTATAAGACGCTTTGACAGCGGTGTGGTAGTATTCATAAAATTAAAAAAAAAAAAAAAAAAAACATGAAAAATCAACTATCATTTTTTTCCACCATTTTGAACATATTTTTTTTTCCTGTATCCGATCCTAAGCCCTAATTTATATTTCAAATGAAACCTATTTCAAATTGGAAGAAAATCTTTTTAAAATCATTATTCTGTAAGATTGTGCAGGATGCGATTTTGGAGACTCCCGTTGGGAATTCAAAAGGTTCACTAAATAACACAGGCACGGTTCTAGTCTACCACTCGGTTTATTCACAACTTTGGAATCCAACGTTTATTTAGGCGTAGTAGCTTTAAACAGTTCAGGAAATCACAAGACCGTCTAGGAGGGATTATTCGGCGTTTTCTTGAAATTTGCGTTTTCTTGAAATTTGCGTTTTCGCGACTGACTCGAACTAACGACGTTAACAAAAATGTTTTCACGCAACCGTAATTTTTAGAAGAATTCTGTTAACAAGATTTGGTAATGACAAAGATTGAACTCAGAACAAAAAGCCGCCAGTGTCTGTTCGGGCGGGGTTTATATACCCTGCCGTCAGCCATAAACGCATATCAAAAAGTCACGTAGTTTCGATTTAACAATTATTTCGACGATGAGTCGGTCATTAAAGATAGCTACTTACAATCTCGGGTGGAATTTCCCAAAACGAAATCATCCAACAATATGAGCTCTTTTGTCAACGCATATCGCAACTGGGAATACCCAAAAGTGAATAACAAGATGATTTAAAACCTTATTTCTTTTCAAATAAAATTGTGAAAACGAGAATTACGAAATTTCATAGTGATTAGAAATTTTTCAGGTAATCTAAGAGTCGTTAATAATTCAAAGTTAATTACGTTTTATTCAGAAATCATTGAGCGAACAATCGGAGCAATTAACGAGCACTCCGTGTTTTCTACATTTCGAAAGAAAATGGAATATTTCTGAAGTCCTCAATTTAATATTTTTAAAGGAAAAATATGGGAATATTACAATTCAAACAATTTTATTTTGGCTCACTATTAATTGTACGATATAATTTCTGGTTAGATTCCTTTATTTTCCAATATCTAATAAAGTTTAAACGTCCCGATACGTTAAAATACGAATAAGATGGCTTCATGGCGAACTTTACAATATACTACTGTGTTCTTCACGGGCGATAAGAATTTCCGATGTATTCCAATTCTAACAACGCCAGTTATACCCAATTCAATTTGCTACAATATAAATAAGGATTCAAGATCGTGGCGCCATCCATGTTAACTCCTTCATCTATACAGTATACTCCAATGTAAATAAGGATACTGAGCTGTCTTTAAGTATATTGGAATAAGTTGTAAAAAGTCGCACGCTTCGCTTCCGATATGAATAAGCAGGTTGCCAATATGAATAGACTTATTCTAATTGTAAAAGGAACAGTAATGCAATATATTTAAATAAAAGTACATTGAAAGAAACTAGATTTTTATTGGATTTCATTGATTTCCAATTACTGGGCAGGACACTTAAAAATCACTTCTTGTTTTTATGAAAACTCCTAATTTTTCATTTTGAAGAAACTTTTGGCAAAGATCGCGGACTTATTACAGGATCTTTCAATGCACAAGATTGTGTCATTGAAGAAAGTGAAAAAGGAGTGTGTGGAAATGAGTGAGAAACCGTGAGAAACGACTAGGATGTACTAGGGGCCGTGCGAGGCAGTAAAAATTCGGGATTCGTGGAGGGTGGAGAGGAGGCAAATTATACGGGAAGTCGCGAAAATGAAGAAGGGGTTGGTGATAGCGCAGAGATAGGATATGTGCGAACTGGTGAAAATTTGGGGGTTGAACATGGAGGAGGTTGCACGGGAGGTTGCAAAGACGTGCGAGGTGGCGACAATGCGGGATTTACAGGGGGTGGAGTGCGAGACAGCGAAAATTTGGGAGTTTTGAGGGGTGCGGACGATGGAGATTGCACGGGAGACTGAGAGGACGAGTGAGGGCCCGTGCACGGTACTGACGACACAACGGTCAAAGGGGGTGAAGATGGGGAAAATTTCACGACACGTTGTAAGGAGGAAGAGGAGGACCTAGGTAGACACAATAGTGGAGGATTCGCCAGTGGCATCGAAGTAGTATGATGAATTGCGCGAGTAGACGATGACGAGGACGTGGTAAGGGTAGATGACGGCGCCGCGCTAGGAGACAGTGAAAATTCCGGAGTTTCGAGGGGGGAAGCTGGTAATGTAGGAGATTGCACGGGATGTCGCGAAAATGTGTAAGACGTCGAGGGGGATGGCAACAATGTCGGAGTTGCGAGTGTCGGAGATGAGGGAGAGCGCACAGGATGTTGCGAAAATGCGCGAGGATCCGCACATGGCATTGATGGCACTGGAGTAAGGAAGTGAGGAAGACATGGGAGGAATACACGATGTTGTAGAAAGGGGTATGTCCTGCACTGAGATTGCCCGGATGTGAATTTGGCTCCGAGAATGCCTATCAACTTGAGCGTCGCTACCGGCCAAGCTTTTTTTACAAACTGCAATAAAACCCACTCGCATTCTCACCTTCATTTCTGCGTAACCACGGCTGTAACCGCTCTTCTTGAAATGTTGCACTCGAAACTTTATTACAATAAACTTTTTTATCTGACATATTTAAATTTTGGTTTTAATAAAACAAGGAGAAACTTTATATGAAAAATTATTATTATGATAATTGAAACCGAAGACTAATTTCAATTTCGTTGGTAAAAAAAACTGTTTTCAAAATTATCATTTTCAAAAACTTTGATAAAATCACGCTAAAACTGTATTTTCAGACTCACTAAATGATGTTCACAAATTGCTTCCTTTTGAACGAACGACATCGACAATTTTTGAAGTTTCTATGATAACGATTGAGACAAAACGTTCCCTATTGGACGATTGGACCTAATGGACCTTGCATTTTTCCATTCAAACGTTTATCTATCTTTAACTGAATCTTGTTTTTTCCAATCCAGTGGAGAAAATTAGGTTACGTCGACGTTAAGAAAAAAAAATTAAATGAAACTCATCAGCGACTGCATACTACCCATACTACTATACGCAAAGGTACAGATTATTAATATAAATACTTAGATACTATATCGGTTAATTAAAAAATAATGTAAATAAATGCCTAGTATTAGTTATAAACTTTTTGAAACTTGGAAAGGGTTTCACTGTGCCCCTGGCAAGTTCGTGAAAGGTCCCAGCAAACCAGTTTTGTCTCCGCTACGTCTCAGTGAGATCCCACAAAGCATCAAAATGACGCACAGATGACGCACTTTGACACCCCCATGTCCAAGTTTTTTATGTTTATGGGACGTAGCTTCCGGGATGCATCCGCTATTTGCCGGCGAGGTTTATGCGCTAAAGCCTGCTACATCGCCGGGAGGTTACAAAAGTTACGTAAATTCGACCTCCCATACAGCTCACCGGTAAATAGCGGGCACGTCCCAACGGGACATCCCATAGACGTAAAAACCTTGGACATGGGGGCGTCAAAGTGCGTCCTCTGTGCATCATTTTGATGCTTCGTGGGATCTCGCTGAGACGTAGCGAAGACAAAACTGGTTTGCTGGGGTGTCTTTTCTGTTGCTTTGATGTTTCATTCACGTTTTCGTTGCATGTGCGTTGCATGCGCGTTTATTGAGTGGTTTTAAACGTATTTGTAATACGAAAGCAACGAATTCGAAACGTTTAAAATGGTAGTATTGAAACGCCGTAGCAACGCGACCGAAACGTTTTTTTTCCGTTGCTGTGACGCCAGTAAAACGTTGCAGCAGCTTTTCATTATTCAAAATTTTATTTCATCAACTGTACCTTGGTAAAAATGGTGGGAAAAATTTTTTTCCATTAAACTTGTTTACCGACAGTGGCGAACGCAAGGGGGGGGGGTTGGGGGTTCACCCCCCCCCCGAAATTTTAGGGAAATTAGAAAATCGAATTCATAGGTATTAACTTCAAAATAAAGAACTAGCTGTTTACGGTGAAAAGGTGGATATTTCAAAATGCCGCAAATTTTAGCTTCTGCAACATTTATCAACATCGTAAGGCATCAAAGGCTGGGCACTCCATACCGATCCTTGAAAAAAAATTTCCGGATGAAATTTGAACTTAACAGCTTGAGCGCATGCGCAGGGCGGGAGAGAAAAATGTTTTTCCTATCACCTGTAGCAACCAAGCAACCGGTTGACTTGACACGTTGACACATGTCATTCTGTGCGTTTTCGGAAATCTTTGTGAATGACAGTTTGAACAATCATAGATTCAGTTCTCTCAGTTTTTTGCCACATTTGTCTTAAGTTCTCGCATATCTGATCTCTCAGCGTTTTCTCATGCTAAAGTCAGTGTACAGTGAAAATGAGTTCAAGAAAAATAACATCCAAACCAAAAAGTGCAACAATTGTCGCAACCGCAGTTGAAGTTCCAGGTCCTATACATCGTGAAGATTTATCTGACGACTTTCCACCATCGAAAAAAGTACGGCATGAAGAAACAGATTTTGCTGATCCAAAAGTAAGTCTTTGATACATGAAAAATGAGTTTTTTTCCGATTTGATTGCGCTTGGGAGTTTTTTCTTATACACCCGACCCACCTTTTGCGACCTCGGATCAAATCAGTCGAGCTGGATGCCTAATGCACTGCGAAAAGTAGAGTAAACATTCTTAATCGTTATCTCTTGTTCTGACAATCATTAGGCTGCTTTTATTCTGATAGCTCTAAAAGAAATAGACAGCAACTAAGTGATCGATTGGATCAGATGTCTAATAGGCTCTAGTGCTACGGATGCCAAAGTTGCAGGTTTGAATCCCTGAATCCAAAGATTTTTTTTTTAGATGATTTTTTCAGCTAAAATGTATATGTATAACATCATCTAACTTTTCTTTTAGCGCGGGATCACAATTTAATTGTGTCTTCAATTTATTTAATTTTGTGAATTGATAAGTTCCAAGATATTGCTCAAAAAAAAAAAATCTTATCGTTTTTCAAAGAGTAAGTTTTGAATAATTAGCAAATTTCTTGTACCAAATAAAACAAAATCAAAAATGATAATTTTTCGGCTAAGCTTCAATTTCATCATATCTAGTAATTCGAAAAATTTATGATCATAACGTAAATCACATCATTAATTCAAAATTTTAAAATCAAATATAGAAAATTTTTATACTCGACTCCAAGTTGACAACATAGAATTTATGCAAAATGTGCGTTTTCTTATTTCTGTATGTCAATACAATATTTTGAAAATCAGATTTTTCTACTTCCAATATTCATATTCTATTTGGTTAATTTATTATTTCTATACTGCAACTACCTAATTCCTTCTCAAAATTTTTAATATTTCATGAAGTGCCTCAAATCCATTCTGTCTATGTTAAAAAATCTAGATAAAATTTCAATTGAACAATGTTAATAGAAATTCAAAAATTTGCTCCCAATCACCTATTTTTATAGTTTGTAAACGCATTCTGCTAGGAAATTTAACATTTTTTCAGAAATCAACGTTCATTAAATGACATATCTTTTTTTACAAACATTTATTTTTACCAACATTGTGCTTGGTGGAAATATTCAACAACAAATATTCGGAATTTTGTTTCTTTATCTTGTTTTATTCTATTTCTTCAATACAAATTTTCTTTCAGGGTTCACCCAATGATGTTGTAAAGTTCTGTCGAAGAAAACTAGACAGCGATGAAAAGTACAAGCTTCTCGTTAATGCATGGTCACCAGACGAAACTTTCGAATTTCCAGCATCGGGGACAAGAAATTTAAAGTTCCAGCTGTCTTGGTTACGCATGTTTCCCTGGTTGGCGTATTCAGCTGTTGAAGACGGAGCCTACTGCCGAATCTGCGTATGATTCGTACAAAAGAATATTGGCAAAGGAAAACATGAAGAACCAAAAACCTTTGTTCAATGCGCTCTCAAAGATTGGAAAAAGGCTTTAGAGAAATGTAGAGATCATCAAAACAATAAGTATCACAAGGATGCTTCTGAAGACGCGCTGAATTTTAAAATGATTTATGATCAGAAGAAAAATGACATTATGTACGAAATAGATCTTGGTCGCAAACAACAGCATCATGAAAATCGACAAAAGCTGATTCCCATCATTCGTGCCGTTTTACTCTGTGGCAGACAGGGACTTGCTCTCCGAGGACATCGAGATCATGGCTTGCTATCAACGGAGATACCAGAGGAAAATGATGGCAATTTCAGAGCACTCCTTCGATTCGCTGTGGAAGGTGGAGATCTTGCTCTGGAGCAGCATCTGAAAACTGCTAGCGCCAACGCTACTTATCTAAGTTTTCGCATCCAAAATGAAATCATTGAAGCGGCAGGAGAAATAATTATGAAAAACATCATAAAACGCGTCAATGAGTCAAGTTGTTTCTCAGTAACCGCTGATGAAACCACGGATGTCAGTGGAGTTGAACAATTTACAATTAGCGTTCGATACATCGAAAAAATTGAAAAAATGTATAACATCCGGGAAGATTTATTGCGTTTCGTCCCTGTGACAGACGTAACTGGAGCGGGCCTTGCGAAGACTCTACTGATCACATTGGAAGAGCTTGGATTGGAGATGCGTTTCATGAAAGGGCAAGGTAAAGTCAGAAGGTGCAATAGCACTCTAAAACTGAGTGTGTTAAACGACCACATTCAAAACGTTTTTCCCATTTTATTCAAATAGTAAACAAAATTGATACACTTGCAGATTGTCCATTTTTTATAAGATTCCATTAACAATGGGAAGCACGCTCTGAATATGTCAGTCTAGTATTTTCTGTATAAGAGTAAATCAGCCAAGTTGATAAAATTTTTTCTTTTCAAGGTTATGATGAGGCTCGAGCTATGAGCGGAGAATTTAACGGTTGCGATGCGGTCGTAATAAAAACAGTCCCGGATGCTCTCTATGTTCATTGTGCCAATCACAATCTTAATTTAGCCATCATGCATGCGTGTGATATTCCGTTGATCAGGAACTGCATCGCGACTGTCAAAACGATAGTGAACTTCTTTCGTCTTTTGAACAAGGCAGGTGGCGTGTTAAAAAAATACATAATTGCTGCAGACCCTGGTGCGAAGCAAACCCGTCTACTCGAGTTCTGTGAAACACGTTGGGTAGAACATTTAGCGTCTCTCGGTTTGTTCGACGAGTAACTGGTATATGTCTGTTTGGCACTGGAAGAATTGAACGAGAAGAACACAAAATCTGATGGCGTACAACCACATGCCTTGCTCAGTTCAATTAGTACAGCTCAATTCATCATTGCGCTAAAAGTGCTAAAACCAGTTTTTAGCCTGACAAAAAATTTGAGCCTGTATTTACAAAAGGAAGATTGTGATTTGAGCAAGTGCATCAGTTACGCAAACGATTTGCATGATGAAGTCAAAGAAATGCGTGCAAAGGCTGACGACAAGTTCCACGATATCTTCATCTCAGCAACTGAAACTGCGAATGAAATTGGCGTGGAGCTGGCTGTTCCACGAAGAGTAAGGCGACAGAACAATCAGGAGAACTACGAAGGGGAACCTGAGGCGTTCTACCGTCGATCAGTCTTCATTCTGTTTTTAGACAAATTTTTGGCAGAGCTGCAGTCGAAATTCCTGGAACACCGGAAACTTCTATCCAAAGTACAAAATATCATCCCTGCAAAATGCGCTGAACTCGAAGAAACAGAATTATTCGAAACAGTACAAACATTTCAGGCAGAATGGCCAAACGACATCTTTGGATCTATTGAAGATTGCAAAGCCGAAATAAAAATGTGGCAAAGGTAACTATTTCTGTTTGAAAATTAGTCATTTTTATATTTAATGAAATGATTTTTTTATTGGACACTGTTTGCGTGTATCCAAGGAAAAACGACCAACAACGTTTATCAGTGCTTTGGAAATTTGCGAAAAAACGTTTTTCCAATCAATTCATCGATTTCATCAGATTGGAGCAACACTGCCGGTTACAGTGGCTTCAAGCGAACGTTCTTTTTCAACTCTCCGTAGGCTGAAGACTTATTTGCGTAACAAAACAGGAGAGCAAAGGTTGAATGGGTTAGCACTACTCAACATACACAGAGATATAGATGTCACCACTGAGGAGATTTTGAATATTATGGCTAAAAAGCCAAGAAGAATTGGTATAATACTGTAAATATGATGCGAGATATGAATATTTTCATTTTTCTTTACTGATTGCGAACACTTACGATTACAATATTTTTAATACACAACTTTTGTTTCATTAATCAAAATTTTTATTTGAATAAATGTGTTTACTAAAAGCAAGTCACAGCTCAAGATTTCCAGCACCTTCATTTTTTCTTTTACCTTCACAACGAACTTAGTGTGAAATAAAATTTATAGTCGAACCCCCTTCCCCCCGAAAAAATTTTCTGCGTTCGCCCCTGTTTACCGAAATGGCTCAGGTGTTATCGTCTCGGGTTACCACACCGGCGATCCAGGTTCGAATATCGTCTGTGGCAAGGATTTTGCCAGGTTGTTTATGATAATTATAGCGTTTTTCAGGTAGCACCGTCATTAATTACCTATTTACTATTTGATTTATTTTTTCAATTTATTTTGGTTTATTGGGACGTTTCAAAGGCGTTTCAAACGCTTTTCATACGTAACCAAAAGAAACGTTTCTTTCGCGTTGCATTCGCGTTTCACGAATTTGCCAGGGGTATCATTTATTGTCCGGTCTTGCTTTATAATAAGTCGAAAAATTATATGTATAACATATGTTCACTGAATGCGTAATTCAATAAAAACTTAAGGTTTAACATCATGTTCAACCTTCAACAATTCGAAATAATAAAATTATCGAGAACGATGGAATATCGCGTTTCTTTTACAAGTGAAGAAAATGAAAATTATAATCGAGTGAAATGACGAATATCGAAGTTTCCAGTCAAGAGTGGTAAATTTACAGAATTTTTTCCAATGCCGCGAGAAAAATACTATTTTACACTGCAAACAGAAAATGATTGGATGACATAAAAGATGATTCACACGCACAGCATTTCAATACTTTTTGGCGTGAGTTGCGTGAGATCAAAGGCGCCGACGCTAAAAAGTATTAAAACGCAGTGAGTTTCAATCCGTTTTTGTACCTTCAATAACTTTCTGTTTGCAGTGTTATCCCCAGGTTGATTTATCGTAACTATTAAAAAGTTTAAAAATTGCATTTCGTTCATGTTCTTGAAAATTTTATAGTCATGGACTTGTGCAAGACTATTTTAAACTACTCTAGCAGGGTTCGTTGGATGATATATAAATGATATTTTTTGAAGGTGTTTTACACTTGAGAGTAGAGATCTGCAGTGGGCCCCAAAAAGCCCTAAAAACCCGAACTACCCGAAAAAACCCTAAACCCGGAGTTGTTGGGCAATCCAATCATTTGAAAAACCGAAAATAAAACTGATGGGAATTTCTGCCCATCTGCTTTGACCCAGCAAAATTTTAATTAACTGTTTGGAATACCGAGATGGTTTTGTCCAGAAAGTTTAAATATAGAAAAGGTGAAAAAGCAGTAAAAGCATTTACTGTCTATTCATAGATGGTTGTGGGACCTAATCGTAAGGCTCTAATCGAACATCGAGTAATGATTGATGAATTTTACTGTTTCATTGAGACTCAAGTTTTCTTCTCTTAGGTAGTAGCAGGCCCTTTTTGTCTCTTTTATTATTGTCCGCAAATTTTTCCTATATATTAGACAATGTCGAGCGTTAAGTTTCTTTACCTGATTCATATCGATGGTAAGGAATGCCTCGAGCTTATGAGCTTCAGGGATTTCGTAGTGATAGGTCACGTTCTTTAAAAAAAAATAAAAAGAACATTTAAAGTATCCAAAAACATTACACTATGAAAACTTAATACTCAATACTTATTGCAATAACTTGCTTTTTCCTCTTTTCTTCATTTTCACATTACATTTAAGGGGCTTTCATTTATGGTAAAATTTTGCTGGGTCAAAGCAGACGGGCAGAAATCCATCGGGTTTATTCTTGTGTTTTCATGATCGGATTGCCCACGGGTTCAGGGTTTTTTTTCGGGTAGTTCGGGTTTTTAGGATTTTTGGGGGCCCGATGCCCTCTAATTCACATGATTGCTCTTGTCCCATAGAGCTTTTTAAATAATTCTTCATAAATTTTAATTCCAAAAATAATCTTTCTGCCGTTGCAACTGTGACAGGAAGTGTCAGGAACATGATACAAGCAGTGCATACATCAAAGTAAGTTGACGTCAAGGAACTGTTTTCAGTTATGATTATTACGGCAAGCTGCTTAACACTATCAATCGGACTAATCCTTTTCTTGAACGCTGATCACAAAGAGAGTAATTGCGATAGAAATGTGGAAGAAATGTGATCATGGAAAATTTTCAAGAATTTTTCGGCTTCTAACGAAATTCCTTTATCAGAGGCATTAATAAAGATAGATAGACGTCTAGAACAGCTTTAATGCCTTCAAATCGATACTTTAATTAAAAACGAGTACTTAAAAATTTGGAAAAAGATTTCCGTACGGGGGGGGGGCCTAATTTACTTGTTGCCCCAGGGCCCTCGAAGCTCTAGCTACGGCCCTGGATTAAATACAATTGTAAACTTTTTAAAAGTAATGATGAATCAACCTGTGGATAAAATCGTATTTTTCTCATGGCATTAGGAAAAATTCTGTAAATTTACAACTCTTGACCGGAAAATTCGATATTCGTCATTCCACTCGATTGCTATAACAATATTTTCATTTTCTTCGCTTGTGAAGGAAACGCGATATTCCATCGTCTTGGATAACTTTATTGGTTCGAATTGTTCAAGCTTGAATTTGACGTTGAACCTTTGGTTATTTTTATTGAATAACGCATTTAGTGAGCATATAGTTATTCAGTTTATTATTATGCAAGACCGGAAAATAAATGATACACAATGAAACCCTTTTCAAGTTTCAAAAAGTTTATACCTAATATTGTGCATTCATTAAAATGATTTTTCATTAAACCGATAATCTGTACCTATGTACAGTACAGTAAGACTCGTCGTAATGTCGGTCTCTCTGTCTTCGTCGCTTGTCGTATTGTCCCATTGCCAAACCGGTTTTCTAATCTGACAATACGACAGGCGACAAAGACAGAGAGACCGACAATACGACGAGTCTTACTGTAGTAAGCAGTCGCTGGTGAGTTTCATTTTATTTTTCCGTTGCTCCGGGAATCGCCCATGCTCAATGTTTCATAGTTGTTCGTTTGAAATACAACTGCACGAAACTAAAATTCAACTTTTCAATCTGTTTTTCGAACATAAGTTCAGATGTAAATACATATATTTTCTCGAGGTTTGCAGTGGTGTAGATATGTAGGGGCCAATAACCCTTCTTTTTAGAGTTCAGAATGTAGAAATTTTTTTTTTTTTTTATTGAGTTGAAATTTATAATCAGGAGTTCTTTTTTCATAGTTCAGCATTCAGAATTTGAAGTTTTTTTTTTTATAAGTTCAGCATCCGATCCTTTGTTTAATAACCATCGCGAAAATGTGGATTGAGAAAAATATGCGTAGGTGTAGGCTGTTTTTTCGGATATCGCAAGCTATCGCAAAAAGTGATTAACTCAAAAATCAATCATTTGATTCTGGTTGCTCCACTTAAAGAAACTTGTCTCGTATGTACGCAATTAGTTCGAAGTATGCATATTAAATTTTACCAGATATTCCACTCACGCCGTAATTTAACGAAGAGACCAAAAGACGGTGAAGGTGTATTCTTTGAATCTTCTTCGACTTTTGAAATGAAGGTTAGATAAATTTTCTACAAGATTTGTGTTAGGTTTATAAAATTTTGTAAAGTTTCCCACTCTACCCCATGACTTCCAATTTTGGCCATTTTGAACATGATCAGTCGGAGCTCGGTAACTCATAGAAAATTAATATTTTCGGTTGGTTTCTGTGACAAAAAAATAGCTTATTTCATTCTCTTTAGTACAGGAAGTTTTAACATGAAAAAATAATGAGTTATGTTCACTGAAGGGGATACAGAGGCCGTTTTCTCCGCCTCTTTCCTCCACTCATTTGTTTTCCGTTCTATGCGTCTTCCTCGCACTTCAGCAGCCTCTGTGTCCCCTTAACGGAGCTCCAAAAAAAGTTACCGACTTTACCCCACTTACCCCTACTAAAATGGACACGCAGTTCCCTGCAGTTTCCGGCTTTTTTCGTAGTTTTCAATTTTCACTGCAGTTCTATGTAATTCTTTGTCAATTATAAGAACTCAGTTCCTTATAAGATGCACTCATAAGAACGTTATAAGAATTCAATTTCTTATAAGGTGACCTTATACAAACCTTATAAAAAAATTGAAATTTTTTCTAAGAATGTATTCGATAAAATCTTCTAAGGAAAAAAACTTATAAAATTCTTTCGGTCAATCCCTTATGGAAAAATCTACCAACTTTTGGTGGAGTCCACCAAATTGAAGGTTCGGACCCAATCCTTCCTCCCACCATGTCAGTGGATCCTTCACTGGACCTCTGATATAATTCAATACAATTTAATCAAATTATATGTTATTCAGTCGAATACGGTTTTATTCGAAATCAATGTAATCCAAAAGAATCTATTTGAAACCAAGTATATTTTGAAACTGGTGCCGATAGATTGAATTAGTTTCAAAAATTTTTATTTATTTCAACAGAGATTAAAGTATGAAATTTTTTGTATTAAATTGAATCGGTTTACTGCTATCGAATTTAGTCCGGAAAATGTGGATTAAAATTGAATGCGTTTTATTCATGAAATTTTTGATTGGAACGAAATTTTTTTGAGTCAAAAAATCGAGTTTTCATGTAATTTAAACCAAATGTATTTCTTTGGATTCAGTGCAATTTAATCAAATTATATGAGGCTCTGAGAGGAAAAAGTAGATCAAAAATATTCAAGGTTAAGTGACGAAAAAAAAATCGTGGCGAAAAATCATGATCTAAAACGTGCGTGGAAAAGTTGAGATCAGGCAAGTTAGTGAAAGGTTTGAGATCGAGAATGTCCGGGGAAAAACGATGGTGTAAAAGGTGCGTGGAAAAGTGCAGATTAGGAAAGTGAGTTAAAAAGTTGAGCTCCAGAAAGTCGAATTTGCAGAATTTATTTGTTTAGACTATTTGTTTTACAAATTTATGAAAAAAAAAAATATTTACTACGGTACATATATATGCTTTCTATGGTTTTATAGGCCACTCATCATGAATCTAAGGTCGAATCAGCATAATTTAAACGTTTGAATTGTTTTTTTCAACAATTTATAATAAAATATATTTACTAAGATACATATACTTTTTTGGTTTTCTAGGGCGTTCATTAAGAATCTAAGATCGAGTTTAGGAAATTCAAGAGCTTAAACTTTTTGTTCAACAAATTATGAAGAATGACATATTATTTGATTGGTTTGCATGCATGAAATCCTTTGAATTAAATTTGGACTGGATTGCATTACAACTCGATATTTTAATCTGAAAAATTTCTTTCCTATCAAAAATTGCATGAATGAAACGCATTAGATTTTAAGCTTGATTTTTACATTTCATTCGATAACAGTAAATAAATCAAGTTCATTACTAAAAATCTCATACATAAATATTTATCGGAATGGAATAAAAATGCCAATCTAAAAGCAAATTTTTTTACATTGAATTAATTGATTTTGATTCAAAGGAATAAAATTTTAATCCATTTCAATCCATTTCAATTTATAATCGCTAGCATACTGGACAAGTTTTTTTAATTGTAACCCACGTACCGAAATGGCTCAGGTGATATCGTCAACCAACTTTAACACTAGTGATCCCGAGTTCGATCCCCGGCAAGGATTTTTTCAGGATAGAATTATTAGCGTTTTTCAGGTGTCACCATCAACAACAGCTTAAATAGCGCATATTTGAAATTAATTATAAACCATGTAATAAACTTTAATAATAATAATAATAATAATAATAATAATTATTGATTTTTAAAATTTAATTTTTTGGTGGAATTCACCAAGTTCGTGGACTCCATCAAGTTCGTAGACTTCACCAAGTTGGTAGGCTCCACCAAGTTAACCACTAAACAAAGAAACCCCAAACCTATATTATGACAAAAATATTTTAAAAATATCTGCAAGAGAACATTTTCATCACTAATGAGTGATAGTTTTCAGATTTTTAATATAAATGCTGAATACTTTTACAAAGTTTTCATCCTAATGTTGGATCCACCTGGGACCCGTATTTTAATTGTTACAAGCAATCCATATTGCGCTATTTTGTATAGTTTTTGAAGATCTAAAGGCCAAGAGTACTAAATCATGGAATAGCTGAAACAAAAAAAAACGTTTGAATTATTTTTTTTGTTGAAAAGAAATTTAATTCCAAAACATACTATAACAATCTCAGATTTTCGAGCTGAATGAAGAGAAGATGACCAACGTAATTGAATGCAAACATCACTAAAAACGATGCTATAAATCTTCCATATAATTTCGAGCTATTTCTTCGTTCATTCAGCGTAACGAAAAGCTGAAAAAATTTCCATATCGTATGTTTGGTACATAAATCTTCATATTTTATGTAAGTTCAAGTTACTGAATAGAGCTTACACCGTACATTGAAGTTGTTGCATGGATAATTCCAATTAACGTTCCAAGGTAGATCAAATTAGATATAAAAGGTCCCGATGATCTGATGAATCTGTAAATCAGGGCTCACTCGTAATCTGTATAAAAAAACGTTGCCTTTTACATACTTGAAGATATTTTCATGGCGTTAAACGAAATAATGTAGTTTGGTATTTATTGCATTTCTATTTTTAGTATCATGTAACATATTCAATGAATGTCTGTAAATACAAAAGTTAGCTCACATTTTTTCGTAAATAAGTATGAAAGAACGTGAGATTTTTTTACTTTATTGTATTCGTGATTCCGATCGCGTAATTAGTCACTAAAACCATATAAAATACTCCAATACTAGAGTAGAAAATAACGAGTACAGGATGCATCGCATTGTAAACGTATAACAAGTATTGATTCTTTATACGTAAATTCTGGAAGAAGTCGTCTTGAATGATCAAATTAGATGAACATATTTCTCCTGAAGTTTTTATTGAGTCATCAGACTCTGGATTGAACATCTCAAATAGTATGAAAATTCCAGAAAAAGCATTAATGACTGAAAAAAGTATATTTTAAAATTTATTTACAACGATTTAAAAATTGCTTGTTCGTGGCTCACCGTAAACTCTTTTCATAAACTTCACAGTACTTTTCAAGGAATTCTTCAATTAGCTGTTTCTCAAATTTATGGCTTCTACCTTCCCATTCATTTTTGATTGCATTGAAAGATTTTGCTACCTGCGAAAAATTGAATAATAATTTCAAAAATTGTGATAATTTCGAGGTCAATATCCACGTGGACTATACTTTTTTTGAAATAGTAACGAAGCAACTTTCCAGGATTACCAGCAAACACCCGTTAATCACTGGAATCGCATTTATCACATAGCCCATGTCGTTTGTATTCTTATAAATATATATGCACTGCAACATTATTTTCGAATTCGATTTTAATGGTGAATGCTATAGAGTCTACTGTGTTTCGAAATTTAATCGCATAATGAAACTTACCTGAATTATTAACATAGGAATGATGAATAGAAAACACACAAAACACGCGAAAAATTTAGAGCTATTGGATTGACGTGGCCAACCTCCGAAAATTTTAAAGGCACATTTTTGAAAAGGAAAAAGTTCATCGTTAACATTTCTTTTCATTATAGACATTTAAATAGTTCAATTTTCTCTAGACTTGAATATCTTGCGTAAGATTAGAAGGATTCGTTATAAATTCATATATTAATAACGAGATAGATTTTTCACTCGACACTACCGTGCTCTTTATGAGTAATTCTGAAAATGGTCCACCCGATAAATGATTTCCATTTAGACGTATCGTCGCGTGATTTTTATTTGAAAGAGGATTCGATCTGAGTAGTGTCATTTTTATGAAATCTGAGAGGTGTGTTGATATTTTTATAACCTCTGTAGTCCAATGACACGAAACTTTGAATACTAAATATCATTCCTTTTTGTCTTTTCAGATGATCTTCAAATTCTGTCGCAGTGAATAATTGTAACTTTTACACATCCTAAAAAAAAGTGACAGTAAAAAATGATCCCCCATTCCTAAACAATTTTCGATCGAGGCAAAAGTTTATAGAAAAGTTAATTGCGACTGAACGTCGTTTAAGAACTTGAATTACGTAATTGCATGGGTCTATAATACCAAGCATTTAAAATGATGCAAATTATTAATATATACATTAAATACATTTTTGTTCACATTTTATGAACTTTGCTTTTGAAAATCAATCTGGTTTCTCAGTATGTTTCAAGAAAAAATATACAGGTTAGTACACAAGTATGAAAAATTTTTACATTTTTTTGTAAAAACATTTATTTTTCACAATTTTTGCAACAATTTCATTTGTCCCTTAAGGACCGAAATATTGCACAGTAAGAAAATGTCATGTTTAATATCTGCAACAAAAAATTTTAAATTATATTTGAAGTTTATTGAAAATATGATGAAAATTAATTTGAAATCTGCCGGACTTGATAGAAAGTTATAAGGAAAGTACGAAAAACCTTTGCTTGAAAAAAGATGAAACATTTTTTCAGGTTCATGATGATTCATTAAAATATTTTTGAATTTTCTGTTTTCTTTAAACTTTCTTCGTTTGAAGAATTTTAGAAAAATGTTTTCCATAGAATCTTTATTAATAACACTCTCAGAAACTTCTGTGATTTTTTTTTTAATAAACAATTTTTCAAAACTATTTTCAGCCTCTGCTTCTAAAACTATTTTGACATTTCTGTGACTTCTCATGAATTATGAAGCTAACAAAAGGACTATGTGTACTGTATACGAGAATTTTCGAAGATCCCGGAAGAAAATGCTGATAAATTTCATGGCGATAACGAACAATGGATGTGAGGCCTTTCACTCAAAATTCAAATTCGAAAATAGTTCACCACACCCAAGCATTAATGACTTTTTATAAATTTGTTCTCAAATTCCACTTGTAAGAATACAAACGACAGGGAAACAAAGTTATCGCGAAGTTTTTCGATATATGGAACGAAAAATTGATCCATTTTCATTTGTAAAATTTATGTCTTCGGCAGTCATTTTCTTCCAAAGTCAACAATTTTTTCAATGCAAATTAGTAAAATATAAAATACTGAAATAAATGATATCAAGTTATTATTTTTGTTTTATTATCAAATTACCGCAACTCGGATAGTGATAACGATGTTTGCAACTCATTATCGCAACTTTGAGCTGAATGAACATGACAAAATTTTTAATTGCCATTGAATGTAAAAGGATTGGGGCAGATGTATAAAAGTTTCCAGGTACGTTGTGTTTTGCAGCTTTACATGCATATAAAAAAAGAAGTATAAAAAATATACGTGCTGTGATTCAACATGACCTGATAACTTAAGGGGGGGGGGGGAAGGGATAAATTTTTTTCGCTAAAATCGAAAAGTTGAGTTAAACTTTCTTGTCAGGTAATACAGCACGAGAAAGTCAGCTCTTTTCTTTTCTGTAATATTTAGGGTTCGCGTCGATTTTTCCCGCTCTCTCATTGTTCTCACGTTCGGCAGCTAATGAGCGTCGCGTATTTTGAAATTCGACGCAAGAGCGTCACGATTTTCGTCCATTTCGGCGTTTCACATTATACTTCGGATTCACTCGGTTTTCTTCGGGTGCTAAAAAATGTGCATCTAAAATGTTTTTTAAGAGATGGCGTAAGGTGTTTCGCAGGGTTCTGAGAGGGCCGTAGTGAGAAAATCCGGCCCCGGGGTAAAAATTTACAAACTATTGTTAAAATATTTTTCAAAAACGTCAAAAACTGAAAAAATTAAAAAATCATCAATTTTGATGACTTTCTTTCTACCTTTTCAGGCCTGTGCACTGGGTATACATGTAAAGAAAGCCGAGAAAACCACAGGTAAAGACACTGAAAAGTGACAGGTGACAGTTGTTTACAAACGCGTTCAAGTTATGAAAATTGAGTTTTGCCATGGACGAAATCGAGCAAAACCGAAGAAATTCTCCGATATAGTTCAGATAAGTACAGTGATTTCTTTGATTCGCACATTGCAAGATTGTTATTCGGCTTTGTTTACACTTTAGTCAAATTTTCCTTTTTTTTCTCAGTTTATATTTACATAATATGAAAAATATTCTTTCATTTTGAGCCCTGAACTACCGAATGATATTTTAGAACAAATAAAAAACAAAACGGTAAGTCAAACTTGAATAATTTAATAACAGTGTAACCTTATACATATTGTTGGAATTTATTGTCAAAAAATTTTAACCTAAAAAATAGTGTCAGTAGTTTATAAACTCGCATTCGTAAAAATATTTTTATATTAAAAAATATGTACGATAGAAAAGTTTATTGATAATAATAATCATAATAATAATAATAAGTAATGATAACAAATTTCAGATGCAAAACATAGTGGATTTAGGGTTTTAAAAAATATTGAATAAATTTTATACTTTATCTCATTTGAACAGCGAAACACTATTTAAATATCGACAATATTTTCGCAGATAAAGAAAATACGAAAAAAATAAATGAATAAAAATAAAATGAGAAATTGATGAAATATAAAATTATCCATCATGAATATTTCCTTCACAATTATTTAGCTTTGGGCAGCATTTTTTCCTTCATACCAAAGCGTTAATTTTTAATTCATGATCTCTACCAACTTTGATCCTTATAAGGACCTTACAAGGGCCTTAGAAGATTTTAGATTTCTTATAAGGACCTTATAAGGTTCTAGTAAGAAGACCTTATAAGAATCTTATAAGGGATCAGAATCCTTATAAAATCTATATCTATGACACGTATTAAAAAAAAGCCAGGAAGAAAAAGTAATTTAGAAAAATCAATTTTCATAAAAAAAGTATATTCCGTGCCTGTTACGAACAATATTTGATGCACCGAGGGCACCAAATTTGCAGCAGTTGCATTACAATTATTGCTCGTTAATAACGGCAAGACATTGGCTATTTTTGTTGCAAACATTTCACAAAGATTAAGGAATGAAAATGGATATGAATAATCTTAGCTGCATAATAGGGGCAAACTAGCTGCATGATATTGACGCCATGACATTGCGCTGATTTAGATGTGCATGCTTGGCTTACTGGGAAGATTTTAGGTTTCTTATAAGGACCTTATCAGGTTCTCATAAGGAGATCTTATAGGAATCTTATAAGGAACGGAATCTCTATAAGAAATCTAAAATCTTATAAGGCCCTTATAAGGTCTCCTTATAAGAAACTTATAAGACCTTATAAGGTCTTATAACGACCCTTATAAGGTCCATATAAGGTCCTTATAAGAATCAAAGTTAGTAGGGATCGATTTATAAAATATGCCAACATTAAATTTTCACAATTTTTTTTTTAAAATAAGAAATCAAATCATGCATTTTCGGCCTATTTATGCATATTTTCGCCCCTGGAACTGCCAGATAATTTTTTCAATAAAAGAAAAAAAGAATAGTGAGTATAACCTGCATAAATAATTTACGGTAAACTCAAATTGCTAGAATTTATTGTCAAAAAATTGTCAAGTCTAAAAATTATGCCATTAATTTAAAAACTCGAATTCGAAAAAATATTTTTATATTATTAAAAAACATTTTGATGATAATAAAACGTAATATTAGTAATAGTAGTAATAATAATCATAATCGTAAGGTTCAGATGGAAAACCTAAACCGTTTTTTTAGTTTTTAGCAATACTTTCATATGTTTCATAGTGTTTTTTAAACATGATATTGGAAAATTTGACAATCACATCGAAAAGAAGAATTTTCTAGCCGATAAAGAATATATAAAAAAAAATTATAAATAATTAAATAAAGGATTGATTTCAACATAAATTTTTTGATGATGATTTTTGTTTTTATTATAAAATTTAGGCAAATTTTTTTTTTGCATAGCGAGTATTTTTCATTCAAAACTGATTCCTCACTTTTTTGACACAATTACAAAATAAGCAATCAAATTACGCATCATAGTTTTTTCTTATAATTCAACTCGGACTCATATATATACACCTTAACTCTCGAAAAGCTGATAAATCGTAGTAGATAAATTTGTTTTCAAATGACTATTTAGTCGGTTTTAGATCCCTACCGTCCGTATCAGCATGATTAAAAATTTAGTGGAAGAATTCAAGGTGACATGTTAAATTATCCATTATCACAAAAAGAAGTGATATCCCTCTAGAAAAAACTTCAAAAAGTGAAAAAAAAGTTGTCGGCCAATACGGAACAAAACTAATGTCAATAAAAAAACATGATTGGTATCATGGTGACCGAAGAAAAATTATAAACAATTGTGTAACAAAAATTATTGATAGTCAACTGTCGGCCAAACCCTCAAATTAGGAAACAAAAATTTATGCTGCCATGACTACTAAAATGTCATGAAAGACAGACATAGACAAAGACATAGTGGTATAGCTCGATTCATATTTACATTAGTCCTACACAAAAAAGTAACAAAAAGACCGGACAACCTGCTCTGATAAACAACAATAACCTTTTAAAATAAATTATAATATGTAACAATTGTGGTTGAAAAGATGTAATTGCAAGCATACGTATAGCGATTCAAGGTAGGACCCGATTTTCGTGAAAATTTCGTGTAAACTTTAGAAGTATGCTCTTATGAAGAGTTTGTTCAAACAAGTCCACATGCACTATGTACATGCAGACGAATTTATAGTAGCGATTTATGCAAATTAAGTTTTATACAGATGTAAGGGTGTCAACTCATCTGTCTAAAATTAGAATAATACAATTTTCCAATCAATAGTGATATACCAAAGTAAATTCTACCGACTTTGCCTAATAAGCAGTGATAAGATATCGGTAGCATTCTGATAACAAGAATAATGGGCGTGATAATTGATGATTCTATCTGAAATCGAGAGTGATGTATTTTATATCAAAAATATTTTGGAAAATATCATAAAAAAGTTCTATAGATTTTTTCGACGCATCTGCACAATCACGATAGCAACGAATGCTCATATTCTTATCAGTATAATGCGAATGCATTTTCGTGCAGAAAGAAGTAGGTATAATTTACTAGCCTATTTCTGCATGAAAATTATTTCCAAAAAAATACTTTAGTAGGCATGGCAGCATAAATTTTTGCTTCTAAATTTGAAGGTTTTGCCGACAATTGGATATCGATAATTTTTGTTACACAATTGTTTATAATATTTCTTCGGTCACCATGATACCAATCATGTTTTTTTATTTACATTAGTTTTGTTCTGTATTAGCCGACAACCTTTTTTTACCTTTTTGAAGTTTTTTTATAGAGTACTATATTTCGTATTAGTTTTATGAGTACTGCGTTTTGCGAGCCAGCTTTACGAGTGAGTAAATCGCACGAGTGTGAAAGCGAGTAAATTCTCCGTTACACGAAGTGTATTTTGAATGCTCGTATGTCGAAAATCATTTTCTGGTGTTTACTTGCTGAAATTTGAGCATATGAGTTTGAAGACGCGGCAATATCGCTGTCTCATGTGAACGGCTGAGAATAAAACTCGGAAGAGTAAGAGCGAGTAAGAGACAGATAATACGAAACGCCATGTTTTTTGTCTCTAAGTGTCTCCACTCGTCCGAGTTTTATTGTCAGCCGTTCATGTGTTAGTGACAAAAAATGTCTGTGCCACTTTAGTGCTACATAACTGGTTTGCTGGGTTTTCAGTTAAAAAATCATCAGTTTTTATTTTTCCAACAAAAACTATGAAGTTTACAAAAAAATTTGAAACGGAGACTAACATTTAGTTTCCAATAGTTATCGAACAGTTTTTTTTTATTTTTTCAAATTCGGACTTCTTATTTTGACTCGTGACGTCACCGCGCGGACAATACTTTTACGCATTTTCGAGCGCTCGGCGAGTCATTGCATCTAAGAGTTTAATTCTGATGGATAGTATAGCAATGTCAAAAATTACCTAAGAAGTTTTTAATATACGCTTTCAGAAGCAAAAAGAATTTCAGCGATGTCTAGTACAGTTTTTGAATAACAGAATTCAAGGCAGTTTAAATAATTTGGAAACAGAACTTGCTATAACTGTAAAAAGAAAAACTTTAAAAAACCATAAATTTTTCATGAATTAATAAACCGATATTTACTGTGTTTTTTTTTATCTCGCAAAATCAAAGGGCCCTCTTGCGATTTGAAGTGGCCAATCACTAGCCGAAAAAGTATTGAAGGTTCCCTCCTTAGTCTCTACGACTCTTGTTGGAGATGCATTCTGATTAATAAACTAAAATTGTTCATAACTTGGTCTGCACTGTAAAAAAATTTATGGTATTTTTCCTACACCGGTATTGGAAGCAATAAACCCATTCCAGGGATAGTAATTTTCCTATACCAGTGTATAGTAGCTTTACCGTATAAAAATAGTATTCACCATACTTCAGTACAGTATTTTTAACTCATTCGAGTATGAGATTTTTAAATGTGGGAAAATGAAATAAAGTTAAAATGTTTCATCCCCCCCCCCTTCTCATCCCTCGTTGTACCGTCATTGGTTACTTGGGGTATATTTTTCTTAATTTTTATCCTGAGAGAAATCTCTAAGTAGGAATTTTTTTTTTTGAATCCCGAGTCAGCGTTATTTCTCGTCGTAGCTGCGGCCTCCCAGTTACTGGCGCTTGACTTTTGAGACTGATTAGCGGTCGCGATGCAACAACTCCACGAGGTCCTTTACTATACGAGAGAGTTTTGGTGCCACTTAAAACACCCACGTATCACGTGACTTTCGACTCGTCAATTTTTACCAAACGTCTGAGAACATATTGTGGGCTTACAGTAAATAGTAGGCATTTAAACATGAAATGATGCTAAATTACTTTTTCCCATAAATATTAGACTTATAGCATTTTATGATAGCACGAAGGAATAAAATTTCGTATTACCTACAGTGAGCTTAGGACAAAAATCGAAATTCGACCCTCGTCCTGCCATTACAGTTTTTTATGGAAATTTGATCCAAAAATTTTTTTTCATGTAGTAAAATTAATATATTAATTTTTACTGTACGAGACATTGAAAAAATGCATGAGCAAAATATAGTAAATAAGCAATGGTCGTAAAAAAGTGTCGAATGAAGTATAGGAAATTGCAGATTTTCTTAAATTTACTGAACCGGGCATGGGAAAATTTACCAGCTTTTTCACCGTATAGTTAAAAAAATTAATGAAAAATTTTTTGTGCTTAGGTAAGATATTTTTAGTACAGCGAGAAGGTAAAAATAATATTGTTCCATAGTAAAATTACTATATTTATCTTTCGCATACGAGACAGCGAAAGAATTCATGAAAAGAGTATTAAAAGTCCTATGGTCGAGGAAAAATTCTATTGCGGTATAGTAAATTTCGAGGTATAGAAAATGTACTACACTACGTTATGGGAAATTTACAAACTTTTTTTACAGTGTATGCTGCAGTATAGTAAAAAAGAAAAAAAAATTGTCTTAGAATTTTGTGAGGTATCTATCGCAGCTGGAGGTTCAAGCTGAAACGAAAAATCTTGTATTTACTTTTTCAAATAAAAATTTTACCTTCACAAAAGTTTCCATCCCGATTTTCGGACCTCCAGGAAATCTGAGTTCCAGTGGTAATTGAAACCCACATTGTATCAAATTATAGGTTTTCTGTAATTTTTTCGACCAACTGAACCACATCGTATTATACCTGAATAATAGACGAATTCGCTAATTAATAATAAACAAAATCATCTTATTTGTGGTTCGACAAACGAGTATGAGTGTTCCTTCGGCTCATAAAGAAACGCTTGATTTACGTTTCGCAGGCGCAAAAAAAAAAAAACTTTTCATTAAATATGCAATGCATACTAATTTAGGAATGTATTTTTCAAATTGAACACTGAGGTTTCTTACCAGGATGTGTGTAAAAAGTCGACTTGAATGCTTATTATTTCTCCTATATAACTATATATATACATCATTATGAACCCATCTATAACCATTGCAAAATGCTTCAATGTATCATTTGAGTTATTGAGGCTTAAAAGTAGCTAAAAAATCTGCATGTGATCATTTCATTATTATTAAACGTAACATATAATACACTCGTTATTTCAAGTATTAACTTACAGTATGAATTGCTGCTACTGTACAAGATATGTGCATCGATACACCTACCACAAGTAAAACCTTAATCTTTTTCTTGAAAATGCTGAATAATCTAAATTTTCGTATAACAAACAAAACAATAAAAGAGCATTATTGAAAAGAGGTCATTTTCGCGTTTTAACTTGTACAAACTTGAAAATATCTTGATGGGTTTCAATGCAATAAAGCAAATCCAAAATTTTGTTTTCATTTGTCTTGGTGTCGATAACTTCACATGCTGATCTGAAATGATACTTTTTTTAATAGAGAACAATTCAATAATATTCGGCAAATGCTTTGATTTCCGTAATTTCATTTGTTCAAGTTTCATTATTTTAATTTATTTTATTTAGTGCGCCACATGAAAGGTTCACAAAATAAAGATATATTTGAACATATGCAATAGTTCTTACTTGATAGAATCGAACATCGCAATAATTAAACTCATCATAAGAAGAACAAAGTAAAAAATGATTTGCAAATTCGTCAAATCGTACATGATGATAACTGCATTATAAAAAAAACATGTATAGAAATTCTTCAAATTTATATATCGCAGGGCCTTTTCCTCGATCATTAAATTTGTTGCACGTGGCTCTGGTAAGGGTGATACAAGGTCCAATATTTTCGGTAAAATCATTCCGAAAATCATGACTACCCCAGAGGTATAAGAAACAACTGAAAACGGCGTAATTTTAATACTTGTGTATCTATATTCTGGGGTGCAAAGTTTTTCGAAGAGATTCCACTTTTCCAAGCTAAATCTTACCACAAGTCCTTAATATGTGTTTATTAGAATTCGTTGCTGCCTTTTCAAAGATTTTACACTCGTTTTCATGTCCCAAGTCTTTCCATTTATTTACGTAAAAATCATGCATCATTTTATTCTACAAAAAAATATTAATTTAAAAATAATTTATTATACATTCATAACTCATTATTTAAGAATTTAAATAAATTAAAATAAAATAAATTACACTCGTTCTTCGTAGAAACGAGCGCTGAATCGAAAGAAAACGTGGAAATGAAAAGAACGAGAACCCCTTACTCCCACCCACGGCCTGCGGTGATGGGGCGAGATTTCCTCCCGCACGTTCCGCAACCGCAAGCTATGGGTTTTCTTGTAGTCCGACGCGTTTGACTGTCTGTCTTCGACTGACTCTCGCGCATATCGCTTTGCGCAGTTCATTCGAGAGTGGGAGCCCCTTTGCGAGTTCGTCCTCTTCATTTTCTCAGTCCCGAGCAGCTCATTTCTGCGAGGAACGAGTGTAAAGTAAATTTATTCTACAAATTCAATAAAACCTTATGGTAACGAAATTAAGGCCGATTTGTAAAGCATTCTGCACACACCTAGTAAACCAAAGACCATCACTGTTACGCCACTGTCACATCGTGAAAACCGTTAAAATGGTATACCAAAAAGTTAAGTAAGAAAAGTCATACATGTACACCCAGAGAAAAAGTAAGCTTACCGAGCATGGCAGTGCCTCATGCGTCCGAAGCGCGCGCTGTGACGACCTACAAACTTTTGAAAGTGTCCCCTCTTAGCATGACAGTAGCCTATGCTTCGAAGGCACTCCCCCTCTGCCTCCGTAGGTTGAACGGAGCGCACCGAAAGGGTATGTGTCGAGCGGAAGGATCGCGCGTTTACCTATTCTCCCGTTGCACGATTCCCATGTAGCAAAGGCGTGGAACTCGTACAACATGAGGACGACGCGGTGGAGGTCGAGTGTCGAGGCAGGAGTCCCATGTAGCAAACGCATGGAAATCGTGCAATCGAGGCACTGGTCACCCTCTGGATTTTACGGCACACAAGTCGTATAGTTAAGGCGCAGACTCCGCGACACTTTAGTCTACACGCGATGCTTCCCGTTCACGCTTACACGTTACGGTTTCAAAACAAGCATCTGTGAAGAGGCCGTAACGAATTAATCCTTCTCAAGCGCCGGCGGAACCCGCCCTCTCGAGGCGCACGACATTTGGATCGAGACGCTCACTTTTTCTCTGGGTGTAGATGACAGTTTCATCTTCATTTATCAATTCCTTAATTTTTCATGAGAAGTTTTTGAGATGTCTTTTTTGAAGCATTTCTATAATTACATACAAAGTGTTTAAACCGTCATTCCCTGTAGTATTTTATGTTCTCTACAAATAAATGTAACGGTCCATTCAAGGAAACTTGAAGAAGCATGCCCAGCTTGCAACGAAATCTGCTTGAAAAACGGATCGCATATTGTCAGCTATGTGGGAAGAGTTTCTTCCATTCAACTAACGAGCGTAAGGAAGAGGAGATTATACAGCTAAAGAGAGAGGAACAACTGAGAACAATGATGGCTCCTCCCACATCGCTGACCGTATGCTGACCACTTTTACCGTAGCGAGTCAGACATTTTTCTTCTAATACCCTTGGGTCTATCACATGTACTGCCATCAAAGAGGCGCTTCTCTGGTTTATTTGTAATTTAAAATTTACAAGAAAATATTACTTACTGTTTTAGAAAATGTGAAGGAAATGGTTTCTAAGAGGACAAATACTAACGCAGATAACCAGATTATACTGTTCATAACACTGTCCAAATCGCCCGAATCCGTAGAAATAAACAATATCTACAAACAAAAATATCTCTTAGCTGCAAAATGATAGTGTCAGCCAAATCAAGCCGTCTTTCGGTGAAATTAGATTTCTATGCACAAAGTTATTTAATGAACTGTTCCTTCAAGCATTTTAAGTGTAGAATAATGTATAAAATTGTGGAAAAAATGATTGAACTTTGAAAAGGTGGCTTATCCAAACCCAAATACTTGCTTGAGCGATCAAAGCTGGAGAAAAAATGGCGTAGGACATACAAAATGTGAACATTTTGTAAAAAGTAGATTGATAAGGCCAATAACCGGTTAATTTAAATGTGAATTTGTACAGCCGAAGATGTACATCGTAAAAATCAGCCATGTTTTTGTGGAAATTATTCATGTTTATTTATCTGGGAAAAAAATATCATTTATCAATCATGCCACTCGTAAAAAGCAACTTTTTACCTCTGCTACAATGAATACTCACCTTTCAAATATTTGTAACTTACCAAAATCTTTACTTTCATAATAAAACTACAGGATTATCAACTCTTCATCAGTTATTTTGCTCAATTTATAACACTGTTTTTCATTCAAACAGGTAACACTTTAAAATAATGACACCATTAGGCACTCGAAGTATTCAAAAATTGTGAGTTTTGCAGTTAAAATTTTCAAAACCTCTACAAAATATCGTACTTTTCATCATATGTAACTGCTGCATGAAGCTTCAACTCTTCCATGGATTGTTTCTAAAATATATTTAACTTAGATAGGATATTTTTTTCTTAAGATCTTTCTGCCTTCAAAACAAAACCTGAAGTACGAAGATGGAAGCAAAAACTTATGGAAAAATCGAACGAGAGATTGAACTTAAATTGCAATAAATGTTGTATGAAGTCGATAGTTATAAACTCCACTGCAAACAACTTGAAAAATTTTTTAAACTCGAGTAATGTAAAAGACGAAATTGCAAAGTTCTTTTCTCCTAATGAGTGGTTTTTAATTTGTGAATTATTAATTCCTCGTGCACGCAACGTTAGTGAGGATTATTGAACAGTCGCGTATCTAAACGCAACGTGAAGTGAACCAATCTTTTTCTTCGTCTGAAGAAATTTGCTTAAGTATTGTTTTGTTATGAAAAAAATAATAATGCTCGGTGTTAAACAATGGGCATCATCATTGGCATTGAGATAAAATTGAAAAACAACTCGAAAATTGTAGATTTATTTTTTTATAAGTTTTTCTGCAAAATCAAGACACGGGAATGCACCAAATCATGTTTTGCAGAGAATCGTTTTTACTTATCAAAGTACCTTAACGAGTTACCTTAATTTCAAGCCCTGAGCACTTGGTAAATTCTTAAAATTTTATATGCGAACTGAAATTGTATTCTTTCAGGACGATCGAAAGTTCGAAAATTCTTAGTCTGCACAGCATTTTTACGTTTTCTGATTCTATTAATTCTATAGAACTCACAGTTGAAATTTTATGTCAATATTCCATTTGGGCAATTCTCAGTAAACTGTACAATTCGCATCCATCGGTGTTATTAGAAAGAAAATAAATAATTGACTATGCAAGTTTGACGTTATTTTGTTAGTTTCGACTTGTTTAAAAAGGGCACATGCATAAACAGTCGAATATTTAAATAATACGGCTATAAGATTATGCTATATACCCCAAACGTCAGTTACGTGGCATTTCTTCAACAGCGTTTTTCAAATCTCGGTCGAAGTACAACTGATTTATTCCAAAAAACTCAACGAAAAGCTGGCATGATTTTATTTTTTTTCGTTGAAACTTATGTTAACGTAAGAATTTGTGATAAAAAAAGGCAATTTCAAGACAGAAAATACGTACAGTAAGACTCGTCGTATTGTCGGCCTCTCTGTCTTCGTCGCTTGTCGTATTGTCCCATTGCCAAACTGATTTTCTAATGTGACAATACGACAGGCGACAAAGACAGAGAGACCGACAATACGACAAGTCTTACTGTATCAAATCTTGTCCATCAGTTTTGAACAATTTCACGAACTTACCATTATTCATTCATTATTAGCTCTTGTTTGTTAATTTGACACTGCGAAATACAGAGTTCAAAAAAGGACAGCTGCACCGGCAAATTTTGTATTTACAAGTTTGTTTGTTGATGACACTTGAGTGTGGGATACCATCGATCTTCTGAATAAACTTTAGTCAGTATCATATTCATTTTTCGGAACTTCAAGCGCAAACTTTCAATGTTCCACTAATCCATATATGTGTATTATAAAATCCTGAAGTTACACAAAAAGTATTGGTAAATTTACAAAACATAAAAATAACCATTTTACTGTTGGGGATATCAATATAGACTTATTTAGAGATATATCTATACTACTGTGAAGAACTTGTATGTGAATAGTCTTTTGAGTGCAGGTCATTTATCATATATATATAGTGAGACTAGAAGAACACCTGAATCACGTAGCTGCATAGATCATATTATTTTTGGCAGAACAAATATTCCTTCGGAACTTCTGTCTTCTTTTGTGATTCATACAACATTCACAGACCATTATTATTCTACCATATTACATATCAATACTGCATTTGTTTCTAAAATAAGAAGGGAGCATCATACTATTAGAATAGATGATCATTAATTGTGCGAGGCATTAAGTAGAGAAACATGGCAGAATATATGTATATAATGGAATTGAAGTTGATGGAAAAATTTATATGTATAATAAAAGAATATATCAATAATTCAAGTAGAAAATTAAGGTTCAGAATGATGTTGAATATTCGTAAAGAACGGATGACCCAAGAAATAGTCTAATTGTGCAAAAAAAGGATTTACTATATAAGAAAATGTTAAAATTTCCATACAATTTACAATATCAAGAAAGTTTTATAAAATTACGCAATAAAGTTTACTATGTTATTAGAAAATGCAAAAATAAATACGTAAAACATCAAATAAACAGGACAAATAACAATATACAAAAAGTCTTTGGAGAATTGCCAAAAATATCATAGCTACTGCAAAAAGTAAAGATTATAACACAAATAATATTGTTAAAATAAATTCATTATTTAAATTTCCAAATTTGGAAATTGAATAGACAAAATTCATCACTGAAAGGATATCCTGGAAGTAGAATTTTCTCAAATTAATGAAAAAATGCATACATCATCCATTTTTTGCTTCTAATACATAAATGCATACGTCATTGTACTCAAATTTGATCAAAAAATAATGAAATAATTTGTAATTAGAGTTAAAATATTGAGTTTATCTTTTAAATTATTGAAATATTATTTAATTATAATCGAGTGAAATGATTCGGAATTCATGATTTAAATGATGTAAATCCATATCATCAATTATTCGATGGATAGTACTATTACTAATTGAATTACCCCAGATAACATTGGTGAATTCATACGGAGTCCATGTGGCGTCCTTGCGTGAATTCGTGAATTCATATGGAAGCCACTTGCGTCCGCATTGTAACGAGCGAACTCATTTATTGAGCATCCAACGATGTAATGACTCGCACTCGTACGGAGAAAAGGACCAATGCGGGGCTACCGCCCTGCGTGACCCTTGAAGTTTGAGGAGTCCAAAAGGTTGAAAGGATATTAAGAGAAAAAGATTGAGAAAAACTTTTAATTGCCCTTTGGGCTTTTATTCATAATAAAACATCAGCAAAATCCAAATACAACTCTTTACAATATTTAACGCAACGCTCGCGTGTGACTCTGGCAAGTCTATATCAACGCAGGTAATCTCGGAGGGGGAGGTTTCAAATCTTCTAGCATCTCCTTTTCTAACATCGCATTGAAGCTTTCCTCGCAAAAGTCGAAAGCCTTATCGAAATCTTCGCCTAGCTTTTCCTCCCAATTTCTGGCATTGTTGGGTGGCTCTTGTTTATCAGAAATTTTCCTTTTTCTTGACTGGGAAGGGTTCCTAGTATAACTTGATTGCTCTCCACATTTAGTGCAGGTGATGTTGATAATTTGGTCGGGCACTTGCAATGGTACTCCGTACACCTCACTAACATACCTGGCTACTCGGGCATCTAGTTCACTTTGGGTTATTCGTTGATCGAGGGGAAAACCCTTCAAGATCCTCAATTTAACCCAAAGTCCTAATTGACCCTTTTTCCTAAACGCTGTTTCCTGAGCCGAAGGTTTAAGCCCATTCCTTCGAGCGCTTTCCTTGATTGCTTGGATTAACTCTCTCACTTGATACACTGTTAAGGGACCCTTTATTATAGTAATGACCTATCATTGGTTCTAAATATCGCTGTGTCTAAGATCTAATTAGTTTCATGTAGGTATTTAATATATTTTATTTTTAACATTCTTATTCATTCTATTAATCTAAATATTGGCCCTTTGTACTTTGATCGTTTTCACTCTGTTCCATATATAGTCTGTGCCAGATCGCCCTGGATCTGAAGCTGGATAGGTATTTCTCCTATCATCTAGCACAGGTTTTATAGGAAGAAATGAATCCGAAATAAGGTCAAACAAAAGGTTAATAAAAGTTATATTTACTTGTTTTTATCCAATCTCGATCTATTATAGGACCAGAAGTACTACTTCGGTCAGTGGTATAGATCAGGTTGGGGGAGCAAATGGCCGTCGTCAAGTCAGGCTAGGCTCCGGGAGGGAGAGTCTTTTTGCAAGGGACGGTTTCAGCAGAGGTACTCTAGAGGCAAGGGCTGCAAGCAGCTTGAGGGCCAGCTAGAGACAGGAGGCTTTTCCGTCGAAGGCAAAAGTGACTTGGCTTTTCGTTAAAAATGTACGGGCTTATATACCCAAAAACTCCCACCCAGCTTCTGCTCAAAAAGTCAGAATAATTCAGTCATTATTCGCAATACTAAATATGAAATTGAAACAATCTGGAATAGAAAGTGGAGAGTTTCTCCTGGAATTTCCAAATTATCAAATTCTAATGAAACATTTTAGGAGTCAGTATTCAAAAAAATCAAGTCATCAAGAATGTATAAAATTTTTGTATTTAATTCAAAATTGAAAAAAAAAAGTGTTTTGAAAATATTAAGTAGAATCTTCTTACATTTAAATTTATATCAAGTTCTTATGGAAATATTTGAAAGATCGAAAAAATTGGCACTTGAAAGTTGCAAATTCACAACGAATAAAATGCTGACCCAACTGAAAATGAAATTTTCATGTTAATCTGATGTCAGATCCGATATAAGATCTGACTTTAACTCTTAGCGGCCAATTGCTCATGTCAGATCTCATGACAGCAATTGGCCGCTGAGAACAGGTGTCAAATCTCATATGAGATCTCACGTGAGACATGAGATCTCATATCAGATCTGATGTGAGATTAACATGAGAATTTCATTTTCAGTAGGGGAGTTTCAAACATTTTAATCAAGAATTTGTAAAAAAATATAATTTTATAAGTCTTTAAGAAATAAATGTAGTGATCTTAGAATTTCCAGGCTCCAAAGAATGAATATTGTCAATTGGTGTTTAAAAAATTTAACCATAATGAATTCAGGTCAATGAATTTGGGAATGTGAAAATATTTATATCTGTGCAACCTTCTGTGTTGAGATTTCAAAATCTTGATATTTCTAATTTTGAATTTTATGCAAATAACAGTTGCTAATGCAGTTTCGATAATTATGACTTAAAATTTTGAAATCTCTAAATGCAAAAAATTGAAGATTTAGTTTGCAAATCTATTGTTGAATACGTATGAAGTCTAAAAAAAGAATTATTTAATAACTGGTTATTTTGTAAAATATTGCATTTAATTGTAATAGTAAATTTTATTTGATTGAATTTTCACGATTATATTATAAAGATTTGTATTCCTGATGAGGAACACAAAAAAATATGTCAAAGGCTTGATATAATACATTAAAATTCTAAGGAAGAAAAGGATTTGAGTTTTACTCACTGACGAGGATCGTTTGTTATGAAATCATGATGTATGTTACGGAGCATTAAGATAAGAAAATTTTCAAATAATATTTTACGTAACTAGGACTTGAATTTTATATTCACTCGAGTGATTGTAAATATTGAATAAAAGTCCTAGTTACGTACGATATTTTATGTACCAAGGGCTGGAAAACGAGTTTAAAGATTTTGAACTGGACGAGAAACGAGTTTTCTATGCCAGAGGTACATTAGATCTATTTTTCAAAATCTACAAAGTGGAAAACCCCTTGAACTGCGTACCAACAGAGCATTAAATTATAATATATAAACTACGATGTTTGAAATTACTTATTTCTAATCACTACAACTATCGTCAGTGGAATAGTGATGCTGCTCACTATCCAAATTTTGATCCAACTGCATGGCTTCCTCACGCAGCTTGTTGAGGGTTTCTATTTTTTTTTTATCGACTACTTTCGATTTTTTGTTGAAGCGTTGTTTGATCGCTTTAAGAACCGCCGCCATTTCGGATTTGAAAAAAGTTTCGTTGATGTCCTCTCGAATGGTTTGACATCGCTTCGCCGCTTCTGTAAGAGTATTTTGCAGTTATTCATCCAGCTTCAAATTTGAAGAAGAAATTTTGAAAAGAAAATGATTATCAAATTACAATGAAGTGTAAAACCATTTACCGGTTTGGATATTCGAACATTCACAAATTTGAGCATTTACAATTGGATGATGTGATATCGTATATTTATTGTTGATGTTTGTAATAAAAATTCACAAAAAATGTATCACACTTGCTTAGTGTATTTCGATGCAGTTTACTGTTGAAGCATTTAATTTAATGAAAAAAATGAAAAGACTACCGATAATTTTGTTTATTTCGAAAATAAAATGCCATCACCGAGAGTTAGGTACACACTTTTCTATACAACTGAAAATGTCAAAATATAAAGAATTCAGACATAAATTACTCACCAAAAATTGTTCGAGCAAGTATGGTTTTTTCAAAACATATGCTGTCCCCTGAGCCTGTCATTGTAAATTTTGAGACCATTTCATCAGTCATTGCTTTCTCCATCGCCAAATAAATGAGGTTCCTTACTTTAATCGACCCTGTGTCTTTCAAGTATATGAACTGTGATATAAAGAAAAATTTATTTCGAAATTAGTATTCAACACCATGCATGTATTCAAAGTAATGTCGAATACACTTAATTCACATAAATGCGCCTTTTTGATATGTAGACAATAATTACCAATTTTTCACGAATCTCACGAGCACACAAGCAAAGTAAGAAATAGACGCATATTAAAATTTCTACAAAGTCAAAAGAGAGTTTTTTCTTTTTAATTCATCTCATTTATATATTAGGTAAGGTAAAAATAGTCAACGAATTTTTCCTAGGGGATGTATCTTATTTTTCTCTACATTGTAGAAAAAATTTCGGTACATTTTCCATAAAAGTATGGAAGTTTTTAAGTCATATCCTGCATGGAATCTTTCCCATTGATTTCTCTGTTTAGAAATTTTGAACTCGACGCGAAATGAGTTTTTATGCCAGAAGTACACTGAAACCTCTTTTATATGCTCTCTCTCTCTCTTTCTCACTCTACTCTCAGTTATATCCAAAAAATCTATTGAAACCGAAGATATAACTGAGAGTAGAGTGAGAAAGAGAGAGAGCATATAAAAGAGGTTTCGAGGTACATAAAATTTTTTTATGCACTCCAGGGTGTAGAACATGTGTTTTACACCCTAGGGAATTACTTCAAACGTGTTTTACTTCCTGTAGGGCATAAAATATACTATGCACCTCGGACAATAAAACATTTATGCCCTAGGTACATAATATACTATATTTCTTAATAGTTCATGAATCATTAGTAGCTGACTAACAATTTTTTTGATTCCAAAATATTTGTTCATGGCTCTGAATATTAAGTTTGTTCATTATAACTAATTTTTTCATGACTCTAAGTTAAATTAAAATTTTTTAAATAATTTGTAGTTTATTAATATTTCAATCCTAAGGAATTTGGAATCATTGTTTTAGGTCACTGATAAACTTTTTTTTTTAATGAATTTTTTCTGATATATTTGATATGCAGATTTTTATAGTTAGATTTTCAATTAAAAATCTCACTTTGAGAAAAACAAAAAAAATATACAAGTTCTTAACAGTTAATTAACCTTCTAATAATTCTAGTAATTCCAAAATATTTTTTCACGACCCTATTCAATTCGATGTTTTCAATATTCTGTAATTTGTTAAAATTTTTAACTGTTCTAATTTTAAAAACACTTAAAATACATTGGTACACTTTTTATATAAAATTTATTTTTCACAATATGATTGATTAAAACATTCTTATTTTAAAATATAAATTAGGACATCTTGCTCCAAAATATAACATTTCTTAATTACTAATCCAGGGTGTATACCAAAATCTATTGCTAAAATTCCCTGAATTTTACCTTAATTCCTTAAATTTTTTCCTAACTTCAAAGTAAGTGATTATTAGTGTAACAATGCGACATACAAATTTTCAATAACTTTTTTAAACAGGCAAAAAAAGAGGAGTAAAAGTAATTAAAATTACGTAGTCAACTTAGGAATTTATTCGTCAGTGGCGGTCCCCCCAGAGAGAGCAAGATATATCCTATTTTATTGACAATGCGCCTTGTAAAAGAAGAATCATCAGCCTGATTTTTGATAATCCCCCCCCCCCCCTCCCCTCAAGAATCGTTTCTGGAACTGACACTGATTTCCTGGACCTATTTATTTATTGGAAAAAATTCCCTGACCATGGTCTATATTTCCTGACAATCCCCTGACCAAAATTGATTCCCTGACTTTCCTTGGCTGGGAGATACCCTGTTATAGCTAAAAATTGATCATGTTTTGGACGGGAATGCGCAGATACGGCCGGGAAAGAACGGATGAGAAAAGGTGGAAATGGCGCGTAATAAATAAACACTTCCACGATTTTCACTGTCAAAATATGTTATACTTAATTTCTTGGCCGAGGTCGCACAAAAAAAACAAGCTGTGTCTGCAGGTGACTGGCAATTTTGCGCGCGGGATGACGAAGATCAACTGATCAACGGGGATGATTGTTTTGTGGGCAAATGATGCAGCAGCGAGTTTACGTTTGATTACTTGATTACTCTTACAAGAACAATAACAACGATAACAACGGCCCAATTGCAGTGGAGAAAAAAATACGCCGCTGTTTATTTCTACGGTGTACGCTATATGACAATTTGTGATGTATATGACGCGAAAAAGATGCCAAACAATGCCAAACGCGCGCGCATATACAAAATCATCGCGCGCATGCACGGAACGAATTTAAAGGATGCCGTTTGGCGTCCATTTAGAGGCAACACGTGAATTCATTAAAGAATTCATATGGAAGTATTATGCAGAAACTCGTTAATTTTTTGCCTATGTGAATTCTTATGGAATCCAAATGGCAGCAAACTGTGAATTATTCATGCGTGAATTTTCGTGAAATTCACCAATGTAATCTGGGACATTTGATAACCGATAACTGAGGTGAAAAATTAGAGATTGTATAATTGAAAATAAGTAAATAAAAAAAAAAATAAATAAATCACGACTTAATTGAACTTAATAAAAAAACAAATAATTCTGATCTAATTTATTATTTTCCATTATTCAATATCTAATGATTTAATTTTCGTAAAAAAAAAAAACTAATAATTTTTAAAAAAAATCCAAAATAAGAATAATTGGAATCATTCATTATTATTTTTTTTATGCAATTATTTTAAGCAGTAAAAGTTGATTTTTATTAAAAAAACAGCTTATGGAATTTATAATCGATTTTGTATTTCGGTATACAAATTTTGAAATTCAAGTTCATTTTATATCCTTCAAATTTAAGTTTTCGATTACAAATTTTGAACATCTAATTTTAAAAATTGTATTAAAAAAACGACAGTTTTTGTATGATTTAATGTACATTTTTGAATTAATGGAATCGAAAAAACAATTTTTTATGCGACAAACTAAGAAAATAAGACATATCGTTGAAGATCACTTTGAAAAATTAAAAAAGTAAACAAACATGCAAGTTACGTTTTTTCGAGAAAAACAACAATAATTATTGATCATTATGTTTTCTAAGAACTTCATATTGTATTTTCTTCAAGCATGAAAAATTCTTCAAGATGACATTTCATCAAATGTCAACCGCGGAATTTATATTAGTCTCAAAATTTCATTATGCACACACAAACAATAACATGTCATTTTGCGATATTTACTAACGAAATTGAATAAAAACCAAGGATCATGACGTGAGCTGAGATATTTTTTCATCTATTAATTTTAATCACTACTCATTCTCATAGCGAGTTCGCAATTTTTTTCAGTTTGTTTACAAAAGAATCGACATGTAGCCAACTTCATGCGTCCTCAGAAATAAATATCACAAAATTCAGTTCACCATTTTAAGAAAGGAAAAAAAAGATATACTCGATAACGTGTAACTGACCTTTGAAGTAAAGAACAAAAACTGAATATGTATCTATTCATGAACCTAAGAAATCGTAGTGATGTTTCAATTACTATGGGTGAGGGAATGGATCACTTATTATGATGAAGGGCCTTGGCTCTCTACATTAAAAATAACACTTCTTGATGAATATGACAAACAATTGCGTGTCTATGATCATCGATTTACTGAAAACCCACCAGTTCATCTGTAAGAGGTAATATGCAAATTTGCATTTTACACCCTTTAATTAAACGCTATAAAGACAATAATAATATTTTGTCAACTGATGTATAAACATTGTAAAAATCAGTTTCAAGATTACAAGAAGTCACAAAGTTAAACATACAAAATTCAAGTTCTTTCTGAGCCTTCGATAGATGATGGAAATGCGAAAAGGAATTACGCGAACATTGAAAAAGAGCACGTCATTTTTCGCATCCATTTATAATATAAAAAACAAATTTTATTAGAAAAAAAATTTTGTTAAAAAATTGATTAATTTATTGTATATCTAAAGAAACATCGAATTAATTTTTTCCGAAATCACTTCTTCAATAGTACGTAAAATTCATGTCTCCGACACGTGTACAAAAGAATAGGCATGGAGAATAATGAATTCAAAAAAATGAATTTTTACTTACAAACTTATCATGCAAATATTTGTCATTGAAATTTTCTTATCGTATTCAGTAGGATGTAAAATTCATATCGATGGCACGTGTGCATATAATAGGCAGTAAGAAAAAGTAATTAAAAAAATATATTTACATTCCATAAATCTAATCTCGCAAAGGTTTGTCAAAAAAGTAATCATATATTTTCCAATGAGGCGTTATATGCAGATCGATGGAACGTGTGCGAAAGAACAAGTATAATAAAAAATTGATGTCATAAAATCTATTTTCACTTAAAAATTCTCATCTTGCAAGAATTAGCCATTGAATTTTCCATAGCTTCTACAATAGGATGTAAAATTCTTATCTATGATACGTGTGCAATAAAAAAGGCAATAAGAAAAGCTAATTTAGAAAAATTAATTTCCACGCACATGAATTTAATGTTGCAAAGATTTGTCATTTTAATTTTCGTTTTTTCTCCTACGGGATGGAAAATTCATATCTAAGACACATGTGCAAAAAAAGGCAGAAGAAATTCAGTAAAAAAATCAATTCCTCTGTAAAAAATCTCATCATGCCAAAATTTGTCATTGAAATTTTCATATCGTTATCAATAGGACGTGAACTTCATACCTTCACACGTGTGCCAAAATAAAGGCTGCGAGAAAAAAGAATTGCAAAAATCCATACTCACTTAAAAAATCTACTATTGCACAGATAAGTCTCTGAGATTTTCATACATTTTTCAATAGAACATTAAAATCATATCTACGACACGTGGCAAGAATAAGTGTTGACAATGAAATATTGCAGGAACAAAATTCGAGCCTCAATAAATATTCCTATATAAGCGCGAGCATCACTTGCATTTTTTCAGTCGCGAAACTATTTTTGAACTTTGAGCAAATAGACAGTTAAAGTTTTCAGTGTTTTGCAGACGAAGTAAATATTCATTACATTCTATTTATGTCACTGTTCCTATGTAAAAAAAATATCATCATCTGCTTGCATGAGAAAATTTACAAAAAGTTATTTTTATTTTTCTTCACATATTAATAAGAATTCACGATTTTTCGCAGCCACTGTAAAAATGAAGTGGTTCATCGGGATTATTTTTTTGAGCATCCCTGCTGGATTTTTGTGCGGCCATTTTCTTTCAACGTTCCGTGAGTAAAGATAGAATGAAGGTTGAATTTTTAAGGGTGCAAAAATCTTCCAATATTAAAAATACAACTAATGAAATGAATCAAATATACTTATGGCTGAAACATAATATTGAAATCCTACTAGTTGTAGAGCCATTTATTACAAAATGTTTTACCAATGGGTACAAACAGATACCAAAAGCAAACCTGGTAATGGAGGAAAAATGTCGTCGCGTGATATTCTTCTGCTAATTTTCCAATGCGCGGAAAACAGAGATCTGTCAGCAAAAGGTTACTGTAAACCTTGGAGAGACATAATCACACACAACGCTGTTCTTGAAAGATCTGATGCGGCATACAGACGAAAACTCCTCAAAACTAGCTCCTGGACTTTGAACGATTATCGTACGGTTTTCTACTTAACGGGGCGAAATCTATGGGAACGATACTTTGAAGCGCGACCAAAGTAAATTTTTCGATATTAGCCAAGTTTGCAGAGTCGAGGAAATCTCTTTCAAGAAAGCTAAAATCCTGGAAAGTTATTTATATCAAAATGTACTTTCTACAGCTTACTGGCGAAAAAGATTACAACAAGGGCAAGACAAGCTTTACTAGATCAATCCATTGACAGGCATCGAATACGAAGTTTCTATGTCACACAACAAGATTTCTTCAGGGACATTGACTTCGTCGCCGACGTTGGTCTCCCAGCTGTTTACCTTGACGAAGAGCAACCTACCATTGAAGTAAACAAGCAAAATCCTTATACCTACATGCGAAATAAAGAGTTATGTAGAAACAGTTCTTCTCTTCAGATCAGAGAATGGTTCAAGCATGATACAACAGTAGGTCAGATATTTGAGTCTGCAGTAGAGCTAAGGAATGCACGTGACGTTACTATCAAAAGAATAGATTTTTCTTTTCATAAAAACGCGCTTACTCCTGGAAGGTGGCAAGAGGTAAAATGTAAATTTTAAATCTCCACCCTGTTTTTATACTTCTTAAAAACTCACAAATAGCTGTATGAACGATATCGTCAGATTGACACTTCGGCTAGTGATGCAGTATGAAAAATACTGCAAACATCATCCAGCTATCCTTTTCTTAATTTTTATTAATAATGTGCGTTATGATAACATTCAATCAAAGTCGTCGTTATTTTTTTTCTAGAAAGTTATCATTCTGAAGAATTATGGCCGTGGATTACGTAGGCTCGTATACTTTTACCTAACCGAAGCAGGTAGGACAGGAATGGATATTTTCATTCATAAACCCACCTAATAATAAAACAACTCATCGCATGAAAAACATGAACAACCATATTTTTAACCTTAAAAATATTTTCCGAGTGCTTCAAGGTAATTGTGTGTTTCTACCTAAGCAAATCATTATAGTCCGTCGTTGTATACAAAAGCAAGCAACTTTCGGCATTTTCGACTGGAATTTTATGAGAACAATAAACAATGTAATCGTACAAACAAAGTCAATAATAATTTGGATAGTTAAGGAAACTTCATAAGAATCTTGGATTACCTAAAATGTTTGAGATTTCTCTATACAGTCTATACGGTGACAAGTTTCCACGAATAAATTTAACAAAACCACCATGTGATTATTCGTAGTTAGTCGTAAGCAAGAAAATGACGACAAAGAGCCAATAAATTGGAAATGTTTTGCAAGCTGTAAATCTGATAGAAACCAACGGCCAAATTGATTTGAAACAATATCAAGAGATATCATATATATTTATTTAATTCGATTAGAAAGAGTTGAAAAATCAGAAGATTTTTTAATAAGGCACGTTATCGCGTCTTAGACTAACGTCGTCGATGGCGATGAGGCACCAAAAGTATCTGTTCATATAACAGAGGGATCAAAAAGAGGAACATACGAAATTCAAGTTTTTTCTAAGCCTTTCATAGATGGTGGAAACTCGAGGAATAATTGCACCAACATTAATAAAGAGCTTGGTATTTTTCGCATCCTTAATGATACAAAACAAATTTTATTAAAAAAAAAATTTTTTTTCAAAACTTTATTATGTATACTTGGTGGAACATCATCGAATTAATTTTTTCAGCAATCTCTTCTTCAATATTACGTAAAATTCACATGTGCAAAAGAAAAGGCATTGAGAATATTGAATTCAAAAAACTCAATTTTCATTTTAAAACTTTATCATGCATAGATTTGTCAGTAAAATTTTTACATCGCATTCGATAGGATGGTAAATTCATATCAATGGCACGTGTGCATATAATAGGCAGTAAGAAAAAGTAATAAAAAAAACCTATTTACATTCCATAAATCTAATCTCGCAAAGATTAGTTATTAAAATTATCATATATACTTTGACGAGGAGTTAAATGCATATCTATGACACGTGTGCGAAAGAATAAATAGAAAAAAAATTGACGTTGGAACATCTATTTTCACCTAAAAAATTTAACCTTGCAAGGATTTGTCAATTAAACCACCGAACATCGCCAATGCATAAACACCAGAATCAATAAAAATGGAGCGAAACTCCGATTGAGAGAAAACTTGATGAAAAATGTGAGATACAAAAGATTTGGAATCAGAAATGAATAAATATACAAGGAAAATATTTTATTGTCAAGTAATCTTGAAATAGCTACAAGGATTATTTTGAAAAATAATAATTGACAAATCTTGAAGAGACAAATAGCCTGAAACGTAAATAAATCATAGCGAAAACAGGATTCCAATTTATTCACTGATACATAATTATACTGAAATGATGAACGAAAAAAAATTTTTTTTTCAACATCAATTCTTACAGTTTCGTATAAAATTCAGATACAGTCAACTTTCTAAAATTAAAGTTTCGTGAAAATATAATAGTCTGAGAAATGAAAGTAGGTTGAAATTAATTCGTGGGCTACTGTCAGGTTTCATATCTATCACTAATTTCTAAGCAAAGTTGACGAGGCATCATTGCAATTGCAATTGCCATTGTATATTTTTTAGACTCTTTACATATTTAAATGTTATTTATTTTATCAATTCAAAAGGTGACAACCTTTAGTCTTGTGATTCAACTTCTTGACAGTGCTGTAGAGACACTCGATTAAAAGGCAACAATTGGTTCTCTTAGTATAGTAAGACTCGTCGTATTGTCGGACTCTCTGCCTTTGGCGCCTGTCGTATTGTCACATTAGAAAACCGGTTTGGCAATGGGACAATACGACAAGCGACGAAGACAGAGAGACCGACAATACGAAGAGTCTTACTGTAACTTTATTCCTTTTAAAAACTTATAAGAGAACGAAATTTTTAATGAGAATTCAATTTCTTATACAGTGCACCTTATTGACCTAGTGAAAACCTTATAAGAAACTGAAATTTTTTATAACTATGTATTTTATTAAACCGTATAAGAATATGAAGTTTATGAAAATATTCAGCTCAATTCTTTATAAGAAATTTCAGTTTCTTATATTTTTATGAGGTGATTTTCTGAGAAATTTGATTCTTATGGTAAAGTTTATTTTCTTAAAAGGTTTTTATAAGGATCAAAATTACCTAGGTCGTATACCAGTATTGCTTAAATTAAGTCACATTCAATAATAGAAAAAGTTCGTCAGTAACATTCAACAAGTACGTACAACTTTCGTGGTGTTCGCATTATTTTAGTAATTTTGAATTGGATATCGTTGTTCACGGAAAACTGAATCAAGTCGAACTTTTGAATTACCGATTTCAACTTCAAGTTATCTTTCCGTTGTATATTGTAAAACAATACATATTAATAATCTCAGATAATTGATAAAACTCGTTTTATATTATAAAATTCAATGTCTGCCCGAAAATTATCCTCAACATAAAATAGGTTGTTTCTTGTACAGCGGCCCACGAATTAATTTTAACCTACTTTTATTTCTAAGACTATTATATTTTCACGAAACAATTATTAAAATTAATGATAATCCTTGTAGCTATTTCAAGATTACTTGACAATCAAATATTTCACTTGTATATTAATTCATTACTGATTTCAATACTTTAGTATCTCACTTTTTCCATCAAGTTTTCTCTCAATCAGAATTTCCCTCCATTTTTATTATTTCTGGTATTTATACATTGGCAATGATCGGAGGCAGGGGGGAGGGGAGGATTTCACTTATTTTTTCATTTAAAGATAAAGTTTTTATCGATTTGAAAAAGTTCTGGGGCCAAAATGAGAGTGGTGTTTATGGACTATAGAAGGACTACTCTTACTCTTCCTATTGTTCTTCACAAAACGACAAGATAACAATGTAAAAACTATGAGTTTTATTCCTACTCCAATCGAAGCCTCAGCTTGAGAAACTTAGTATTAGCACATTCTAAATTTTAAATCGGTGGTACCTGATTTAATGATATGCATATGATAAGACAAAGATAAGATGGATATGCTTGTTATTGTTTTCATGGGCACAGAGAAAAATCTTTAGGTAAAATTATTACATCTAGTCTTAATTGGTCTGAATAATTTGAGACACTGGTTAATCCAGTAAAATTTCTAAAAGAATACAGTAAAACTGTCTCACTAAGCCTGTTATGTACTTCTACTACATAGTCATCTGAGAAATCATCCGCTCGAAGGAAATCATCAGTTGAAGTCGCAAAATTATTCAAAATATGGATAAAGTTTGTAGCATGCAAACGTTTTTCTTAGTTCTTTGGGCCTGAATATGTGGCGTGGACCGAAGAAAGGTACCTTACAGCAACCGGGTGCTTTGAGAGAAAAACGAGTTTAAAAATAGAAAGTCCCTATGATTTCTACGAGCATAGGGACTTTTCTTTTTATTTTTTCACTCTTTTTTTTTATCACCACTCAATGAGTGTGTAAAAATAAAAATATTGTGTGTAGTTAGATACACATTCCCTTACAGAAATACAGAACAATTTCATTCAATCCTTCAAGGGAAGTGCATATTTGGATTTTGAATTATTCCCGCCAAGTTCATACGCGAGGCCAAGGGTATGACTCTCTCCGCCGAAACGCATGTAAAGCTGTAACCCATTAACGTCCTGGTTGAACTAAACCACCAGAGGCGCTGGCAGTGATGTTGCCCGAGAGAAAAGTATCGGATCTCTCTCTTTCGGTTTCTGATTAGTTGAAAGCGATCAATCAGAATCCGACGAAAGAGAGGTCCGATACTTTTCTCTCGGGCAACATCACTGCCAGCGCCTCTGGTGGTTTAGTTCAGCGGGAACAATAATGGGTTAACTTTTTCGGCGACCTGTCATACCCCTGCGCGTGGCATTGGCAAAGCAGACGACTCTAAGGCTCCATCTGCTGATTCGCTGACCAGATGACAGCAGTTCTCAATTTGAAAAAAATGTAGGTTGGACCACAAAAAATTAAATACTTTAACGCCTCTGGAGACCCCTCAATTAATGAATTTCACGTGAATGATGTTGTGTAAAGTAAATAAAAATACTTTTCCATTCATTTGGATACCTCTTAAATGTATTTCTATCACTGTACAATACTAAAAAGCATCGTTAAACATGCGTGTCAACGATATTTAATGCACGATGTTGATTGGACTGAAAAAGCTAAATTGACGATTTTTCAAGCGTGTTTTGCAGTATCACAGGTGTAAAAAAGTACCACGTACCAATTCAGCAAGGTTTGCTTCAATTTTATACTCGAATAACTTTTTCTCATCGTGTTAAACAGTGCGACGCAAGTGAGACGGTACTGCGACGCTCTGAATTTCCACAATTAACGAGGATAGAACGTACAAACTTATGTTCTTTTTCCATTTGGGGGCTGTCCACATATTACGTCATCACTCTTAGGGTGGAAGGGGATGTTAAGTTTGATGACGGATAATGACGTAGGGGGTCGTAGGGGTTCCAAATATGATGACGTATACATAAAAAAAATTTTGTATGAAGTTTGAGAAATTTTTTGAATTTAGCATGCGTTTTTTTTAAATATCGCTCTGATTTTGTTGAAATTTGGCGCTGAATTCGCATGAAATGAACATTGCTATTCAATATTATTCACGAGCTTTTCAGGCCGTTAGCTTTCATTTGTTGACAAAACATCATGTCTTTTTCGGCTTTATTTTAAACCTTTTTACAATATGTGACGCTCCTCGAGAGAAGGTCCCTCATGCAAAAAAAATATAATTTCAGGTTTCTACATATACTGATAGTATATGATTTCCTCTTTCTTTTGCAAAAAAAATAAAAATTCTATCTTGTCAGGTGTAAATACAGTAAAGGTGTTTAGAAGCGCTACAAATGCATTCTTTCAGAAGCGCGCCACCTTCTATCGCTCGTCCTGTAAAATTCTATTTTTAGGCATAAAGGACCTTCTTTCGCGGAGCGTCACATATACCTTCCCAGAAAATTTTCTTATATCAAAATTTTTTGTTCATTTGATGAATAAGTTGAATCCTTTACTTTTTTATTCAAGGTTTTGACTAGAGTAATTTTTGCAATATTTCGAGAAAAAAATCTTCGAACGAACAGTAAAATACGACTGTATAGGCGAAATAGGGGTTCATCAGCGTCATTGCCATACATATCTCAAGAACAGTTCTACCAATATCAGTCGGTCATTTTGAATAAGGTTCACCTTGATGTCAGTTGTATTTACTTCTATTCACGCGAAACTTTCTTTTTGATGCAAACTCTTTATCGATTTCCGAAAATTTTCCCTTACATTTCTAGAAGTTCAACTAAAATGCATGAGATTAGTATTTTTTTAAAGTATTATATAAGTATAAATATATATGAAATTATTTGATGTTATAACGTCAACACAAGGGGGAGGGTCTGCGGAATGATGACGGTTAATGACATGGGGAGGGAGGAGTCGAAAATGAATAAAAAATTGATGACGTAATATGTGGACAGCCTCTTGTTCGTGATGATGATTGTTAAATGGAGGAGAAATATTGGAAAATCATCTATCAAAAAAACTGCGTCTGTTGAAAGCAACAGACATTTTTAAAAACATTAAGCGTGCCGTCGAGCGTTTTTTAACCCATAAGTGCTGAAATGCTTAATGGTTTCTTTTTTATATTGCGTTGAAGTTATAGCACAGCAAACGAGAAAATATTGGATGATCAAATCCTCAATTTAAACTTGATAACTTTGAATACTTTTCATGTCGGCACTTTGATCTTTTATGGAAAGTATTTAAAGTCATCGAGTTTGAATTGAGGATTTGATCATCCAATATTTTCTCGTTTGCTGTGAACACTCAAGGGTAAAGGAAGAAAACAAATCATCGTTTAACGAGAAATTTGTGATTTTGATGTTATCATATTGATTGGTAATCCATCTTCGTTATTTTCTATTCATCTTTTAGATTTATATTCGAAAATAATTCAATTTTGAAAAGCGACGCTTACTCAGATATCAATAGTTTTCACTATGTGATCACAAAATATGATTATTGTTGAATTTTTGTTGTTTATTTCCGAGCGACGTTTGCTGTGATATCACTACTTTTAAGTCTACTATTTTCATGTCAGTGTGGTTCTCGATTACTTCTGAAAATAATAGCTTTTTTATTATGTGTCATGTGGAATGTAAGGTTTCCGAGAACGGCGCAAAAATTCATAAAAAAATTGAACATATGTTATCGTGTATTACCCTACAAGCGATAGCCGACCTTTACATTAGCAATGTCTGTATGGGGGGGGGGAGGGGATATGAATATACACGATTTTCTCGTATCGGGACAAAGTTTATCAACAATCTTAACAACTACAAAACAACCAAATTGTCAAAACTGTCAAAATACAGATGTGCCAAGTCGGCGCGTCACCTTCATCTTACAAACAGAAGTTGTACTTTTTACCGACGGATGATAGAATGAGAACACACTTCCGTCGCCAGAAAAAAATTTTGGACAACAAATTTTATTCACATAGTTTAATCACATATGAAAGCTTGTTTGCAAGAAATAAATGGTGGATTGGGATTCCTTATGAATTCAGGATCTCAAATACATAAATGGTTAACGGAATAAAGCTAAAATGAAAGTAGGAAAAGGAAAAAACTTCTTCGATGACGTCACTTTCTGGATAGTTTTTGTAAATATAGCTTGGCGGTCCAAGAGCCAAGAGCGTAGCGACTCGTTGCCGAGCCCTCGCCTCTAGCTGACTACCGTCAGCTATGATTCCAAATAAACTTTATAGATGTTGACAAAATACAAAATGGCATAAAAAATATAAATAAACCTGTGGAATAACTGGAATCTATAAGAGTAGTTTTATCTGAAAAATTTTTGTTTAATTTTATTTAATATTTATAGAAATAATTATATATTAAGAAATTGGCGTATTTGAGATATTAAACTTTTTTGTAATTAAATTATTATGCATTATTTAATTTGGTACTCACATCTAAGATTTTATTTTCTGTTGGAAATTGTCTATTTGGAATTTATAGTTCATATGTGAGGCGATCCGACAAAAGGGACCTACTGTCCAAATACAAAATTTTACAGGACGGGTGGTTAAAGGAATGAAAGCTAAGTCTTGAGACCGAAGCTACGAAGTGAAGGGGAAATCTCGCAGGTCAAAAACGACTCCCACTACCCAAAATTCTCCCATTCGTTTCCCTTACTTTTTCTTCGGTTAAAGGCACGGGCATTTTTACGCATTGATTTGTACCCAAAACAAACTTTAGATTCAACGATCCTCGAAAACAATAAGTCACTTCAGAAATAATGTTGCATTAAGATCATTATTTACATTTTCAACATTCAGGAATAATGTTGAAAACTTTCTGAAAGAAATTGTTCCAAATCGTGTTAGAAAGAAACATTAAGTTTGTTTGCAATATTCCTCGATAATTTTTTTCTAAGTGAATAAGTTTTTTAGTTTCTGATAGGAAGCCTATTTTTTTTTAGTTGCAAATGGCTGAAAAATTCTTAAAGAAGCTTGTAATAAAAATAATTTTTTATTCTCATGAATTAATGATAATTGTCGAAATGAAAATTGATCTAATTACTTTCTAAATGCAAGATTCTTTTATTAGAAATGGGAAAACATAAAGAATGATTTGGTGTTACTTTTGATTTATAGTAATATTGTTATAGTAATTATTATTTTTAAAAAAAATTGATTTTCAGTTACCTATTCAGAATAAATTAACAATAATAATAAACTTACAAGTTTCTGAAAAAACAGAAAGGTTCATTTCTTCTATAGAAATAGTTAAGGAGATGTAATCTACTTTTACGAAAAAATTTTACACTCTAGTATGTATTATAAATCTATAAAATATCATATACATATTTTGTTTCACTTACCTTAATTCATCAATAAAGTCATGAGAGAGTAATTGTATCATTTATAAAGGAAGTTGTTATAAACAGTCTTTTCGTGTCATTAATAAAATATGAATATTAATTATAAATATAAGATTTCTTACAGTATTAGAAAATTATACACTTCGTGTAAAAAAAAGGGAAATATTCGGTTTGTTTGCAATATTTTTTTATAGATGTACGCATTGTTTTTCAGTTTCTAGTGAAAAAAAATCTAAAAATAAGCCTTTTAGAAAAATATTTCCAGATAATGTATTATAAATTTAAAATAATAATCAAACTGCGGTTTGATTAAATTACTTTAAAAAAAAAAAAAATTTTTTTCGAAAAGGATAAACAACAGATTACAAAACGATAAGATGTCACTCTTGCATTATGTTAATATTTTTATAATTATTTAATATTTACAATATATTGAAAATAATGATATACTGAGTAATTACACTTAAAAAGATTTTTCGACTTTGTAAATGGTATTGGAAACTTTAATGAAAAAACAATACACATATTAACACTTCAGCATCTATTTCATTCTAGGAAAATATCGTATAAATATTTGTTTTACCTACATTGTTTTATTAATAAAATTAGAGAGCAATTGTAGAATTTCTGAAGAAAGTTGGAAATAATCAAATAAGTACTTAAATAATTATTTGGAAACTAGCCTCTAAGCAGACAGTTACTTTGAAAAAAATTTCACAAAAGCGGAGCATAAAGAAAAAGTTGATATCATTAACAAACAAACTTTATTCAGATGGTTTTCTTTTCCTCTTGCTTTTCGCAGTCTTCGGTTTGGGGGCAACCAAATCTTTACTTTCTTCCTTCGTACACAAATTTCGAACTTGGTCGTAAAGGTACCATGTCCTTTCGTTGGTGAGACCTGTGGGAACGATTTTCTTGAAACCCATTTCTCCCATGTCGCAAGGTGGCTCGAACTCGAGAATGGTAACTTCTGGAGAATCTGCTAGAAGTTGAGCCTTCACAACGCAAGAGTCAGAGTCGAAATGAAAATGGTGATATTTTGTAATGCCTGGACTTGCTTTGAAATGTTGACGAAGAGAAACGTCCCACTCGTACCATTGAACATTACGAGTTTTAGTACTTGGGTCGACAGTAGGAAGTGCAATGTTGTAACCATTGGGAGATGATGTATTCACAACTTCGATGAAATCTTGAAAGCAGTCAACATTGGCGCGGGAGTATTTCGACTTCAAGATTCCGAAATTTCTGTCAGGGCTAAATTTTGTATGTCCTGTGAGAAGAAAGTTCAATGAAATTTTCTTGTTTCGTCCACTGCAGTATCTGCGGATGAGGTACTGGTGCAGTACCTCATCCGCCAGATGAGGTACTGCACCATCGTATTATTCTTGTTCTGTCCCACGCAGTTGTCGGCGAACAAAACCAATTCTTCTGATGCTGGTGAAAGTTTTTCCAAGTAACAGTGTAACATGCTGACCACCGAATTAGCACCTTTTCCTGCTGCATCTTCTTCGTCTATCAAGAAATTTGTTTGAATCTGAGTAGCTTCATTCTGTACTCCAAAAATACTGCATTTCCGGAGTGCTTTGAAGTACGAGACACCAACTTGTTGGGGACTGCTCGGGAACGATACATTTTGTGCGAAATCGAACGACGCGACAGACAATTTTCCGATTTCAGCAGTTTTCGCTTTTTCTCTCCACGAATTGTAATGTTCTCGTTGGACTTTGGCTGCATTCAAATGATCTATAGCCTTGAGCAGTTTGGCTTCTTTCAAAGTATCATCAACATTCGCTGCTTGAGCTATATCAAAATTATTCTGCCGGCAAACATCGCAAAGATCATCGGCTGGCTTCATAGTCGTCACGTATGGACAGTGATCTCTCCAAATTTTCCGAAACGAGACGAGAGAAATATTCTTTGTTTTTTCATCTTTTGCTTTCTGATACTGTTGGTATACAGAGCTTTTGGTATCTGAGGATGGTAATTTCATCACCTTAAAATCATAAAATTGTGGCAAGCGACCTGGGAGAGGTAGAGCAGTCTTTTCAGCGAGTGCAGTGATAAATGAAGTGACATTTTTTACTTCATTTTCTGATACCACATTACTTCTCTTTGAAGCTTTTTGAGTGGACTTGTGTACTCTAGGGACAAGACCGTGTTGGTCATAATGTTTCAACAAATTTTTGTAGCGCTTTAATCCCAAATTGTACAGAAAGAAGTACATTTCGCGGCAAATCGGAATGTCTGCAAAGTAATGCGTAACATGAAGGTGGTTCATTCCTGAATTTCGATTAATACGCGACTCTCCTCTTTTCGTGTATTGTCCATATTCAGGTAAGAGATCTGCAATACGTCGATGAGCTTGGAAGTGTGATATAATTATGAGGTCCTGCTCGTTCTTGTCCAGCTCCATAAAATTGTATCTATGAAAAATTTATCCTTGCTTAACACTGAATACTACTTAATCCTCGAAGAATAATATCTTCTTATATGAATAGCTAAGTAAAGAAATCATACAAATTAATGCTAACAAGTTAAATAAAAAATAATGCATTTTCGTTCTTAATTCCCCATTTTTTAAAAATTTATTAGTTGTACGAGATAGATTATTTGAAACATATCTATTTTTTATCAAGGCGGACGAAAAAGCCTACATTTTTGCCGGCTGAGCGGGCAAAAATCGGCTTTTTTTCCGCCATGATAAAATAAATCGTTTGCACTATGGTAAAAATAACTTATAGCCTCGTGAGAAATTTATTTTTTTCCTAGATGCAAAATTTGCTATTTAATTTAGCACCACGGAAAAAAATTTTTTTTTTCGAAATCAAAAATTGATAGATAAATTTACCCCTCCAGGACAATTTCACGTTAATTTCATATTGAATTGCATTTTACATACTATTTGGAAACGTACACTCGAAAGAAGGATGAGAATCCTACAAATCAAACTCGAGTGAAAATTCACTCAAAAGTTCGAGTGATTTTTTCGCTCGAAAATTCGAGTGAATCACAAATCTTGTTCGAGTGAATTTTAGCTCTTATTCGAGTGAGTTTTAGCTCCTACTCGAGTGTATTTCAGATCTTACTCGAGTTACTTATGCGTGACAATATTTATTTTTAGAATAAAAAATATTATACATGAGGGGTAAAAAAACACTCCTGATTTTTGTACCAACGTTATTATTGATGAGTATAAATTTTTCAACACAATGAAATTCAACATGTATGTGACAATAAATTGTCAGATTTGATGTTATATTGACAAACGTAACATCCCTTGTATCTCAAATAAAAAATACGGAAAATTTATCAATGTCAACAAAAAAAGAATTTTTTCATTCATCTAACAACTTATTTTCGTGAAAATGCGAAAAACTTTGAAAAATTCACAATCACCACTTCACACTTTGTTAATAAACTTTATCACCGCTCTGCATGATGAACAACACTGCATGACAATTTTTTGTTTTTCGGGGAAGGCCTTCGCTCAAAGTTGAGTGAATTGAATGCAGTTCGCTCGAGTTTGAGTGAATCTTTCAGCGAGGCACAAATTCACTCGAACAGTTCGAGTGAAAGTAGTCACTCGAATTAAGTGAAATTCACTCGACTTAGAGCGAACCTCTTAGTCATTTGAAAGGTCGAGTGATATTTTCACTCGAAGGAATTTAGAGAGTATATTATATTTTTTATCCAAAAACTGAATATTGGTATGTAACATTAAACAATTATTGTAATAATATAATTTGCGAGTGTTCACGCATATTCGAGCGAATCCTTCACTCGAGTTAGTCTCATTATTTCACTTACTTCGAGTGAAAAGTTCACTCGAGTGAAAGTTGAAATTCACAAGAATTTTCGAGCGGAAAAATCACTCGAAACTTCTAGTTAAAATTTACTTTAGTTAAATTTACAGGATTCATACCCTTGCCTCGAGTAAAATATCACTTAAATTATGTGAAATGTCCATCGAAGGAATTCCGGAAGAATTGAAATTTATGGTTAGAAATGTTTTAGTTAAACAAACGAAATGTTATTTTTATCTGAAAAGCAATCGACTTTTTGGGAAAATATCAAAAGAGTATTTAAAGTTATATTAAAAATGAATTAAAATAAACATCGTTTAGAGTACGTCAAATTCGAACGTATTAAATTGTTCACGTTTATTAACTAATTTACTTTCCTTTCTTTTTAACGTGCTTTGATGATTATATATGATTAGAGCGTTTGAATTTTATAAAATATAATTGAAACAGAAAAATATCTTAATCATTAAAATTGAAACTACCATGTGTAAGCAATTTCACGTAAAACATGAAGGTACGTTGAAACGAAATTCTCAATTAACAGTGATATTTATTTACTTGTACCGGATCAAAAATCTCAATAATATAATGTGATATAGTAACAATTATAATTGAATATTATACCTGAGCTGCAAAGCTATATCTTTGGGAATAATGCTGTTACACCTATTGCTGCAACAGTCATCCGTAACTGCACTGTAAAATTTTTTGATTTCGCCTGTATCATTCTCGTCTTCTTGACTTTTTTCTAAGAAATCCCGATTCTAAACAAACCGAAAATATCATAATGTTACTTCAGTAATACAGTTACTTATTTTAGTTGAAACATCTTGTAACAGTCAATTAATGATAATTGATTTCATTTTCAATATCAGTTGAATACATACGAAACGAAAAACTTTATTTTAATTATTCAATTATTTTTTGCGCCATATATTTCAGAACTTTATTTTGTATTTGCTTTTTATCATCACTTTTTGACATTATCTTTCTTCAACGAAAATCGTCAGTTTCAGATATAAATGGAAGTCTGTCATCAGGTATCACTAAGCATCACTAGTTTTTGTCACAAAACATTGTAAAAATATAAACGTCTCAATGTATCGTTGTACCTAAGATTGAAAATGATTTTTCGTGATGTACCTTGTTATATATATTTATATTTTTTTTTTTTCAATACGTAAGCTACAATAAGTAAATAACTTTTTGACCTGGAAAGCCGCCAAACGTTTTTCTTACTTTTTTAAAGTTTTTTTTAAAGTGATTTAATTTATTTTTTAAGTTGCTCGTTGTCTATGAAGCTTAAAATAAATTCAAAAAATTGCGGTTTGCTAGATCAGCAATAGATTCATAAATAAAGTTTAATTTTAAATGTACCTCATCAGCTTCGTCGTCTGAAACCCAATCGTACGCGGATGTCCCAACGATTGTATCGTACTCCTTATCAGGGTCCAGTTTTTTTTTTTTTTGCAAAAAACACAAAAACGCGCAAAACTATGTCACTTTGAATTCTGCCTGACTTGAATGAAATTCAGTAGGAAACTGAGAGAAAATCAGACAAAATGAGTGACGTAGGTAAAAAACATTAGATAAAAACAAAATTGGTGCAAAAGATAAAGTGCAGCCGTCTTGGCGCATAGCAATGAATAAGTAAAATGATTAATGATCTATCTTCGGCGGCGTCGGCAGGTGGCTTATCCTGTTGGTCATCGCAATCATTGGCAATCATACTCGTTACGAAAATCAACGAAAATTCGAGTCCTGCTCCGTTTTCCGTTCTCAGTGCGGCCCCCTTGGGGGCCTTGGGTTGGGACTCCACTTGCATTCCGAGTCAAGCAAAAGCCAGAAAACTGGTCGCGGGCCGCAGGGGAAACGGCGAGTAGTGGGAGAAGCGATAGAAGACGGAGGAGAGCGGAGGCACCGGGATGATACTTGGAACGCTTTTGAAGACTCATTTATAAAAAATTACTGCTTGAAAACTAATTGAGATAAATGAATTTTGATTGCACAGAATTAAAGATGAGATTCGAAACCTTCAGAATCAATCATAATCCGAAAATCGATTTTTTGGACAGTAGGTCCCTTTTGTCGGATCGCCTCACATATACTGATATAATTTTTCTGATTAACTGATATAATTTATATAATTTTTATCTAATGAACACACCTAGCATAAATGAAAATTATTTAATTTATAAAAAGCACAAGTGAAAATTATTTAATTTATAAAAATCATTTTGACGTTCCGCGCTTACTATCAGCTGGTATCAGCAATTCAAAACATACATGACGTTTTCGTCCCTTTTCGTCACTTTTCGTCGGTTTTCGTTCTGACATACGCCATGTTGAATATGAGTAAAGGTGGGCTTCACGCTTTGCTGACACTACTGCCAACATGTAAATGCTCCTTCAGAACTATGAGAATCAGCTGATACAAATTAATCATAATAGTAAGCATGAACGTCTAGAAAATTTCTCAAAGCGGGATCCCTGAAATCAGGAGGAAGAAAATAGGTGGGAGGAAGATAGTCCTGTTAGGCGACGCAATTAGAACAGAGACAGACATGATTCTTGCACTATATACTGCTCCGGCCGATTTCATTTAAAGTAACGGACGTAATCCGTCCGGATTTCGTAATTTAACTTTGCGAACTAGATGCCAGATTCGTAATATGCAGGCCAAAAGAATTAAGAAAAACGTTTGCATGCTGCAAACTTCACCCATAACTTAAAAAATTTTGGGACACAACTTTAACTGGTGATTTTCTCCTTGCGGATGATTTCGCAGTTGACTATGTAGTATAAGTAAGAGGCTTAGTGAGACAGTTTTACTGTATTCTTTTAGTAATTTTACTAGATCAACCAGTGTCTCAAATTATTCAGACCAATTCAGATTGGATGTAATAATTTTACCAAAAGATTTTTTACTGTGCCCTGAGAACAATAAAAAGCATATCCATCTTATATTTGTCTTATCATATGCATAGCATTAAATCAGTTACCACTGATTTAAAATGTGCTAATACTGAGTATCTCAAGCTAAGGCTTAGATTGGAGTAGGAATAAAACTCATATTGTTTACATTGTTTTCTTATCGTTTTGTGAAGAACGATAGGGAAGGTAAAAGTAGTCCTTCTATAGTCCACAAACACCACTTTCATTTTGGCCCCAGAAATTTTTCAAACCGATTAAAACTTTTTCTTTCAATGAAAAAATAGGTGAAATCCTGGCCTCCCCCTCCCTCCGATCATTGCCAATGTATAAATACCAGAATTAATAAAAAAGGAGGGAAATTCGGATTGATAAAAAACTTGATCAAAAAGGTGAGATACAAAAGTGTTGAAATCAGAAATGAATTAATATACAAGGGAAATATTTGATTGTGAAGTAATCTTGAAATGGCTAAAATGATTATCATTAATTTTAATAATTGACTAATCTTGAAGAGACGAATAACATGAAACGCAAATAAATCATAGCGAAAACAGAATTCTAATTTATTTAATGATACACAATTATACTGAAATAATGAACAAAAAAAATGCCGTATAACGGACATTAGGAGTGATGTGGGAGCTTCCTGGGAGTCCTCTGGTAGTGCTGCAGTACACAGCAAACGAGAAATTATTGGATGATCAAATTCTCAATTCAAACTCGATAACTTTGAATACTATCCATAAAAGATCAAAGTGCCGACATGAAAAGTATTTAAAGTTATCGAGTTTGAATTGAGGATTTGATCATCCAATATTTTCTCGTTTGCTGTGGAGCCCTGCGGTAGCTTTCTGGGAGCCAATTTGGTAGTCTTGCGCTGACTGGGGAGGGTTTGTCTTCTAACAACGCATCCCTTTTGTGTTCAAAACATTTCGAAAAATCTGCCATGGATTTAGTGAGAGGAAAAACATTTCGTTTGAAGGAGAATAGTGTTCCCACTCTTTTTAGAGCAGATGATGGTATTTCGGACGAAGGTTGATTACATTTATTTAATTGTGTTACATAGATTTCTTAATTTTCAATTTCATGAGAATAATTATTCGAGTACATTTGAATTTTTTAGAATAAATCTTCAGATAATGTCTTGCATTTTTTAATTATAAATATAAACTCCATGTTTCTTATCATTTTTAAAGTTTTGATGGATGAAAATTTTAAGTGTTTTTGAACAAGAATAAATGGTTTTTAATTATTAAGAAAAGAGTTACGGGAATGCTTGCAATTATAAGTATTTGGGAAAATTCCTAAAAATGTTAATTGTTAAATTATTTTTCTTACATGATTGATGTTAATTGGGTTGTATAAGAAATTTCAAAAAACTGAAAAATACTTTTTTAAATGTTTCTCAAAGTTTCTTTAGATGTGTTGTTAAATTCTGTTAAATTTTATACACGATTCAAATTAATTTTTTAATTGAATTTTCCTAGTTCTCGAAAGTTTTGAACATTTCCAGAAATCTTAAAATCATTGCGAAAAATGTTTAAAGAAACATAACAACTGCTTTATGAAATTTAAAATTTTATGTTGAAGTTAGGCACGAATAAAAGTAAATTTTTTTTTAATTTTTTGAAAAAATGTATAAGAATAAGAAAAAATGTTCTAATTAAAAGAAGCTTATCAATATTTGTTGCTTTAATTGCTGAATCTATACTAATAGTAGAAAATGTTTGAGAACATAAAATCAATATATCGACAAATCGATTATTTCAATTCGAATCTATTTCTGTTTGATGATTTAGGAAATTTGTTACTATTTTTTACAATAAATTTACAAGAAGCTGAGACATATTTACAGTATCACCACGTGAAAAAGGTTTAGTGCAATTTTATAAATAGGAATCAGTGAAATGCTTATTAAGGAGTGATACCTTAAACAATTTAAGTTTATGAATACTAAATAGTGGTTAAATGTTTAACAGAGCAAAATGGACAACCAAATGAGTCATTTTCTCCATCTTGCAACACCTTGGGGCCTACATTCAGCGAATCACAACTCGACGAATTATCTATAAGTGGGAATACAGGTTTGCATATATTTTTCCTATTGAGGTGCGTATAGTAGTTTTTTTTTAGACGTCAGTTAGTATAACCATATCAAAACTCATAATTTATTACCTACAAAGTTTCGAGAACATAACATTTACTATCAAACATTCATTTATTTTCTTAAAATTTCTTTCAATATTTAGAAAATATCAACTGAAGGTTATAAATCATAAATTTATTGAAAAATTTGACTTGCTTTCATTTTCACAAAAATATCTCTGCGTAAATGAAAGAATTGTGGACACATATTAACAAATTGTATATCATTGAAAAAAAGTAATTAATTTCTTCAAAATTACTACCCGCAAAGTTTCTCTTGTCAAACTTAGGTATTCATCAGTGTTATCGCAATTAATAGAAATAAAATATTTCACAGAAGAAAATGGACAATCAAACGAGTCATTTTCTCCACCTTGTAACGCCGTGGAGCTTTCATTCAGTGAAGCACAACATGATGAATCATCGATAAATGAGAACACACGTTCGAGTTCAAGTTTAGCTTCGTTTCATGCAGATGTTACTATGGATGAATCTGACGAACAATTTATAAGAAAACCAAAGAATGCAGAACCACCGGCAGCAAGTACTGAACGAGCGATGTGCAATAACTTTGTGCATCACGATCATGGATATGAGACAACGCCCAAATCATTACGCCGCAAACTCAACGACGCATTACGAAAATGTGAAGAAAATGACTACCTTTTGAAATTTAAAAATTTAAAAATTATCAGAGTGACCAAACGAGTTTCATCTCTCAGGGATATCATCAATACTCTTCGAGAGGAAAATAAAGTTTCACAATCATGCCTCAACGTGTTGGAAATAATTCCTGATGAAGGGGTTAAAGAACTGTCGGAACGAGCCATTGAGAATGGCGAGTCGACGGTAACTCGAAACAAATACCCTCCTTCTTTGCGTAGCTTTGCCCTTACTCTTCATTTCTACTCCCTAAAAGCGTATAATTTTGTTCATGATAAAATGAATCACGCTTTGCCAACATGCAGTACTATTACCCGGAAAACCAAATAGGTCCAGATTGAATCCAGATTTGACCTAAGTTTTTGGTTGGCATTGATCGAATCTGGATGCAATCTATATCCGCATAAGGCATTAGATTTTGATCCAGATATTTGAACCAATGTTACGATCCAGAATCGATCAATTTTTGATCAAAATTTTTGCATAAATGTTTTAAGTTATGCCGATGGTTAAATGAAGATACAATTTTTGAAACACATATTATTAGATTTTGTTATCATTTATTTGAGAATTCAATAATTTTAAAAGATTATGGAATTATTACGAATATTTTGATTCGAGAATTACAACCTGATAATTCGATTTTACTTTTTCGAATAGTCGTTCAGCAATTTCTGGAGCATTTCGAAATATCAAGCAACTTTTAATTTCTGAAATACTTTTTAACTATTTCACGATTTTGAAGTATGATGCAACTTTTTAATAATGTTGAAAAATGTCTCATTGTTTACGTCATTTCTTGATAAATTTGTTTTGAAAATCACACACCATTGTTCAAAATTTGTCCCAATCTTCAAAACGACTTTCTATTTGTAAGCAAATTTAAAAAACGAAACGAAACACTTGTAACGAAAAATTTGCGGCTTGGGTACATTGAAAAAATCGCTCTGTTCTGTCATTAATATTGTGAAGTTTTTATTGGAAAATTGTATATAATTGGCAGTTTTTTAACGTATTTCTTGTATTTCTTGGTTCGTTTCATCTGGCAGTCTTCTTTCTTTTTTTAACATCTCTCGATGCCGCTGCTTCGCATTTTCGAGCGCCTTTCGTAGTGCATGTTCCAACTGCGCTTTGTTGGGTTTTCCGTAAGGCGCTCTAGCTAGGGACTCTGCAAGAGATAATGATTTTTCAAATTATTTAGAGTCTTATTATTAAATAATTATTAAATTAAGAGTTGCTTAAAAATTGTTGAAGGGACATCCTGCTATGAAAAACTGCGTTGAAATATTTCTGTGGGCAATCAAAAAAAATTGAACATTTTGAACAAAGAATTACCATAAATTGCTTTCATTATAAGCGAATCCCCGAGTTTGAATTTTTTTGTTTCATTATGGGACAGACCAGTCAGAGTGACGTCCATTGCAAATTTGTCGGCCATCAACATCTGGATCATGTCGCTCACTCCTTCTTTCAAAGAAAATCCGGAATGCATCTTTAGGTACTTCACCTATGCATTCAAACAAAAGAAGTATTATACGCACAAATAACTCTTAACACATTTCATCTATGTACATTATAATTTTCTTATGAAAGCTTTAAAACTGAATTATATTTTTTTCAAAGTTTATTACCAACTCATCGAAAACCAATAGCGTTGTCAACTCGCTCGCGTACGCTTCAAGCTCCTCATTTGATTGTAGAGGCAAACGAGCAGGCTTTTCCGGCATTTCATCGTCACGAATGACTGCGTTGATCCTGGCCTCCAGTCGATCAATTTTCTCATTAATGAGGCTAAAACATAATTTCAAATATATTATTCCATTGATTAAAACTGCAACTTAAGTATGAGTTGACCCAAATTAAATAATATAGCTATCATAACCACGAGGACAGTAAAATTTGCGTTATCTGATTTAGTCAAAGAGCTAAATAGCTAAATTATAGTGATCTGTGTTTTCAAAACCAGCTTAAAGAACATGAATAGAAATCTGATACATTTTGTACTCTGAGAGTAAATCGAAATATTTTAGCGAATTTCGTGAAAAGCTACAAAGATTTGTTAATTTTTTTCGCTCTTGTTGTGATTTTCTATTTAGGACTTGATGAAAAATGTGAGTTAAGTATTTGTAATTAGAGTTGAACGAAATTGATGAATTTCTTACTTCATGAATATTTGTTGGTTCCCAACCAGCTCGTTTCGAAATTCATCTATTTTTTGGGATATTTTATTAAATAATCCATCAAAACCGTAATTCATTATCGCGCTTTCATTGAATGGCGTGGTGTGATTGACTTCAGTGACGTGACCTTGATCGTGATCTTGACGTGACCTTGATCGAGGTTCTGAACTTGCACGTGATCCAGATGTCGAACGGGAGCGAGACATCGTTCGGGAGCGAGACATCGATCGGTGTCTTGATTTCGATCTTTGAGGAGACCCAATGCTTCTTGAAGATGCTGAACTCGAGCGAGACACAGATGAGTCAAATCGACTTTCTGCTCTTTTTGAATCAAATCGGTGTGATGTCGAAGGCACGTCTGTTTCATACTCTGAAGAACTTGAATTGCTGCTGGCGTGCGAAGGCTTTGCCATAAATTTCCTTAACTTCACCAATGAAGCATTAACAGATACGCGACCTTTTTTTTTTGAACGTCATTATCACTGGATGTTGTCCGATACTTTCGCGGTTTTTTAGCCTTCGGTCTGCTACTTCTCCTCGGCGAATTGTCCATTCTAAACAAAAACAATATTGCTTGGTAAACATTCCTTAAACATAGTAGGCACACTATATATGGTAAACGTGAACGTACCCTGCTGGTGACGATGGATTGAAATAGATTCAAATAGATTAAAATTTAATCCATTTGAATCCTGATGAATCCAACCAATCAAAAAAGTTTTGCTTTTGGATAGGACATTTTAATCCAGTTCAATAGAGATTTATGTAGCGGATTTTCAGTATTGAATTGGATAGATTAACTGTTATCGAATTTAATGCAGGAAATAATAATAGATATTTAATGCGTTTCAATCATAAAATTCTTGATAAGATGAGAATCAAATGTTTGGAATTGATGAAAAAATCGTGCTGAATGCAATTCAATCGAAATGATTTTGATTGAAGTTAATGCAATTTAATCAAAGTATTTGTCATTCAATCGAATGCAGTTTTATTCGAAATGAGTGGAATCCAACTGAATCCAGTTTAATTCAAATATACTTGTATTTCAAAACTAACGACGATGGATTTAACTGGATTCAGATTTTTTCTATCCATTTTAATCGAGATTTACGTACAAGATTTTTCGAATTGAACTGGATTAATTTACTGGTATCGAATTAAATGCATTATATCTAGATTGAAATCCAATGCGTTTTAATCATGAAATTTCTGATAGAAATGAAATTTTTTAAAAAATAAAATTGAGTTTCAATGCAATTGAATCCAATGCATGTAATTAGGTTTAATGAAATTTCATCAAATTTTATGTCATTCAGTCGAATACGGTTTCATTCGAGATAAATTTAATCCAACTGAATCTAATTCAATCGAAATATGTTTTGAAACTGGTGTCGACCCTGCTACCGATAATGGATTGAAATGAATTGAAATAGATTGAAATTCTATCTATTTGAATCCATTCGAATCTACACAATCCAGATGATTTTTTCAATGAATTGAAAGTGAATCCATTTTAATCCAAATATAATCCATATTCTTTTTAATCTATATCAATCCAAAAAATGAGGATTATAAGTGAATCAATTTAAATCCAAATATAATCTAGATTCTTTTCAATCTACTTCGATCCAAAAAATAAGGATTAAAAGTGAATCCATTGAAATCCAAATATACTCCAGATTCTTTTTAATCTATTTCAATCCGAAAAAAAGGATAAGAAGTAAATCCATTTAAATCCAAATATAATCCAGATTCTTTTCAAACTATGCCAATCCAAAAAAAAGGATTAAAAGTAAATCCATGTATATCCAAATATAATCCAGGATTTTTTTAATCTATTTCAATTCGAAAAAAAGGATTAAAAGTGAATCTATTTTAATCTAAATATAATCCAGGATCTAAGAATAATTAAAAAAAAAGGATTAGAAGTATAAAATTTCAATTCAATTTTAATCAAAATCTCTCTTAAAGACGTTTCGAATCTAAAAATGAAGATTTAATTTTTTTGAGTTTTTGTATAACTTCCGTTGTGCCTACATTCAAATTCAAAGTTCATTTGATTTAAAATCAATCAACACTTTCGGGATTATATTATATTAAAGTCAATCAAAATTTTGTGGATTTAAATGGATTGAGAATTTTTTCTATCCAATTCAATCCGCAGAATCTGGAACAAGAAACTGGATTGAAAAGGGTAGAAGAAATTCTCTATCCATTTGAAACCATCGTCGGCAGCAAGGGATGGATTGAATTAGTTTCAAATATTTTTTTTATCACAGCGGGCGTAAAAGCCTACTTTTTCGCCCGCTTCGCGAGCGAAAATCGGCTTTTACGCCCGCTATGATAAAAAAATCGTTCGCAACACGGGAAAAATATACTATTATTCATTCAAATAGAAGAGATTTTTGTTGTTGAATTGGATTGGTTCACTGCTATTGAATAAAGTGCGTAAAATCTGGATTAAAATTGAGTCCGTTTTATTAATGAAATTTTTGATAGAAGGGAAATTCTTTTAGTTTAAAAATTGAGTTTAAATGCAATTCAATCCAAATGTATTTAATTGGATTTAATGCAGTTTCATTAAATCATACGTTCATTCAATCAAAAGCGGTTTTATTCACAATGGATTTAATTCAACTGAATCTAAAGCAACCCAAATATATTTAAAAACTGATGACAATGGATTGAATGGGATTCAGTTGGATTACATTTATTACGAATAAAATAGCATTTGATTGAATTGCATTAAATCCAATGAAATACGTTTAGATTAAGTTGCATAAAAACTCGATTTTTTACTTGAAAAATTTCTTCCTTATTCAAAATTTCATGAAAAAAAAGGCAGTTAATTTCAATCTAGATTTTCTGCATTAAATTCAATATCAGAAAATCAATAATCCATGGATTGCAATTGAATACGAAAAATCTCGTACGTAAATCTCGAATGAAATGGATAAAAAAAATTTGAATCCAGTTGAATCCATCGTCACCAGCTTTGAAATATATTTGGATTGAATTGGATTCAGTTGGATTAAACTCATTTCGAATAAAACTGCATTGGATTAAATGACACATATCTTGATTGAATTGCATTAAATTCAATGAAACACATTTAGATTGAACTGCATGGAAACTCGATTTATTACTTGAAAATATTTGTTTCTATCGAAAATTATATGAATGAAATGCATTAAATTTCAATCATCATTTTTTGTATTAAATTAGATAGCAGTATATCAATCCAATTCAATACTGAAAATCTCAAAATGACACATACGTTGATTAAATTGCATTATTTTAATCCATTTTAATCCATTTCAATCTATCATCATCAGCAGAGAGTGAAGAACATTTTTTGAGACTAGTTGTTCTATCGAAATGGCTCAAGTGGTTTCGTAGGCAAGTTCTCAACCTATAGCGGTCCGAGTTCTCAAACCCAGGCGGAGTGGCAAGGATTATTTCAGAAAGTGGCAAATTGCGTTTTCCAAGTGGTTTCACCGTTAATAACAACAAGTAAAATTAATAATAATGTGCAATCAATTAAAACCATAAAATATATTTTTGTAAATAATTATTAATTTTGTCAAACCAATTTTCTTAATCCAATTAAATGAATTCGGATTAAATTGCATTGAAATTCGATCTAGATTTTCTGCATTGAATTCGATTACAGCCAACGAATCCAATTCAATACGAAAAATCTGGTACATAAATCTCTATTGAAATGGATTAAAATTTTTTTAATCCAATTTAATCCATCGTCACCAGCAGGGTACTTTTATAAGTTTTCCTACATTCAACATTATTTCCTTGAACTATTTTTTACTTAAGTGTCATTCATTCAGAACTACATATATTTACTGAAGATTATCGATGAAGCGAGGCTGTATTTTATTACACCTATAGTACGTATACAGTGTACCATACATAGGTATTTGGCCGGTCCTTTAAAAGGTTTTGGAGTAATTTTAAATTTGCCACCCCCTTAAGTGGTTCTAAATATAATTAAAATCTCTGGATTTTTTCATATTTTTTATCCAACGTTAACCCGTGCCTTAAGAGCCCTACTTCTTACATTTCAAAAAATGATTGACTGTAATGAAGACAAAATGCTATGTTATTAAAATGAGCATAGCCGCCGGAAGGTAATTTTTTTTTGGGGGGGGGGGGGCAAACCCAATTTAAAAATTTTTTTTTCTTACCTCTAACCCAATTTTTATTTTAGAAAAGTTCTGGAGTATGTGAATCATTGGAAAATAAAAAATTTTTTCTGAAATGATTAAAAATCGTAAAAGAAAATAAAGTTGATGAAATTAAATGTTGGTTTTTAAGCGAATCACTTTTAAAATGTATACTTTTTTTTCGTTTCATTTTCGAAAACTATGTCTCTAACTAGAAAAATTGTTTATTTCTTTTGTTAGAATACATTTCAATTTAATTTATTTTTAGGCAGTTTCAATTAGAGAAATAGAAATTTTTATTATAGAAAAGTTCTGGAGTATGTGAATCATTGAAAAATAGCAAATTTTTGCTGAAGTGATTAAAAAATCTTAAAATAAATTAAAGTTGATAAAATTTGATGTTGGTTTTGAAGCGAATTTTCGTAAAGTTCATAATTTTTGTCGTTTCATTTCTGAGAACTATTTCTTCAACTAGAGAAATTGTTGTTTTCTTTTACTAGAATACATTTCAATTTAATTTATTCTTAGGCAGTTTTATTAGAAAAAATATATAGTTTTTTATCACAAAAAATTTCTGGAATATGTGAATCATTGGAAAATAGCAAATATTTGCTGAAATGATTAGAAAAACTTAAAAGAAAAGAAAGTTGATGAAATTTAATGTTGGTTTTTGAGCGAATCACTTGTTTATGCTGATAATTTTGCGAAAAAAAATTTAACATACTTGCAAAACCACAAATCACTTGAAGTAATTAATACAGATTACTCTGTCTATTTGCCACTTTTTCCGGTGACGGCATAAGGGATTTTTAATGATTTCCTTTCGGAAATCAATTTTGTTTTCCGAAAAAAGGTCTCGAAATAAATTCAACATGCCTCAATTTTGGTTGCAAATGACTGGCTCATTGTAAGTAATGTGCCCTTAATTTTTCAGGAATCTTTTGAGTCGGCACATTTATGTAATTTGCAAATTACAAATTACTTGTAAATTACATGAACTTGCCGACTTAGAGGTTGCTGCAAAATTAAGTTGGAAAAAAGAAGGTTGCTTACAATGGGCCAGTCATTTGCAATCAAAATTGAGGCATGTTAAATTTTTTTCGAAACATTTTTTCGGAAAAACAATTGATTTTCTAAATGTGAATCATTAAAAATTCCTTATACCGTCATCAGAAAAAGTTGCAAATTGACGGAGTATTTCGAAAAGTAGAGTGCAAAAAGCATACTTTGCCCACCTTCAAAAAAAGTGTGGGGGGGGGGGGGGCAGCAAATGAAAATGGGAAAAAGTAGGGCTCTAGAGGCACAGCTTAGTGTTCGATAAGAAATACGAAAATATTCAGGAATTTTTTTGAATTATTTGGAACCACTTCAAGGGGTGGCACGGTTCCAATTTAACCAAATCCATTTTAAGGACCACCTTAATAGGTATGTGCGCCATATATGTTATTATCAACTTACCCAACAAGTTTACTGTCGTTAAGCAATATTCAAAGCAATACTGGTCGTACGCATCGTATGAGAACTTAGATTAATTCGAAATCTCTACAATGAAAACGTTTAGTGTTACATGCAAAAGTAGATGTTTTGTACCCTAACTTTAGTGATTACAGTACACATAATTTAGTCTTTATTATCGTCAAGTTTTAAATGCATCTATGTGATTAATGATTGCTTAAAACGAAGTACAACGAAATGATATTTTACGACACCTATACATAATATTCACAGCATTGCATATGACATACATTTCATATTACATTAATTATGCATAGTAACACAGGATTATTTTTCCTCTCAATATTCAGCATGAATAGTGAATGTATGTATCCATATTCAATTTTGAGCAACAATGATCGTGTTCTGAACGTTTTTTTCGAAGGTAATATAACATACTTTTAATATTATGCTAACGATATAACATAGTTATTTAACTAGGTACTACGCCGAGAAAAAAACGTGATAAATTAGAAAATGAAAGTGCACCATGCAAAGAAATTTGCAGCTTTTTTGGACATTCACATAAAAACTATATACAACCACTCATACTATGCAATTTGGTGCCTTGATCACAGTGGGGTATGGTACTTAATCGTATATGCTACTTGCATGTCTCTTGTATTCTTTTTCTCGGCGTAATACCTATTATAAATTACAATCTAAATATGAAAACAATAAACCTAACAATATATTATAGATGCAGGATGTATTTTGAGTTAAAAAGTTCTTTACTACTTTTCATAAAATTCAAAATGAAAAAAGTTATTCGAGCCAAAAATATAGTTAACATCGGCCAAAATGGAAATTGTTCACTAAGCACATTTATTAATATCAAAATCTGCATCGTGGTATTTAAATGACTGCAATGAGTGTTGTTTGAAACTGATACTCATAAAAATATGCCAAAGGCGATGAGAAGTGCTTCAGTGAGCACGCATGTCACCAACATTGCAGTAAATAGACTTTTGAAGCATGAGAAATTTGGAAAATATGAAGCCGATTTCTGCGAAACTTGGGAAGCGTAAGCTTGCGACTTCTTTCGCATCCTTTAAGTCACTTCTTACATTATTTTTTGAAAACAAACACGAAGTAGTTCAAAATTATACAATGAGGCGTGGTTCTCGTTCATAAAATATAACTGTAAAATCTCAGAAACATTTTGGAAATAGTTTATCGTGAAAACATCTCCACGACAATGAAAACTCCTTGAACAGGATTACAAAAAAGAAAATCGTCATCTTCATTGCTCTCTGAGTCGTCAGCTCTATTAGTGAATCCGAAAAATTCTTCTTCCTCTTTGTAACTAGCCTCCCAAAAGGGCATCCGAAAACATTTTGCACGGAACGAATCAAGTGAAACTACGTGTAATTCATCTGATTTATCGGTGCACTTGAAGATACCATTTGTCATTGAACCTATCCCGACATCGTAAAAATGTGACACAGATTCGAAAAAATTAACGACGAAAAAAACCTTATTCGATTTCGACAAAATATTACGAACCAGGCAAATTTTTCCATTTTCAAGGATATCAGCAGCTATCCGATTGATGAACAGAAATGCACAAATCATCGAATTGCACTTTTCTGTATTGAGCATAATGATCGAAGCCTTTGACTGTTGGTCCATCCGTATGTTTCTTCAAGAGCTTCGGAATGTTTGAAAAAGATTTTTTGGATACTCTGAGGAACTCATTTTCGCTAAGTTTATTAAAAATTTGGGTCAATTGCTTATCAGGTTTTTTAACGTACCTTGCAATAAATTGCATATTATTTTCATAAGGGAAAGCTGAATAAGAATCAAGATTTCCAAATTTTTGGGCATCATCTGCGACGTGAAGAAGCCCATGAAGATTGTAAGACGCGAAGGACGGTCCGAAAATTTCACTACTCAACTTAACATATTCTTCCAAGCAACTCTAGCAAAATTTAAATCTTCCGAGGAAATTGAAGTTTTTGTAAGACACCGAATCGCTGCGTGGAGTAGCAAAAAATGCACGTATCCGTTAAAATTGAGGATCCCGTACATTGCAACAGGACCTGCGTAGAGAAGAAAAATTCGGAATTCTGTAGCCTTGTAAGTGTTGTAAAATGAAATCGGAGACGGTGGTCGAGAAAATTCTTTCGGGAAAAAAGGTTGGATCGTTTCAAGTCGGTTCGACAGAACTTCTATAGCCTTATTCGGGAGTTTCTGAGATTTGTTGAATTTGGATGTTAAAATAGCTGATAAAAATTTTTTCACGATTCCCAGCAAAACTAGATGCATATATTCGAAAGGTCTATTCTACGATATCTGATAATAGTGATTCAATTGGACTTCTACCGCTATGAAAATGTGCATCTTCAGGATCACTCTGTAAATACTCTTCATGCGTTCTACTCAAGTTCTCTAAATCAACGTAAACTAAAGGATGTCCTGAACAATGTTCATCAGTTACTTTACACTTCGAACAAGGATTTGTAGCGGAATGTCCTTTGTGATTCAAAAGAAATGCTTTTGCAGGAGCATCTGCAATTGAAGCTCTGAATTTAACTTAGAAAGATGTGTCATTGTAGCTGATTCCATTATTTTTTAGAACTGATTCCCATTCTGACACAAAATCTTGAAGAAAATCAGCCGAGCTATCGGGTTTCTTCGTTCCTCGATATATCCCAACTACTTCTGGATCACAACGTGGCAGATTAGCGATCCTTGTTTGAATAATCCAAAATTGAATTCGACCACTTTGATCGCCCCTAACACCATTTACATGAAAATCTATTTTTAATGAAGATGGGATCGTTCGTAATGGATATTAGCGAATGATCTTTTTCAGAGCCTTGACAAATCCAATGTGCAAATATTCACCTGGATCAACTTTTCTAAGAACTGCTGGTTCCCGCGGAGTTTTGTATAATGTACGACCGACTTTAGGAAGTTTAGAAAAACAAGGATGTGTTCTTAAAAATTTCAAAATTTCAGTAGCTTGAGCACGATTGATCTTACTTCTGAGAAGACAAGCGCACAACCCATCTCTAAAATTTGACTGAGTCGAATTTTCACAACTTTCATCAACATCGCTATTTTCATCAGATTCTTCACTTTCAATAACACGTGTGACAAAATCATTGTCATCGCCAAAGTCAAAAGAATTTTCAAGGTTCATGTGAACATCATCTGGATTTTCGTTCGTCACTAACGGGGTGGTTACATTGGAAAGGGACAGACGTGCATGACTTCTCTTCGCCTTATCCGTAACAGTATTCGCAGTTTCCGTGGTATAACGTTCAAAAAATTCGTTGTAATTTCTTCTAATCTCTGCCTTAATTTTTCTAAGCTGGCGATCACTAACTTTACTTCTAGCTTTTCTATTGATTGAGTATTTAAAAGTACCGTGCGCACTGAACGTCTTCATTATTAAGAAAAAACAATTGATAGAAAAACATGTATTTACTGATGTGTACGATCACTTTGACGAAGATGACATCGAATTACACCTGAAAAAGCATGTGATATGAATATAACACAAACAAAAAAAAAAAAAAAACAAAAAAAAAACATAATAACTTAAAAGAAAAAAAATGTCTGAATGTTAGAAAAATGCTGACAGCGGAAAAAAATCTTGCTCGTAAGAGTAAGAAAATGCACTAAAAACGTATTTATAATCGATCAAGATGTCTGAAAATATTCATGTCGTAATGCAAAGCTGCACATAAATTAACAAAATTTATGTCGCGGTCATGGGAATTATTATAAATTTGTATTCACGAATGAAAAAATTTCTCATCATTATTATTAAGTATTCAGAATTTCATAAATTTTCAGTTATTCAAGATATATTTTTTGGTAGAAATGTGTATTTTTTTTGTTTTAGATATGGATATACGTAGATATGTAATTTCGTACATACAATAATGTTAAATCTATCAGAAATTTTGTGAAAATTTTTTTTTTTTCATAATTAGGAATTATTGTGTTTTCGGAAATTCTGTTATTAAAGTGATGGAAGATGTAAACATGACAAATGATGAAAATGTATACATTATCTATATATAATGATGATAATCTATACATATACATATACGGGGTGTCCAAAAGTCCGCGTTACAGAAAAAACCATGGATTCCTGATAAAATTATAAGACGATTTTCTCTTTTCCATTTTTTAAAAAACTCAAAATCATAAAAGTTATTTCGGCCAAAAAAATGAACAATAAATGCCCTCTCTTAACAAGTGGGGGTCGAATTCACGAACCAAACTTTCCCTGAATTTTCTCCATATTTTTCTGAGTAAAAAATCCCTTTGCCACTTTTTACCAAACTCAAAATCAAAAAAGTTATAAGGGTCACAAGTTTCAACCAATCAGATTTGTTAGATTTCGCGCTAGGATAACTTTTTTGATTTTGAGTTTTTTTAAAAATGGCAAAGGGAAAAAAGTCTTAGAATTTCATCAGGAATACATGGTTTTTTTCTGTAACGCGGACTTTGGGACACCCTGTATATACATTAGGGTGGTCCTTAAAATGGGTTCGGTCGAATTTTAACCACGCCGCCCCCTAAAGTGTTCCAAATAATTCAAAAAAATTGCATAAAATTTTTCAGATTTTTATTCGAACGTTAACCCGTGCCTTTCATTATTCGTTAACCTTTGCGTCTTATTCTTGAGGTTCGTAATGACATGCTTCGAGATATTGTTCTAAAATCAGCAAGTCAATGGAATTTATGACACTCTGAAAGTGAAAGCAAGACGAATTTGGAGAAACTTCTGTCAGTAATGAAATTTTTTCAGAAACCTAGAAATTTTTTATATACTAATTAGCACTTTTCAGTAATTTTAGAAAATCATATCACATTATTGAAAAATTTTATCGTGACGAGGAATCGTTTGGAATTTCATACGTGTATTATTATTCATTTGATTTACATATCAATGTATTGTTGTTATTGTTAGTCAGTGAATATTGATCAATAATCACAAAAACTTCGGGCATTTCCTTTTTTTCCAAGCAAAGAAAATGTAGAAAAAGTGCTCTTAACATAAAAATGTAAATTTCTATCATTTTCAATATTTCCATTCGTATTTTCGGGTGATTTTTAAAAAGTTGTTGAATTTGAATTCAAGAAACTTCCATAAATTCAATAATGTCAGTGAAATTTTCATTAATTGTTTATCTATGAGTATTTATTTAGTATGAATATTTAACTCATGATCATTTTCATTAAGTATGAGTATAAGCTCTGAAACTTAATTTTTCACATGAAAATTCATTGCATCGCCAGTTTTACTGTAATTTGGAAGTAAAATAGAACTTTAACAAATTCATTTGAGATTCGAGTTAGAAAAAGTTATGTTCTAATAGAGATTTGTACTCAGTGTATAACGCAAGTACAAGTTACTCGTCTTGCAAAAAAATCATAGTCATATTTCATTGTGACCTAGGTAAAGAATTTTTCGTGCCTCGAAGTACTTGGGAAATTTTTACTTTAACTTTGTCAAATTCTTGCATTGACGAAATAACAGAAGTAGGAAATTGGAAATCTCGATCTTCTGATTCATGATAAATCAATGAATTGTTTTGTTCAATTTTCCAAATTCTCATAATATAGAAATTAAATTACAAATAAAATTGTGATAGTATATTTCAATTGTATTCAATCATTCAAATAATCCATTTAATATTCAATCAAATAACGTATTAGACAAATGAACGAGTGAGTAATATATATCATATACCTAATAAATTGAATTTTGAATAATCTTACTTCATTATCAATCATAATCATAAATTCATGAATGACTAATATAAATTAATAAATAAATAATGAAGTATATTTCATGAGAAGTTGTAATCAATTTCATAGCTATTATTTATTTCCAATGTTCTTACAATTTTAACAAAAGTTCGGTTGCAAAAAACATTTTTAATATTAGTTACAGTTATCAATAAGAAAACCTTATTTAATTGGAATTTCAAAATTTCAAAAATATGACAAACTCCGATGAATTCAGCGATTTTTGAGAAATGCTTTTCAATTCCAGAAATATCAAGGCAATGGTCAATTTTTCAAATTTCTGAAACTAGCAATCTTTTTCAAATGACTCTCCAACGCAATGAACCGTTTCACAAAATCAATAAAAACTTGCATGATTCAAATTTTGTACAATAATGTTTTTTAAATATATCATTCGAACCTCAACTAGTTTCATATTTATTCTGAAAACAAAACAAAAGAATATCCACATTCCGTAGATTCAAACAAGCGAAATTTTATAAAATGTAAATAATTCTGATAATTTGTTATTAAAAATTTGTTGAACGATCAAACATTGATCTGTTATGCATGAAATTATCAAATAAGATTCAGAAATAAATTAAATTGATCTGAGATGTAAAACATTGGCTTAACTTGGACGAATAAGTAGTAATTATCCATAAAAATCGCTATTTGAGCTATAACCTGTTTATTCTCGTTGCAGCCTACATAGTTTACATTGATATTCGACTTTGATATTTTTTTACAGCTTACCACAACTTTAACGAACAATTTGACGCGTAAAGCTTATTTTTAAGACGTCGTTGGCGTTCAAAAAAAATGATTGACTGTGATGAAGACTAAATCCATGTTATTTAAATGGGAAAGGGTAGGGCTCTAGAAGCATGGGTTAACTTTCAAAGAAAAATCTGAAAAAATTTATGCAATTTTTAAGTGAATTATTTGAAATACTTTAGAGGGCGGCGCGGTTAAAATTCGATTTGAACGTAGATTTTGAAAATAAAAAAAATTGATCATGGTTTACAAAAATAATACTTAATAGAATTAATAAATGAAGGAATGAAAAATACTTCAAATTAATAAAAATAGGAAAATGTATATTTGAATAAAGAATGTAGACTCAAACAATGAAATAGAATAGTACACTTTGTTAAAAAATTATTAATAATCAAAAAAAGGAATGAAAAATTGCCCAACCTCAATTTCGACATTTGGTGCTGTCAAGACCGTTTCAGACATCCACGCTGTTTAAAGCCGGTAAAAAAAAAAAGAAAAAAAACACGTGAATTTCCAGGCGAGTTTTGTCGACATGAACGGCGAATATCCACCCTGATAATATCCTTGGGAAGGAGCTGATAAATGCAAGCATAAATGAAGTCATCTTTTTTACACGAAAACTCAAAATGATAAGAACATGAAGACCGAGTGATTGGGAGGAAGGAAAAGTATTTTCTTCTTCAAAATTCTCGAAAGCTTAACACATTAGAAATGAATAACAATACTCGTATACCACTTTACATCTTAATTAGTACTATGTAGAATGGATTAAAAAAAGGGACACAAAAAAACGGAAATAGAAACAAATAACGTCAAAAAATTTCAATTTATTCCGTGAAAAAAGCCCATAAGAAATAAAGGAATGTACTTAGATTTGATTATCTGTACCTTGTACTGTAGACTACGATCCTTGCTGTGCCTTGCTGACTACGATTCCTGACGATTCCTCGCTTGGAAGTGGTCTTGGGTTCAAGAATATTATGAAATGCTGACAACTGCAGACAAGCACTGACACTGGTAGGAAGAATACTGTATTCTTCTTAGACACTATTAGACACTGTTAGACACTGGACAAGTTTCTCCCAGAAAATCTCGCTAGGAGAGAGGGGAGAGAGTGAATGAATGGTGGGATCCGAATTCGGCCAGACGTCTAAAATAACCTTTTTTTACCTGATAGGAGTTAATGGTTTTCCGGACTGGCCAAGAATTCCTCGGGTCATTGTGTAAATCACTGCCATTACTCTAAGTGACAAATAAGGCATCAATGACGCTGAATGAACGCGAGAAATTTTTTAAGAAACAGCTTTTAAGAAAAAATTGTTTTAGAGAAACATTAAAGCATTCTTTTTTTCCTTTCAGAAAATAGATTCAGCTCAGAAGACAATGCCCGAGTTGATTTCTAAATGATATTTTCAACTGCTAATTTCAATAAGCATATAACTATTTAATACTTCATAATATAAATTTTTATAAACAAATAATTATGAATGACTTGATAAAAACAAATAATGATATATGAAATCATGATGAAAAATTTTTAGACACAAATTGTGGTAAACAAATTGTTATTAACAATTTGTAAATAACAATTCGATACTAACAAATTGTTCAAATTAAATGGAAGAAATAAATCACGATTTTCAAAACCGTATATGAAAAATTAATAAACAAATTCTTGTCGACCAATTGTTATTTGTTTAATAGTCATTTAAATTTCTCATCAAAAACTTACCCTAAAGAATTGTTACAAACCAAGTGTAATAACAATTTTTCTCATTTACATATAATAAACAATATATTCATACACTAATAACACCCGGTTGTAAGTGTACTATTAGGATGACATATAATTTTGATAATTATAAAATACTATATACGTCGTAATTGAACCAATGTACAAAGAAAATATTGGATCCAAAAATTTGAATCATTTTTGAACAATTCAGTTCCTAGATAATAGAATTCCAATTTTGCTCAAAAATGGATAAAACATTTTTACCAGAACCTTGATCAAATTTGTAATGTAGCTGTTTCCGCTATGCGGTTCAAATTTTGACAAAACTTATTGTTTAAACTTTGATCCAGGTTTGGTCAAACCTGGAATGCGTCGAATTTTTTCTATCACATATCCAGATTTTCGTTCAAATATGGGTTTAGTATGGAAACATTACTGGAAACCCAGGTATTTGAATGAACCTGGAATTCCAGGTCTGGTTTTCCGGGTAGGAGTTGGTATCATTCTGTAGATGGAGAACCAGGTTTTACGAAAGAAAGTTTTGATTCCTTACAAATGAAATCCAATGAAGCTCGCCTTATAGGTAAATCGGTTGTTTGTGCCTTGATACTTGATGAAATGGGCATTAAGAAAGGTACTCAACGGAGTAGTGATGGCATAGTAAGGGGACATGTTAATTTTGGGTCTGAATTAGAAGAAGATGAAAATTTAAAACAAGCTAAAGACGCCTTGGTTTTCATGGTTGTATCTGTAGATAGTAGTTGGAAGTTACCTATTGGTTATTTTTTGGTTGACGGTGTTGGATCAGAAGTATTAGCTTGTTTGGTTGAAACGTCATTGTCAAAACTTAGCGAGGTGGGTGTAAAAATTGTTTCACTCACATTTGATGGCACAACCGAGCATGTAGCAACTGCACGGTTATTGGGAGCAAATATGAGCGATTTAAGTAGTGCACCATACTTTAACCATCCTACTACGGGTGAAGAAATATATATAATTTTTGACCCATGCCACATGTTAAAATTGATTCGAAATACTCTGGGTGATACAAAAGCTTTTGTCGACGGTGTCGGAAATTTAGTCGAGTGGAAGTATGTTGACCTGTAGCAAAAAGTTTAAGAAAAAGAGGACTTGAGGTTAAGAAATAACTTGAACTCATCGCATGTTCAATACAGTAAATCGAAAATGAAAGTTTGTTTTGCGGCACAAACTTTCAGCCAAAGCGTTGCTGATGCCTTAGAGTACTGTAGGGATGTGCTGAAGTTTCATGAATTTCGAGATTGTGAAGAGACGGTTCGGTTTATTAGGTCGGTGAACATATTATTCGATTTTTTGAACTCGAGGAATCCTTTTGGGAAGGGTTACAAAGCCCCATTGAAACGTGAAAATGAGCATCTTTGGCGTCCTCGCGTGCACAATTTGATAGAATACATATTGTCTTTGAGGGACTTAAATGGCAATATGCTCGTACAGGCTAGGCGCAAAATGGGTTTTATCGGTATCACATCCGCTGCTCTTTCAGTAATTAGACTATATGATCAACACATAAATTTCGATAGTGCGCAATTACGTTATCTTTTGACTTATAAATTAAGTCAAGACCACTTGGAATTATTTTTTTGCGCGATTTGTGCCCGGGGAGGTTCGTGTCCAAACCCAACATGTATGCAGTTTATATCGGCGTACAAAAGGTTACTTATTCATCACGAAAGCATTGCTGCTAACGGCAATACACATTCTCTTGATAGTACACAGATTCTGCACGTAGGGTCGGTAAATAAAACAAACGCACGACTTGATCGGTACGATATTGAGGTTTACAATGACATGGCGAATGTACGTGTAAAAAAAAATATTTTGTCGACGACAGCAAAATTAGTCAAATGTTAACAAACACATTGTCAAATGTTGAGATTCCCGAATTCGTTAGTTCCTTCTCAAAAAGTGCGGTTGCTTACATATCTGGATGGATCGTTAAAAAAATTTGGCGTAAGATTCATTGTGGACAATGTAGGCTAGCGTTAATTTCTGATAGTTTCGAAAAATTTTATCGCGAAAGAAGGAAAACCTCGTTTACAGAATCAGAAGAATTTTTTTCTTATAGCATTGAAAATTGTATCTGTCAAAAATCGGGGTAATCTAATTTTTCCCAGCGAATCAAATTACAATGTATGTGTCTCGATGGAAAAAATGTTTAGACTTTCAATTGCTCGAAACATGAGCCGTTTGCCATCCGAACCAAACTTCCCAGCTTTATTATTTAATAAAGTCCTGAAGGATCTCATTGCGTGTCCTGAAAAAGTACGAAAATTATTCCTATACTTAAATGACCACATTTTTGATGATGAAGTAGATGAATTGTCCGGGCATATTTACAACCTCACGAAAAACATAGTCAGAGAATACATCGAGTTGCGTATGTTTGCTTTGTCAAAAATATGCACAAGGAAAGAAATTGGCCATAATATTCGACACTATACGAACCGCATGCTTGTTTGGGCACAACAATAGCTCGATTCTTTGTACTTTGAAAGCTTTTCTTCTTTTTATTGATTTGCTATGTATGTAGATGTACGTATTATGCACGAAGAACTAGAATTATGCCTCTGGTCTTGTCCGGATAAAATAAACTATGTAGTAGTGCGTTCCGCACGCATACCCAACAGAATTCAAATATCTCAAAAAAGCGCACCAAGCGCAGTCTGCGCACGTGCCTGCCTATGCAGTCCTGCACACTCATTGCGTTTTCTGTTGCCTACCCAGCAACATCCCTTCATTTTTCACGCGTTTTTTCACGCCACGTTTTTCCATAAAAAGTGCTTTTCTCACGTTTTTTCCGGAAATGGTCGATAACCGCGACGATTCGCGATCGAGATCGCGTTCGAAAAGTGAACGAAACCGCAGTCCTTTGTCAAATTCTTCGAGTGAAAGTGACAACTCACGTGGTCGATCTCGCGATCGATCTCGTCGACATCGCCGCTCCCGACGATCCTCTAGCGAAAGTTCCTCATCATCATCATTGAGCTCGAACGCAGCCCTCGCATTATCCATGTTGAAAATGGTGAAAAAACAAAACCGAAGACTGGACGCGTTTGAGGTTATGATGCGTAATTTACACGGCGGGGGGGGGGCAGGAGCGTTAGCCGCGAAGCCAGGGGCAGCACTAGCCTGACCGAGAAAGGCAGTCACGGCACCGATGGCACCCGGACTCCTCAACCTCCTAGGGGCCCACCTTTGCACCAGAATGAGGAACCGCCGGCTACTCATAGCCGGGGCAATGAACCAGGTAAGTCTCTCGCCCACTCTTTCCACGTAAAGCCGAGAGCTCGGAGAGGTGGAGGGGGGGGGGGGGCTTAACCGATGCGTTCCTCGTCGACATGCAAGTTCGTAACACCCCTTTCCTGTTTCCAGGTTCGAAGCAGATCAATACCCCGGGGGTCACCTTTGAAGATGACGATCACCAGGAGACAGAGACCGGAGACCTGTCGCTCCTTAATGAAATTTTTTCAACCAACCCGGAACAACCAGTCGCTATTTCTTGGGTCAGTGCAATGTTTTCCTCGACTCGCGAGACTACCCTGGGAGGCTTGCCAGAGTCAAAAAAGGCGGAATTGCTTGCAAAATACCAGGTCAAAAATGATTTGGCAATTTTGGGCCCCCCGAAGCTCAACCGAGTCCTACTTTCGATCCTCAAAGGGGCCTCATCTGCCGTCAAGAGGGACGATTTCATGGTTAAGCATCAATCCCACGTTGCGGCATGCCTCAACGCCCTGGGCTCGGGTATTTTGGAACTCCTGGGCCCCCTTTTGCACCAGCTCCCTGAGGAGGGTAGAGCCCCGCTGAAGCAGGCTACTGACGCTTTCCTCCTGCTGGCTGACCATCAACACGAGCTCTCAGTGGCCAGCCGCAATTTCATTAAACCCTCCCTGGACCTGCTCGGGAAACACACCGCTGACTTAGCACCGATAGATGAAATTCTATTTAGTTCTTCGTTTGCGGAAGATGTGAAGGAGGCGCAGGCCCGTGAAAAAGCGGCTCGTGAGCTGGTCAAGGAGCCTCCGAAGAAACCAGCAGCTCGGCAACAACAAGCTCGCCGCATCTCGAACAAGCCGTTGGGAAACGCCAAACACCCCGCTCCGAAACACCAGCCAACGCGCCGAGTGGGGGGTCAACACGGCCAACACCCACACAGGAGGTCATCTTCCAGGTCTCACCTGCACCGCCGCAAGTAGTTACGGTAAAAACCGCTGGGTGCCTGGCTCATTTTTCTAAAAATTGGGTAAAATTGACCACTGAAAGAATAATTCTCAGTGCCCTGATGGCACTGAGAATTACAAAATTCCATTAAACTCCCCATCCCCAACTCACCCCTACCTCTCGGAACTGGTTTTTACTCCGTCTCTCTCACAACACTGTGACTCCGAGGTGCAGAGGCTTCTTTCCAAGGGTGCCGTAGAAATTATCGAACCAAGTTAAGACCAATTTTTGTCCCCTTTCTTTCTTATCGAAAAATCCTCAAGAGGCATGAGGTTCATTTTGAATCTGAAGGAACTCAATAGATCTATACTGCCTCCCCATTTTAAACTCGAGGATTGGCGTACGGTGGTCCGGCTGATGCTTCCAGGTTCCGAAATGGCAACCTTGGATCTGGAAGACGCTTACTTGCTCGTTCCGATTCACCCCGCACACAGGCGTTTTTTGCGCTTTCAGTGGAGAGGTCTAACATACCAGTTTGCGGCGTTGCCTTTCGGCTTGGTTATTGGTTACAGCACCATACGTTTTTACAAAGATCTTGCGCCTTGTGGTAGCAAATCTACGGGCCCAAGGCTTTGACTCTGTCATTTATTTGGACGACTTTCTTTTGTTAGGTCCCTCAAAAGCCAGCTGCAGGTCGAATGTGAAACCTCATCTTGATTTGCTATCTAACCTTGGTTTCATCACCAACTTTCCGAGGTCAGAGCTGGAACCATCACATCGGAGAAAATACCTAGGTTTTTTGCTCGACTCGAGACGGCAAACGGTGGCCATCCCTGAATCCCGCCGAAGAACCCTCTTGACCCTGGTCAGGGATTTCTCCTCTAAAACCGGCTGTTCTATAAAAGAATTCACCCGTCTCATCGGATCCTTAGTTTCAACATGCCCCGCAGTACAATACGGCCTGCTCTACACTAAAGCCTTGGAGAGGGAGAAATTCCTGGCCCTGGTCAGGAATAACATGAATTATTACGCAGAAATGCGTATTTCCCGAACCTTAAAGGAGGACTTTCGTTGGTGGGTTAAAGTGCTGAGTGACCCCAGCCAGGCCAACGAAATTCACTGCGGCTCCTTTGCTCGCGAAATTTTCTCCGATGCCTCAAGGACGGGCTGGGGCGCCTCTTGCCTCCCCGAAAGGACTCACGGCTGGTGGTCCAACGAGGACAAGTTGCTGCATATTAATGCGCTCGAACTGAAGGCCGCTTTTTTCGGCCTTAAATGTTTCGCAGGTGACCTGAGAGACGCGGACATCCTCTTAAGAGTAGACAACACGACGGCAGTCGCATACATCAATCGTTTCGGATCGGTACAATACCCAGCCCTCTCAGAAATTGCTAAAGAAATTTGGCGATGGTGCGAAGATAGGAATAACTTTGTCTTCGCATCATACATTGACTCGGCAGACGACTTTGTAGCGGATAAGGAATCTCGGCAGCTCGATGACGACACAGAATGGTCTCTGTCGCTGCCTGCATTTGATCGCAATTACCAGAAACTTGGCCCCTTTGAGGTTGATCTCTTTGCATCAACTTTGAATACGAAGTGCTCTAACTTCGTATCCTGGTTTCCAGATCCCGATTGTTTCGCTGTCGATGCATTCACGTTAGACTTGAAAAATTTCTATTTTTACGCTTTTCCTCCTTTTATACTAATAACCCGTGTTTTGCGCAAGTTTTCCGATGATGGGGCTGAGGGAGTATTGGTTGTACCGTGGTGGCCATCGCAACTCTGGTTCCCAATGTTTCGGCGCATGCTCAAGGGCGACCCGATTCTATTACCACCAGCTAATTCACTGCTTTCCTCACCTCTCAGGGAGCAACATCCGTCACACCGAACACTTTCCCTGGCGGTTGGGCTTTTATCAGGGAGGATTTCCAGGCCCAGCTAGTCCCGGAGTCAGCTCTGCACGCGCTACTAGCTTCGCTCTCAACAGCCACCATAAACCAGTTCTCGCGCCCTCTCAGGTCCTGGTGAGCCTACTGTAGGGGAAAAAATCTTTCCCCTTTCCATCCTACACCCCAGCAGGCTTTGGATTTTCTCTCCCTCGAACTTCAAGCAGCAGGATCATACTCAACGTTGAATACGGCCAGATCAGCTATTTCTCTTGTCTCTACTAACACCATCGGCGAGAATTCCCTAATTAAGCGTTTTTGCAGAGGGGCGAGTGCACTTAAACCCCCCAAACCGAAATATGATTACGTATGGGACCCGGCCCCAGTCATCGCGAAGATGGCAACCCTTTCTTCTCATAAAGACCTCTCCCTTGAAAGATTGTCTAAAAAATTAGCTATCCTCCTAGCGCTGGGCACCGGTCAACGCTGCCAAACCCTAGCAGCAATCCGAATAACCCAGATCACGTTTGAACAGGATCGAGCTCTCATACGGATCCCGGACCGCATCAAAACATCAGCGCCGGGACGATCTCAACCCCTGCTGTGCCTTCCGCGTTTCCACGGCCACGAGAACATCTGCCCCACCACCCTGCTCATAGACTTCCTCGAGCTAACGAAACCTCTACGTCAGGCGGCTGCGAGGCTCTTTTAATAGCACTGAAAAAGCCCCACGGCGCCATCGGCTCGCAAACAATGAGCAGGTGGCTAAAATCCTGCCTCAAAGAATGCGGTATCGCCGACGTGTTCTCACCACACAGCACCCGTCACGCTTCAACTTCCAGCGCGGCTCGGGCAGGCGTTTCAGTTGATCTCATCAAAAAGGCGGCCGGATGAACCGGCGAATCCCGGGTTTTCGCTTCCTTTTACAATCGCCCACTGGTGGATTTGGACTCTTTCGCTAACTCAGTATTAATAGGAAACAAGGCTGTATAATTTAAGCAAATTTTGGTTATAAAACAAACAATTCCAAGTGGAACTTATTCGTCTTGACCTTATTTGTGAATTCCCTTCGGGAAATGATAACCCTGTAAATCGCTCAAGCATCTGAACATCTACATAGTTTATTTTATCCGGACAAGACCAGAGGCATAATTTATTAATTAAACGAGCTTACCTGTAAGTGAAGTTCGATTATAATTATGCCATGGGTCTTGTCCGGATAAGGAGCCCATCCCTACGGCTTTTCCCACCCAACAACTTATATAAGTTGGCGATTTACAGCAATAAAAGGCTCTGAATAATGAGTGTGCAGGACTGCATAGGCAGGCACGTGCGCAGTCTGCGCTTGGCGCGCTTTTTTGAGATATTTGAATGCTGTTGCGTATGCGTGCGGAACGCACTACTACATAGTTGATTTTATCCGGACAAGACCCATGCCATAATTATAATCGAACTTCACTTACAAGTAAGTTCGTTTAATTTATAAATTATATAGAGCATCGACTCGAGCTAGCGGGCGGCTACAAAACCGTCCACTGCAGGGACGTCATTCGCGCGCGACGATTTAAATACTGTTGAAACTGCGATGCTGTGACTGTTTCAAAACTTTGATTTAAAATAACAATTCACATGTTTAAATTGTAATTAAAGTATTAAATTGAAGGTAATAGGCATTTTTCTTACAGGAATATGGAAATTTTCAAATAAAAAATGTTAAGCCATTTAAAAACATCGTTTTATGAGTTTTTTTCATTTTTTGAATTTTTATTTTGAAATGCTTTCAATTTGAGACTATGTCTCTGTTTTAGGATTTAAAAAGAATAGCAATTACTTAGAAAAAATCTTGTCTGGACTTGATTCTAAATGGACTGAGCTTCGTCGTACAAGCTGGCGAGAAAATCGGCATTGTCGGTAGAACCGGCGCTGGCAAATCCTCCCTTACCCTTGCACTTTTCGAGGCCGCTGACGGGCGCATCCTTATCGACGGCGTCGATATCTCCCGCATTGTCCTTCACACCCTGCTTGAAAAAATCTGTTGAATCCTATTGAAACCCTTTGAAAACGGTAAAAAGTTCCAATTGCCAATGGTGCCCTGTATAAATCAAATGGACTTTTCAATAGGTTCAATTGGTCATGACCTGTTGGGCCAATTGAAAAGTGCATTTGATTTACACAGGGCACCATTGGCAATTGGAACTTTTTACCGTTTTCAAAGGGTTCCAATGGGATTTAACAGATTTTTTTCAGCAGGGCACGCTCCGCTCACGGCTTACCATCATACCTCAGGACCCCGTTTTGTTCTCCGGGACCCTCAGGCTCAACCTCGACCCTTTCAAAACATACAGCGACGAAGACATTTGGCGTGCTCTTGCCCACGCGCACTTAGAGGCGTTTGTGCAAGGTTAGTATTTTTAGTTATCCATCGTTTTATTGAATATATGGATGAAAGAACTTTTTCGAAAGGCTAACGTTAAAGTTGACGAGAAGTGAAAAAGTAGATTTTTTTCGTAAGTAAGCAGAGTGAAGATGCTAATCTAAAAAAAAATGGAGTGTGTTAAATCAACACGCGTTAGAAGTAAAACTTATCATGCTACTTTCTTTTACGTTCCGATGTATGGATTTTTATTCCTCTTACCTTTTCTAATTCTGAGAGATCAATCAATTTTTAAATCAGTTAAAAATTAATTTATTCCTATTTTTAGTCGAATCTGTCCATTACATTCCTGTCGCTTTTATTAAATAACCTCATATAATTTATTCTGATAATTTTCATGAAGGTGAAAGCATAATAGCATAAGAAAATCTCTCAAACACGTTCGAATATCATCGACATCCAACTATTCCGAACTAACATTACACTCTTACAGCATTACAGACTTACAAAATCGCAAAATTACACTCTTACATCTCACAGGCTTACATCTTACATTCTAAAATCTCTAAATTACTCCCTTCAAACGAAAACATTACAGTCTTACATCTTACAGACTTACATAACAACGAAATCTCTAACGAAAAATATTACACTATCGCATCTTACAGCATTACATCTTACATTGTAAAATCTCCAAATTACTTCCTACATGAATTACATTCTAGAATAAATTACATTCCTGAAAAGTGATAATGCCGCCTAAGAAGTTTAACTTCCAAATGTTATAAATCAGGAAAAGTCACAAAATCACTAAGTTTTACAAATTAAGGTGATATCGAGGTGTGATATTTTTTGATTGTGACGTTTTGTGATTTCATGTTCTTCTGTGATTTTTTCGCATTTTATTGTTTATGAAATTGTGTGCTGTCACGTTTTGTTATTTATAACATTTTATAATTTTGTAACGTTCAGTTACTTTCGTTTATTTTGTTACGTGTTATATTGTGATATTGTGAGATTTTGTAATTTTGTGACATATTATAAGGTTATGTGACATTTTGAGATTTTGTAACAGTTCGTGTTTTTGTGACTTTGTGACATTCTGTGATTTTGTGACATTTTGTGATTACGTGACATTTTTGATCTTGTGGAATTTTGTGATTTCGTGAACATTTGGTAACGTTTTGTCATTTTGAGACATTTTTACATTTTGTGATTGTGTGACATTTAGTGAATTTGTGATATTTTGTGATTTATTATGAGCAGTGCATTAACATGGTAGATTTTACTTACATCATAACCGGGAATGCTGAACACTGTATTATGTCGTTTTTGTTTGCGACACGTTCTAGCAGGAACTTCCACTTTTTTCCGTACATTTTTCTGTGACTACATTTTTTTCGAGTTTGCGTCACAAATTGTGTGTCACTCACGCTGCCGAGCCATCAGCTGATCAGCTGTCTAAATTGAAAGAAGGTTTCCCCAGAATTGGTACTTTATCTTTTTTTCCATTTCGGTCGTGCACCAGGCCTTCGTCCGCATTTTACACCTCACACTGCCTCGTACTTTCTCTCTCTTTCTTTGAACATGAAATGAACCTCATTGATTCCCACCTAACATTATATTTGTACTCTCTCACTCTCACAGAATCTCAAAGTTTCTCCCTACACTCGGAACACGTTCGAAAATCATCTGACTTCCACTTATTCTGACCTAAAATTACATTCTTACAGTGTTACAGACCTACGAAATCTAAAAATTATTCCTTACACTCGAAAAACACTCAAATATCATCGACCTTTAACTATTCTGATCTAACATTACATTCTTACAGTATTACTAACTTACAAAATCTTAAAATTACTCCTTGCACTCGAAACACGCTCGAATGTCATCGACCTCCAACTATTCCGACCTAACATTACACTCCTGCAAAATTACAGACCCGCAAAATCTTAAAATTACTCCCTCAAAACGAAAACATTACATTCTTACATCTTACAATCTTACATTACAACAAAATCTCAAAATTACTCCCTGCAATTGTAAATATTACACTCTTACATCTTACAGTCTTACATCTTACATTGTGAAATCCCGAAATTACTTCCTCCAAAGGAAAAAATTACAGTCTTACATCTTACAGTCTTAAATCTTACAGTCTTACATATTACAGTCTTACATCTAAGATTGTAAAATCGCCAAATTACTCCCTACATAAACTACATTCTAGAATAAATTACATTCCTGGATAAATTACATTCCTGGAAAGTGATAATGCCGCCTAAGAAGTTTTACTTCAAAAGGAAGTTGCGGTCATATTTTTGAAGTATATGTGGCGTGGAACGAAGAAATCGACCTAGCAGCACCAAAAGTTTCGGCAGATAATCCTACTCAAGGACATTAGAAAGTAAGCCGAAACATTTGGTGCTGCTAGGTCAATTTCTTTGTTCCACGCCACATATTATACAGTCGAGACTCTGTCCATAATGTCACTTCTACTCATTCACGCTCGATCAAAATTCACGTCATTCGGCACTGCTCTCGAGGAACCCTCCCCTCCTAGATTCCAGTCCCTCGCTGACAATATACTCCTTCGCCTAGTGAACGAGCATTCTCTGTCCTTCGTTTCTGATACTAACAAATCAGAATAAAAAGAGACGAAGCTGTCTGTTAACTCGACGAACAAGTGTAGTGCCATTTCTTTAGGTGGGACATGTGAAGAGTGGGAAACCGTTCTTCTGAGAAAAATCTCCAAAGCGGAAATTTTCGTAGCTCTGTTGCCAGAATTGACTTTATTTTAGTTATCAAAACATGAAAAGAAAATTTTGCAACGTTTTACGTTAAATTTAATAAAATCAGATTCCCTAAAATAAAATAGTATTTAATGAATAAAATAAAAGCGATTTGTCAATGATCATATCAAGATTCCTCACCCAGAAAAAGTATTATTTGCAACAACTCACTAGAAAATGAAAATGTCAAGAGTTTGAAATTTTATCATTGTAATTTTTATCTTGTGATTTATAAATTTGTTCTGTGTACATCACTGCTTTCCAAAATGTATTGTGAAAAATGCAGTCAAACTAGCTTTCAATCATTCAACTTGCTTGTAATACAAAAATTTACAAATTTACAGCGATCCAACAGACAAATTTGCCAATCCAGACTTCGGAAAAAATTGCAAACTTAATCAGAATGAACATGACTTTATGGTGTGATTCAAAACTTTTTTAGCTTCGCCGCTTGGTCTTTCGCACGAAATTACGGCAGATGGAGAAAATCTGAGCATTGGCCAAAGACAATTGATCTGCCTTGTGCGTGCCCTTCTAAGAAAAACGAAAATTTTGATACTCGACAAAGCAACTGCTGCAATCGATTTAGAAACCGACGATTTGATTCAGAAAACTATCAGGGAACAATTCAAAGACTGTACCATACTAACTATTGCTCACCGACTCAACACAATTATGGATGCTGATAGGTATGTTCATTCTTTCTAAATATAAAGCTAATATGTGAAAATTAAGAAACATGCATTTTCATTTCTGAAGTTACATTTGTTGCAAGTGCGTATGAAGATTTACAGAAAATTACATGAATTGTGTAGTAATTTCAATCAATAAATGTAACAATCAAAGGTAGTCAAAGGTGAAAAATATGTTATTTTTCCTTCATTAAAGCATATAACTTAAGAAGGTTTATGCTCTTAATGTAGAAAAATATTTGAGAAACATTTTGGCTGACATGAAATAAATTTTTCATCACTCTAACCTCAAAACTGACATTTTGAAGTGACTTTTCAGCCATCGTGATGAAAAATATCTCACATAAACAAGTACGGATGTGCTCATGAGCCTATGCATAGGCAAAACGGGTTACAAACCTTGCTTTCGGCTCGGTCCGTAATTACCCCGTTTTGCTAAATTCGCACATCTGTACCTGCTACGTAATATACTATTTTTCCCCATCTTCACACTTTTCAGTTTCTGTTTTTGTTCTGCATTGCCCCCTTGGTAAATTTTAACTCGCCCTCTAAATTATACAGAGTAATGGTTCTGGACAAAGGTCAAATCATCGAATTCGACTCGCCGGAAAAGTTACTTCTAAAAACAGACAGCTCGTTTTACGATATGGTGAAGGACGCTGGGTTAATAAAATCTTGAAGGTTTTTCCTGCGAATGCGCTATTTTCATTCGATTACTACTATCAGAAATATTATACATAGACATCTTTCGAACATTTAACTTTTTTCCGGTGGCATGCCGTAAAGTTCTTGCAAACATATTTGTTACTTTTCATGTATTAAGTACCATCAACAGTATTACACACTATACATCCTTAATGTTCTAGTTCAAACATACAAGTTCCTTATTCCTGTGACATGACTTAGAAGCTTTTGTCATCATTAACTTCCTTTTATATATCAGGCACAATGAGTTTTTGAGTTTTCTTGTTTAGCTTAATCATTCTGTATGGCAAGTGTTTAACCCTCCCTAGTGACGAGGCTCCGAGAGACTTCCGAGAGAGTTCCGAGCGATTTGCGTCGGAACTCTCTCGGAAGTCTCTCGGAATGTTCTTGGACAGGGCCGGATTAACAAGTAGGCAGAATAGGGCAGTTGCCCCGATTTTAGGGGGCCCCCGAAAAATGAAAAAGACTTCTAAAATTTTCTTACAAACATACAATTCTAGAGAGTGAAAGAAAAATATAATTAGAACTGAAAATAATTGAAAAAATACGAAATAATAAAACAAACAAAGTGAAATCACAATTGACTTGAATAGAAGCCTTCAAGCGGAAATTTCAACGTGAATGATGAATGAGTGAATGATGGATGACAAATGACAAATAAATTAATGTATCATTTGACAGGCTCAGAGGCAAAACGACACAAGAATTCCCAAAAGAAAGATCGACTTATGTGAGTCAGCATATTTTTTATCCTTTCTTAGAAATTCTTGTGTCGTTTTGCCTCTGAGCCTGTCATTTGGTATCATTTAACAAATACGTTTTCGTGAATGTTCGAGAATAGAAATCAATGAAAAGGTCGAGAATATTCGAGAACAATAAATGACTGGAATTTTCTGTAATATTCTGGAACACTTGAATTTGTATATAAGACGAAGAATTCGCTGTACGGGGATAGTCACGTCTGAGAATACTCACCGTGAACAATAACATAGTGTAAAGTGAATAAGTGAATGAAATATCCTTGTTATTATCTCGTAAATGTCCGCGTTTTTTTCTTTACCGTAGTGAGACCATCATTTTTCGGGAGTGATAGTTTAAGTGCAATACACTAGTAAATACTAAAACCATCGTTTGTGTCTTAAGTTGTTATTTTGTAAAAAAATGTCTCGTTCATATTTAAGTGGTGCGCAAAAAAGAAAGGTTGCCGAAGAAAAACGATCACGAACAAGTGCAGTGTTAGAAAAAGTTCCAAAACTCGACAATTATTTTCATCGGAACGTAAAAACACCAAATTCATCAGGCAGTCAAGGACTTGCAACTAGTCCTGAATTGAACGATGATCCAGTCAACTCAACACCTGAATCTTCAAACCAATTTCTTGTGGGCGAAAGTGTACATAAAAATCAAGGTGTAGAAATTTCCAACCGTTCCAACGATCCAGGAAAATGGGAAAAATTTACTAGTGAAGATGTAAGATTTTGGATTGAACATAAGCCATCCACATGTCAAAATTCGACTGGACCATTCGAATCATCTAAGCGTTGGTATGAAAACGAATCAACATCGAGATATTGTTCGCCCAACGTATTTTTTGGGACTAAACCAAATGGAGAAAAAACAAACCGAGATTGGCTTATTTATTCACTAATGAAAGGTGATGTATGATTTGAATCAATTTCTTTCACGAAATTCACTCTATTTTTTGAGAAAGAATCAGGTTTTTTTCTAGCAAGAAAAAAAAATCCTTAAAAAATAAAACTTGAGGTTAAACGAATTCGCTTAAAAAGTAACTTCTAATTTCTTACTTGAAAATTTATGAGTAACTTGTAATATAACCAAGTTACATTAACTTAAACAAGTTACATAAACTCAACCAAGTTTCTTTTAAAAAGTAACTCACCCACCCTTAATTCATATTTTGTGTATCATTCACATAATTTGTAACACTGTGTGACCTCAAAAATTAAAAAAAAAAAAAAAAAAAAAAAAAAATACGAAACCTGTCTACAATGGCTGGTGATGATTCTTTAAATACTTCCATTACATTTTTTTTTCAAATTTAGCCCTCGTTTTCGATTTACTCATTAAATTAATTTTTTTTAAAAGCATGCTTTTGATCACGTAATATTGGTCCTTTTTTTCGAACAAAAGACTAGTTGTGTCCTCTTATTAACCTGATCACGTTTCTGGAATAAAATAGGTCAAAAACTGCACGGGAAAAAATTTGAAATAGCGGTCAATGAGTCTTTTTTTTATATTCTCTGACCTTGAAAAAACATTCAGAGAAAAGAAAACGCAAAATGACAGAAAACCGGAAAGCCGGTCGAATAAATAGACTTAACATTAAAAAAACCTGTAAAGAAAGTATTCAGGGGGTCATTACCAACCATTCTAGACAGGTTTCGTTTTTTTATAATTTTCAAAATTATTTTTAGGCACACAGTGTAATTGATAATAATAATTTTTGGTTTTTATTCACAGGGTCTGTCTATTGTTTTTATTGCAAGCTATTTCTACCACCCGACCAATCGATAAAACTTTCTCGTGAAGGATATGGTGACTGGAAAAACATCGGAAGTCATTTACAACAGCATGAAAAAAATCCAAAACATCGGGAGTGTTTGCTGATTTACCGGCAAAAACGAAAGGACGAAAATAATCTGCCAGAACTACTCGAGAATGAACTACTAAGTGAAAAAAAATACTGGCGCGACGTTTTAAAACGGGTAGTTGCTGCCATTACCACATTAGCAGAGCGAGGTTTGTCATTCAGAGGTTCGAACGAGCAATTCGGGGTGCCGGGCAACGGAAATTATCTAGGGTTACTTGAACTCGTTGCGAAATTCGATCCTTTTTTGCAAGGTCATATTGTTAGATACGGCAATGCTGGGACAGGTGTAACTTCTTACTTATCGAAGACGATCTGCGAGGAGTTCATTAACATTATGGGTAAAAAAGTCAGATCATACATTTTAAAAGAGGTTACTTCGGCTAGGTATTTTAGCTTATCTGTCGATTCGACTCCTGATGTACCGCATGTTGATCAATTGTCTATTATTTTAAGATATGTTTCTCCGAACGATTTTCAACCAGTCGAAAGGTTTATAATTTTTCTTCAGTTGGAAGGTCATACTGGTGAAAGTCTAGCGAATCAAACTTTAAACTTTCTTACTGAAGACTGTGGTTTAGATATTCAAAATTGTAGAGGACAATCATATGACAACGCATTCAACATGTCCGGAAAGTATAAAGGTGTGCAAGCAAGAACATTGAGTTTGAATGAGAATGCGATCTATGTTCCCTGTTCCGCGCATTCCCTTAATTTGGTTGGAGAGCATGCTGTGAAGTGCTGTTTTTATGCAGTAGATTTTTTCGCCATTATGCAGACATTATATAATTTTTTTTCCGCTTCCACCTATCGTTGGGGCGTATTAAAAAATAAAATAAACAATGAGAAAACTTTGAAGACATTGTCAACTACACGCTGGGAAGCACATTCGAATGCGACGAATGCAGTTTACGATTCATTTGATATCATATTAGAGGCTCTAGAAATCATTGCTGATGATGAATCACAAAATACTGATACTCGTTATGAGGCGACGTGTATCGCGAATAAAATGCAAAAATTCGAATTTGGTTTCATGTTGATTTTATGGAACTCTATTTTGACTGCTATGCGTTCAGTGAGTAAGTCATTGCAAAGTGAAAAAGCAGATTTGCAAACGTGTGCTTCTTTGTACGGATCGTTAGAAGAGAGTTTAGCTTCATTCCGTGAAAAGTTCAATGATTTCGAGGAAAAAACAAAACGATTATTACCTGGTGTAGGTTATACAGAAATTGTAAAACGTACTCGTCGTAGAAAAAAACAACCTAATGACGGAAATGCTCCAGAAGTAGAATTTTCGCCTCTCGATGATTTTAGAACAAAAGGTTTCCTCGAAATAATCGACAATCTTCACAGTGAAATCAAACGGCGTGCGAAAGTGTATATGGAAGTTTCAGAGAGATTTGCATTTCTCATCAACTTTTCTCTAAGTGATGGAGACCTCCACGAAGCTATAAATAACTTAGTTCGTTTTTATCCTAGAGATTTGGAAGAATTTTTCATTGAAATGAAACAATTCCAAAGTTACGTGAACTCCAGATACACCGATGCACAAAAAAATCATAGTCATTTGTATAAGATTCTAATGGAAGATCAATTAGCCGAAGTATTTCCTAACACAGAAATAGCTCTTCGAATTTTTTTAACATTAATGATCACAAATTGTTCTGCCGAACGATCCTTCTCGCAATTAAAAAGAATCAAAGCTGCTGAAAGAGCTACAACGCGACAAGAGCGACTCGAGATGTTAGGTATACTTTGCATTGAGTCAGATTTATTGAACAAAATCGATATTGATGATATAATTGATGAATTTGCCGAAAACAAATGTAGAAAACGACATATTTAAAATGTAGATAGTAATTTTATTGATATTATTACATTGTGACAATAAAATTTTTATGAAAGATATAAGTTTGTATTTTTTAATCGAAAAAAGAAGGGAACGGACGTAAAAAAAGGGCCCCCAAATTGATGGTTGCCTAGGGCCCCGTTGAGGGTTAATCCGGCCCTGTTCTCGGACAATAGTCCGAGAGAGTTCCGAGAGACTTGCTGCATTTCATAGTTTTTTAGGTCGCTGATCATGAATCTGAGGTCAAATTTGGAAAATTATTTTGTTCACACAATTTATTATAACAATCATAAAAAAATACTTACTAAGATGCATTTGCTTTTCATGGTTTTTCTGGTCGCTAATCATGAATCTGAGGTCCAATTTGGAAAATTATTTTGTTCAGACAATTTGCTTTAAAAATAATAAAAAATTACTTACTAAGATGCATATGCTTTTCATGGTTATTTTGGTCATTGATCATGAATCAGAGTTCAAATTTGGAAAATTATTTTGTTTAAACAATTTGTATGAACAAATTATGAAAAAAAAATTTACTCAGATGCATATGCTTCTTATGGTTTTTCAGGTCGCTGATAATGAATCTGAGATCAAATTTGGAAAATTATTTTGTTCAAACAATTTGTTTTAACAATTTTAAAAAAACTCTTACTAAGATGCATATGCTTTTTATGGTTTTTTAAGTCGCTGATCATGAATCTGAGGTCGAAATTTAAAAATAATTTTGTTCAAACAATTTGTATTAACAAAGTAATTTAGCAATTTCGACCTCAGATTCATGATCAGCGACCTAAAAAACCATGAAAAGCATATGCATCTTGGTGAATATTTTTTTTTCATAATTTGTTAATGAAATTGTTAAAACAAAATAATTTCCCAAATTTGACCTCAGATTCATGATCAGCGACATTAAAAACCATGAAATGTATATGCAAGTCTCTCGGAACTATCTCAGACAATTGTCCGAGAGAGTTCCGAGAGATTTCCGAGAGAGTTCCGAGAGTGGACTCTCGGACCCCCGTTACTAGGGCTGTGCCAAGATTATTTTTGTTTTGTTTTCTATACTGTATACCATGCAATAATTGTAATTTGTTGTTTGTACATAATTTTTATATCTTTATAATAAAATATGTTTCCTGAAACTGTTGTATATTTATATATTTGTTGATCATGATTTTTCTACGTCTGAAGAAATCAAACATGTATATTTTAGGTTTATTTATCATGGTTTTGTGTAATTAAAGTTGCGTTGGCAGATAAAGATAAAAAATTTTGAAATTGAAAATTGAAGCTGAATTTGTAAAGCTGTTGATCAAGAAGAAACGGCGGTATACAGTAAGGTACTCCCTATGGGAAATCTTGTAATATTCTGTAATTCATGAATTACAAAACTACTACAACCGGCAAGGTAGATCCCTATTCTACCAGCTGATCAACCTGAGCATTTCTTGGCGCAAAATATATAATTTATATTTTTTTGGCATCTAACTTATTAAATGTACTTTCAGTGATTACAATTATGGAAGATCCATATAAAACTTTAACTCTAACACTGTGATTTTGGTAATTATTCAAATGAAATTATCTGGATTATCAGCTGGTACAGTCGGAATCTACTCTGCCGGTTGTAATAGTCTGTAATTCATGAATTACAAGATTTTCCATAGGGTTGCTGTTGTGAAAATAATCTAGGCAGGTCTTTAATTTCAAAGTTTGAATTTTTGATTTTTCATGCAAACTTGATAAGATTAGCACTTAGTTTTGAAAATCGTGATAAAATTGCAGTGCAGGTTAACTTTGATTCAAAGAGATGGGCAAAATTGTATTTTATAATTACTCAAATACAAATACGTGTAACGAAATCCCTAGTGATTCTGGAACATATATGTGACTTATAAGATTTTAAAATGTGTTATATGTTCAACTAATCTTATATGTTTACTTATAGATCACTTACATGTTTTCATAATTCATATATGTTTATTCCCATTAACATATAAGTTTATGGGAATCTTATACGTGCAACATATAAGTTTATGGAAAACATAAGGAATTCCACATATAAATTTCTCAGAACTTATATGTCTAGTATATAATTTTTCCATAAACTTATATGTTGCACATAAAAGATTCCCATAAACTTATATGTTTACGGGAATAAACATATATGAATTATGAAAACATATAAATGTCAAATATAATAAGTGTCAAACATATAAGTCAACATATAAGATTAGTTGAACATATAAGAAATTTTAAAATCTTACAAGTCACATATATGTTCCAGAATCACTAGGGATACTTCCCGATTACTAAAATACATTTAACTTGGTATTTTTCGACACGAAAATACAAAGTTATATGTAATTGAGTATTTTTCGACTCCGAAATAATCAGTTACATATAACTTTGTATTTTTGTGTCGAAAAATACTAAGTTAAATGTATCTTTAGCATTTTTAATAATTGGGAAAGTATTTCGTTACATGTATTTGTATTTTATTGTGTATTTAATTACAAATGTATTTCGTTATGCCCATCTCTGACTTCAAATAAAGATTTTTCGATGTTTTCCAACAATTATAAAAAAAGAAGTACTAATTTGCATGTCGTCACGAATTCCTAGATCTTATAACTGTTTTCTCTGCATTTAAAAATTTAAATGACGCGCGTGCGCGTGCTTATCGTATCGCGGCGATTGACTTAAAAAACATGGTCGACGACACTTATGATGTATTGTATGACGCAATTTGACCATATGACATCGTATATTTTCAATATTTTTATTGTTTCAAATTGTCACAACAATCAGCAATGAATCATTTGTATATTGTTTATCTAATGTTTTAAACCTAAAAATAGTGAAAATACCACTTAAATCGTGTCACTTTTGCAGAGCTTTCCATCCTTCAATTTTTATATTCCTAAAATGCACAAAAAATACATTTTCCTCGCAATCTTCACATTATTATCTTCAGTTTTCGGGGTAAGAACAAATTTACATGTTCTAAAACGTCACAATTATCTGAAACTTTTTATCCATGTGTAATTTGTATTTTTTAAATAAAATAATAGGCGGATTTCGATTACGATGGTTGGGTACAATTGAGGCTATGGCACTCGCTGGAAAACAGTGCCAACCCAAATTTTATCGAAAGGGGAAATGTCACTATTTCCAGCACTAGATTTGGGACATCGAATGTTGCACAAATTGGACTTTCCGAGCAACAAATTCGGGATTTGAAAATCCTTGCCAAAAATGGTTTCCATTATTTGTTAAAAGTTCAAGTAAAAACTTCACGAGGCAGTGAAATGAACTTTTTGACCAGTGTTCCTGCGGTAAATATTCATGATAAATAGTATATTTCATATCAAGAGGGAGAGCTGTGTCTTCTCGTTCCGAAAATGTTGCCGTGGCGCATGGAAAGGCTCTCCTTCGTGATATGAACTATATTTTGCATTGTAGTACGGGAAATGATTTGTGTGTTTTGCTGCATCACGGATTAAGCATAGGTACTTTTTTCGAGTCGGTGGAATAAATGGTGACCTGTGGAATAATTAATGACCTGGTACCTTTTTTTTCATGGGTCCTTTCACTTCCATTTACCGCTCAAAAAGGGGCATCTTATGCTCAATCCGTGACCAGCAAAACACGATCATTTTGTGCGTGTACAATGAACAATTTTTTTCATTATTTTAAACATATTACATTGACAAACTAAATTTTTTAGCAGTTGTATTTATGTAAAATGACAGGAAATAATTAAATTATTATACATTTTTCACATTCTTATACTTCAAAATTGAAGAAAATCTGAATTTTTGATAATTTGAGAAATACTAAAAATTACTAGGCTTCTCAATATAATATTGTGAATTCAGTAGGTGAAAAAAAAAACATGGTAATTTTTTATTCGTATTTTAGAAACTTTTGGCTCTATGATTATGTCAAAAATATCAGTTATTTTTGGATTTATTGACAGAAAAAATTTCTGATGTGTAATTTGGTAAAATTGCAGTTATTGAAAAAATAGAAATCATAATTGAAATCATGAAAAAATCAGTGATTTTTACGCTCATTAAATTTCATTTAAAGTTGTAACAAGTATTTTAAATCTATAAAATATGTAAACATTGAAGAAGTTTAATAAATAAAAGAATAAAATCATAAATAATTTTTCAGGGTATCTGAAATTATTTTTGATGAGTTAAATAAAATAACAGAGTAAAATGAGCAATTACAAACAAATGGAATGCTGAAATAATAATACAACTTAAAACATTTTCTAGAAAATATAAACACTTTTTTTTTAAGATTCTAGAAAAAAGTTGTAGTAATGCTTTTCAATATTTATTTGTAAAATCGTTTTATGTAAATAATATTGAAATTTTATAATATATTATTGAATTTTTCGGATTCACTAGCAATGTTAATTACTGATTACAAAAAACTAACTTTTTTTAGATTTATGAGTAGGAAAAACTTCAAAAGTAGGAATAGACGAAATTTCAGTTGTTGAAAAAATTGAAATTCCTCAAATCAATAGAAAAATCAATAATTTTTACACACTTATGAAAATGTACTGAAATTTCTGTAGAAAGATTTCAACGCTTTCAACAATTTATAATGTAACAAGTATTTTCAATTGAAAAAATATATAAATGATGAAGAAATTTTATGATTACAAGAATTAAAAGATAAATAATTTTTCAGAATATCTGAAATTTTTTTTGATAAGTTCAATTAAATAACAAAATAAAACGAGCAGTCACTCTCCAAAAGAATACTGAAATATGCACTTTAAAAGTTGTGTAACAATCCGAAATATTTACTAAGGTTCAAAATAATTTTTTTTCGAAATATTCAAGATTTATAGAAAAAATATTGTGATATGTTATTCCAATATTTATTTGTAAATTCTTTTCATATGAAAAATATTAAAATTTGTATGATCATATTTATGAATCTTTTTGCTCTACGCATAATATTCATAACTACTGATTCAAAAATAGTTGATTTTGGATTATTAAGTGGAAAAAATTTTGAAAGTAGAATCAAATGAAATTTCAGTTTCTGAAAAAAGTGAAACTATTATCAAATAAATAGAAAAATCAGTGGTTTTTACAGGCTAATGAAAATGTACTGAAAGTTCTGTAAAAATATTTCGAAGCTGCAAAGAATTCTAATGTAACAATTTTTTTCAATATGAAAAATATATAAATAATGCAGGAATTTCATAATTACAAGAATTGAAAGATAAATAATTTTTCAGAATGTCTAAAATTATTTTTGATAAGTCCAATAAAAAACCAAAATGAAATGGGCAACACAATATATAAGAACACTGAAACATGCGATTCAAAAATTCAGAAAAATTTAAAACATTTTTTAGGATTCAACATTTTTTTTTTGTAATTCTCAAGATTCATAGAAAAAAGTTGTGATGACTCTTCAGTAATTTTATTTTATATAAATTCATGGAGTGCTAAGAATAATAAAATTTTCTTGAACATGTTTTTTTTTACTTTTTGCTTGACGAATAATGTTAAAATTCACTGATTCCAAAAAAGAAAGTTATTTTTGAATATACATATCAAGAAAATTTCTGAATTAAGATTCGAAAAAAATTATAGTTTAAAAAAAATTGGAATTATTATAGAATTAATGAAAAAAGCAGCAATTTCAATCATTTGTGAAAATCTATTGAAAGTATTTTATAAAAATTTCAAAATTTTCAGCAATTTATACTGTAACAGGTATTTAAAATGAAAAAATATAAACATTAATGTTAGTAGAAGCTTGTAATTGCAAGAATTAATAAATAAATAATTTTTCCCAACAAGTGAAGAAAATGCAGTTTTCTCCACAGCTTGATTAATCGAAAATCGCATTTCCTCCACTTAGTTGGAAAAAATATAGTCCTCAACTTGTGCAGAAGGGCTTTTTTAGCGAATGTGATTGCAAAACTCGCCTTCAGCTCATCTTGCAAACTTCACATTCGCTGAACAAGCTCATTGTGCACTCTTTGAGAAATAAATTATTTCACCATACCTGCAATTATTTTTGATGACTTCACAAACTACAAAAATGAATTGAACAATAATAGTCCAGTGTAATACTGAAATATTGACCTTCAAAATTTTTTTATACAAGTTTTAACATTCTCTAGCAAAAAAAATTGAATTCCTCAAGAACCAAAAAAAAATATAGTAACACTTTCCAATATTTGTTTCTAAATTCATTTGGTGGGAAGAATCCTGGAATTTTTATGAACAAATTTTTGTACCTTTTGGCTTTACAAATAATTTCGAAAATTACTGATTTGAAAAAAGCTATTTTTTTCGGATTTATAAATAGAATATATTTTATACCTGAACTTTGGTAAAATTTCAGTATATGAAACGATTGAAATTGTTATGAAATCAATTAAAAAATCAGTCATTTTTACATACCCATAAAAACACATTGAAAGTTTTACAACACGATTTTAAAGCTTTCAGTTATTTATAATAGAACAAATATTTTAAATCTGTAAAATATATAAACATTGAAGGAATAATTACTGATTCCAAAAAAGTTAGTTATTTGTTGATTCATGAGTTAGAAAAAATTGCAGACGTAAATTTCAATTTTTAAAATGATTGGAACTGTAATCGAATCAACAGAAAATTGAGTGATTTTTACCCATTCGTGAATATGTGTTGAAAGTTTCCCAAAAAGATTTCAAAGCTTTCAAAAATTTTATACTGTAACAAGTATTTTACATTGGAAAAATTTGTATACATACAATAATTACGAGAATTATTGAAAAATAAGTAATATTTCAAGGTAGGTATCTGAAGTTATTTTTTAAAGTTTTTTTTATAAAGTTTTGTTCAATTAATTTTTTTTTTTCAATACATTTTTTCGAGTGTAATAAACGAACAAAGTGAAATATGCACTTACAATCAAATAGAAGATTGAAATATAAACCTTGAAAAAATTAGATGAAATTTAAAACATTTTCTAGAATGACATTTTTTTTATTCTCAAGATTGAAAAAAATTTACTGTACTCAACAGTAAAAACTGTTGCTTTTTTTGTGATTTCCATTTTCTTTTTTAAATAAATAGTAAATTTTTTAATTTGCGTCCACAGAACTGATTTTATTTTTTAAAATATACGTAGGAATTAAACGAAAAAAAAAATCGTTAAGCATGCAAAACTAAGAACTCTTTATTTTTTAGTGTCATCTGTTGGGATCCGATTTGGAAGACGCTTTACACATTTGGTTAGATGGAGGAGCTGAAGTCATCGCTGTAAATTTAGTTACTCCAGGACCTTGCTCAACTCAAGAACCGTTTGCAAAAATGTGGTCCACAGACGTTCGCGTTAAATATCCTGAAGCTGGACCAGTGCCAGACACAACATCGTACATCCAAAAATTGGATCGAGAAAGAGAGGCCAAAGAGAGAGGAGATACCAAAGATAACCGTTCATTCTTCGCTAAATATGTATGTTATTGAAGAATTATAAACTGACTCAATTTTTGCAAGATTCTTTCAAAACTATCATCTATAAAGATATAAAAACGATTTTGAATCTTTTATAAAACAAAGTTTGTAAACTAAAAATGGTTTATTTTATTTACAGTGGATGTACATTGTTCCTGGAATAATAATCGTCCTTTTGTCATCCGCTGCGAATCCTGAAGCTGGTGCAAATGGCGGTGGTGGAGCTGCCCAAAGACAATAATTATTGATTGAGTGAATTGCTGAATTTTGTGAACAGTGATAGCAATTGTGCTTTTTCAGAGTGACTTTGTGTTATTTAAATATACTTGTTGATATTTATTAACACCTATGAAATCTGTTTACTTTATTGACAAAAATATGGTTTAATTGGTACACATTTATCATATAATAATCTCAGAATCTGCACATTTGAATTACTTGTCTGACTGAAGTTATGATTTTATCTACACAGACATATGGTGCAGATATTTTGCCTCTGGATGGATTTTTTTAAATTCTTTGATTCAAAAATAAGATACTTGTCTCCGAAAACATATTGTATATTAGTTTTTAAATATTAAAAGACAGTCTAGAATTGCCTGATCCTCAAAAGAAAAAGGAGCAACTCCAATCGGTGCGGCCATATGAAACGCTCACTTCAATTTTGAGATTCCCTGAAGTTGAATTTATGGTCGCGTAAAATTTTTTTACACTTCAATTAAATTTGTTACATTTTATTTAAAAATTATTTAATTATTTAAATTAAATTTTAAATGTCCTATCCTGAAGAGATAAAGGAGCAACTTCAATGGACGAGGTCATTGTTCTTATGGGTGCAGCCACATTGAACGTTCACTTCAATCTTGTAATTCCCTGAAGTTGACCGGAGCATTTGAATTGTAATTTTAATTTGAGTAAAATTTTATTACAGTTAATTATATTTGCTACATTTAATTTAGAAATTAAAAATAAATTAATTCAATGAAATTTAAAAACGAATTTGTTACATTGCAAGTAAGTTAACAAAATGAGCTTAGCATAAACCTTCGTAGTTCGATTTACGAATTTGAAGTAACCATCGTAAACTAAGATGAAAAATGCATTTTACTTTTTATTTTCCTTTATTCAAAAATTATTTTTTGTGTTCTTACAGTGTAAATATGTTTTGAAATTTTATGATGCCACAAATTGTAATCAGGTTCAAATAATAGCTCAGAAAATTTTCATAAATTTTTTGGTAGTAAATCATGATTTTAAACGTTATTCTAAGTTGAAATGAAAAGATTTGGAGTTTTTCATTGATATTCTGTGTATATTTGAATGTTTCCCGCGTAAACCCATATTTTTTGTTGGTACTAGAGAGACTTAAGGTAGAAAGTGGTAATTGAAATCGCTTCTAATTGGAGATGTAGGTATGGCGGCCATGTTGGACACAAACTCAGCACAAACACAGTCCTACTCAGCGTATTCTACCGTCTGTGCAAGGACAGCTCGCTCTGTTTACTTTTTTATACGTGTTTTAAAAGTGTATCCCAAATTCATTAAAATTCATTTAATAATCAAGTAAAGTGCAATTGCAGTTGTTATTAATAAACTCGAATATATATCTTCACACAGACGGCCGGGTACGCTGAGTAGTTTGTGTTTGTGCTTAGTTTGTGTCCAAGATGGCCGCCATACCTACATCTCCAATTAGGAGCGATTTCAATTGCCACTCTTTCCCCCTTGAGCTCTCTATAGTTGGTACTTTTGATGCGCACAACTGACTCCCCTCTCCTTCTCCCACCCGAGGATTGCCGAGGATTTATGATTCAGATATATTCGGACGCCATTTTCTTTTTTTCGTGTCTGTTGCTTCGCGTTGAAGGAATCTCGTTTTCTTCTTGTCAATTTTCCAAGATGGTGAGTTTATTATGAAAGAATATACATCGCAAAGTCTTTCAAAATTATTTAAAATCATAGAATTCTGTATATTTTATGAATTTTGCCAGTGATGTTAACGATAATCGCGGATTTTCTAGATAGAAAAATTCCGTCACGAGGGTTCAGTTTCGAGTCTGAAAAAAACGAAGTTTTCCCTACGCTAATTGAAAAATGTCTAAGTTTTTAGCACAATTCAGTGTTTTTTTTTTTAATCTCAATTTTTGACTATTTATTTCATTTGATTTAAGGTTAAGTCGAAGTCGCTATATTATTGGATTGTCTAGCCAACGTAATCTTTTTCCTTCCGATTTAATAGAATGTTCATTAGGTACCGTTAATTTTTTACTATTTATGAATTATATGCTACTTGTGAATTACTATTTCCAATCTAAACTTAATGTTTTTGTTTTCATTTGAATCAATTACAAAATATATTATTTATACGTATATACCTATGTAAGTTTGATGTCGAACTAATCTATTGAAATAATTTCTATATTATGGTTTGTGTATCAAATTATTTATATATAGTGCTTATTTGCCAATTTGCACCACTCGTGTACGCAAAGTCAGACTTCTGGCATCTTGGTATTTTTTGCATAATGTCAATTTTTGTGTTTGTCATTAAATTTTTACAAAAAGCAAGGTTTTTTGGGGTCTGATTCTGTGTGTAACACGAAAAGCAATAATGGTGCAAGTAAGCGCTGCCTTATGTATAAACGTGTTATTTTCTCTTGAAATTATATTGCAATCAAAATTAATTAGAAATTCTCGATTGATATAGAATTAATTCACATTAATGTTAACTGCTTGTTAAAATGAGTATTTTCCTAAAAATACAAAAAAACTATTAGTCAAATGATGATAACCCCAGCTCACTGTGATACATATATGAAGAGAACTCTTGTTCCCTAAAATATTATTTTATCCGAAACATCATTAAATGATTATTTGTGAATTCATATATTTTAATTTATTGATATCTCTAATTGTGTTTTCCAGGGTTTCGTCAAAGTTGTAAAAAACAAACAGTACTTCAAGCGCTACCAGGTTAAATTCAAGAGGCGTCGCGAAGGCAAGACTGATTATTATGCCCGCAAACGACTTGTTGTTCAGGATAAGAACAAATACAACACCCCTAAATACAGGTTGATTGTTCGTTTCTCAAACAAGGACATTACCTGTCAGGTAAAATTTTTGTGAATAGCAATTTTATGTGTTTGAAGTTTAAAATAAAATCATATTTTTAGCACTATTCGGACAATAATTCAACTTGGAAAATTCTTATGTTAATACAGTTTAAAACGTGAAATCAAAATTTATCAAGCAGAAAAGATGATTCCAGTGTAAAAAAAATTGAATCAACTCCTATTAAAATTCTAGCTTATGATAAAAACATGAATTTTTGTTTTAATTTGTTATCATTGGTGTACCTATATCGATAACATTTAATTGATGCTAAGTTTAAAACCATGACAAATAAGAATTTTTTTATTATCCCAATGTCCAGATATTACTATACTACATAATTTGAAAATGCTAAACCAAGAAAACCCTTTAAATTCGACTAAAATTAAATGAAAAACTTCCTAATGGAGCGAATCAACTTGTTGATTATGATTTTGAACTAATTTAATCAAAGTACTAATTGACATGTTTCTCAATATAAATATTTGTTGTATTTATTGTAAATAAACTAAACATCTTCATTACCTATTTATCAAATGATGATAACCCCAGCTCACTGTGATACATATATGAAGAGAACTCTTGTTTCCTAAAATATTACTATATCTGATATAAATAAAATAAAATTGTATATTAATGTACTATCAGAAAAGGTTTAAAAGCTTTTCAATTTATTTTTCAGGTCGCATACTCTAGAATCGAAGGCGACAAAATTGTCTGCGCTGCGTATTCTCATGAATTGCCGAAATATGGTATCAAAGCTGGCCTCACAAACTACGCTTCCGCGTACTGCACTGGATTGTTGTTGGCCCGAAGAGTATGTTTAAATTAAAAATTATCTAATAGTGATGAATTGCAAAACTATTTTCATTCACTATATAATTTACCATGTCAATGGATAAGAGTTATCACTTCTAAATTTAAAATTCTCTATGTACTTTTATCAAATCCTACATGATGAGTCACTCAGCTCGCTTTGATACATATGTGAAGAAAACACAATTGTTCCCTAAATAATCAACATCTGAAAAGGATTTGAGTAAATCATATTAAAATTGCATGTCACTGTGTATTTTTTAATGGATGAAATTCGCTGTCCGTTTACAGCTTTTGAAAAAATTGGGTCTTGATAATTTATATGCTGGCACTACTGACGTCAATGGTGACGAGTACAATGTCGAGGAAACTGATAATGGACCTGGTGCCTTCAGGTAAAACTAATAAAAACACTTAAATCGTGGTGTGCGGGATTGAGATTATAGGGGGTAGGGATAAGTTGGGAAATTTTGCATCAGGTCGGGACGGGATTCCAAATTTTTCAGGAATTACGAAAAATGTCAGAAATTCTGAAAAATGTGGCTTTTTTCAAAATTCCTAGAATATCGAAACTTCAGGATTATGAAAAGTATATGAATTCCTACTCTGAAATACAAGTAGCGAGTAGCGAAATGCTATTAAATTCCGCAGAGTTTCGAACCACAGAGAAATATTGTTTTGCTACTGGGATTTTCTTCAATCTTCGAGAATTGATCATTGTTGTAATCCAACTATTCGAAAAAAAAATTCAACTGTATCCAGGCATTTAGATTGTAGAATTGCTCACGAAGTGTTTTTTTTTTTGTTTTATTATTTGTCTATAACACGAATTAAATCACAAATTTGTATCGAAATATTAAGTTAACAGTAATTTTGATATGCTATCATTGCAACAAAGAGAATTTCAAATTTTACGATTTTTGGATTAAAATTTGGAAATAATTAGAATAATTTAAATTCTGATTATATAACCAAACAATTGAACAATAAAAAATGCATGCTGAAGTAATGAATTCATGTCTCAGAATTTAAAACGAAAAAATACACCTCACTCATTTTGACTAAATCGAGATGAATTATCTAGTTTTTTTTAATTCATCAATTGACAATTGTTCTTGAAAATTTTTTTTTTCGGTCGCAACTAAATAATAGTCCAAAACAAATGCAAAAATAACAAAATTATAAGTATGTTCTAATCTTGAAGTATTTGATTAATTGGAAATAAAAGTTTTAAGAATAAAACAATTAGCATTTTCAATGTTTTGAATGAACATTGTTCAAAAATATAAATTGTTTGCGCCCAACAACCGAATTTACTGCAATCTTATGAATTTATATTGATTAAGGAAGAAATATCATTTTACCTTTATGATTTGTAATTGCTATGGATTCATAAGTTTCTGATTGACATTTTTTAAAGTAAAAGATCTCACTAAAATTGAGAAAAAAATGAATGGAACAAAGTCATACATAGGTAATGAACTCTCCAATGACTAAAGAAATCGATAACATAACTAACGAAACAAAAAAACTTTTGATCGAAAAAGATTTGTCATCTTAATATTTTGTAAGATTCGTTATAGTTAAAGTTTTACTTATCAACAAAAAATCAAGTTTTTATCGTTTAGAAAATATATCAGTATAGCAAAATTATTGAGTTCTTGAATTTTTCAAAACTGAAATGTATACCGAAATCCTACAGGAGTTTTTTTCAGCTATCAGTAGATAACCTAGTAACTAAGATTCTCACCACTTCTACATTTACCTATGAATTTTGGAATTAGAGAACATTTTTGGATTGTCGTATTCCGAAATATTCGAGAATCCTGACAAGTTACAAAGAGCGCTTTTCCCGTTCTGAAGCCTTTCCCGACATATCCCGGCGTCGGGATTTCCAAAAAGTCAGGATCCCTCACACCCCTACAGTTGAATGAATTCATAAAAGTGTCATTGACTAACATTCGCGTAATGAAATGAATTGCATAATGAAAAAATGTCGAGAATTTGAAATGTAAAGGTGAAAAAAAATTTTTTTGTGCTTACATTAATTTTTGTTTCTAGGTGTTATTTGGATACAGGCTTGATGCGAACAACCACAGGTGCCAGAGTTTTTGGTGCAATGAAAGGAGCTGTAGATGGTGGTTTGAATATCCCTCATAGGTGAGCATAAGTCATTTACATTTTTATAAAATTTTCAATCATTTCAGAACTCTTGAATTGTCTATTTCAGTTATATCAAAATTTGTAAAATAAAATTTTTTTAACAAATAAAGAATATTTCAATCAGTAATTAGAGCTATAAAATATAAATTGAATTTTTAAATTATTAGGTGATCACATTTATTTAAGTATGTCATGCAGTTTTCAAACAATAAAATTTAAAAAAGTATTCACATATCAAATATAATGATGAACAACTAGACACATGCGCGTCATCTGAGCCAATGTCTTGGAAGATCTCAATCCTGTGTTTTACAGAATTGTGAAATTTCTGGACGCCGGCATCACAAGATTATAAAGTGTCTCTGAAAATTTCTTCAGTTTCAATATTTTGTTTGCTTCTATTCGATACGAATATTATTAATTTGATATGGTTTTTTTTTTAGCACTAAGAGGTTCCCTGGATATGACGCTGGTTCTAAGACACTCAAAGCTGACGTACACAGAGAACATATATTTGGCATTCATGTAGCCAATTACATGAGGCAATTAGAAGAAGAGGACGAAGAAGCTTTCAAACGTCAATTCTCGAAGTTCATCAAGTTGGGAATTACCGCTGATAATGTAAGTATTTTTATTCTTAAGGTGACACAGTGACCGTTATCTCCGCCTCCTCCTTTCACTGATTAGATTTCTGTTCTATGCGTTCTTCTCAGATTTCAGCAGTCTCTGTGTCCCCTTGAATATGATTATTGATCACATACATTGTTAAATGTTTGCTTAAAATACTTAATTGATCAATTACTCTCATTTTATACGTCTGACTTAAAATTACAGCAAATGTTAGCTTCTTTGCTTTTGTTGTGTCGCAGTCGGACCAAATTAATATGTCAATATAACTCATGACAGAAGTTTTTTTTCTTGTCAAAAAGGACATTATATGACATTACACAGTACTAAGTAACATATTGATTCATTATTTTTGTACAAAAAAATTAAACAAAATTTGTGAAATAGTAGTCTAGTCATCTACCAGAGCAGTTATCAGATGACAATATTTTTTTTTTAAATTAAAGTATATTTTGTTCACTCTTTCACTTGTTTTATTTTTACAGATCGAGGAAAGTTACAAGAAAGCTCATGAACTCATCAGAGCCGACCCTGTTCATAAGAAACCTGAGAGAGTCAAACCCACCGAACACAAATACTTCAACCGCAGGAAACTTACCTACCACGACAGGAAGAATCGTGTGGCACAGAAGAAAGCCACTTTCCTTAAGAAATTGGCTGCGGAAGCGGAAGATTAAGTTTCCTTTGTTGCGTTGTCAAATTATTTGCAAAAATAAAGATAACGAATCAAGAACAATCGCTGTTTTTTTAATATTTTAAGTTATTGGACTTGTACATATTATTTATCCAATAAACTGGAGATGAATGAAGAAATGAGATTTTCTTGGTAAAATTGATAACTTCGGTCTTTATTTCAAACGAATAATTTTTACACAAGTTTTTGTTATGAAGGTTATAAGCTAGGGGGGGTTGTGTTAGTGAAAAAGTGAAAGTCGACTTCGCGATCCGGGAATTTTTCCACGCGTATCTAGAAGGCCGGCTTGTATATCTGAGAGCGAAGGTATGGAGTTGACTGAGCCACGAGCTGCTACACTTGGAGCTGATTTGAGTAGGCGTCTGGCAACTCTGTTGATATCCTCTTGGCTTACTTTGTCTGTGGAACAAATTAATTAAGTGGGATAAATTCTATTATTTAATGATTTTACTTATCAAAACAATTACTCAAGTTTAGAAACAATCATTTCTAGTTTTGTGCTTATTTGAACATTTGAAATAATTGATAAATTTTCACAATTTTGTGGAATATTTACAAATTCTACTTACCTATGGCTTGGATAAAGTATTCTGGCCTCTTTCGTTCCCCGGTTGCCAGCACCTGCCGCGCAATGTCTTCAAACACAACTGGTCGCTGCTCCAAGTTCATCAACAACATCGATTGCAATTGTTTTTTTGCTCTCTGGAAAACAAGAAATCTCGAATTTTTATTCAAAATAAAATAGCTGTTGGTAACTTGTCTAACCGAGAGTTCACTATCTTTGATGCCTCCAGCCATTGCGACCATTTCATGGACAATGACTTCTGCCATTTCACGAACGTGCGTAGGTGTCGATGATGCGTGAATGCAGAATAGCCCAGAATCTTCATATGCTAGGTTGTATGCTGTTGCACTATATAACCAGTGATGTCTGAAAATAAAAGCATCATTAACGAGTGATTCTATCTCTAAAAGTCATGAAAAATTCTTGAAATTGAAACAACTCGAACGCCTTCTGCAATGGCGACTAAAACAGAAATCCTCTCACAATAAAATGTAGGACACAAACTTATTGAATCTTTTATTCTGAAGATAAAATGCACTTCCATTCTTTCAATTAAATTTTAATGAAAAAAAATTGGAGAGTGTTCGTAATACTTTTTATATTGTTACATTTTGTGACTTCATATGACTGAGTTGTTAAATGTCGTACCTGAGAAGTTGAATTTCTTATATGAATTAAGGTGGATGATGTACTTTGAAGTGAAGTTCATAGAACTCATGGAACTAAAAGATAATACCAATAAAAAAATGTTGACAATTTTGAAGAAATACCTGTTTAAAACGTTTGTGTACAATCTTGTGTACATTCCTTTCCCAGGTCCACCTGCGCTAAAACTTCCACCACCGCCCATCATCATGTTCAAGACACACATTGGAACGAAATCAGCATCGAGATGCGAATAACCTTCCAAGCCTATCACAATGTGAGATAATTCGGGTAGCCCGCTTGGGCCTGCGTACACAGGAATGTTGCATTCTTCCTTGAAAACGAAACAAAATTTTACTGCAAGCCTAATAATTTTTCATTTTTTTTTTTTTTTTAATTTAAAAAAATTACCACTACATAGCCCCCCGTGTACTGAGCTATAGATTCGTCTACCAAATTCAATGATTTGTCTGGTAAAACCAGTGTTGAGTCTTGTTCCCAAATTGGTTTTTCATCAACAAAATGCCTGAAATTTATCATTTTAATTTTTTATTACAAGACGAGATAAGTTGTAATCATCTTCAGATAATTTTCGATAGAAAAATTGTTACTAAAAATGAAAAATTTACTTTTGTACTGCCTCCAACAAATCTTCATGCTCCACCCCGACTCCTGCCACTACCATTCTTTTGGGAGCATGATGACTTTTTAAATACGTGAAAAGTATGTTTCTATCGATCTTCTGAATATTCCCCTCCGGACAAATTTTTGCTAGGCCTAATGTGTTGTCGCGATATGCGGCCTGAAAAAATCGTACAGTTTGTTCATTGGAATTCTTGACACTAGATTAATGAAAAAAATTTCTTTACAGCATGTATCATGTCCATAAGAATCGGCTCTTGTTCAGGTCTTGTGAGTAGCGACTCCAATTCAAAGGAAATGGTCTGCCTGGCGGAATTGACCTGAAATTGATCAAGTATAAAGTTAAAATACGGGGAAAAACTAGTAGATAAGAATTTTTCAATTGAGATTTCATTGAGTGGTGTATAAGTCGAAAATTTTTTCGTGTATTTTTGGATTTCCATCGATTTTTGAAAATTTTTGATCTTTGGTTATTTCATGAAAATTTGTGATGTGACTTTTTTGATCTTATAACACTTTTCATTTTGTTTCATTTTGTGATTTCTAACATTTAATTATTGTGACATTTTTTGTTTTATGACCTTTTTCATTGATTGACATTTTTTGTTTTTGTTTTTAATTTTTGGTATTATAAATTCAGGAATAAAAAATTCAAGGAAAATTTATACTTCTTCTTCTGTGATGATGGGACGGAAAACAACGTCCCCGAGAATTTTCATGACTTGGTCGATGCCTTGTCGATCTGCTGACGCTGCATATACAAATGTATCTCTTGCTGCTTGGCAATCACAAATTCCACCATGTTTTTCGAGCTCCAATAAGATTTCATCTTTGTTTTTGAAAAATTTTGTTGACTGAGGAAATTCAGAAACATGTTATAACCTTTTTATAATTTTATCAATGGGAGATTTTTTTAGTGTTATCATTTTACACTCACATTAAATGCTAATTTTTCCATAAAATGTGAAATTCCACTAGGGTAAGCGACTTCGTATCTTGGGCCTGAATCTATGACCACTGAAAAAAAAAAAGTATAAGGTTTTTTTATTTAAGGTATGAAATTTATGAGTGTCAAGTTTTAAAATTGAGTTGATTAACATGGTTTTTTAGCTAATTAATTCGGAAATAATTTTTTAACCAAATCAACAATTTTTTTTTATATTAATTGTTATTATAAATTTTTTTTTTCTTCATCAAAATCACACAGTTTATTTCTTTTCATTCCATTTTTTAACAATTAAATTTCTTAATTAAAGTTATTATTTAACAAAATCGAGAATAATTTTTTTTACAAAATAATTGTTATTACTAATGTTTTTTTCTTCTTTAAAATTGAATATTTTTTTTTCCATTTTCTAACATACATACCGCCAACAGTACAAAACTGCCCAAACCGATTTTCTGAAGCAACCCTCAAACCATTTGGTAAAGTTGTGATTTTTGTCATCTGGTTTTCCTCTTTTGCTGAAGAAAAAATCGGAGTGGGCAAACCTGGCAAAGGTTGTGACAAAGGAGGAAGTTTCGAAACACTAGTGTTTTCACTTTCCAAATTCTTCTCTATCGAAAAAAGCCTCCTCTGCCAAAATTTTAAATTCCTACATTGCTCCCTTGAGCTAGAATTAATAAAAAAACCATTATGAATGTAAAAACGCGGAACAAATTCTACCAAATTTCTCAAAACGCAATTTTACAGCAATTGATTGAAGTGTATTTAAAAAACAGTAAATTTTAAGAAAAAACAAAAAAAACATTCAAAATAAATCAAAGTCCTGAAAAATATATTTTCCACTGAAGTTAAAACTTCTTTTATTACCTTACGACAGTTTTCAACGGAAATTTCCGATACATATTCGCTATATTAGTGTTATCACGGGTTTGTATTAAATAATTTACACTATAGTTTTGACAGGTTTTGACGTTTTTTGCATTGACAGAAACTTTTGGACTTTAAAAACAACACGCTTCGACAGCAGACATAGTTGCCGCCATTTTGAATTTCCAGCAAATCCGAAGCATTCGTGCATCACAGTTTCACAAAAAATTATTTGTGAGGTCACAATTGATCACAGTTGTAATGCGATGGTTTCAAAAAAGCGTGGGAAACTGAAAAACATCAGTAACGGAAAATATGAAATCAAAAACTCATTTTCCACGCTCAAAAACTCCCCTTCTTACTAGAAGAATCCAAAGTTTACGAAACAAGATCACTTTTTAATATAAACATGAACATGGTAGATGGTAGAATCACGTCGATATAAACGAATTCCGTCGTATAAATTATAGGTCCTTACCAGGGCCGTAGGCAGAAAAACCGGGCCCAGGGTATGTCAGTTACAAGGCCCTTCATCATTTTCTAAATTTTAAGTTATCAGGTTTATTCAATAGCAAAATCGCATCTTATCTATAAAGAAGAGGGTCTGTATGTTGTCCGCTCATCACGTCCAAACTACTGAACGGAACGTCCTGAAACTTTGCACAGTTATTAACCATGTTCGTCAGAAGGTTATAGGCATATTTTTATTAATGAACTGTTATGGCCTACACCCCCACCTGCACCCACGCTGCATACACACACACACACACGCACGCACGCACGCACGCACGCACGCGCACAAACACACGCACACGCACGCACGCACGCACGCACGCATAGACACACACAGTAAAATATAATAAAGTATAACATTTTGTGAAAGTCGCAAAAAGTTACAAAAACTATAATCACTAAAACATAAAATTATGCAAAATATCACGAAAAGTCACAAAATCACAAAAGGGTATAAATCACAAAAATTCATAAAAATTTACAAAACCATGAAAAACAGGGTGTCCAAATGTCCGCAGATCATCCGAAAATCATCAATTCCTCATAAAAATCTGAAACAATTTATCTTTTGCATTTTTGAAAATTTTCAACATTTGAACACATATTAATAATTCAATTTCATCTACTAATTTTTGGAGAGGTGGCGCTTTTCATGAAAGAGACTTCTTCTCTTTCTTAGCTCACTCTCATGAGGATCAGTGGGATCGTTGAGGTGTGTATAATGAAATGTAGCTTAATCGCTTTTCTTATCTCTTTTTTGAAAAAATTAGAAGATACTGCATTGTAAAGGTGACGATTGGATAAAACATTAACTAGAATGAAGGCGAGTCGACTAAAACTTTGATTCATAGGATTTTTTGTCTCAAAATTGCCTTTCAAGATAAGAGACATAGATGTCTCTTATCTTTATAATAATGATCATTATTATAAATTCCATAACACACCTCAATTACCCCCTACTTTTCTATTAGAGTAGCTTAGAAAGGGAAGAGGTGAAGAGAGAAGGGGTCTTCATCAAAAGCCGCGCCTTTCCGAATTGTGAGTGGCCGAAACTGAATTATTAATAATTCTCTAAATTTCGCAAATTTACTATATAAAAGTGAAAAGTCATAACTTTGTTCAGGGTACAAATCCACATTCCGCGTTTGATTGTCATGAAATTTCGCATACATATTATGCATGCTCCCGGACGTGTCAATGTGATATTCATTAGTCATAATTTTGCATGGTTTTTTTATAATAATCAATCACAGTTTCCGTGTGGAATACATTAAACAATATGGCGGACGGTATTGACCGTGTTTACAAGAACTTTATCGATATATCGATTATTGTTCAGATACTTCATTGATTATCCGTGATTTGTAAAATGTAAACAAATGTACAGAGCAACAGAAATACATAACATACGTGACAATCTATTGATCATCTATTAATTGATAATCTATTAATTGATAATCTATTGATCATCTATCTATCGTTAAAAAAAAAGTGCGATTGTGAAGTAGAATTCTGTTGAATATCGAATTTGATACTGCCAGTCGGAAGTAGAATTAACTTTTTTGTTCTTTATTTACATCCTTTTTGATATTTTTTGTAACTGTACGGTTTTTTTTGAAAGTTTGTGTTTTGACAATCCGAAAACAGATTCTGATTTTCTTAAATTTTTTCTTATTATACTTATGTGTGCTTAAGTGTAACGGCTTTTCTAAAAAACGAACTGAAAAAAGAAAACTGTAACAGTTTTCTTTTTTCAGTGATTTTTCAAAACTCTAACTGTAACTTGAGTAGCACGCAATGTCATTGGTCAAACAAATAACACGATACATAGCTTCATATGTGTAAATCAAGGGTGTAGCTAGAAATTAATGGAACCTTGAACAACCCAAACAAATTTTTTTGTTTTAAATTTTTTTTTTTGAAGTACGTCGACTTTGGAAAAAAAATTTTTTTTTCTTTTCGCGGAAAAATTCGCGACACTAAAATTTTACTTTTTTTCTTATGGCATTGAACATGTAATTTTTTTCATCGACAATACATTTTTTCATAAACAATAACTTTCATTTTTAAGGTTGACGACATTCATTAACATCGAATTAATTCTATTTTCCTCTTATTGGCTCAACATATGCTGATTAAGTAACAGGATGGTGGTAATGAAACAAGAAATAGATTTTTTAAAGAAAGTCATTTTTATACCAATTATAAATAAATATACCAAGTATAAGTATGAGAAAAGAATTTTTTATATTGCAACTTTTGTGAACTAAACTGATTAAAACTTCATCTATTGCTTATGATTATTTCATTTTTAAGTCATGAAAAATCATATTGGTGTTATTCGTGTTTATTTCACCTTTATGGAATTCTTCACTTCTCATCAGATTAATGGAAATTTCATGAATTTTTTAAATAAAGTAAATGATATGGATCAGAACAATCTTCAACGTGATAACTATTACTTTTAAACCTATGAAAAATATTATTAGCGTAAGTAATTAGGTTGATTACGTTTCAGACGTTAAGGTCTTCATTAAGTCAAGTACGCTCGAAGGGAAGATTACTGGATCTAAATATTTTTTAAGTTCAATACGAGCCTATGAAGAGTTTTCTTTAAATAACCTGAGATATGTAATTATATCGACTGAATTTTGTATTTACTCGACTAATAATTTCATTAGGAAAAAAACACCTGAAAAACATGAAAACACATTATCGAAATACGAGATCGACGTTTATTGTGTTATGAAGTGCAATGTCAAATCAGGAAATATTTACGCAAAGTTCCTTGAAAATGAAGTTAATTAAGGTTAGATGGTATTTCAGTGAACTAATTTTATAAGCAACACATGAAAAGACTGTTAAGAGTTAAGGGTTTCACATTGTCGAATAAACATCAAACTATTACTGGAAACATCTTCTTTATGACTACGCTTTCCCTTTTCCAACCTTCGTCTTGACGGATGATAAAAATTAATCCATGAATTTAAGATATAAGAATGCTACTCAATATAAAAGTGACCAAATCCAAACCGAGTGTCAATGCGGAGCGAAGCCCGCGGGTGCCAGCTAGTAAAGGATAAATAGGAAAAATCCAGTGTTTGCCTGTTTACAAAATTTTTATTGACGCCAAGAAACAGAAAATTTAAATAAACTTTATGAGGAACATATTTTTGGATTATCCAAAGTGTACAAACTGAAAATACATAACGGAGTTTTCGTATTACGATAGTAAGAGTTATAGATAAACATTCTGCAGAAAATATAAATGACAAAAAAGTTTTGTACATTTTATTATGTTTTTTTACTCGATAAACTAATTTTTTTTTTATATGAAAATTATAGAACTTTACTCGATCCAAAGACACTTTGCGTGCTTTTGCTAGGGCGAAGGTATATTGATAATGTCGTTGAAACTCAATTTTTTACCTAATTCTGACTAAGCAGAGGGTGCCAGTCCTGAGATGCGGGTTTGAAAGAAGCAAGATTTTTTGGACATTTTTTATTCTTGAAAGCACACTGAAATCCCGTTCAGCGCTTGCAACAGAAATCAGTAAAGTACAAAAGATTAGCAGTGCAACGGAAGCATTTGAAAAAAGTGCATTAAAATTTTTGCCATTAATCATATTCAGAAGTTTCAGTGGTTTGAGATCCTCTTGAAAATTCGATGAATAAATATGTTTCAGATGAATAATTTCATTCCGAAATTCGTCAGATACTGGGTATTTTCGAATAAAATTTGCCGTTTTATTTGTGAACTCTTCTTCATCCATTTCTAGAAATTTCCACGAAAAATTGGAAATTTCATTAAAATTCTTCGCAGCTCCAAAGCAAGTAGTAATCTTAGCATTAGAAAAAATAGACTTTAGTAGAGATTTTCCTTGGAAAAATAGATTAAGAAAGGTCGACTCCAACCTCAGAAATCAGATTTAGGTCAAAAGAAAAAATGATAAATAATAATTTATGCGCGCCAAAGTCAAGGATAAAAAATGAATACGTATAAAACATTGTTATCAAAATACTATTTGAAACTACGAAAAAATTTTTTTACGATACTTACGCAGTAATACCCGCTCGATGTTCCAAATTGATCAATTTACGAAAAAAGGAGCAAAAACTTTGGCGCTGACAATTGTATTGCATTAAAACAAGTATTCGTAGATTCAGACGCCCTATCAAAGCAGTTAGGTCGAATCCGGACTGAAACTTGTTCGAAAATAGTCCCCCTTTCGGATCAACACGAAAATTTTATACCTGAAAAGTGTATACTGCATAAACTGTTCACATAACTCATTTTTTTATCATCGATTATTGTTCTTTTTTACAAAAATTGATATCCTGATGAAATTTCATCCATATATCCTATTTATATCAAGTGGTTAGAACGAATCTGGACCGAAACTAGATCGAAAATCGGTCTACTTGCGATCCAAATTCGATCCATTTTCGGACTAACACAAAAATATCTCTGATCAGTTTATACGGCATGCGTTTTTTACATTACTCATTTTCCATCGTCGATTATTGTTTTTTGTTTTACAAAAACCCACTTCCTAAAGCAAAATCATCAAGCTTTTGCATTAAACAAAAAAGAAAAACTGGAATTTTTGTAAAAAATAGTACTTTCATTATAAATATACAAGTGTAAAACTAATTATTTTTCGTTTAGAGATTGTTTGAAATTGAAAATATTCAAAAGTAGAATGAAGTTTCATAAGGGCGTGATAATGACATTCAATTGACTACATATTTGTATCAGTGGTCACGTCACTCCCTGGCGGACGGCCGAATTCCGTAATACGGTATTCAGCGGTATTCAGCGGAATTGAATCCCGCTCGAAAACGTCGATAAAAAAAACGAATAAATTCCAATCCTTATACAAAACCTACAAAACCAACTTGTATGGCAATTTAAAAGCTGTTACAATCACCAACTACTCTACCTTACCACGGAGATTCCATTTCATGTCAAATATGTTAATAAAAGTTTAATCCTTCCTTTTATTAAATATGCGTATTTCTAGGAACAATAATTGTCACAAATTCATAAAAAACATCATTTTACCTACCGCTCGGTTTTTTTCTTACGAAATCGAGTTTTTTCGGAAGTTGAATTCGCCCAATACCGCCGAATACCACCGAAAACCGTATTACGATATTCGGCGGTATTCGGCAGGATTCGGCCGTCCACCAGGGCTGACTCAATCAGTGGTATAAATGCATCGACTGATCGGGCTTGTGAAGTCTCCTACTGCAAATAAAATTCTTGTCTTAATCTCACGTCAGATCTTATACGAGATGCAATTTTAGTTTTGAAAGGCCAATTTCTAAAACGTGAGGCGTGATATGAGATATGACATTAGAAATTGGCCGTTCAGAACTAGTGTCAAATATCATATCAGATTTCACGTGAGACATGAGATCTCATATCATATCTGACGTGAGACTAAGATGAGAATATTATTTTCAGTTGGGTCATAATTTTTCGCTGGTTTTTCAGCGTTGAGCTAAGAAAAATTAATAGTTTTGTGATGCTTTGAACATATCAGCGAAATTCTCACTGATTGAGATTTAGAAAGTAGATCTAAAGTTTAAAATCGATTGGATTAGAAAATGGAACCATCAATTACGGTAAGTTACTATTTTTTTCTATTTTAGTGAAATGCAATTCGATCTCAAGAAATTTCGACCGTATCATTTTTGGGTTTGAAAATATATTATACATCTAATAGTGTAATTTTCATCGTGATCGTGTAATTTGATCGTAATTGTAATATTCCTAAAGTCCTCTTCTGCAGCTCAAAAAGTGCTCAAAATACTCATTTCTCATGTATACCTATCATAAATGTTTTTGAAGAATACTATAATATTTCTTAAAATTTTGACACAATTTCGTAAATCGAAAAATAGGTTTCAGCGAATCATCGAAATATCCTCAAATTCATCTTTTTATCCTGCGGATGTTCTGAGAATACACAAATTCGCATGTACCGAACTTAAGGCGATCGTATTTAGAAACTCTTAATAATTCTATAGAATACAGATTTCTGGAATCTTGCACAAAAGGATGCCAAGCACTAGAATTTTAAATGATGGAACCTAAAGTCCAAGAGTTGTGAATTTTTGAAAAGAGAATAAAACAATCGTTAATTCTGTAACAAAGGATTTCAGAGCTCCGAATTCTTCGAAATAAAGTTCGAGAATTTAAGATTACACGTTGATTCACAAATCATATGAGATTCTGAGAATAATCTTGATTATAAACTTTCGAAACTCTTGATAAAATATAACGGCATAAAATATTTCATTCTCAAATGTAGAAAAGTCAGACTTACAATGAATGAAACAGAGAAATTCAAGATGGAACATTCATATAAAACTACAAAATTCCTAATTATAGAGTCTGCAAGTTTAGAATTTTGAATTCTACTTCTTCACATTTTATCATTTAGATTTGAACAATACTGATAATATCAGATATTATCTTGAACCGTATGAATTTATGATATAGAGGATGATAAAATTTTCGATCTTACTGTAGGTACATACCTATTGAATTCTAGAAATCTATGCTGAAGAGTTCGAGTATTCTCTTATTTATACCTAATAGAATTATATCGATTTAATTTTATAGAATTTTATATAATTCTAATTTTAATTAGAATTATATAACTAACAATTTTTTTGAGTCATTAATTAAATACAGTAATTGTTACAAAATGCTAACGTTGAAAGTAATAAATAATTTTAGTTGAGTAAATAATATTTATTCTACATATAGCTCAACAGATCAAGTTCAAAAAACGGTATTTTTTAGTTATTTTTACTACACTGGCTTGGTTGCTTTTAAATATCTCTACCATATACAGAATACTGAAAAATTTAGTTAAATACATATTTAACAAAAGACGGTTAACTAAATGAATTTAGTCAATCATAGTATATCCTATTTTCTGAGTGTACGTAAAATGTACATATATACATTAGGGTGTCACTTATTTTGGCGATGTCGGAAAGTAGACCTTTTAAGACAATTGACGACAATGGTGTTAAAACTATTCTTTTTTATACATACAAGTGTACTGTTTCTAAAGACTTCGTCATCGTCCCTGTCGAAAATTTAGTCACAGTATGTATATACACGTACTTTCAAGATAATATTTACATTAGTGCTCCAGTGAATCGAAAAGAGTTAGAATAGTGATTGCAAAATGTGACATTAAAAAAAACAACTGCAATTTTTATTTAAAATAATAAGAAGCCTTTGAAGCAAATAAAGTTTTTTTACTTCAACGAAACATCCTTACGAATACTTGAATAAATGATTTTATTAAAATAGACTTCAAAATAATGAAAACAATTAAAAAAGTGTTAAGAACTCGGAAAATATTTTTTAGATGCAGGCAGTTTTCGTGGTGTGAAGATATTGAGCATATTCTGAGCATTCTCATAGAACGAATTTTCATCTGAGTATTTTGAGTACACTACCATGATAAAAAGAGTACTTTGAGGATAGTATGAGGACTTTTTCCAGCCCTATTAAAAATTCATAAAATTTAGTGAGGAAATTTGAGCATTTTGGTGCGGCTTTCATAAAATCACTACAATCGAAACGAGTATTTTGAGTACAAAATGAGGACAACATGAGTACTTTGAGGATATTTTGAGGACAAAATTTTTCGACTCGGGATGTAACTCTAATTTTGCGTTCCCACAGTATGAATTTTTGATTAGGAATCATTAGAGTTGAAATTCCACAGTAAATGATTTCAGATATTTAATATTTAGAGATAAAACTCTGATGATCCCAAATTTCTACGATTCTAAAATTTATAATTCTAGTAGTAATTGATTAAAATCCATACTTCATAATTCCACGATTATAAAACTCTAGAACATTATAGGACCTATAAAATGTATTTCTAGAAGTTCGAGCTATAGAAGATATAAAACTAAAAATTAAACAGATGACATTTTGAAAATCTGAATTCTAGAATGTCGGTTTTTCTGATATTGAATTATTATAGATAGAAAATTTTGAAATTTAACTACTATTGTTGGGGAAAGGGGATTGATCCCTTAATCCTCCCTCTATCTATGCTACTGTTAGAGAAACATTTGGAAAATGTTTTAAAAGCAATATTACATGTTCATTCTGAAATATTTCAGAAAAACTTTTCTCGAAGTGATTGTGAAACATTGAAATATGTAATCTTTCGTAAAGCTATCGGAAATCCTTCACGAAATAATTCAGAAAATTTCAGACACAATTAAAATGCAATGTTGCAACGCAACTGAAGGGTTTCTATAATATTACAAAAAATCTTGAAGGTGTCACTTATTTCGGCGATGTCGGAATTTTTTCCATTCTGGAGCTTCAAATCAATCAAAGGTATTAAAAAAAAATTTTCTGTAAAGTTTGAAGCAAATCAGACATGATTAACACGTGCCACAAAATGACTCAAGTTTTGAATGGGATTTACATATAGTTTTTCATACATTTAGTTCAAAAATTCATCACTTGTGCAATATGTATAATGTTATGTCCAAGACCAAAAATTTGCGTATTTTTCTATCGGTTTTATCTATGTTTTATAAGCACCGAAAAAAGGCAAACATGTACTTCTTCGATGCTTTAACAGCGATAGAAAAATTCGAAAAAATTTGGCCCTGAACGTAACATTATACATTCCAACTATGCTAAGTTTTCAACATTTATCATAAGTTTTTCATAAGTTATGAATTTTCCAACATTTACCATTTTAAGTGTAATCATGTCCGACTCGCTTTAAAATTTACAAACAAATTTTTATTTATCATCTAGATTGCTTTAAAGCCCTGAAATGAAAAAAATTCCGACATTGCCAATATAAGTGACACCCTAAAGCCCCCCCCCCCCCTTCTTCGTACACCCCTGAATCTGGATCACTATATTTCACCCCTAATGTAAAAGACGAAAAAAAAAAAGAAAAGAAATCTTTTCCTCTATTTGTTTTTTTCTATCAGAGAGGGAACCTAACAAAAAACAACAAAGGCAAAGAAAACGGCACTCGGGTCGAGCGAATCGAGGCGTAGGTGGGGAAAAAAGAGGTAGCATTCAGGGGGCAACCACCAGCGCCTAAGACCAAGTTAACCAAGTAAACCAAGTGTGCCTCGGTTTCACTCAGTTTTGCTCGGTTGTTCAGCAGGTGTTACCGTGCTCTGCACTTCCACCATCTTTGAGTCCCCCGTGATCCAAAGTCACCCGAAGTGTGATCCAGAGTGACCATACAACCACCCTCGATATCACCCCTACAACCCTTATTCCCAAATTACCCCCACGCCGGGGTACCATCCAATACTCAAGTACCGAAAGGACGACTCGCGCCTCGAATCTGGGACCGTTAGGGGGGCCCACAATGCGGTCCCGAAAGTCTCCGTTAATCGATCACCGATCCTCTTCCACGGATTGAGAATCCCCGCAGGTACGGAAAGCAAAAAAAAAGATAAATGCTTCGAACTTTCGACACCGTTTTTTTCTTATCGCTCGGTGCATAATTATAGAAGCGCTAATGATAAGCGGGACAACGAATGTTGATTGTTGGGGAATAAGTGCCGGAAGTCATTTCGTTGCGCAAGAGGTCTTAATTTGAATTTCAAGTGTGGAGGGCGCGATTTATATATTTTTTTTCGGGGTGTTTTTGAGGGGTCTGGGAGATTTTTGGTAGTTAATAAGGTTCACCGGAACCGGTTCCTGTAGACCCTGACTGGTATCTACAGGTGTTTTTTTGGTTGGTAGGAAAACGTTGAGGTGGTCAAACAAATGTGAGACCATTGAAATAGGTTTCGGAGGTTTTGGGTTCTGAATTCTGAAAAAAATTGGGGCGAAGTAGAGGATTTGGGTATAAGGAAGTCTGATAGGTGAAATGGGTTATGCAAATTTTGGGCAAAGTTTGCAGAAAGATGAGTGGGAAAGACTCATCTTTCTTTATCGAGATTTCTACATTTAGAATAGTCCAATTCATTGGCGTAGATAGAGAGGTGATCAGGGGGATCAATCCCCCTGTAGTGGTAAAATTCCAAAATTTTATGTCTATAATAATTCAATATCACAGAAATCTATATTTTAGAATTAAGATTATCAGAATACCATCTCCCTAATCTTTCATCTCCTATTTTCTGTACACTGTAAAAAAAATTAGAAATTTTCCCATAAATATAAATGGAATATTTCCCATAATCTCTATTTTTCTATAGATGTTCAGAAATTTACTATGAGCCATAGTACTTTTACAACTTGCGATCATAAAATTAGTACACTATAATGGGAAATTAAGTCTATGGCAATTTTCCCATGGTAATCCATATTTTTCCCATTAATGTTAGTAAATTTTCTAGATAAGTTCATCGAAAATACTCTATATTGCATTACTCAACTTGCTATTAAATTCGAAAATATTTCGATCATTACATCCCAGTAAACCTGTGAGCTCACTGTGAGCTCACTGTTAGCCTCCATGGAAAATCTCGAAGTGAATTTACTGTCGGTTTTCTGTGAGCTACTTGTGAGTTCCCCGGGAAAAAAAAAACTTGCATTTTTCATGTGTGCCACATGCATCAGCATGCATGTCGAAATAAGCGATTTTTTTTCTTTCTTTCTTTTGCATTGCATTTTTTTGTGCATGGAAAATTGCAAGTTAAATTTGCGACCATGAAAAATTCATCTACATTTGTAAAAAGTAAAAATAAACATATTTTACCTCAAGCTTCTTAGTGATTGCGTCTACCAGTGGGTGCCAGCCCTGATATACTTCTGTAGTGACAGGAATTTGACGCGCCATCTAGAAGTACCCAATGTTTGGTGAAACTCAATTGAAGATAGAGTTGTTGATATAGTAGCGATATATCAAAATATCGATATTTGAATTACCAATATCGATATTATCAAAGCGATATTTGAGGATCCGATATTATCGATATCTGATATTGAAATGACGATATCGGATATCGATATCGTTTTACAAAAAAACTCTAACTTGCAATACAAAATGCACAAATCAGCAATTGAATCATGAAAGAAAACCATTTTTATTAATTTAAAATATCGATATATCGATAATATCGTTGGCCAATAAATAACTATCAATATATCGGATTATCGACAAATTTTTTTTGATACATCAAAACCCGATATCGATATCGAAAAAATATCGATAAATATCAAATCCGATATTTTCAAAAACATCAACAACACTAATTGAAGAGAGAGAGCCAGAGGAGTAAGAGAGAAAGCAACGGAGTGAGGGGATGAAGGGAACGGGCAACGAATAAACCGCGCCTCTTTCGATTTGTAATTTAGTTTCAAAGCGCTGAGTACTTCTAGATGGCGCAGCGATTTCAGTTTTCGATTTGGGCTCGCGCTGGCACCCACTGGCGTCTACCGTGCCTTTTTGGCACAAGTAACGACACTTACTAAGGGCATGGGCCAAAAAGAATCATATTTATTAACATGAGACATGCACTTTATTTAAGCATTCTACACAAAACTTGAAACATGAGAGAAAAAACCAGCAGCCATCTGGTGAGCGTTCGGGGAGAGCGCGCGAATTTTCAAAATTTGAATATAAAGTAATTAAAATTTTGAAAATTCGCGCGCTTTCCTCAAGCGCTCACCAGATGGCTGCTGGTTTTTTTTCTCATGTTTCAAGTTTTGTGTAGAATGCTTAAATAAAGTGCATGTCTCATGTTAATAAATATGATTCTTTTTGGCCCATTTCCTTAGTAAGTGACAATACTTGTACCACAAAGGCACGGTAGACGCAATTACTAGGAAGCTTGAGGTCAAATATGTTTATTTTTACTTTTTACAAATGTAGATGAATTTTTCATGGTTGCAAATTTAACTTGCAATTTTCCATGCACAAAAAAATGCAATGCAAAAAAAAGAAAGAAAAAAAATCGCTTATTTCGACATGCATGCTGATGCATGTGGCACACATGAAAAATGCAAGTTTTTTTTTCCCAGGGAACTCACAAGTAACTCACAGAAAACCGATAGTAAACTCACTTCGAGATTTTCCATGGAGGCTAATAGTGAGCTCACAGTACGCTCACGCCACGTGTTTGAAAAGCGGAAGTTGGAAGCGCCCACTGTGAGCTTACTGTGAGCTCACAATTAACTCACAGTGAGCTCACAGTGAGCTCACAGGTTTACTGGGATGAAGAAAATTTGATGAAAAAATAGAAACTTTCCTCTTGCCAACTATAGGAATTTTTTTTACTTTCCATTTTCCCATAGATTGTCGGAAATTTATGTTTTGCTATAATTTTTCTCCATTTTCAATAATGAATTTTTAGAAAAGTCAGCAAATGGAAATTTTCACATATAAGACGTGCAAATTTCTTCATAAATATTTGCGAATTTGCTTCGTAAGTATATGGGAACTATTTTACTTACAATTATTGAAATTGCCACTTAGTAACAGAAGATGTCTATTTCGATCTGCGGCAAATTAAGCAAAAATAAAGAGAACAACTTTCCATCCGAAAACCTTGAAAAATTTAACATTCTATTCATCTTTCAATACAATGTCATAAGTTTCCCATTGGCAATGGTTTTTCTTTCATTTTAAAAAGTGAGTTTGTAGAAAAGTCAAGTGAATGAGAACTTCCTTATAAAAGATGCTATTTTCTCTATATATATTTGCAAATTTGCTGGATGAGTGTGTGAGAAATATTCTATTCATGCATTGAAATTGCCATCCACATATATCATGATCTGTAGAACATAAAGAAAAAAATAATTTTTTTCTTTTCGAAAGCTACAGAAATTTCACCATAGATATTTTTCATTCCTCCATAAATTGTCAGAAATGAATGATAAATGAGAGTATTTCACTCATCAACTACATTCAAATTATACTAATGTAAGGGAAATATGTTTTCGCTCATAATAGAAGCATTTTCATTTACCGTATTGTATTTCCTCGTGAATTACCGGGAAAATTATTACTTGTCAAAGAAATACGTTTAAATGTAAAGCCCCACGAAAGCTTGTGCTGCACCATCCTGCTATCGAATAAGAATGTTCATCATTAGGTCCCGTGGCTCAGTTAGCTGCGAGCTGCGAATGGAAAGCAGCTAGTCCAACGTCCGAGGTTCGCGTCCCGATTCAGGCAATTTTCACTGGATAAAAAATGTAATATTTTCTGTAAAGTCTATGTGTCTATTTCAGTTATTTGCAGTGTGCAGGGTGAATCCCCTAATATACATACAATGAATAACTACATGAACATTTAACATGATAGTACAATATCGTATTGAATGGTGTTATAGTACATTTTTTATTTACAAAAATGTGATATATCCGATGAAAAAATGGGAAAATTTCCATTAAGAATAGTAATTTTCATTTCCATATTGAAGGAAAAAGTTTGACTGCCTGTATTAAAATTTCGATGTATGGGAAAAATTTACTATATCGATAAATAGTAAATTTTTCAATAAAAAATAGGTTAATGACGTCCAGTTAAAAAATAGGAAAATTTCCATTGCGAATAGCAATTTCTACTTTCATATAGAAGTAAAAAGTGTGAATGCGTGTAACAAATTTTCGATATATGAAAAGAAAATTTACTATATCGATGAATGGTAAATTTTGTAATAAAAAATATGTTAATTACGTCCAATTCAAAAATAGAAAAATTACTATTTTTTTTTTTTTTTTTTTTTTGAGTGTAGTTAAAGATTCTAAAAACTTATTTTAGGTCCTATCACACTTAAATTCTATGAAATAGAAATCGTAACTCTCAAAATTTGTGGAGTTAGAAAATAACTATTCTTTGATACAAAATTAATGATTATAAATATCAGAATCGTAGGTTCTACATGGTGCGATCTGGTATTCCACGATCCCATATATGTACTATAAAATTTTGAATCATTAGAGTTTTTACTCTAAAAGAATCGTTCCACGCCAAACGTTTCACCCAATTTCAACTAAATCATAGAATTTCAAAATTTTGTGTGGATTGTGAAGTGTACTCGATGCTCAAGTGGATATGTAAATATTAGTCCTCAATATCATAATTTCTAGAGGTTATGAGCACTCAAACTTTTTTGCACGTTCGAAGAAAAAAATTCATAACTTCTGAACCATTCAACCGATTTGCTTGAATTCCTGAGAAATATCTGCGCTGTCATTTTATCGATTTTTTGATCAATATTGTTTGAACAAACAAACTTTTATGTAGTTTTTATATAACAATAAAAATTTTTTAACTTTCCCAACGTCGTATTGTAACGGAATGTATATGAAAAATATGCGGAAAACCTTTAAGAATCCGTTCGGACAATTTCGTATTCTCAATTCTTTACAGAGATATGAATTTTTTCGCGAACTGTAGCGCTAACGGTATTTTGTCCGCAGTGAAGATAGGAACATGCTACCGCCAACTTCAGTTCATTGCGTTATTTTTAAGAGCGGCAACACCCCAACGTGCTGTCCTTTGTAGGTAGAGAGAGCGATAGAATGATCATTATTGCTTTAACACTCATACAGTGTTGTTAAGTTTGCTAGGCGGGTATAAAAAAAAAGTTTAATAAAAAGCAGTGGATTCAGAATTCATGTTTGATACTGCAAATTACGTGTAATTTAAATTCGTCAGTAGGTGTTTACATGAATTTTATCAAAACGTCAATGTGAAATAAGCTTTTTTGAAGGATGCATTATCTATTCAGTACCTTATTATGTTTTATTACGTTATTTTTTACATCAAAATATATTTCGATTAAAAAACAATCTATTTCTTACCAGCAACAATTTTACAGCTTTCGAAAAAATATTGCTCAAATCTACCAATGCCAATATCAATTCTTATGATTTATTATTAAAAATGCGTGCAATAGAAATTGAAAATTGGAGTTACATGCAGTCTGAAATTTCGGATTCCAGACTATCTTCTAAAATGTGAAACACTTTTTTTTTTAATTGAGAATTTCAAAAATTTATTTAAAATAAAATCAGTCGAGAAGAATCGATTAGGTATAAAAAATAATCCTTGATGATCAAAGCAGGATGTTGGTTTGTATTAAATTAAATACGAATTTTGAACCTTATTTGAACCTTTTACCTAGTAGTATCTCCTTTCCAGACTTAAAACGTGCAAATAAGGTTGTTTAAGAAAAAAAAAAAAAAAAAAAAAAAAAAAAACAATTCGATAGTTTTCTTCTGCATATTATACTACAAGCTTTCGAAAATTGTGAAATAACTCCAGTCGATACGTTTTGATAACTGAGCTAATGTCACATCTCAGAAATGTTTTTTCTTTTCAGATCATCTATGCATTCAGAGGTTTAATGCACAGGCCTAGAACTTTCAATAAACACTGCACAGTTATTGAAAATTAATTACACGTTCAAGTAAAAAAAATTATCACATAGTTGTTTTAAATTAATGATATACTAAAAAATAATGCTTGTATTAGAAGTTCGATATACATGTTTATAAATTTCAAAGAACATGCTTATTGATATAGAATTCTTACAGAAATGAATCAATTTTAATATACTTTTATATATTAAAGTGTATTAAATTCAAGCATAGTGTGTGCGATTGGGATTCAATATACAATTTTAGCATTTTTGATAAACTGTCCAAAGATTTCGATAGACATGTATTGTTTTTAATACAAAAATTTATTAATAAAACATACACGTATGATTATAATACATGTATAATAATAATCAATACATGTTATATGATCATATCAGATCTTAAAAAGATTTTTCTTTTATTTAAAAAGTTTAAAATGTGTAAGACAGGAACTTGAAAGACTGATATATGTTGCACTGAATATCAATTCGATCTAAATCGCTCAAACAAGGACTAAAATTTTGACTCGGATATGATCAACATGCCTAAAGAAGGTTCTCTCTATATCTCAAAAGTTTGAAATGTGCAAAGCAGGAGCTACAAGGCTTAAAATGTTCTAATGAGAACCAAAAAGATCTAAAATGTTCAAATCAGGGCTAAAATTTCGACTTGGGATTGTGTAAAATATTTTGTTGGTGAGCATAAAGTTCATTGTTTAAACCAGAGTCCTTGAAAGTATCAGAACATTTTTTTTTCTTGAATACGTCATGACATTGAATTCTTCATGTCTTTTTTACTTTTTCGTTTAATTTTAAACGTTTAGAATTTCATGCACATAATATGAATAATGGTCAATCTTGAATTTCTCTGTTTCATTCATCATAAGCATGACATTCTACATTCTAGAATGAAACACTTTATAACTTTTTGTTTAAAAAGATTTTCGAAAGTTTATTAATTTGAAATTTGAGAATCTTTATAATTTGTAAAAATTTTATCTTGAATTATCGAACTTTATCCAGTAGAATTTAGAGCTCTGAAATCCTTTTTTCTAGTTGTTCAATAACGCTCCTTTATTATCGTCCATAATTTCTTCGAATATCGATCATTTGAAGCCAACATAATAAAACTCATTATATTTTTTCGAACTTTCGGCCTCTTTATTGGGTCCTCATCGGGAACTACATTTACAATAGAAATCTCTATAATACTTAAAAATGATGCACTACAACTTCAATATATAAATAATTCAATAAGGTTGGTAATCTTTCTCTCTTGAAAAAAACTTTTACAATAGGGAACTTGACGAAAAAATTCTATCATACACATCTGTTAGACAACTGAAAAAAAATCGATACGTATTTTTTCGTTTTTTTATTAATTGAGAATTGCAGGACATACAGAGGGTTTAAATGTGGAGTGGGGGGAGGTGTGACGTCAATATCCATATAAATTTCTATTGTCTTTATATGGACGGTGACGTCACCTCATTTTTTTAAAAAAATAAATACTAAAATAGTTTCACAAAATTTTTTCTAGTCAAGTTCCCTATATCAACCAAATCATGTGGCATCGTTGAACTTTTATCGAACCTCACACATTGGCGAGTAATCTTTTGTTCTAGAATGAACGATTCTTTTATTCTCTTCTCACAAATTTAAAAATCTAGGATTGTAGGTTCTATCATTTAAAATTCTAGTGCTTAATATCTTATACTGCAAGATTCTAGAATTCTAGAATATTATATATTCTATAGAATATTATATATTATATAGAATATTATATATTCTTTAGAATATTATATATTATATAGAATATTATATATTCTATAGAATATTATATATTATATAATACAATACCCTATCGGCAGGCCGAAAGGGTAGAAAAAGATTCTAGAATAGAATCTAGAATAGCAATCTATATTCTAGAATGTATACTTCCTAAATACGATCTTCTTGAGTTTTGTCTCATACAAATTTGTGTATTCTGAGAACATAGCATGATAAGAAGATGATGACTTGGAGAATATTAGAATGACTCGCTGAAACCTACTTTTTGATTCATGAAACTGTGTTGAAATTTTCAGAAATATTAGAGTACTCGTTGTAAGCATATAAAGCCTTGAAATCCATTTGATTTCTGATATTACGAAATAATCCAATTAATCTCAATCAAGTAATAGAGAATGACTTTTGATCATTTTCTCCCCTTTTTGAAAAAAAATTTGATGTAGTAAGTACACTCAATCGATTTGTTGAAGTGATAGACATTTTCAACAGATTTTAAAATAAGAGATACTGTTCGAAATTTTTCAAAATTGGAATAAATTGTGATCTTGAGAAATTGTGATTTTCTTGAAGAGCGTCACTGTTTTTCGCCGAAAGCTTGAAAAAATATAAATTTTTACCATTGCATAATCCAAGTCTACAATTATTATTCGTTAGCTCCAAAAAACCAAATATATATTTGAAAAAAAGAGAATTTCAAGAAACGGAGCGTGATACGTAGCTAGATCCAGTTCGAATTTTTAACATTAGAAACTTGAATTTCAAGAAATCAATTTGTTGAATTCTTGTAAACTTAGGTTACATACTTTTCGATTTTTTCGCTTTCGAAAATTTATTGAATACTGGAAAATTTCATAACTGCGGAATGAAAATATAATGCAGATATTGCGAACAAAAATATTTAAAAACTCAAATTTGGTTATCTTCATTTAATGTCAAGTTGAATTCCTTATTGAATGTTTAAATTCCACGATTTGGATTAAGAAAGATGAAAAATAAATACCCTGATGAATTTTGAAACGTGATTTCTTTTTTTTTTCGAATGTACGACTCTAGCTATTTCGAACTTGCGAAGTTTCGTTTATTCAGGTGTACAATTGTGATAAAGTTATACATTTTTCATAAAATACTTATCCACCGCAAAAAAATCATATTAATCTTATATAATTTATAAGATTGTAGATTTAATGTCATAAAACCTCTAAATATTTTACCCGTTTTTTGAAATTATCTACTTAAAAATCAAAAATTTATTGTTAACACTGATTCCATTACACTGAAACAAAAAATTCAAATAAACTGGAGATACTCAGAACTTTAAGTCTCCATTTTGTTTCAACAATTCCTTTTTTTTTTAATGAGAGTTTTTAAGATTTCAATAAAATGAAAAGAACTACGATTTTTATAGAATACCAATAGTTTTAGATGAAAATGAAGATTTCAGCTAAATTTAAATATTTCGCATTAGGGATTTAGATACCTCCAGAAAAGCTTCAGATTGCTGTTATTAATTTTAAATTGAAAAATTTTAACATGAATATGAAAAGCTAGAAATTGGTAAAATCTCATATATAGCGAAGGTCAAATCAACCATTTCAAAATTTGTGTAACAATTAAGATTAGAAAAAAGTGTTGTGAGCGAGAGCGCTTTCTCTTTTTGTCTCCAACGAGCCTCTCGATACGAAAACGCGATGTTTATAAAAATTAATTAAAGCTTGAAATTTAACGGGTGACAAATTTCGAAAAAATCATTACTTTTTTTTTTTTTTTTTTGTATTTATTGGGTTTTTGTATTTATTGGGGCATTTCAAAAAAAAAAAATGAGGAATATACTTTTTCAAAGACGTTCTTGTCCTTTCTAAAAATGTGCATCACTGCCTGAAGTTGACTGTTATGCAGAGAGAAAATGCGCGTGCATAAAAGTGCGGGAATTTCGAATAATGTTTGTCATGGTTTGACTGTCAAGGGGCAGTTATAAAAAAAATAAAAATGCAATGGGACGCCCGGCGGGCGGGCAAGAATGGTCTAGTATTTCAAAAACAGATATAAAATTTGAAAATAATTCATTCAAAAGTAACCGTAAGTTTTTATGGTAATTTCCCTTTGAAATAAGAATCTAGATATGAGTAGAAATTGTTTATTCATAAATTAACAAAATTATCAGCGAATCCGTATTTCATCACCAATTCATCACCTTTCGATGCATAAATTATGTTAATCAATAGGACATTGGTTTAAGTTACAATATTCATACCTTAAATATTTTCACATCCTCAATTACGTCTTACGGTTATTGTTTTTTTGAAATTCTCAGGCGCGAACTTCTAGAAAATTTACATATTTTCAAAAAACGGCTCGTGTAAATATTTTGGAAAAGCAGCCTTCAAAACACTTCTACAGAACCATTTGAAACTCTGCAATCATAATCAAAATTACAATCGCGAAATCGTTATCTCGCACCTGCGATGACAAAGCAAAAGCGCTAATAAAGAGCTGATACAGTATTTCGCCAATTAATTCAATTTACGGTATCATCCACTCAGCTATAAATTTTCGATGCAATATTGATAATATCAGAAACTCTTTGATACATTAAATATTTATAGGAATGATTAAACGAAAACCCGGGATGTTCATTTAGACACCAATGAACTACAAAATCGAAAAGTATCTATTCAAGCACGTTTCTTCTTCAGCGTAGAATTTTTTTTTTTCTTTGATATTTTTCAAAACAAAAACTGAAAATTAATGACCTATATAAATTTCTATAATCGTATCACTTGATGCGATACTTCGTCGATCATTATTCTACTGTTTTCGCGATCATTCCGTGGTTAGAGATAACGCGAACAAAAAAGTTCAATTCCAGTAGAAAGTTCTAATCGCGATTTGTAACGTGTGATGCAACGCGGCACAATGAGAACATTACGCGAGCGCGTGAAAATTGCGCTGATGCTGTAAATTATAACAAGAATAAAAACGCTTTTCCGCACTTTTTTGCGATCGGGCAATTGGATTTCCTCATTTTAAATGGGGATTTCCCACAAAATTATAAGTTTTTCAAGATTCAAGAAAGCCATCTTTCACGATATTGAATGATTCTAATCACGAAAATCAAAATATTGAAAAAGTCATTCTAGAAAGAATTGATACTCCCTAAAATATTCGTATTAGTGATGCAGTCAGAATCACTTATTTTCCTGACCGTCGCGTTAACGTTTACTATTATTACGACGAAAAAATTGTAGACTTTGAAATTGATTCTGACGTTAAATTTTCCGATGTGCTGAACATGGAACTTGCTGAATTTTTAATTATTAGTCAAGAAAAAATTAACAATGTGAAAAGTTTGCTTCGTTTTTTGAGTCCCAAAGGTCAACATTTTTTTCTAATCGTTTTGAAAAGACAATTGTGTAACTAAAAAAGAAAAAAGAGTGACAGCGAAAAAAAAAGTGAAAAATCTAACTCAACGAAAAAAAGTGAACGAAATAATTTAGTAGGCATAAAATATTCTTAGATAAGTTTAAAAAAAGCGCCTATTCGATGTACTAAAATAAAAAATTATGCAATATAAATACTGCCAAGAAAAATATTTTGCGATTTCGTCTCATGAGAAAAAGTTGACAAAGGACTACAAAGTTTTGAAAACCTACCATATAATGTTTTTTTTAATGTTTCGTGCGTAATATTTAGCCATAAGATTGAGTGTAGTCGACTGACAAAATAATCAGAATATTTGTTAAAAAAAATTCATTCTACAAATTGAGTACACATTTGTACGTGAACTTTCATTAACAGTTATTTTTTTTAGGGTAAGATAACTGAACTTTACTTCAAGTAGAAATACTATAGCAATAAAGAAATAAATGCATTTTGAAAAACTGCTAAAACAGTTAGAGATCAAATCTCCCGCTGGATGATTTTTAACGATAATTACGATGATTACGATGATTACGATGAATAATAAAAAACTTCCCCACCGGTCGAATTTGGCAAAACGTGGATTTTTCCATCTATAAATTTTGAATTATATTTTTATTGAAAATAACAAGTTTTTGCTAATTTCTAAGCTTTGTTTGCATCGCTAGAAAATGTCATGTAAGGTAAAAAAAAGTTGGGCACCTTAAGACAAAAGCATCATGTTTTCACGAGTTTATTTTTAAAAAACAGATTCGGAGCAATGAAATACTTGTTTTTTTTTTTTTTTTTTTTTTTTATTGATTGTTGTAACAAAGAGGAAAAATTTTTTATTGATGAAAAAAGGTGCGCTACTATGTCCTATAAAAGAAAATATTTTTTTCATGATCAGAAAAAAGAAATTTTTTTTCTTCTAATAAATTTGTCGTATAGACTAGAATATTTTTTGGACGCGCTCGGACCCTTTTCGTTTCCGCGCGCTCAATGTAGTGCACCCAAATACAAAGATTTAATTTTGAAAAGAATATCTGAAATACCTTGTGACGTTGATAAATAAATAGACAATAAGTTTTTTAAAAAATATCGTGTTGCCTTTTCAAAAAAAATTGTGAAAACGCATTTTTTTCCTCGAGAACAAGTGCATGTAACCACTGAAATCTTTATAAAGATTTCATCAAGTTTTATATAGCTTTCATAAAATCACTGTAAAGAATATTTATAAAGTTTATTCATAAAATACTGTAGAAAAGATTTTACAAAGTCATTTCTAAAATAAGAATTACTATTAAAGTCACTGTGGAAAACAATGATACAGAAATTATAAAAAACGGCCAAGTTTACTCTCTGAATCAAAAACAGTCGAATTACACTGATTTACTAGTGACTCCCTTTCTACTGATACATCGGTGAAATCCTTTGCTGATTGTTTATTTTTTTAACCACGTAATTTTTTTCTTTCGTTCCGCATTCCACTGATTCTTAGTAGCACCTTTTTCACTGTTTGTCAGAGAAATTCCATATTGTTTTGAATTGAAAAAGCAAATAAATAACATGCGATAGAGCATTGCTAAATAACGATTTTTCCTGAAAAATTTCGATACCATTAAAAAGATCGAAGAAACGAGTTATTCTGAGAAAATTTTCGTCGAGTCCTGAAGTAAAGTTTATTTCGAAATCATGCAAATACTGATCGCAAAAAGCAGTATTTGCACTGAAATGCAATTGGCTGCAAGCTTCTGGAATACTATGACGAGGTTTTTTTTTCACGATTTTTATACCTAGAGTTATTCTGAGTTATTTAGAATCTGATTGTATAGGATCGTTCAATTTTAAATCCCAGAGTATGAAATTCTAGAAATATATATTGTAGACTATATAATTAAAGGATCTTGATATTGGCAGCGTAGACTCCTATAAATAAATTATATGAAATATATTGCCAGAATTCTTTATTCAAAAAAAAAAAAAAAAAAAAAAAAAAAAACAAATAAATAAAACTATAGGATCTCTAATGGTTAAATATAAAATTCTATCAATCAAAAATTTAGACTTGTAGTTCGTAGAACAGGATTCCAGATTTTTCAATTTTCTTCGACATTTTGAATTTGATACCATACGGTCATAAAATTTATAATTCTTGAGTATCGAATTCTAAACAATCTAGACAGGAACATATAGAATTAAGGATTGTATTTTTTACAATATAGATTCCTAGAATTTAATAATGTAAAATATATTTATGTAATTCTGTATTTTAGAAAACAAACATTACAGATATCTTCTCTTCTAGACTATTAATCCATGAAATCTTAATTTTATAAGACAAAATTATCATATATTTCGAAAATTCAGAATTGTAAATTTTAGGACAGAGAATCCTAGATTTAAGAATTTCTCAGTCATCAATTATTCTGAAATTTTTAGCTCTACAATACATAGTTCTACGGTTCTGTCACCTAGAATATCGAATTTCATACTATAGGGCCATCAAATTTTGAACCCTAAAAGTTTTGACAAAGTTTTTCCGACCTAAATAAAAGGAAACGCTTAAAAATACAATAGTATTCTGCTCCTATTCACAATATATGTTTTCGGTCAAAATCGTATTCAAACTTCGCGTCTGGATAGAAGAAAATCTGTTCATGTTAGGCACGCCAATTTCTATACACATTTTATTCTTTATAGAAAGAAATGAAACATTGCTGCTATTTTCAAAAATTGTGTTTGGTTTGCATAAACAATGCATCCAAAGTTGACACTGCACGGCGTGCAGAGGTAAACAGTGGGACGTCCAAAGCCTATTCAAAGATAGCTATAACCAAATGTTTATAAAAAATAGATATTAATGTCTTGTAAGAATTAACGTTGATTTATTTTTATTTCAATGTTTTTTAAACTGATTAGACACATACATGTGAAAAATTGGATTTTTAGCAATTGTTTATTGTAAAAAACATAGAAAAAATTTTTTTTTTACAAAACGCAAAACGTCAATCCCAACAGAATCACGTTTTTTGAAAGTGTTCCAAATTTCATCAAAATCCGTCAAGCCGTTCTTGCGCAATCCATCATACCAGTTTGAAAAAAGTAGTTTTCGGGAAAACGCAGTTATAAAGCGCTACGCGCATAGAAATACTAGGCGCTCTGCGCTATAAAATTATTGACCACATCGTCAATGTGCAGGATATCTACGTCAAGCTTCACTGACACATTCTTGAATATGTCTAGAATAAAATAAAGTAATTTTTAAAAAATTGATTTTTCGAAGCCAAAACATAGAACGCTCCCCTCAAGGTAGTTCTTGCGTTTGAAAGAGATTGAAGTTAGTCACACAGTCTTGCGTGGCCAACTTCATTCAGCTCCGCAATTTTTGTTCGTAGACTTGGCAACATCACAACTGTTTTTTTATATCTCACTCAGCGTATGTAAATATGTAAACATGTTTACATGCGCAGCCGTAGCCGTAGTTCGCACATGCAGTTTTTTTGTGATTTGTTTCAAATTTTTGAATTATATAAATATGTCGGAAATGTTATCATTGCATCTTTCAAAATGCGGCGTTGCCAAGCGTATCATCTTAGTTGCATGGTCCGTCGAAAAGTGACAGTTGTATGTTTTTTTTGTAAATTTCTCAAAACATAGTTCGGTAACCCTTGTTGAAATTTCTAAGGTTGATTTTTATAATAAAAGTAATTTTTTTAGAATTAACCATAGAAACGTTTTTGAAATATTAGCGGAAATGCACGATTCCCCATACATGTGCGTGTTAATGTCAAAAAATTGTATCTCAAAAATCTGTGCGGTAAACAATTATGAAATTTTTACCATAGATCAGGTACAATATCGAGATCAAATTCTCAAATTTTCAGGAAAATCTAAAGAAAATTGCCCAAGTGCTAGTACATGGTTTGCCATTTGAATTGGGTCAATGAAACAATTGCATAACTTTGACTATTTTCAACCGATTGGCTTCATCAATACCGTTTATTAAACTTTAATCCAGTACAATTTCAACCATGTATCGATACAACATCAATCATTGATCCGTTCTTCTTCAGACCTGTTGAAACAATTAATGGCGATCTATATAGGCAGATGTTGGCGCACTTTGTATTGCCGCAAATGCGTGAAAAAGGTCTGGAAAATTTCTGGTTCCAAAAAAATAGGTGCTACATGCCATACAGAAAACGCAATAATAAACTGTTTGCGTCAGAAATTCCCGGGTCGTGTTGTGTCAACAAACGGAGATATTGACTGGGCACCAAGATCTCCAGATTTGACTCCACTGGATTTCATTTTGAGGGGATTTTTGAAGAGCAAGTTTTACACTAATAAGCCGAAGATCATAGAAGAACTAAAAGACAACATTCAAGCCGAAATGGCAACTATATCATCCGAGATGTTGGGAAATGTGATGGAAATTGCGAAAAAAAGAGCCCACTCTTGTATTAGCCATAATGGAAGTCACTTGGTCGATATTGTTTTGGGAACTAGCGGAGATAAATTGTAAAAAGGTTCTTCTGATAGTAAAAAAAATGTATTTGAAATGCATTGAGAACTGTCGAGGATATTTATGCATTACATTGACGCGATTCAAATGGCGCACCCTGTACTACCTTAAGCATGACGCCACATTAGCAAGAGCAAATTATGACGGTTTTTGGTTTACAGATGGAAGAAGAAGCGCGACTCCTGCGCCAGGATCTGTGCTCGGCGCGGGAAAGTTTGAAATCGGCGACGCGGAAGTGTCGCCGCCTGGTGCGAGAACTCGATGAAAAAGCCGCAAGCCACGATGCAGAGCGTCGTTTGCGGGATCAGCAGCTATCTCGAATCCTCCGGGCACTGTTGATCCTGGAATCTAAACTCAAACAGGAGCAAAAGTCCATCAGGCAATTGCTATGCGAGAAAGACAGCGTCATCAGGATCCAACAATTGGAAATCGCAAAGCTCAGGAGGTTCACGAAAAGCTACATCAAAGCGAAACGTGGACAGGATTTTGAGAGCTTCGAAAGTTCTGTTCAAGATGACGCTTCTGTACAGGTAAAAATACCGATTTTATCCCAACAATTATGTCATTAAATTTGATGACTCCTCTCTGCTGGGGCAATAATTTTTCACGAACTGAAAGTGCCGCGTTTATAATACTGTAACTTTGGTTATTTATGTCGATATTAGCTGTCAAAGTCCATATTGCAATCCGTGCCATACATTTCGTCGCAGTGTTATATGGGTCAGTAACTCGCATTCATTTGCAACAAATTCCATTTCAGACCAATCTACACGACGCCAATGACGACATTCAAAAGCTAAAACAGGAGATCATCACCCGCCTCCAAGACGATCGGAGGGTCCAAAAAGCCAGCAGTTTTTCCGGTAGCGACATTTCAAAAACTAGCAGCGAAACGACCGAGGCCACGACCACATCCCTCGTCAGCACGGAAGGTTTCTGCGAAGGCGAAAGTCCAGCTTTTCTCACTGACAGCGAATGCGAGATCAAACCCAAGTTCGAGGAATCTGAGAAAACAAAAAAGGAAAACAGCGAAGACGATGGGATGGATTGCACCTATAATTCCGAGCCTGAAGAGAAAGAACGTGTCTTCAGAAAAGCGAGCAACGTCTTGGAAGAATCTACAGTCAATTGGTACAGCGATGCTGAAACGAACGACGAAAGTTTTACTATCTACCAATCGAATAGTAACAGGAATTCCGTTTTGGAGTGCGTGAACCAAATTTTGCTTCGAGATATGGAGGACGAGGAGAATTCTTTATCTTTGTCGAGAAGGTACAAGCATAAGGGGAAGGTCGTGTGTTTTCAAGCTGCCAAACTGTCTGACATCGAGTCCGTGGGGTCCGAAGTCGAGAGGAAAAATTCGGAAGAAATCCCGGAAAATTCGGACGTCCAGAAACCAGAGGGGCTGGATACGTTTCCGGGCTTTGAGGATGAGTTCGGGGAGAGGAAGATCCAGGAAGCCAAAGCTCTTGTGATCATAGAACCCGAAGTTAAGTTAATGCCAGGAAAATCGAACGAAGACAAGATCTTCTCGGTTTCTAAATCAACAATAGCTCGAGAAAAGCTGCCTTCTAAACGACTTTCCGTAGCTAAGAATCTGGACTACGAAGACATCGAGTCGATTTCCGAAGCTTCGTATTCCGAGAAAAGCCCTACCAAATTTCACAAGACCCTGATCCTTAAAGAAATCCCAAGTCCGTCCTTTCTCATCAACGAGTCCAAGAAAAAGCTTCCCCAGAAACGTCAAATTTCCGTAGTCCCTAAGGAAAAATCGCCGAAACCTGAAAATACCAAGAGGAAGATTGATTTCGAATCGGACCTGGTTGGAAATTTTGAAGAGTTCAAGATAGAAGACGAAGATAAGGACAGGAAGGAAAAACAGAGCCTGGAAATCGATTTCGATATGACCCAGAATTTCGAGGAGTTCAAGTTCGATGAATTTTCCGACGACCCAGATCGAGCTGAGGCTGATGGTTCTGATTTGGCAGAGAGCAGAAACACTTTGTATGATAATTTTTTGGAGGCCTCGGGATTGAGCAATAAGTCGATTTTGACTCCGTCCAGACTTTTGAGCAATCACAAGAGCGTTATGAAACCGAAGGATGTTAAGTACAAAAGCAGGATCAAGTCTGGCGGGGAAAAACATAGCGTTGCGTTTTTGCAGACGAAACATTGGACGGGACCATTTGTTTGAGTTGGGGTCGAAGAGTAGAAAAAGCCATGTTTTTTTTTCGCATAGTAAACATTGAATGATGAAATCAAAAAAAAAAGTTAATAACGTCGATAAATTTTTATGCCAGATCCGTTAGCGAAGTTCTTAGAATAGAGACAAAAAATAGACAGTCTTAGCGACTTGAGTTATCGACGCATCTTCTGATTTACAAGGATTAGAAAAATATGACACCTTGAAAATCATAAGGATAAGCATCTCCACTGCGCAATGTCTTAAAAAAACGTCGGTTTCCTCAGTCCAGTGGTTGAAAATGATCGATTGTACTTCAGACATTATTGATAAACTCAGCAAATACACTTTTCAATGATAACGAATCCAGCTACAAAATTTATTCTTTAACTGATAAAAATCGATCATTTTCAATGTGTTACCGGTTTCAGCTTTTATTGTGATACAAAGAAAAATTTTATGAACGTTCGCCGTTGTGATTAATTCTCTTAAAATATTTTTTTACGATGGCAATGCGCGAGCGTTATATTGTATTTTTAAGGGGGTCGTCTACGTAGCGGCCCGAGTTTCGAGCCTGTTTTCCAAAATTTATTACGAAGGAACGGAAAAAGTTATTCAAGAACTTTTTTTTGGCCAACTATGTAACCTGCAGCAAAAAGTAAAATCAATTTATAATTTTTATTGCATTAACTATGAATGGACATGAGTTTTTCGCAAAATTCCAAAATTTTTTGAAATGGCCGACATTTTTCCAAATGAATGATTGTTTTCCTTTTTTTTTTTCGAATTATTATTGGCTGTCAAAATAATAAAATACAATTTTTTGACAAAACCTTATGTCTAACCATAGCGACATGTTTTCTGACCCTGGCGATCCAAGAACGACCAAACAGCGACCGAATTTCGGTCGCTCTTTGGTCTTTCTACGGTCGCTAATTTTAATAATAAAATATCACTTATTCACATCGGATTCATTACGAAAAACATGCTCAGGCATTATGAAAACATCATTGATTTTGCTGCCTCGGTGAAATGTGTGTGCATCTTTCGAAATTGCACGTATTTTGAATATGTGAAGTTCATAACTGCTTGAAGTTGGTTTGGCTGTCATTGACTGTCACGGGTTAAAATGTAAAAAACGGACCATTCTTAAAAGTATTATTTTAGCAAAATTACATTATTTTGCCAAAAAAAATTGTCGGGATGACTAAAAATTTCTTTCCTTTACATATTCGAATAAAAAAGCTCATAAGTATAGCAAAATTATAAATATAAGTAACCAAGCGTTTTTTTACGAAAAAAAATGTCGTTTCTAGCGAACGACGAAAATCTTTCAAAAATAAAATTTTTATGCCACTCTAACCTCAAAATCGCAACTTTGAAACGGTTTTGCGGCTTTCGTGGCATAAAATATTGTATGCAAGGTAGTGCAATTGTCTCATTTGCCAAAGACGATTCACTCCCTCGGCTTCGCTTCGGGCCGGAATCGTCGTCTTTGCCAAAATCGACCCTTGCACTACATTGAATAAATATCTATATTTTATGAGCGAGTAAAACTTTGATGTATCTATTTTTAAATTACTCCCGCCTTAGCAGAAAAAAACAAGGTTGAACAAGGATATGTTAGTATGGCAAACACATTTTGCAGGGATATTTATAATTTTGCTTGATTTATAAACTGTTCAAAAATTTACGTTACAGCGTAAAAGATCTGCCAGGGGCTGAGTATGGTGTTCCATAGTTCGTTTACCATCATGTTTTCGAATAAATCCTTCATAGAGCATATTTCTAATAACGTCTAGATTACAAATGAGCAAAAAAATTCGATATTTCGATATCACGAACGTAGACGACTCCTTTGATGCAATTTATGTACTTACTGTACGTGATTTTATGTGCCTATATAGAAACTATTTTTGACAATGAAATAAAATGTTTGATATATAAATTTGATTTTGTTTTTTTTTGTGGAAAGAAAGAGCAGACAAATAGGATGTGGTTTCTCGTGCAAAAACCGGTACACGAAGTATATATTTAAACAATACGCAGTACAAATAACGTTTACAATTCATCTATCCTAGAAAAAAACTTTTTTTCGCGTTTTCTTACCGGTTTTCTTGTAAATAAAAGTAGCAGTTTCAGGCACTCACTTACAATTGGTTTGGGCTATGTTGGCTGGTTGCATTTTATAGGATACAATTGCTTGAAATCGGCGTATTTTTCGCCGAAGTCGCGTCTCTTTCCGCTCGAAAGTCATAAAAGAACTGAAATTGAAGAAAAATAATAAGTTAAGCAGCAAAAACAATGTAAAAAATATCTACCTTGGAGATACTTACTTCTTTGTCCAATTCTTCTTTCGAATGCAATTTCACGGTGGGAAATTTATGCTGTAATCAAGAGAAAAATTTATTCAAAACAAGATCACGTTTTTTTTTCATAAAATAAGATATGTGGATGATAAAAAAAAAAAAAACAAAGGAAAAAATGTAAGGGTAATGTATGCTGCTTTATTTCTGCAAAGATTAAAACTTTATAAGCATTCAAATATCTGTATATATTGCTCAAAAAACTTACGCTGCTAGTGAAACTAGCTGGGCTCAACAACGGATTCAACGCAAAAGGAACTCCGTCCAAACCTGATGATCCCGGCAAAGTTCCGTAATGTTGCGTAAACTTTCCTGGCGCTTGAGGCGCAGGTCGCGTTGGGTTCAGCGAAGAGATTCCGCAACTTTCGTTCAGTTCCATCGAGTCGTTGTGCTTTTTTAACAGGGGGTAAACACCGTTGTGCGTGACAACTGGCTTTGGTGGAAGTTTCGGTTTCGGCGGTCGTTCAGGTGCTAAATTATGCTGAGGGCTTTCGTTAGATGTGATACTTTGGCAAACACTGAAAAAATTTAGAAGACAATAAATCGACAAAAAATCGAGCAGTTCAAAAATTAAAGAAAATTTGCAATGAAACCTTTTTCTTTAATTCAACGTAACATGATCAATGTACTATCTTTTCGATAAATCTCAAAATAATCAATGATTGCGGAAATTTATGCGCGGAGAACAAATATTTCTTCTTCGAATTCCAAAAAAAATTTGACACTCACTCGATGTTTGCGTAAGAATGCGAGTTTGCCAAATCTAGGTCGATCGTTTTGTAGCACACGCCGACTCCGCTGATCAAGCTGAAAAAATTCTTGTCATGAATTTAACACGTCAGCTTGAAATCAGGGCATGAAAAAATTCGTTTTACCCCGCGAAAGAAAATTCTTCCGGTGCAGAACGCGAACCTTTTCCAACCCTACTGCAAACAATTATGTCGGAGACTGCTTTTGAACATAAATCGCGGTTCCGAAGTTTGTAACAAAGCTGCCTTTTTCTCCATGCTCTTTGCCCTTGAAAAATTTCCGATTGTTATAATCAAGTTGAAGTTTCAGTGGGGCAAATTTTTTTGCACGGTTGCTTAAATTTAGCTTACAAGTGCAACTAAATTTTTTACATTTTCATCTTAAGATATTATGTCCGTGGTGAAGATAGGCACATGCTATTGCTAACTTCAATTCATTGCGTTATTTTCAGGCGCGACAACACCGCATCACGGCGAATAAGACAGAATTTTTTCCAAAAAAAAAAAACCGTGAATAAAAATACATAGTTTGATTTTGCAGATAACATGTAATTTGGATAAATATGCTTCCGCCTATTTGATTATACGTTTAATTAAAGAATTTTACAAAAAACTAGATAGTAAAACATGCTGAAATTTTGCAGGCTTACTTGATACGCATAAGAGATTATCTGTGATTTTTTTCTTCAAAATCTATCTCAAAATTTCAACAATGGACATAATGCTGATACTCAAATTCGATTAGCTTGGAAATTGGGACTCATTTCAGATTTTCAATTGCAGAAAAATGGTGCCCATTAGATTGCGATTTTTATCCAGGCATGATTTAACATTAACAAGGCAAAAGAAATCGTTTCTGTCGGTTTTGTTGTTGAAAGCCAGTTACTTACTAGAGTCAATTGTTTGGCCGATCATACTGTATCCTTCAGGTAGTGCTTCCTTCTCATCGATAACTGCGATGTTTTCGATGAGACATTGAGGGGTTCCTTCTGTTTTTGAAAAACAAATGTATCGAGTTTTTTTCTTGATGAACAAACCGCTTTCACGCCATAGATCAGCATCCACATCATGATCGTACGTCCTTGTAACCTTAAGGAATTTTTTAGTCTGTATAAACGATCCCTTGAATTCTAGACAAAGCGGGAGTATTAGCGCAATTTTTTTTGACCGCGAAAGATTTTCGTTTTAGTTATAGTATATTTTTTTTTTTTTTTTTTTTCATTGAATAATTTAAAGGAAAAAAAAAATGGTCAAAAATATTTATAGAAAAAAGAAGTAAAGGAATGGGAGATCGATCATTTTTTAAACTGAAAATAGAAATTCGTTGAGAAATCATCGAATATGTACTTGATCGGAATTCGTATTGAAAATCTTTCATTATTACTTTCTGCAATTATCTGTATTTTTAAGAAGCTATAATCGCAATGAAGAAATTTTCACAATTTCTCAATTTAAAACTGGATAGAAAAATGTGTGACTAGTTAAATAAAATTTTAATTTCATTGAAAAAATTCAACAATTGACAAAATGAATGAGAGAGTAAAAAGATCATGACTCAGACTTTTAAATAAAAAAATACAACTAACTTTCATTGACTCATTCAAAATAAATTATTTTGAGTTGTACGTCTTATCAATTTTGTGTAACGTTTTTAAAATCGAGATTACGACAAAATATAATCTGAAAAAGCAAGAAATAAAATACCTAAAAATAGTTATGATTAGAGGTTCAATAAATGAAAAATATAAATTTGTGATTTTGATATTTCGGTTATGAGAAAATTTGAACATTGTAAATGTGTTGACATCAATGAAGAAATTTCTTCTTATCATTATCAATAAATGTTTTAAATTTACAAACTTTTGATATACATTTTTTAATCAAATTTACTGCAAAACAAAAGAATTGAAATAAATTGAATGAGAGTAGCTTTCAGTATCAATTCAGTTAATGAAAAATAATAATTTCAGATTCAAAGAGATGTGTGATAATTGTGATCCTGATATTTTAAACGAAAATTTTTAACAAAATTGTAAATATATTTTGTTACGAGAATAAATGGTAAATTTACATTGATAAAAAGAATTTACTGCATTCTAAAGTAGTTATAATTGGAAAAAATGTAATTTTTTCATCATATAAAAGTTCTGTACTGAAAATGCTGCAAAACGCGCAAAGCAATAGAAAATGGCAAATTTTTTTTTCAATGATTAAAAAATCAAACTAAAAACATTTTCCAATAAAGTTGTGAACCTTTGATTCTAAAATATCATTTGATTGACGTCATTAAAAAAAAAAGTTGAATAAAGAAGGTAAGTTCATGTTGAAATATTAAAAGTTTGATTTATTCATTGGTAAGGACATAATGTAGATTTTGCTTAAATTTACTCAAAATTTGAAAATCAAGAATATTTTCATTCCTAGAATTTATTTTTTTTTTGATATTTTAAATCCTTAACTATAGGTTTAGGGCGGGTAATGTGAGACGCTTTTGTTTAAATTACCTCTAGTTTTGCCCTAATTCAGAAAAGAAAATCCATTGAACTTTCTAAATGTTTCTATAAAGCCTGTAGAACGAAATTAAGTTAATTGTTGGCAATTATTTCATGTGTTCCACATTTTTCTAGACACTTTAAAAAAAAGTCAAAGATGTGAAGATTTTGCAAAATGTGCGGATATTATGAGACACTTCAAAAAATTGGCTGTAAATTAAATAATGTACTTATTTTGTAGATATAGCGAAATTGAAACAAGTATAGTATTTTAAAAATGAAATGATAAAATGTTATTAGAAAAATGAAGAACACTCAACAAAGTTTGGAAAAAAAAAACATTCCATTTTTATAAATTAAGACTCCAGATGATTAATATAATTAGATGATTTCTTATTTATAATCGAAAATTAATAGCTCTAAGCAACAAAAAGTGCTCCAAGAATAAATATTCAGAGGTCTCATATTACCTGAAAAGTATATGAAAGGCGTTTGTAATTAACTTGAGTGGTGTAATGAGAAATAAGAAAACTTAATTTTTTACAAAATGGAAATTATTATTTCATTTGGGACTTAATATTCTTAAATCTGACAATCTAGTTATAAAAGTACGATTTTCTAAATTTGCGAATCTTCAGATTTGAAAGTTTTACCATTTTTGGAGTCCAGTACAGTCACACATCTTTCATCTATGTGTGTAATATAAAAGAATTCGTTTATTTTTTTTTATTTTTATGAAATTAAAATTTAGATTTTTTTTCTAATACTTTGCGTATTTTTCATAATTCTTTAGTATTTACACAAATTAAAGAATTTTCTGATATAGAAATGAATTTATTTATAGCGTATGGAAGTTCGAAGCTCTAGCAATCCAAATTCTAAAATTTTTAAATGTTAAATGCTAGTATATATTATATACTAGCATTCAATGCTAGTATATAATAACTGCTATATATATTATATATAGCAGTTAAATGCTATAGTATTGAAAACTTCAATGATTTCGTGTATTTAAATTTATTTTCTAGATAAAAAGCCACAATATAATCAAGAAATGAAAAAGTACTAAATTAAATAATATTTAATGATGTCAAATATGTTGTTCAAAAATGTATGGCAATTATATTTTTTGAAATATTGCTGATTAAGCTGGCTTTGTAAGCTAGTATAGTCACATACAAATTAAAACACAATCTACATAGATTTTTTATGTTTTATAGATTTTATGCATTTATTTCAGTATTTATGAGATTTCGTTGAGTTTTCCCGTATTTATGCTGGATAGCTGCATTTGTTTTTTAGAATTTAATTCTCTAGAATACAAAGTTTCATAGATTTTAAGTATTTTTTTACATTTTTCATGAAACAGTACTTTTATAGACTTTTATTACTTGTAGTGTTTTTCGTGTTTGTATGACTCAAAAGATTTTCTGGTTTCTTTTATAGATTTCTATGTAAATTGCTGGAATTGATGCTCCAGGTTTTATTTACAATACAAAATAAAGCTTTTAGACCAGTTTATTATATTTTTCTAGTTTATCGATGAAACTAAGAAAATTATGCTCTTTAAAAAGATTTTTGATGATCATTATTCAGAGTGGAAAGCTAAAAACAAATAAAATATTTTAAGTGACAAATTTCGATTAATTTTTATGAGTTTTATTTAGAGAATCATTATTGTACTTCAAATCATAAATATGTGAATGAAACTTATATCAGATAGGCAGTGCTTATTCGTACCGTCCGTATACTTCGTGTCACATGAAAAGTGACTTCGGGTATCTTCATATTTTTCGTGTACTTCGTGTAATGTCAGTTTTCCTGTTTTTAATGTTTTAACTGAATTTTTGCAAAAAATAACATTAGCTTATATTACACGAAGTACACGAATGGTGCGAATAAGCACTGCCTATCAGATAAACAAAACAATGATTGAAAATCATATTTTTTTGTCAGAAGCCAGAACAAAATTTCAGTGAATTAGTTGTTTACATTGTAAAATGTGATTATTTTTTTACAAATCTTATAAATTGGAACCAAATTTTTTCTAATGTCATCCAACAAGAAACTGAAATTTCCTGATTTGGCAGCTTTTATTTGTCAAAAATGATAACTTGTTTTTACAATTTAGATTGATTTAAACAGAAAGTTTCAAATGTTATCTTAAAAAAAACTGGAATTTCCTCATTTGACAGATCCTACCTGTCAAACAAGTTATTGTTGTAACCATAATATCATACCACTGTGTAGTTCCTAGGACACTTGTCAATATCCTCCACGACGCAAATCGCGGTTATGGGTCGATCGTCCGGTAAAATCGAGCATACCTGGTGCACGAGCATCCCATCCTTCCTCGACATTTTCCCCTCTGAGAGCACCGAAAAACAACAAAGAATGCTTTATTTTCTCTCCTTTGTCCTGTAAACTGCCATTAATCGCGTACACTCAATCTCAAAAATCACTGATCACCTTACGTATTTTCGCTTCACGGCCCCCTCATTGCGATTTTCGGTTCGCGGAAAATTCTCGCTTTTTTCTCCCAGAAACTGCGAGAAACCGAATGTCAACAAACGGGGAGTCGTCGGGTCAGTGACAGGTGAAAAAAAATTGATCTTTGACTTTGATAATAACAACAACAATCTTTAATAACATGCTCATTTCCGGCCAGATTTCACAGATGGCGTTGCTGTTATTTTTGTCATATTTTTTGTATAATGAACATTCTTTATGTCATTATTTTAAAAAAAAAACAACTCGAGAAAAGTACATGCAAAATTTAACCTTGAAAATGAAATATTTTGAAAACGGTTTAACATGACGAACATGACGGACGAGAGTGACGTCACAGGACCAACCAAGCGCGTATCTAGCGTGTCTAGACACAAAAAACCCCCGAGGGCTTTGTATCACAATATATTTTCCAGGGTTTGGAAAGTTACTTAAAAAAATGTAACCCATTACGTTACCGTGTTACCTTGGTAAAAAAGTAATTCGTTACGTTACTATTACTTAAAAAGACATAGTAACTCGTTATTTCGTTACTACTAAAAAAAAGTAACGTTGCGTTACTCTCACGTTATTTTTTGAAATAATTTGGATGTAAATAACAGGACATCAAAAAACTAAAAATAAAAGAACAATATCAACTTTCTCATGGTTTTGTTCTATTCTAGAAACTGTTTATTTCAGATATGAAAAAATGGTTTCAGACGAAAATCGATTAGACGTATTTAATTTATTTTCGAGTTTCAACAAAACATTTTACTCGAACGTTTTGCTGAGAAAAATTATCAAGTATTTGGTAATCTTTACTTTTTGACTCTGAGGAAAAAAGCAGTAAGCTTGTTTAAATTTTTATATTTTTTTCAACTTGGAAAAATTTCTGAGTATGACATTTCATTCAATGTTAGCCGCAGGGAAAAATTTGCAAATTTGATAGATTTTTGAGAGAATCTTTTCTATCCAGATTTTCAGAATTTTTGACGCTTTTTGTATTTTTTTAGTATGTAAAAATGTTGCAGGATTTTCTAGTATTTCTATAAATTTATACTTTTTTTCTGTACATTGATATATATATTTCGAGTATTTCATGCTCTATAATCTGAAGTTCATTAAATTATTTGTACTTAGGAGGATTTTTCAGCAAATAGTGTCAATGAAGATTTTTATTTTTTTGGTACTTTTATACGATTTGAAGGATTGCAATATTTCTGAAACTATTTGTATTTTCCGGAATAATAGAATGCTGCAGAATTTTCTGGTATTTTTACATACTTTCAGTATTTTTTTATGATTTATTATATATTTCAAGGACTTTGAGCTCAAGAATTCAAACTCAATGGAACTTTTTCGTGTTTTAGAGGATTTTTTAGAAAACAGTGTCTCGATTGATCGATTTTTACTTCTTGTATGTATACAAGAAGTAAACTTGTATTCAAGTATACTTATTGCATTTAACGTATTTCTTCAGTTTTTCTATGATTGCAAGGATCGTTTATTATTTTTATACGTAATATGTCGCTGTATAAATTTCTAAAATTCGGTGAATTTTTAATATTTCATATGTATGTTTACACGCGTACATAAAAATACGTACGTATTTTTTTTTTACTACGTACTTTTTCCCTGTGTTTTTAAGTATTTATAGAATCTTGTAGAATTTTGTGGTCTTTATTCAAATATATCTCTTTGAATTTCCAAAATGAGATTTCCTAGAATTGAAAGTTTGAAATTTGTGAAGTATTTTGATCGAGTTTGTAGAAGACAGTTTAAGCCCTAAATATTTTTTTTAATTTCACAGTATGTACCTTTACGATTTGAAAAATTTTCTAGTATTTTCACAGATTTCTATACACATATAATTCCACAATTCAATGCTCGAGAAATTGAAATTTCGCGATTTCTGGAATTGCATAAATTTTTGAAGGATCTAATAACGTGAAACTAATTGAAATCTAGTATTTTTTGTATTTTTTTTGTTCGTATTCATTGTAGATATTAAAGATCCTGCTATAGGTTTTGAGATCTAAAGATTTTAAGTATTTTTATATATATTCATGCGAATTTTTAAAATTTAACGCTTTAAATTGTAAAAGTTTATATTAAAAATAAAAAAAGTATATATACTCTGACGATATTCCCAGTAAACATTCGTGATCGTGATATTATATATGCAGACACGTGCTTCCGCATATGTATGACTTGGTGATATCATGTAATCACATGACGTCATATTACATCATTATGACATCAAATGATGTCATGTCATCACATGATATCATGATGACATACATATGCGGAAGCACGTGTAGGGGTATATGATATTACGATCACGAATGTTTACTGGGTTTGTACCAATTTGTACACAAATCACTAATATTCCACACTGTTGGATTAAAAATTATAAATATAAAATTTTCCATTCGAAAATGAGGAAGTTAAAATTTACTTATATCTCAGTTTCAGACCATTCCTTAAAAAGTTTCAAATTGTTCTAAAAACTTAATGAAACTGATAAAAGTAACGAGAAATAACGGAATTTTCGTTACTCGTTACCGAAAAAAAGTGACTCGTCCCGTTCTCGTTACTTGTTAATAATAACGCGTTACGTTACCGTTACCGTAAAAAATGTAACGTTTTAGATTAACACGTTACAAGTAACGCGTTACTTCCAAACCCTGATATTTTCGTCCCATGTAATAAATCTTTTTTTCGAGCTGTTAGAAAATTATTTAAAAGCTGCAGTTAATAATACATAAAATTTTTTTAAAAGATCACCTAAAAAACATGGGTAGTACGATTGTGATACAATTAGGCCCCTGGGGGGTTTTGTGTCAAGATACGGGCTTGGTTGGATCTGTGACGTCACTCTCGTTCATGTTCGGTCATGTTCAGTCATGTTGGACCAAAAAACAACACTTTTAACGGTCGTTAGATGTCACTTTAAAACCGGTTGATACCATTTTCTCCGTTTTTCTCGCGATGCTCGCGATAAAACGTAACACCTCGAAATTTTTACGTCATATAAACAGCGCGCCCGCGTGGTACCAATTTCCCCGTGACACCGTATGCGCCAATCGTGTATTTATCTGATTTATCTGCTGTCAAAACCTTGTTTTAATTGTTTGACAGTTAGCCTTTCCCGAAATTAGCGTAATTCTGCGGTGACCGACATTCGTTAGTACGTTTCTTTTTTCCCGTTTCCGCGTTCGCGAGAGTATAATAATCAATCGAATTCGGCCCCGCCATTGTTTTCGCCTTTTTTCCCGGAAGTGAGACGAAATTCGGTGATGCTGTGTTTTTTTTTTCTTTTCTGTCAAGTAAAAGTTACGTGAGCGAGTTGCCGCAACGCGGAAGAAGAGCCAGCAGGCGGCAGTAATTATTTACCTGGCGGCGCCAGAGGCTCTCAAAGTTAGGGTTTTTCGAGGATTTCGAGGAACCTGGAGGTACTTTTTCTTTATTTTCCCGGATTATTTTTGGGTTGAATTGTATTTTTTGCGAGGGGTGCTCAAAGGTACTGACAAATCGCAGCCACTAAAACGATTGCAATATTTTTTTTTTTTTCGGAATATTTTTTTTGATAAAATGTTCTTCTAAACTTTTCAGTGAAAATATTTAAAAATTATCAAGGCTTATGAAAACGCCAATAGCTTTGTATGAACCCCACTCAGCCTGTAATGTTACAAGATTACATTAATGTTACAAGTTACTAAAGAAAGTGTAACGCCCCAGTAAACATTCGTGATTATTTGTAATCATTGATGTCATATGTATGTCATCGTGACATCATGACATGCTATGGCAACATATGACATAACTATGAAGGCATGATGACGTCATATGATGCCATAGTATGACATGACGTCACGATGACATACACATGCGGAAGCATTGGTATGAAATATGACATCAATGATCACGAATAATCACGAAAAATCACTGGAGCGTTACATCACCGTTATTTGAATAGGAAGGTCATTCTTTTTAGAATCAGTTTGGTCGTCACTGACCAAATATAATTAAATGTAATATATTTATATATACGTAATATATAATATAATTATATATATGTAATACAATTAAATGTAGATAACAATGTCTCGTTATTTACATTCAATTTATTCCAAAAAGTAACATGATGATTTATCATGTCACTGACATAATAAGGCAGCTCCCCCCCCCCCCCCTAAAGGTTCATGAATCAAAAGTTTTTACTGCTCGAGTAAAAAAAAACAATAGAATTACTCGATTAATTTGCCAAATATTTCCAAAGACTCGTTTTCCTATAAATTATTTTACTTTTAACACAAAATGATTATGACAAAAATTACTCGTAGGAACAATTTCCATTTATTTTACATTGGAGCTGAAAATTTTCCCTTTATTGAACATTTTGAATCAAATTCTTTTTTTAATTTCTAGAATAAGTCTGGATGTAAAAACTTTTTCAGTGCATTCCTAATGTAGATTCTATATGGAATAATTTTTGCATTAGGTGGTAAAAATATGTACATCAAATTTCCTAAGAGCCTTAATGTTAAAGTTGTTCCCATTCGAATCATCAATGAAAATTTGGTAATTTAAAATAGTATGTAATAATGAATATGTTTATTAATATTTTGTCAATTTATAAAAGTTAAATAGTGGAATTTTCAATTATTTTAGTTCTAAGGTTAATTTTTATATTTTATGTTTTTCATAAGAAAATAAAAAATTCATAAATTTTGAATGTAAAATGAATGGAACGTTTTTTACGAGAAATTATATCGTTTTTAAATTCGGTTGATGACGAAAATTTTTGCCCCCCCCCCCCCCCCATCTTCTAATAGAAATCCTGGTTAAGCCCCTAGTCACTGACAAAATCACCGATTTCTCTCAAATTTTTTGAATGAATACATAAATATTTTTTATTCTTGGTTTTTCTCAAGAAATTCTGATTTTCAATTAGACTGTCAACTTCAGAGTAATCTCACTTTTGTAGAAAACTTTTTTTCAAATCTTTATTTCTGCTTCTCAAAAAATCTATGGATTTCAATCATTTTTGTATGAAAACGGTCGAAAGCGAACAAAATTTATGAATAATTAATTAAAAATATTTCTCATAGAATTGTTGAATTGTTATTAGCGTAAATGAAAAAAGTGTAAAATAATTTTGAGTAAATAATTTTCATATTGCATCATTTTTTTTTCATTATTTGGTAAAGGTATGAGCTACATTCTGTAAAAACGGTTACATGCCAAAACGGTTAGCTGTAAGTGAGATTTTTTTTTCGAATTTCCAACCTGTCATTATCAAGTGATCATGAAATTTAAATATATTTTCACTTTTCTTGATCGTTAGACACTGTAATATGTTCCATTCAATGATACTATATTTTAAATGAATATAATAAACAAAAAATTTCTAACTAGATGTTCAACGGCTCGGAATACAACTTGAAATCAAGCTTTCGCGCGGATCACTAGATTGCTAAAATACTTGTAATCACACGTAAGTTTATATGAATATTTTTGTTTCATTTCTTTGAAACGCTTTATAACATTTTTATATTTATTTAGAATCCTGACAGTAGGTCATTATGTATCAGAAAACTGTTCCTCTGTGGAATTTCGCAATGTCGTCAATTTACTCATCCAATATTTTAAATTTTCTAAAAAATTCCCTTGTTTTGAAGAAAAAAAAATACACGTAAAAACAATGTACCATGTTTGAAAAATTTTTATTTTATTTTAAACCAAATTATTTATTTAACATGTTCAATGTGCTCTTGTTTTAATGTTTTTCAGGTAAACCAAAATGCATTACGCGAATATACAATTTCATTTAAACATAGATACATCAAATCATTTTTATAAAAGATCTCGAGTTTTCCAATCTTATATATGAAATTTCTTGAATTTTAGTATTTTTTTCGAGGCGTGAAGTACAAAAGTATAAAATCTGGTGTGTAACCATTAATCAGTTTCTCGAATATATTCGCATTTTGAATACATTTTATGAATTTCTATATATTAGCTGAATTTAGTCATCATCTATAAACAATATGCAAAGCGATATTACAGTTAAATCAGATCCACGCTAGTAAATATAAATATGAAAATTATTCTCAAGAGACGCACACGAAAAATTGATTTCATGTTATATTCTGAGAAATGCAAAATTTAGTTAGAAAATTTTCATTATAAATATATATCATTATCGAATAGAACATAGTACAGTGTCTTAAGATCATGAAAATCGAAAATATATTAAAATTTCATAATCACTTAGTAATGACAAGTTGGATATTCGAAAAAAATTTTCACTTACGAACGAAATGTTTTGGCATGTAACGGCTTTTACGGCATGTAGTTCATACCCCTACCAATTAACGAAAAAGAAAATGGGAGGAAAAAAATGACGCGACATGAAAATTATTCACTCAAAATTTTTTTGCACTTTTTTCTTTTACGCTTAGAACAATCCAACAACGCTCCGAGAAATATTTAATAGTATATTTCGTAACAGGCACGGATGTGCGAATTTAGCGAAACGGGGAAATTACGGTCCGAGGCGAAGCCGAGGACTGTAACTCGTTTGGCCTATTTACGTACAATTTTGACCGTTTCCATACAAAAATGATTGAAATCCATAGATTTTCTGATGAGAAATAGAGATTTGAAAAAAAGTTTTCTACAGAAGTGAGGTTAATCTGAATGTGACAGTCTAATTAAAAATCAGAATTTCTCGAAAAAAAAAAAAAAACAATTTTCAGTCCTAAATAAAAATACGTACGTTTTAATAACAGTTTACGTACCTATTTAAAAAATTTGAGAGAAATCGGTGATTTTGTCAGTGACGACCAAACTGATTTTAAAATTAATGACCCTTAAGAAAAATGATTATTTTCAATATTTTGTAATAACGAATTTCGAAACGAAAAAAAAAAATTCAGTTTAAAATACTGACCTACTATAAAAGTTTTAGTTCTTTGTAATTTTAAATCGCATCGAAAAAAAATCTTAGAATTAAAAAATTTTTATCCGAATATGACGTCCCTTAAGCTGGCAGAGCAAGGTCAGCAGAATCGAAAAATTTTTTTTGCATAATTTGAGACTAATTTAAGGCTAATTAAATGCTCTAATTAAAAATTTAGGGCTCCTGTGCTTTACCGGGAAATCGATGCGCTGCTAGCTTAAGTTTAAGGCAGCAGAATAATGCCAGAAAACGGCTTTAAACTATTTAAATCGGAATAATTTTTATCTCTAAATTTGAGGTTATCTAAAGGCTCCAAGAAAAATATGAAATGAAAATAATCAAAAAAAATTTTTCGGTAAATTACACTATTTCAATATTCAAAGGCTCGCACCAGCAGAACAATCCAGAAAAAGTGCTGAAAACTGTTTTAATCAGAATTTCTTTAACGTCAAGTTTAAAGGCTCATTAAAGGCTCTAAGAAAAACATAAAATAAAAAAAGACCGAAAAAAATTTCGCGGAAAAATTCACGATTTCAATCTTCAAAGGCTCGCACTAGCAGAACAATCCAGAAAAAGTGTTAATAACTGTTTTTGTCAGAATTTCTTTAACTTCAACTTTAAAGGCTCTGAGAAAAACATAAAATAATAATATCCAAAAAAAAAATTTCTCGGAAAATTCATTATTTCAGTCTTTAAAGGCTCACACCAGCAGAACAATTCAGAAAGATAGTTGAAAAATGTTTTTTAACGATTTTTTTTTGTCTTCTTTCATTTTATGTTTTTCTTAGAGCCGTTAAAGAGCTTTTAAAGTTGCCGCTAAAGAGATTCTGATAAAAACAGTTATTAACACTTTTTCTGGATTGTTCTGCTAGTGCGAGCCTTTGAAGATTGAAATCGTGAACTTTTCCGGGAAACGTTTTTCGGTGTACTTTTATTTTGTTTTTTTTTTAGAGCCTTTAAAGATCCTTTAAAGTTGACGTTAAAGTAATTCTGATAAAAACAGTTTTTAACACTTTTTCTGGATTGTTCTGCTGTTGTGAGCCTTTGAAGATTGAAATCGTGAATTTTTCCGGAAAATTTTTTTCGGTGTATTTTTATTTTATGTTTTTTTCAGAGCCTTTAAAGTTGACATTAAAGAAATTTTAATAAAAATAGTTTTCAACTTTTTTTCTGGATTGTTCTGCTGGTACGAGCCTTTAAATATTGAAACAGTGAATTATTCCGAACTAATTTTTTTCGACTTTTTTCATTTTATGTTTTTCTCAAAGCCTTTAGAGTTGACGTTAAAGAAATTCTGATTATAACAGTTTTCAGCACTTTTTTGGATTGTTTTGCTGGTACGAGCCTTTAAATATTGAGATAGTGAATTTTTCCGTAAATTTTTTTTCGAATTTTTTCATTTTATGTTTTACTCAAAGCCTTCAAAAAGCCTGTAAAGGTGACGCCAAAGAAATTCTGATAGAAACAGTTTTTAAATTTTTTTCTGAATTGTTATGCTGTCACGAGCCTTTAAACATTGTGAATTTTTCCGAAAAGTTTTTTTTCGAATTTTTTGATTTTATGTTTTTTTTAAGCCTTTAAACAGCCTTTAAAGTTGACGTTAAAGAAATTCTGATAGAAACAGTTTTTAACTTTTTTTCTGGATTGTTCTGCTGTTACGAGCCTTTAAATATTGTGAATTTATTCGGAAAATTTTTATTTCGACTTTTTTCATTTTATGTTTTTCTTAGGACAATTAAAAAGCCCTTAAAGTTGACGTTAAAGAAATCTTAATAAAAACAGGTTTTAACGCTTTTTCTGGATTGTTCTGATGGTACGAGCCTTTAAACATTGAGATAGTGAATTTTTCCGCATAATTTTTCGTCACATTTTTCCATTTAATGTTTTTTTTAAAGCCTTTAAAGAGCCTTTAAAGTTGACGTTAAAGAAATTCTGATTAAAACTGTTTTAATCACTTTTTTGAATCGTTCCGCTGGTGCGAGCCTTTGAAAATGAATATAGTGAATTTTTTCAGAAAATTCTTATTACGACTTTTTTCATTTTATGTTTTTCTTAGAGTCTTTAGAGTTGACGTTGAAGAAATTCTCTGATCAAAACAGTTATTAACACTTTCTCTGGATTGTCCTGCTAGTGCGAGCCTTTGAAGATTGAAATGTAAATTTTTTCCGGAAAATTTTTTTCGGTGTATTTTTATTTTATGTTCTTTTTAGAGCCTTTAAAGAGCCTTTAAAGTTGACATTAAAGAAATTCTAATAAAAATAGTTTTTAACGTTTTTTCTGCATTGTTCTGCTGGTACGAGCCTTTAAATATTGAAACAGTGAATTATTCCGAACAAATTTTTTTCGACTTTTTTCATTTTATGTTTTTCTTAAAGTCTTTAGAGTTGACGTTAAAGAAAATCTGATAAAAACAGTTTTTAACTTTTTTTCTGGATTGTTCTGCTGTTACGAGCCTTCAAATATTGTGAATTTTTTTGGAGAATTTTTATTTCGACTTTTTTCATTTTATGTTTTTCTTAGGGCAATTAAAAAGCCTTTAAAGTTGACGTTAAAGAAATTCTGATAAAAACAGTTTTTAACGCTTTTTCTGGATTTTTCTGCTGGTACGAGCTGTTAAATATTGAGATAGTGAATTTTTTCGCATTTTTTCATTTAATATTTTTTTTTCAGAGCCTTCAAAGAGCCTTTAAAGTTGATGTTAAAGAAATTCTGATTAAAACAATTTTTAAAACTTTTTTGCATTGTTCCGCTGGTGCGAGCCTTTGAAAATTTATATAGTGCATTTTTTCAGAAAATTTTTATTACGACTTTTTTCATTTTATGTTTTTTTTAGAGCTTTTAAAGAGCCTTTAAAGTTGACGTTAAAGTAATTCTGATAAAAACAGTTATTAACACTTTTTCTGGATTGTTCTGCTAGTGCGAGCCTTTGAAGATTGAATTCGTGAATTTTTCCACGAAATTTTTCGCGGTTTATTTTTATTTTATGTTTTTCTTAGAGCCATTAAAGAGCCTTTAAATTTGACGTTAAAGAAATTCTGATTAAAACAGTTTTCAGGACTTTTTCTGGATTGTTCTGCTGGTGCGAGCCTTTGAAGATTGAAAAAGTGTAATTTCCCGGAAAAATTTTTTTTGATTATTTTCATTTCATGTTTTTCTTGGAGCCCTTAAATAGCCTTAAATTTAGAAGTAAAATTTATTCCGATTAAAATAGTTTAAAGCCGTTTTCTGGCATTGTTCTGCTGCCTTAAACTTAAGCTTTTAGCGCATTGATTTCCCGGTAAACCACGGGAGCCCTAAATTTTCAATTAGGGCATTTAATTAGCCTTAAATTATGCAGAAAAAATTTTTCGATTCTGCTGACCTTGCTCTGCCAGCTTAAGGGACGTATATTTTTTAATGTATCTGACAAATTTATTTGAATGATAATGATACATTGCAGGCATAGTTGTAAAAATCATTTTTATTGGATATTTTGCAGTTAGAAAGTTTAAACAGAAAAAAATATAGTTGAAAATATCAACCTTTAAAAAAGTTTTGGTTCTTTGTAATTTAAAATTGTAAAAAAAAAAATACTGAGACTTCGATAATTTTATTTCAATACAGATTTGTATGTTATTTGTAAATTGTTTGATTGCGACAAACATTATTCTTGAAAATAATACAATTTTGCAATAGTGCTTGGAAATACATTAGGTAATATTCATGAGCTGATAAGGTTTTCCATTAATTTCTAAAATATGCAATGCGGGAGATACAAATATGGTACAAGAAAATGTTATAAAAGTTAAGTAAATGATTAATATTTTTGTTTAGGAAACTGTGCGTTTCTTATAATGTTTTAAATAACATGTTTTATAAATATTTTTATTGATGTACAAAAATTCAAAAAAATGTGTGGAATTCTACATTATTTTTGAAAATTTGGCATATTAGTCAAACCACGTCGAGTGTGTCACGAAAATTCCAACACATCACGGAATTTTGAAAAAAATAGTGTATTGTAGTCTTTATGTGACTCATTTTACCATGTACACGGAGAGAACGAAACGCTTAGACGAACCGTTTCTCACAGACCAATGACGCGTGAATCAGAAAATTTGATCCCAAAATCGTGTCGCAGTCGTGGCGACTGAATAGGGGTAAATACATGATTTTAATATGTATTAAATAATTCGATTTCACTATCGTCAGTCATTATTTCATTTGTTGTTTTTTTTGTCAACTTTAATTTTTGACTATAAACATTTTAAAGGGGGTGGTGGGGTTGTCCCTCCTTACACTCCGCCACTGAACTCGGTTATTAATAGTTTAAAAATAATATTTAAATAGTAGTAGATATTATTTGCAAATATTTGAAATTCATTTTCTGTAATGTTAAAATACAAAAATTCAGGAACTGATGCAGTGAGGTAGTGTAGAGAAGTTTCTGCTTGGGGGGGGGGGGGGGTGGTCAAAAACATTATTTTAATGTTGAATAATTGGATTTTAATAATTTCGGTCTCTTCATCTCATTTGTTTTTGCAGACTGTATTGTCTTTCCTTATAATCCGCCAGTGAACCCACTAAATTTGAAAATATTTGGGACTTGATGACATCTGACAAGGGCATTCAATCATTCCCATATTTTCTTGTCCAATTTCCCGACTCCTGTATCCGGTTCTTTTTTTTCTTGATGGCGCCTTTAATCGTCTGGATTCGATAATTGGATAAGAAGCCCCAAAGGAACTTCGTCCCATTTATCGCCGCGTCATATTCGGCTCTTGTACGGAATGGAATTTCGGGGCCGCGACATCCAATCGCGTCATTTTTATAAATGCCCACCTCGTTTACACCGCGGCCTCGGAATATTCGTAACGGGATATATCGATCGATTTTTTCCTTACATGATCGCGTCGATGATTAACAAAAAAAAAAAAACTATTTCTATACGGATCTTTTCCCTCGATCTTGAGGGAAGATTTTGAATTGTTTTATAACGGCGGAGCATGTGTTTTTTGGCATTTCCTCAAGTCGCGGTCAAATATAATTTTCGAGTCGCAGAAAATACATATCGATCGACTTGCACGCGCTAGCTTCATAAACAATGGAAATCGACAAAGTTGTGAATTGTTTATGCTTGTAACTTTGTTGCTTTGTATGAGGAAACTTGACCGAAATGTTTAGAATATTTGAATATATAGTTGAATAATGTATCTGGGAATTTTTTCCGCTCATTCATGTCCGTGCAGTCATTATTAAAAATTTGAATTATTTCGGTTTCTTTGGAAAAGTGACTCTGCAATCGTAGGCTGTAGTATATTGGTTATTCTACGTGGTTTTTAGATTTCGTTTGAATAAATGTTTTTATATTCTATTTGAAAAAACATTTTTTTTTTTGGAAAATAGTCTGCGATTTTTCTACCATTACAACAAAAATTCTACATTTTCGAAAAGTACACGTAAAATGGTACTTTAAATAATTGTTCAGTTTTTTATCCGACTGATAGATCTAGAGTAATGAGGAACTCTACGAGTTTTAAACTTTCAAAAATCGTAACTCCAAAAATGAAACTCGAAAACGAAAAAGAAAAATACACGTTGAATATCTTGTGATCTGGAATAGAATTAAACTGTTCCAACAAAATCTAAATCTCAAATGTAAAAACCACGTGGACTGACCCATATGCATCATTCTGTTGACAGAGCAGACGATGTTTACGAATACTTCACGTGTGAGAAATTTATTCATTTCAGACATATTAATTTAATATAATTTTCAGAAGAAAAGGAATTTTACTGATATTGCTAACGTTTATACAGGTATTTTTGAAATTAAGAAATAAAACTGAACAATGAAATTTAAATTCGAATTTGAATTTTAGAATGGATTTTGAAAGTTAATTTTTTTTAGGCAGATGATTGTTTCAAGTAAAATATAAATGTTTTGATAAAATTTATGAATTAACAAAATTTTGGGAATGGCTTTTTGGTTTGAATTTTTTAATGTATACATTTAGGCGTTTCAAAACGTGGAAATCCTGTATTTTCAGCAAAGCAAATTTATTACTTAAAAATTTAATACGAGTTGGATATTTTCCATCAGTTTCCATCATCAGAAATACAGCAAAAACCAGCTGACGTGGTTTTTTCCATCGAAACCTAAGTATACACGTATGTCATTCTCGCATCGAATGCTTTTTGTGGACCAATCTTGTGTCACCAAATATCCTATTCACGCATATGCCGTATAATCCAATCAAAAGTCATTGACTGTAACGAAAATAGAGTCTAGAAGGACAATCATTTTGGTCGTAAAACAAAGTTCCACAAGAGACAATTCGAAATATTCAAATTCAAGAATTAAAACAATTTTCGTGTTTTGATTGAAACCGGTTCGACATTGGTTCGTTTCTACAAAAGTTTTTGAGTTTTACGAAAAGTGAAAATTTGGAATTCATCTGAAACAAAGTAATCTAAATTAATTTGATAAATTTTTCGGTTTCTCGAGTTTCATGTGAAATGAAAATTTTCGACTTTGATGTGCCTGAAGTTCCAAATGTTTAAAATTAAACGAAAAAAATTCATCATTCTATACAGGGAAAAAAAATTTTTCTAGCTGCTTTTAAACTCTTTTTAAACATACACCAAACTTGATGCTCCCCAAAAAAATAATTGTCACACATCCTATCATGATAAATAATTCAAAAATTCATAAATTTTTTTGTTTTCGTTTAATATCAAACGTTTGGAACTTCAGGTACATCGATTTTCAATGGACGAAATTTATGAATTCTGATTCATCGGTCAACTCTTTCTACACTGAGAGAAATTTTCGTTTAAGAGTTCTTATTAAATTTAGTGAACGAGCGTCACAAATCATTTTCTATGGTGGCATTTACCGTGAAGAATTTGTAATCTTTACTAATTCATGTTTCTCATGATAAAAAAAACTTCTTTCGCCTCAATTAGAACCCTCATGTCCTCTTGGTTTACCGTCTAGTGTCTAACCACTGCGCTTCAAGAGCGTCATACATGGTGTCAGAAAAGAAGCATCATCAACAGCTATTTTTATTTCATGACAATATATTTTAGTAGGTTTTACTCAGAACATTTTGTGAAGTCAATTTGAGTCATTAGTTGCATACATCAATAGATATGTATATAGGCCTTACGCAAAAATGTTGTTTAGCCAGTTAGTTACTGATTTTTACTGATGACATTTACTGATAGACATGTATAAGTTTGACAAATTTTTTCGTATCGCTTACTACAAATGCATAGTTGTAACGCACTTGTAAACGGGATCATCAAAATTTCTATCAGTATAAGTAACAAAGATTTTTAAAAATGACAACTAAATCAAGAAAATTGTAGACTTTCGAAACATTTTTGGATTTTTTTTGTGGAATTTATTTGGAGTTAATCCCTATTCAAAATTTTACATCGTGTATCATTTTACTAATCTATGATAAATAATGCACTATAAATTTACAATATGGTCTTTTATTTCATTCCTAAAATCATAAAAGAAAGGTCATTTACTCCAGTGACCTTGACGGCTTAAGGCTTATAAAAAAGTTCCAGTTACGATTTATTGGCGAGTTATGTAAATGACAAGTTCATGTTTCATGAAATGCGTAGAACGTAACTTTTACACTTCGCTGTTTCTCTATTATTTACGTCGATTCGAATACAGCATACAGCTTGGACAGTAAAAAAGGTTTTCTTGAAGTAGAGTTGCCTTCCAAGTGAATTTTCATTGTGAAATCAAAACTTTGTACTGCCAGAGCGACAATATAAAATATATGTTTTAAGTCGAAAAAATCAAAGTTTCAATACCTATGACATAACGATAATTTAATTGAAGTAAAACTTCTTAGGCGGCATTATCATTTTTCAGGAGTGTAATTTACTCTAGAATAAAATTTATGTAGGGGGTAACTTGGAGATTTTGTAACATGTAACACTGTAAACTGTAAGACTGTCGGATGTAAGAGTGTAATATTTTTGATTCCAGAGAGTAATTTTGAGATTTTACAATGTAACACGTAACACTGAAAACTGTAAGCCTGTAAATTATGATGTAAGTAAAATCTACCATATAATTGAACGGCTCATGACGAATCACAAAATTTCACAAATGCACTAAATATTACAAAAGCAAAAAACGTCACAAAATGTTACAAAATCACAAAATGTCGCAAAATCACGAAATGTTACAAAATCACAAAATGTCGCAAATTACGAGATTCCACAAAATGTCACAGACCACAAAATGTTACAAAATCACAAAATGTCACAAAATCACAAACAGCACAAAAATCACTAAATGTCACAAACACAAAATGTCACAAAATCACTAAAATGCCATAAGTTCACCAAATGTCACAAAATCGCGAAATGTTACAAAATCTGAAAATGTCACAAAATCACAAAATGTCACAAATTGCAAAAAGTCACATAATCTCACAAAATCACAAAATTACTAAAGTCCACAAAATTACATAATGTCGCAAACACCGAAATTTAAAAAATCACAAAATGTCACATCATCACACGTCAAAAAAATCGAAAAAAGTTAGTAATTGTTACAAAATTACAAAATATCCCAAAAAAACAAAATTTCACAGTATCACACGTCACAAAATCAAAAAAAGTTACTAAATGTTACAAAATTACAAAATGTCATAAATAACAAAATGTGACATCACAAAATTTCATGAATAACAGAATGCGAAAAAATCACAAAAGAACACAAAATCGCAAAATGTCACAATCAAAAAATATCTTACCTTGATATCACTTTAATTTGTATAACTTTGTGATTTTGTGACTTTTCCTGATTTATAACATTTTATGATTTTTGTGTCTTATATTTCATATTTTCAAAAGTGCAGCAGAGGTAGAGGTGGAGGAGTGGGCCGTTTAGTTCCTAAATGAAAACATGCCTGTTACCTTTTCACGAACATAGTCAATAAATGTAGATAATTTTAGGAGGTTTTCTGTAGTAGTTTGTGAGTTATAATGCAGATAATAAAAAGATTTCCATTTTTGTATGTCAAATAGATAATTTTGTAAAGAATATTTGAAAAGAAAATTTTGTAAGAGGAATATAATCTATACATAGGAACCTTTTTGAAGTAAAACTTCTTAGTCAGCATTATTCAACTGATATACAGTTAAGAAACGAAAAAAAAATAGTACACAGAAAAATTGAGGGATCTGTTAAAACTAAAAAAGGTTAGAGGTATCTAAAAATCTATAGATCAGAATCTTAAAGAAAGTAACATGAGAAGTTTTACTTCTAACGCGTGTTGATTCAACACGCTCCAATTTTTAAAATTTCGTTTTAAAAACAATATTATTCTAAACCGGAAAAGTAGTAAATGAAAAAATTGCATTTACTGGAAACCCCCCTCCAGGTATAGTTCTTGGTAAAGGGTGGGGAAGGGAGGGGGTTGCATAAAATAATCTAAAACTGAATCAGTAAAATTTTCAATGATCAGCCTTGTCAATTAACCGATATTTTAGCGCGTAATGTTAAAGAATCAGTAAACAGCTTTTATATATGTAAAAACAATTAAATTTTTCTTCTGATGACATCAGTAATGCTTCACTGATTGAAACTTAGATCTCGTTGATTCTCGGTTTCTGCAGTTAGTAAATTTTCATTGATTTAAAATAAAAAAATAGCTTCCTTAGAAAAAGTGATCCGAGGACAATGTTATTACATGTAAAAGCATTGTCATTACATCGTAATAACATTGTAATAAGTAATAACATCGTAATAACATTGCGATAACATCGTGGTAACGTTCTCATTCGAAGTGTATTATAAAAATGTTATTACCTTGTTGCCATGATGCTATGACAATGCTTTTACATGTAATACTATTATAAATTATATATTAATATTATATATTATTATATTATTATATTATATATATTATATATTATATATTAACAGCTTCCTCAGAAAAAGTGATCCGAGGACAATGTTATTACATGTAAAAGCATTATCATTACATCGTAATAACAGCGTAATAACATTGTGATAACATCGTGGTAACGTTCTCATTCAAAGTGTACTATAAAAATGTTATTACCTTGATGTTAAAAATGTAAAATATGTTAAAATTATTGTATATGTAAATATACAATAATTTTAATAAAATTATAATTCTAACATATGTAAAATATTTAAAAATTATTATCTTAAAAATGTTATTACCTTGTTGCCATGATGCTATGGCAATGCTTTTACATGTAATACCATTATCATCATCGGACCACCTTTGCTACGGTTCTGATAAAAGGGAAAAGAGAAGGGGATGATTGCGTTCCGGAATTCATGAACATTTCCTTGTAATTAAATCTTCGGCACAGGTAAACCGTGGTGGTTTTTTCTTCTCCCTTCCCCTTGAGGCAAAACAGCGTCGAAGATTGAGCTGAATATGCCGATTGTGTTTCTGGACCGGCTCCCGGTTCCGAGCCTCCGCGTGTACGCCGCTGTGAGTGTCGCCACGCTTTCCTGCTCCGTCTACTATGCTTCCCAAATAATCGAGGACCCAAGCTGGAGGACGAACGACACCAGCTTGGGCAACGCCACGGAAAATGATGGTCTTTCCCAGAACCTGTCAAGATCTGCCTTCGGCTTCTTGTACCTCAAAGAACTTTTCGCCTGCATGCTCCAAGAGCCGGTCTGCATTTGGGTATGACTGAAATTTTTTCACTGCAGTTCTTTTTGGAAATCACAGCTATGTCATTTGATGTCATCATTTGTGTAGACCCTCATCAATATGGCGTACTGCATGTTGATACTCCTTGGAAAGTCTATCCAAAAATTGGTCTTCGGCGAGTTGCGAGCATCAGAACGTCAGCACCTCAAAGACAAGTTCTGGAATTTTGTTTTTTACAAGTTCATATTCGTTTTTGGGGTTCTGAACGTTCAGTACATGGACGAAGTGATTTTGTGGTGCGCCTGGTTCACCGCCCTCGGCTTCCTTAGTCTTCTCAGCCAGCTGTGTAAAGACCGATTCGAATACGTAAGTACCGCTAATTCTATCAATTGATGATGACAGTTTATCAATCTAGAGGTTGGCCCCGTTTTACAAGCACATGTTATTTCATGGACTTCCGCAGGAATGGGACGGTTGTAATTATCACTTGACGAGATTGTGATATGTGAACAGAGAGCACGAAACAATTACTTGTAATTAATGCTTTGTAGGTTTTTTTGTGTGGGTTTGATTTAGTAGTGTTATGAAATTGCGGTTATTGAAACAAGGTGTCTGGTAGACCTAAAAAAAAACTTCGAAAATTGGAAGAATGTTGCATGTGTCTATATTAGAAAATTTCTTTTAGTATTTTTAAGTTCAGTAAAGTTTCCGTTTTTTTTGGTAATTTTTCTTCAACGTTTTGAAGTTTTTTATTTGTACCACTGACGATTCGTAATGAATTGTAATTTCCAGTCATGTTTTGCTTCACTTTTGCATACTAGGTTTAAAAGTCGTATAAGTGAGAGATAATTCTAACATATTCCACACTTTCCCTCTCACAATATGTAACTGGGACATTGTAAATGCGTTTCATATACGATTCATAGTTTCGATGAACGACACCTATTTGTTTCAACAATCTTTATGCGAGCTGGATTTTTTCAAGAGCAATCGATCGCGCCTTTGAATAAATTCATTGCTCTGCTATCGCGGTAACGCAATTCAATGAAGCAAGTTTTGTAGCACGGCTTTTTCACAAAATAACTTTCTGATACTATTTTAATTCAATTTAATTATGATATATTTTAATTTTAATTGAATGTTCATGAGTTATCTCTATAATTTAGTTATTTTTATTCTGTTTGACGAAAAATAGCTGTCATTTTCACCGACCACGCCTGGTTGGAGCCATGCTCGGTTGCTCGGTCTACTCGCCACCATTTTGGCTCTTTCTTGGTTCATGCTGCTTTTGTGTGCAGTCGCCTTATTATTCTACGTTTCTTCCAACACTTTCGCGTTCATGGCAGCCGAGGTAAGTGGAATTGTCGGTAAAATTTATATTTGAGAATATGTTCCAAAAACATTTCCAATTTTCAAAATAGAATCAGGTTGTTGTAAAATGCGGCTAATGCCACTTTACAGTGTGTACTTCTGAGCGTGCGAACAGTCCACGTGATGTTGCGTTACGCCATCCACCTTTACGACACTCGCGGCGCCGGGACGTCGTCTTCCCGTTCCTGGGACAAGCGCGGGCCTCTGGCTTACTACACCGAGCTGGTCTCAGAACTCACCGTCCTCGCTGTTGATTTTTGGCACCACATTCACATGCTCCTCTGGAGCAACATCTTCCTCAGCATGGCATCGCTCGTCATTTGCATGCAATTACGTTATCTCTTCCACGAAATACAAAGACGAATCACGAAGCACAGGAACTACCTCGCTGTTCTCAGTCATATGGAAAAGAAGTAAGCCAGAACTTACAAGCTGCCTTCTTTGTATCATCAGCTGGGCATTTTTCGAAGAAAACAAATTAAGAAAAACCTTCAACAGATGTCATTTATATGTACTTTTATCAAAAATTTTTCCCGTCAGTTACCCAATGGCCTCGCAAAAAGACCTTGCCGAGAATTCCGACAACTGCGCCATCTGTTGGGAAAAGATGGAGTCGGCGCGAAAATTGCCTTGTGGCCATTTGTTCCACAACTCTTGCCTGCAGTCCTGGCTCGAGCAGGACACCTCGTGCCCGACTTGTCGATTGGCTTTGAGCATGCAACAGGCCAGTCATCGCGAGGGTGCCCCCGAAATGCCGGCGGAGCCACCGACGCCGGCGCGTCGCAACGAGAACCATTTTTTCCATTTCGACGGCTCGCGCTACGTCTCGTGGCTGCCGAGCTTCTCCGTCGAAGTCACGCATAACCGTTTGCGTGCCAGCGACATTCTCACCCTAGCGCACAGCAATTCGCAATTGGACGCCATGGCGAGACAGGTTACACCATTTTCAATAAATGACAATGAATGACAATGATAAAATTGACGTTCAAACTTGACTTGTTTCACATCAGAATAAAGTAATACAAAAAATGACGTCAAGTACAAACAGGTGAATTGTATTATACTGTCTTTTTTTGAATATGTTCATGACACTGCGAAGAATTTCCCTAAAAAGGACCACACATTGATGGTTGAAACGTAGGGGCCAAGAAAAACGAACGACTAAGAACTGATAATAGTCTTATAATGAGCAACTTGCATGAAAAATTCCATTATATCTGTGATAGAAAGTCAAAAAAAGAGATTTTATTTCTAGGTCATGCACGTATTCCCGCACTATCCCAGGAACCTTGTAATCGAGGATCTCAGATTGACGCGGTCAGTCGAGGTGACAATTGAGAACATACTCGATGGTAGGCTCAGTCTTCCACACCACGTCATCGAGGAACCAGAATCGACTCCGGTCGAAAGTCCGCCGACTCGATCGAGTAATTCTTGGGACCCAAGCTTCGACATGCCCACGGCAGAAAGGTATAGAAACCCAAGCGTTCTAGGGATGGGACTCGTAAGTGAGAGTATCGATACATGAAGTATCGCGATATTATTTCTCAAGAATCAGGGGTGTGCGGAATCCCGACTTTTCGGGTCGTGAAAGGCTTCGGGAGGGGAAAGGCGCTTTCCCGAAATTTTCGGGAATCCCGAACTTTCCGGGAAATCCCGAACTTTTTAGGATTCTCGAATATTTCGGAATACGACAATCCAAAAATGTTCCCTAATTCCGAAATTCATAGATATATGTAGAAGTTGTGAGAATCTTAGTTACCAGGTTATCTACTGATAGGCTGAAAAAAATTCATGTACGATATCCGTATATATTTCAGTATATTTCCATACATAGTTTAGAAAAATTCAAGAACCAAATAATTTCGCTATACTTATATATTTTCTAAACGATAAAAACTTGATTTTTTGTTGATAAGTAAAACTTTAACTATAACGAATCTTGCAAAATATTAAGATGACAAATCTTTTTCGATCAAAAGTTTCTTTGTTTCGTTAGTTATGTTACTGATTTCATAAGTCATTAGACAGTTCATTTCTTGTGTATGACGTTGTTCCATTCATTTGTTTCTCAATTTAAGTTAGATCTTTTGCTTCCAAAAATGTCCATCAGAAACTTATTAACCCGAAGCAATAACAAATCATAATGGTAAAATGAAATTTCTTCCTTCATCAATATAAATTCATAAGATTGCAGTAAATTCGGTTGTCGGGCGCAAGTAATTAATATTTTCGAACAATGTTCATACAAAACATCGAAACTGCTAATTTTTTTATTCTTAAAACTTTCATTTTTGATTAATCAAATACTTCAAGATGAGAACACTTTTATAATTTAGTTATTTTCTTCATTTGTTTTGGACCTTTATTTTGTTTCGAACCCGATGAAAAAATTTTCAAGAACAATTGATGATGAATTTAAAAAAGCTAGATAATTTATCTCAAATTAGTCGGAATTAGTTAGGTGAATATTTAATTTACAATTCTGGGTCATGAATTCATTACTTTCGCATGCATTTGTTATCGTTTAATTGTTTAGTTATTTAATCAGAATTTGAAATTTTACATCTATTAACAAATTTTTCTTTCCGGATTTTAGTTCAAAAATCGTAAAATTTGAAATTCTCTTTATAGCAATGATAGCATTTCGAAAATCCTGTAAATTTAGTATTTTGATACAAATTTGCTATTTAATTCATGACGGAAAGAATTAAATTGAGAGAAAAAAAATACTCAGAAAGCAATTTTACACTCCAAATGCTTGGATGCAGTTCAATTTTTTTTTTTCGATTTATTGGATTACAATGATTACAACGATGCCCGATTCTCGAAAATTGCAGAAAATCACAGAAGTAAAACAATATTCCTCTGTGCATAGAAATATTTCAGAGCAGAAATTTGTATACTTCTCATAATCCTGAAGTTACAATATTCTAGGAATTTTGAAAATAGCCAGATTTTTCGGAATTCTTGCAATTTTCTGAACTACCGAATTTTTCAGGATTCCCGACATTTTCGGGATTCCCGAAAAACTCGGGATCCCGTCCCGACCTGATGCAAAATTTCCCGACCTATCCCGACCCCCTAAAATCTCAATCCCGCACACCACTATCAAGAATCGATACCTGGTATCGGATGGGAACTGAGTATCAATACCTTGAAGTATCAATTGATTATGTATACACTTAATGCAATGACACGCTGATATCAAAAGCGATCTAAAAAAAATGCCCGGAGAACGATGGTAAAAAAGGGCGATCGTGCAAGCTGTAATAAGGAGTACAAGATCGTGTCAAAAAGGCAAGGAGAGCGATCTAGGGATCGGCGATATTCCTCGATAATATCAGTCACCCGATGTATCGAATATCGATATTTAGATACATCGTCCGATATTCCAGGTTTTTCGATTACGCAATATTTCATTCAATATGATAAAATATCATTTTTTTTTTAAATTATGATTTCTACGATTTTCCAACATTTTCACTAGTTTCACGATTAATATACTTCAAGCATTAATTTTTCGCATTACACAATATTTATTATGAATTTGTGATAGTTTATATAACTATTCTTATGTGTTAAATTAGTGAGAAAGAGTTCAAACTGAATATTATTGTGTATGGAGAACACTTTACTGGGTTGCCAACCATGGAATTCAAATGAATTCAAATTCTTCTGTAGTTTTCCAGAAGAGCCGGGAACCGGGTAACTCCACTTTGACATAAGGATAAAAAAATATCAGAAAATCATGTGAAATGACCCTTATGTCAAAGTAGAGTTCACTGGTTCTTCTAGGAAACCACAGATTCATTTTAATTTAAAAAAATAAAAATGTACGATACGCAATAAGTTTATAACATTTATTATCATAAACCATGTATATCGGTAAAATATCAAATTTAGATAGTTTTGGAAAATATCTGATATTTAGATGATCGAAATACCTCGAACATCGATAATACGATTATCGTCAAATCTTTTGATATCGCCGATCTTTAGAGCGATCCCCCACTTTTTTCCTATTGTCTCGAGAAGCTCTTTGCTGTTCTCCCATTCTCCTTTCGTTCGCTTTGTCACCTTTATGCGGCCTTGGGCTTGATGAGATTTCTTTTCTTTTCGAATTCAGCCGTCTAATCCTAAACAACTTGTGCAGCAACAATGAATTATTATGTTTATGTTTAGTGTTGTAAATTATGACTTTTTGATACATTTTTCAGTTTTTGAATAAATCTCACTGTTGTAGATACGTTTTACAAATTGGAAATAATTTCACGAATTTGAATAAATCCTTCAAATTTAGGCCAATTTCACGAAATGAGATATTTTTTTTAATCAAAGCGAATCCAACAAGAAAAAGTAAAAGAATTTTGCAAATTTAGGTGAATTTAACAATATAAAGCCAATTTTACGAGTTCAAGTTAATTTTCAAAGTTTAACCAAATTTTACAAGTTTAAGTAAATAGAAATTGATGCATATCTGAAAATTTTAACTCAATTTTGCTATTTTAGGTGAATTTCGAAAAATAGTAGTAAATTTACATATTTAGGTGAATTTAACGAATTTCAGTAAATGTTGCGAATTTCACTAGGTTTACAAATTTCAGTAAATTTTAGAAATTTAAGTATATTCCAAAAAAATTGTGTAAATTTCACAAGTTTTTGTAAATTTTGCAAATATTGGTAAATTTAACAATCTAAAGCCAATCGTACGATATGAAATTAATTCTGCAAGCTTAAGTTAATCTCGCAAATTTAAGTAAATTTCCAAAAGTTAATAAGTGAATTTTTTAAATTTAACCTAATTTCCACGATATAACGTAAATTTTGAAGAGAACGAGTTCAAAGTTCACAAATTCAAGTAAATTTTACAAGTATAAGTGAATTTCACAAATGTAGGTAAATTTTACGAATTTGACTCAACTTTTACGATTTTCGGTAAACTTCGAAAAATTCAATTAACTTTTACATATTGAAGTGAATTCCATTAAGTTGAGTTAATTCTACAAATTAAAGTGAATTTTATGAATTTAAGTAAATTTCACAAATCAAGAAAATTCGACGAACTGAAGTGAATTACACAAATTTAGTTAGATTTTACTAATTTGAATAAATTTAATGAACGTTAGTAAATTAAATATATGTACCCTAAATTGTTAAAACTAGCTAAATTTAGCTAAATTAGGTGAAATTTGCTAAATTTACCAAAATTCCAGAACTTTCCTTATAAAAATTGTCGTTTGTACCAAAAATCATAAAATTTGCTTCAATTAGTAAAATTTACTAAAATTTTCAAAATTTACTTAGACTTGTAAAATAAACTGAAATTTGCTTGTGTGCTTGCAAAATTCACTAAAATTCGTAAAAAGTACTACAAATAGTAAAATTTTCTTGAATTCATAAATTGTACTGGAATTTGTAAAATTAACTTACTTTTGTCAAAATTTACCTGAAGTCGTACAATTGACTAAATTGATATAATACACATAAGTTTCTATAATTTACTCGCTTTCTTCGGAACTAAAAATCGTAAACATTGAGTTACATTTGTTAAAATTACATTTATTAGGGAAATTTACTTGAATGTGGTAAATTTTCTTAAATGTGTAAAATGTAGCATAATTTGCAAAATTTGCTTCAACTAGTAAAATTTACTAAATTTTGCAAAATTTACTATAATTTGCAAAATTTACTGAAATTTGAAAAATTTACCAAAATTCCAGAACTTCCCTCATAAAACTTGTCGTTTGTACCAAAAATCGTAAAATTTGCTTCAACTAGTAAAATTTACTGAAATTTGCGAAATTTACATAACTTTGTAAGGTTCAGCTAAACTTCGAAAATAAAGTTATACTGGTAAAATTTATCGAAATTTGTAAAATTCTTTTGCTTTTTCATGATGGATTCGCTTTGATTTTTAAAAATACCTCATTTCGTGAAATTGGCCTAAATTTCTAGGATTTATTCAAATTCGTAAAATTGTTTCCAATTTGTAAAACGTATCTACAACAGTGAGATTTATTTAAAAACTGAAAAATGTATCAAAAAGTCATACTTTACAACACTAAACATAGACATAATAATTTATTGTTGCCGCACAAGTTGTTTAGGATTAGATGGCTGAATTCGAAAAGAAATGGAATCGCGGATTTCTCCTCAGGCCCAAGGCCGCATTAAGAATGGGAGAACAGTAAAGAGCTTTACGAGACAATAGGAAAAAAGTGGGAGATCGCTCACCTTGCCTATTTGACACGATCTTGCTCTTCGCATTTCTTATTACAGCTTGCGCGGTCGCCCTTTTTTACCACCATTCTCCGGGCATTTTTTTTCTTAGATCGCTTTTGCTATCAGCGTCATATGTTGAAGTGACGTGAGTGTTAGAGTGTTTTCACCCTTTAATTCTTTTAGGAAATCAAAAAGACAAAACACGTTTTAATTAAAAAATTATGTAAATTTTTTATTTAAATTTCAATAGTTGGGATTGCATTTAGCTGTTATATCTATGTCAAAATATTTTTTCACGGTACTTTGCGTCGAAGGCATATTTGTTTTATTTTTGTTTTCATTTTTTAGAGGGTATAAAAATTCATTAACTAAGTCATCGAAGTACACTGAAACCTAATTTATATCCTCTCTTCCAGGGTTTGAAAAGTTACTTAAAATGTAACGTGTTACGTTACCGTTACAAAGATGAAAAAATTAATTCGTTACGTTATCGTTACTTAGAAAGAAATAGTAACTCGTTACCGTTACCACATAAAAAAGTAACGTTCCGTTACTTTCACGTTACTTTTTGGAAGAAATTGAATGTAAATAACAGAAATCTAAAAACTAAGACTGAAAAATACAATTTCAACGTACTCGTGATTTTTTTCTATAGAAATTGTTTATTTCAAATATAATAAAAAATGTTGATCTGAACTTTTTCACCCTGAGAAAAAAATCAATCAGCTTGTTCAAATTTTTATATTTTTTTCAAGTTTACGAAATTTCTTAAACTGACATTTGATTCAATGTTAGCAACAAAGGAACATTCGCAAATTTCATAGATTTTTGATAGAATCTCAATACCCACCCAGATTTTCAGAACTTCTAAAACTTTTTGTACTTTTTAGTATACATAAAATGTTGCAGGATTTTCTAGTGTTTTAAAAATTTAAACTATTTTTCTGTACATTGCTATATAGAATTCAAGAATTTCATGCTCTAGAATTAAAATTTTATTGAATTATTGGTATTCAAGAGGATTTTTCGGCAAAACATTTCTAAGAAGATTTTTATTTCATTTGATTTTTTTAAAACTCTTTAATTTTTCTACGATTTGAAGAATTGTTCAATATTTTTGAAACCATTCGTATTTTTCAGTATGATAGAATATTGCAGAATTTCCTAGTATTTTGACGTTATTTTAGTATTTTTATGATAATAATTGTTCTATACATTTCAAGGATTTCGAACTCTAGAATTTGAATATAATAAAGCATTACGTGTTTTATAGGATTTTCCACAAAACAGTGTCTCGATAGATTTTTACTTATTCAAGTACTTTTTGTATTTCTTAAGTTTTTCTATGATTTCAAGGATCGTTTATTATTATTATATATTGCTGTATGAATTTCTGAAATTCGAAAGATTTTCATTGTTTTATATATTTACACGTATTTTTCCGAACGTATTTTCTTTCTGCATTTTTAAATATTTAAAGAATGTTGTGGAATTTTTAGTTTTTTGAAATTTCCAGAATGAAATAAAATTAGAGGTTTGAAATTTCCGAAGTATATTCTGATCGATTTTGCAGAAAACAGTTTCTTTATATATTTAAAGGCCCTCAATATTTTTCACAGCGTTATACAATATAAAAATTTTGTTATCTTCTTATAGACTTCTATTAACATAAATTTTTTAGAATTTAAAGCACAAGAAATTGAAGTTTTTATTCCTTGAAATACATACATTTTTTAATAATCAAGTAACTTAAAACTTAATAGAATCTAGTATTTTTCGTATTCGATTTTATTTTTTTTTTCGATTTTTTTTTGTATTCATTATTATTTCATAAAATTTTCTAGCAGGATCTCTAAATCTTACGAATCCTGCTATAAATTTTGCGATCCATAGATTTTAAATAGTTTTATATCTTTTCATGCGAATTTTCAAAATTCAACGCTTTGAGTCGTGAAAATTAAAAAAAAAAAAATTAAAAAGCCTATTCTTTGTCAAGACTTTTGCACAACTTACGATTATTCCACATAGTTTCATTAAAAATTAATAATATAGAATTTTATATCTCAAAATGAGGAAGTTAAAAATTACGAAGATCTAAGTTTCAAAACATTTTTTAAAAAGTTCGAAATTGTGCTAAAAACTTGATGGGACAGATAAAAGTAACGTAAAATAACGGGAGTTTCGTTACTCGTTACCGAAAAAAAGTGACTCGTTCCCGTTATCGTTACTTGTTAATTAATGTAACGCGTTACTTGTAACGCGTCACTTCCAAACCCTGCTCTCTTCCTTTCTAACTCTGCTCTTAGTTATATTCGAAAAATATATTAAAATCGAAGATATAACTGAGGGGTAGTGTGAGAAAGGGAGAGAGAGGATACAAATAAGGTTTCAGTGTAATGAATAATTTAAAAACAAAAGACTGTCACGCTGTACAAGCAAATACAGTAACGTAAATACGCAAAACTTGAAAACAAAAAACTATCATGCTGCACAGCATTATAAATCTGTCTTGTTAACATTGTCAACTGGCTATTGTTCCGATACAAAAACTTCAGTAAGTTATATACTAGTTCATCTAGTGCGAATCGGAGCTCGATACTTCAAGTATTGGAATCAAAATATCGGTACCGAAAGTATCGAGGAAATCAATACTAATATCTATCGATCTCTCGAAGCCAATAAAAAGATTGTACCTAGTTTTTTTTTCTTCCTCACTTTCAGAACTTTTATTATTGTCCTCTTTAGGAAATTCATCTAATGTCCATAAATCTTTATGTAATTTTTTTTTTGGCTATTTAGATATAGAGCCTGAATTCTTTTCTGGAACATGTATGAATAGAAATTTTTTTCAGCACCGAAGAACCGTCGAATCTTGGCGGGAGGTTCTCGAAATCATCTACTGAGAGAGAACACATCCTCCGAAAGCGCAAGGAACACATGCTCTTGAGCGCGAGGCGAAAATACCTCGAAAAACATCGAAACGATAGCACGTAAAACCTGACCTCTCTCCCTCTTCACTCCCATTATTTTTTGTTCCGATTTCGAAAAAACCCGAGAAAACTCGACCGCGTTTTCCATTTCACCTCGGAGTTTTCGCGTGAAACATCGTCGTCCACTTTTTGATTACGACTTGTCCGTTTTTCGTGATGGCTGGTGTCCAGTATGAGGTGAATACGTTATTTAAAATGGCGGTCGAAATTTAGCGTGTAGAGGGCTCTTGAGTTGAGGGTGGGTACGGTCAATGGGTCCTCAAATAATTCATTGCCAATTTTTTTTTTTTTTTTTTTTTTGTTATCAAATGGACCAATGAAATACAGAAACATGTATTTCATTGATTCTTGATGTTACAAATTTGCTAATACTTCTGAACGGACAAGCTGTAATCGAAAAATGTTTTAGAATTTTTTTTACTCTTGGCGATCGTACTTCTGGGGCTTTTTGTTTTGTTTTGTTTTCCTTCGGGACTCGAAGATTTCCGGTCATCTCGAGGATCTCAAAGAGAGTGCGAGATTTTGCGTTTTTTCGCCGAACTGATATTTTTTTAGACTTTTAGAAGTTTAGATGCGTATTTTTCGTACCAAGGTGCGTTAAAGAGGTTATGTTCAGGGTTGCCAGTTCTGGAACCGTATTTTTGATGGTTTTTTAGAACGATAGTTTTCCAGTGACAGAAACCAACGAAGAAGTTATTGTTCGATTTATTAGCAGTATTTTATTGCTTTGAGGATTGCTGGTTACCCTGAACTTCCATTTCGCATGACAGTATTTAAGGTTTTGTGCGACTGGAGCGACATACTTAAAAGCGACTTGGTTCTTGGGAAAAAAGTTGACTGTTTGAGTTAGTATGCATCAAGATTTGCAGAACTTTTTGTTAGTTTATAGTTTGCCTCGTGTTTTCGCGTTGTTCAAAATGATTAGCGATATGGAAATGTTTAAACAATTTGTAAATTATGAGTAGCTCTTACAGTGAACTTATTTTCTGTGTGTTCTCTTCCGGTAAATAAGAAAAAATATTCGTTCAGGTCGCTTTTTTCCTACTCAGCGTGGACGCTGCTTCTATACTTTGTTAAGCTTTAACGAGAGATAAATTTATTTATTTTGTAGCATATTGTTGATTGCAAAACTGAAATTTTTCATGTTATTTCGTACGAGTCATCTTCTCCTTCCATGATGCTCTTGTAAATATTATTCATGTTCTTGCTGTGAGACGAATTGAAGCTTGGAAAATCAAAAGAAAGTGGGTCAAAATTTCTCAAACAGGCCACCTGAATTTGATGAAAATTCAGTTTCACTTGAAAATGAATTTTTTCGATAGTGTTTACTATTATTAAAGTAAACCCAAACTGATTTCGCTTAAAAAAATTTTTTGTTTATAATAATAACAACCAAAGTTTTTCGTCATTCTTTTTTAATGAATCATTTTCGGGTGATCTAGTTTTTCGATTTTAATACTTTTTGCGGCAATCGAATCGTCATTTAACATAGATTTATCACGATTTTTTCCGATTTGAAAACTTGCATTTTTATACAATATTTTTGTATTTGTTTATAACACATTGATAAACAAATGTGTTCTCAACCATATTTTGACTTGAGAAAAAAACCACATATATTTATCGTCTTTCATATTCCGTTGAGGAAAAATTGTGATCGCATTTTGAAAAATCTTCACATTAGTTTCTTCCAATTTAACACAGAATCGGTAATATTTTCAAGGATAATATACTCCTTAAACGCATCACCTAGATTAGGTCGAAATTAATTTTCTATTGAAAATACATTTATATTAAAGTGTTTGACATGTCAAATGTAAATTCTAAAAGATGTAGTGGGATAATTTTATTGTTAACATTATTAACAATAAATTTTTTGTGTCTATATATCATAAAAAAATATTACCGGCGATCTAATCTGTTAAATTTTTTCATTTTCTTATCGTGATAGCATTTTTCATCAATGTCATTTTATTCTGTTTTTTTTTTCTTTTTCAATGAAATATAATGCAATCAAGTGAATTTTTCGTTGCATTGTTTATAAAAAATCTGATTTCTCAACCATATTACATTTTGTCCACCGTGAAAATCACTGAAAGTGGGTTTTTTCAGGGTATAATATGGCGGAGAAATCAGATTTTTTTATAAACAATATAACGAAAAATTCACTTGATTGCATTATTTTTCATTGAAAAAAAAAAAAAAAACAGAAATGACATTGATGAAAAATGCAATCACGATCAGAAAATAAAAAAAATTTAACAGACTAGATCGTCGGTAATATTTTTTTATAATATATTCACACACAAAAATATTGTTGATAATGTTGGGTTCTTTCAGGGAAGGTAATATCAGCAACACGCACAGGTTACAATTTCACAGAAAAGTCAATCTTTAATATCGGGTTTCGAACAAGTGTAGTGGAAAAGATCAAACAGCAGAATCGTAGTTTTTCGTACATTGGCACTTATATTGTCGAGTTAATGATTCGATAATAATTCGAGTTGCAAAGTCACGTACAAGTGATTACATTATCCGGTTGCTAAATGACGTCTATTACAAAAAAGTACTTAGTTTCTAAATGTATTATTTCCTGCAACGAATCTATCTTACGAATAAATTCATACAAAATAATTTTAGTACTCGTTATGTTACTAAGAATAGAATAGAAATTGGCTTCTAATTACATTTCTTCATTTTAGCGATGAATAGCCAATTTGTTCAATAGATTGGACTTTCCAAGTGATAATCATTTTCAGCACGTGTATTTTTGAACTAGAATTATCTCTTTTGCTTAATAATTACATCCTTTGGGATAGTTCAACTTTGCCGTTAAAGAATAATATGTAAAACTTTCGTAATATTCCATTCTACAACAATAATGTTAACAATAAAATTATCCCACTACATCTTTTAGAATTTACATTTGACATGTCAAACACTTTAATATAAATGTATTTTCAATAGAAAATTAATTTCGACCTAATCTAGGTAATGCGTTCAAGGAGTATATTATCCTTGAAAATACTACCGATTCTGTGCTAAATTGAAATAAACTAATAAATTGGAATAAACTGATCGCATTTTTTTCGAAATGCGATCACAATTTTTCCTCAACGGAATATGAAAGACAATTAAATAAAGTATATGTGGTTTTTTTTTCTTGTCAAAATATGGTTGAGAACTCATTTGTTTATCAATTTGTTATAAACAAATACAAAAATATTGTATAAAAATGCAAGTTTTCGAATCGGAAAAAATCATGATGAATCTATATTAAATGACGATTAGATTGCCGCAAAAAGCATTAAAATCGAAAAACTAGGTCACCCGAAAATAATTTATTAACAAAAAATAACGAAAAACTTTGGTTGTTATTGTTATAAACAAAAAAATTTTTTTGAGCGAAATCAGTTTTGGTTTACTTTAGTAATGTTAAACACCATCAAAAAAATTCATTTTCAAGTGAAACTGAATTTTCATCAAATTCAGGTGGCATCAAGAAAGTGTTCGAATTTTTGCGAGTTAAGGCAATGAGTGCGCTGTACATTTTTTCGTGTTTGCCTCGCTCTGGTTCGGTTCTCATTCTATACGTCTTTCTCGCACACACTCGCAACTCAGTGGCGCCCCCATTGCCCTAACTATAGCTTCCTTAAAAATCATTGAAATTAGACGCGAGTAATTTTTTTTACATAGGTTCACATTATTAGTAGAATTTCAATCACATTGTATTAATTTTTCGCGTTTTTTTTTATGAAAGGTTCTTCCATTCAAAAAATATTTGTAAAAAATTGTATTCTTAAAAATACATCATATTTTTCAGAACTCAATTGACACATATTTTCACTATTTTTATTCATTTTGCGATTCCTTGCAGTTTTTTTTGTAGGTATAGAACAATGAACTTGAATGAAGCACTATTTTGATTTTCCAACCTCAAATAATTCTTTAGTTTAAGCCTGTATGAAATGTGAAGCGAATAAAGTGTAAAACACAACGCAAATTCCTTATTGGAGTATTTTTCAATCAATTACATCTTTTCAGTTATTTATAGTTACCATCATCTTTGTCTTAAACACTCAATATTTTTAAAATAATTGTGAGCAGTTTGAGTATCTATTTGGATGACTGAGAAGTATCAGTAAGTAAAGCCTTTTTTTTCGTTTTCCTAGTAGATTTAGGATTTTTATCAATTTTTTGGCTCACTTCTAATCTAGACGTCATTAGAAATATGCTCTATGAAGGATTTATTCGAAAACATGATGGTAAACGAACTATGGAGCACCATACCCAGCCTCGTCAAGACATTTTACGCCGTAACGTCGCCTATCATTCCTCATGGATAATGGCAATAAGGTCCTTGTGAAATGTGTTAGTGTTTTTACAAGTTGGGAAGAGGTAACATTTATTTGACGGAGAAGAAGAGCTCTATGGCTTTTGCATAGATTATTAAACTGTGAGTTTTGTCAATTATGTATTATTTCACTATAGAGCTTCAAACGCGTTTTCCTAAAAGTCGTGTTTTTCTAACTTACTGGCAAGATTTCGAGAAAAGTTTTACGCGTATCAGTTAGATATTTGTTTTCACTTGCTCAGAAAACATGTCGCTATGGTTAGACATGAGCTTTTGTCAAAAAATTGTTTCATATTATTTCGACAGCCAATATTAATTCGAGAGAAAAGAGAAACAATTACTTTTTTGGAAAAATGTCGACCATTAAAAAAAATTTTGGGACTGTGCGAAAAGCTCATGTCGAACCATAGTTGATGCAATAACAATTATAGATTAGTTTTACTTATTATTGCAGGTTACATAGTTGGTCAAAACTCTTGCCAGCAAGTTGATATAAAAAGTCTGATGAGGGCACGTTCAAGGTCACCCTGCAGTCGAATATGTGGGAACATTATTTCAATGGCATTGCTTATTTAAATATTACGATTGAACAAATGAAAAACAAAAAAAGTTCTTAAATAACTTTTTTCGTTCCTTCGTAATAAATTTTAGAAAACATTCTGAATTTTGTAAATTATAACAGAAAAAATAATTGTTTAATTATTGCTTTATTAAAAATAAACGGAGTTTTCACTCACTTTTTTTGAGTGAAATTACACTCAAATACGAGTAAAATTTCAAAATTTTCACTCGAGAGTTTGATTTGCAAGATTCTGACTCGAAGAGATTTACAGAGCAGCGGAAGAGTCGGAAAACTCTATATCGAAAAATTAATGCTCAAATTCATTTCCAGAATTTTGATATTTAATCCAGTATTTTAATATTTAATACATGGTTCGAAAATTCGTGAGAAGCTTATAAATTATTTCGATTCTAGCATTGGATTTTTGTAATTATTTTATTTTATTTATGAAAAGACGGAAAATTATCAGTTCTAAATGATACAATAGGCTTAAGAATAAATATATAAAATTTTTATTTGTGAAGCAGTTAGTGCCAACAATATTTATTTCAAAGATTAAGAAGACTGAGAATTTTATATCTGAAAAAAGTTAACTAAAAAGCAATATGTTATAGATTTAGCAAGATCGTTTCCTGTAGATACACATTCTTTGGTATCGAAATAAATTCATCCTGAGACCGAGACCATACCAGAATCATTTGTGAATTATGAAAATCTAGATAAATTTTATGTTAAAGTTAAACCATGACTAATTGTTTGTTAGACGTTAATGAAAAGTATGATATTCATTTATTGTAATTGCCATAACTGCTCAAATTACAACCATTCTACTGGCAAAATAATTTTTCAACATTACGAATAGGTCGAATATACCTTTATTAATTAACTTATTCAATAAAAACTCCGTCAAAATAGGGGAAGGTGGGGCAAAGCGGGGTTTTGTTAATATCTTTTTCGGATTATTGTGTTATCTGCCGAAAAAATTCTGAGCTTTGTTTGGGAGCACACTGGAACTTTTCCCTGCGTATTCGCCAGATTTCTTCCAAAAGACTTGCTGTAATAGTACATATCATTTGCTTTGGTGTGCAATTGTAATCGTCCGAGATTTTCAATTGCACGTAAGTTATCCCAATCGGTATTAAAAAAAAAATTTTATCAGCATTTCATAGTGCTTGCTTTAGGGCTTCGATAACTTATGGTGTTTTTCATTTTCAAGCATAACCTATTGTTTCCTACGGGTAGAAAAAAAATGTTGTCTCGGGGCAAAGCGGGGCACAGCACATTATGTGCCGCAAATATCCAACTTTACCTTTGTTAGTAGAAAGTCTGGTAATTTTTCCTGGTGCAATTGTGATGCGCAAAAAAGAGATTTATTCTTTTATTTAATGTTTATGAGCAGCCTGTCGTTAGCTGATAGCGTAGCTATGAGCGCACAATACTTGATTCTTTTTTTCAATGTAACTTTTGGATTTTTAACCCTCAGCAGCCACACGGAGTAACTAGTTACCTCAGTGTGGCCCCAACCGTTGCTCGGCACAGATTTTTTTTTAATAAACTGACTCGTTTTTGGTGCCAGAAGACAAAATGCAGGTGCGTTTTTTAATATTTTGGTGAAAACATTTTTTTCGAATCCCAGTCGTTATAAAATCTTGTCTGTTCAAGTGAAATAATTCAGTTTCATTGTTCTACAATATTATTCATGAATAAATGAAGTGTATCTGGATTGTAGCATGACAATCGGGTTCTGGGTAATGAAAATACGATTTATAAACTTAGTTTTATAAATGTGAATAATTGCATGTCTTGAATGACCATAAATGAAAAAAATCAACAAGATACTGACTTTTTATTAAATTTCCCAAAAAGTAAATCATTATTCTTTCGCTTTTCGCTGCAAACGTATTTCTTTTCAGATGTTTGTAAGTTCTGCTGCATCATTTTAAAACGAGTTGAAAAGAAATACTTTCGTACTAAAAAATGAAAGAATGATGATCCACTTGCTGAAAGATTTAAAAAAAAATGAAGTCTTCGACAGTTTCGGGAGAATGAATTATTTCCAGGCGGTTCGTGGGTAGAAATATCCATCAGAATACGCACGAGAAGATAACTGGTAATATGTCATGGAAATAATGTTTTTGTACTTTTCTGTATATAAATATGTATTTAGAAGCTAAACAACATGAATGAACCCCGCTTTTGTTTTTTTTAAGTCGTTTTAAACAATTAGTTAAAGTACTCATCCAATGAAATAAAAATTTTTTAAGTTAGGTTATGAGTCATTAAAGATATCAAAGAGAAAAATGTTGAATGAAAATAATATTTAATATGTAAAAACTATCGCTAAACCAGAATGTCCCCACTTTGCCCCACCTTCCCCTATATTATGTACTTTCTATTCACTGCCACGAAAATGGACGAAATAAATTTTCCAGGATTTGTGTACAGCCTCCATCAAAATCCTAAAAAATATTCAGTAAATAATAACCTTAATCGCACTCTACAATTTTATTAATGTGTTATACTCCATCATAAGTATGCATAGATAAAATATGTTTGAACGAACCTTCTTCAAGAAATATTTGGTTCATCTACGCTTTTCATTAGCACTAGCAGTGCATTAGTTTTCAAGTTTCCACTTTTTTAATTTTAAAAGAACGCGATAACTACAACGTGTGATAAAAAGTGCAATGTGCTACAAAATATTGATCATGCGTTTAAAAAAATTGAACAAAACATCTAATATAATTAATTGCATCACGTTTTTCTTTTTATTTTGACTATCATTTTTTTGCCAGTTACAAAAAATTATTGAAGCATTCGCCTGTCAAATTTTTACACTAATAAGCACTTTAAAGTCAGGGAAAAATTCAACGAAGTCAGGGGATTGTCAGGGAATTTTGAAAATAGGTTTCGGTAGACACCCTGATGAAAAAATTCGAATTGCAAAAATCTCTACTTTCTACATTAAATATTACTTCACGCTGTAAAAATCTGAATCTGTTACCTAGGAAACTGACAACACCAGGATTCGAACCTATAGCCTTCCTGCTACTAATCTACCTACTCAAACATTACACTATTGAACCCGTAGATGTTCATGTTAATGGGAAAGCTAAATTCAAGAGGACCTCCATAAAGTTACATATTTTCAAACTAAAAATATACAAACAATGGCTTGGAAAATTTGTGGGACTTTTTTTAACAATTTTTAAAAAAAGTTGAGAAATGAAATCAAGTTTCAACAAAAAACCTTAGCAAATCAACTATCTATTGATAAATACGAAAATAATGATCAAACGTATGACCAGTTCGTCATATAACTGAATAAAATTGTACGAAAAAAAACTCGTAAGAACTTAGTGTAAATTATACCTATGGAACCGACTAAAATTGAATCAATACGCGTTAGAAGTAAAACTTCTCAAGTTACTTTCTTTAAGGTTTCGATCTACAGATTTTTAGATACCTCTAACCTTTTTTAGTTTTAACAGATCCCTCAATTTTTCTGTGTAGTATTTTTTTTCGTTTCTTAACTGTAAATCAGTTGAATAATGCTGACTAAGAAGTTTTACTTCAAAAAGGTTCCAATGTATAGATTTTATTCCTCTTAACATTTTTAGATCTAACAAGTCCTTCGGTTTTCCTGTGTGGTATTTTTTTCGTCTTTTAACTTACATCAGTTAAATAATTAATTCATTCCTAATTTTCAGTTAAATCTATTAATGACATTCTTGTTGCTTTTATAAAATAACATTATATATTTTAGTGATTTTGTGACGTTTCGTGATTTTTGTGCTATTAGTGATTTTGTGACATGTGACATTTCGTGAAATTTTGGATTTTTCGTGATTTTGTGTGTTTGTGACATTTCGTGATTTTGTGACATTTTGTGCTCTTGTGACATCTAGTGAGTTTGTGATATTTTGTGATTCGTCATGAGCTGTTCAATTATATGGTAGATTTTACTTACATCATAATCTTACAGTTTACAGGCTCACAGTTTATAGTGTAACATGTTACAATGTAAAATCTCCAAGTAACTCCCTACATAAATTTTATTTTCTAGAATAAATTACACTCCTGAAAAGTGATAATGCCGCCTAAGAAGTTTGACTTCAATATTACACTCTTACATCGTACAGTCTTACAGTTTACAGTGTAACATGTAACACTGTAAACTGTGAGACTGTAATATTTTTGATTGCAGGGAGTAATTTTGAGATTTTACAATGTAACATATAACAATGTAAACTGTAAGACTGTAAGATGTAAGAGTGTAATATTGAAGTAAAACTTCTTATGCGGCATTATGACTTTTCAGGAATGTAATTTTTGCTAGAAAATAAATTTTATGTAGGGAGTAACTAGGAGATTTTACATTGTAACATGCAACACTGTAAACTGTAAGCCTGTAAATTATTATGATGTAAGTAAAATCTACCATATAATTGAACGGTTCATGACGAATCACAAAGTATTACCAATTCACTGAATGTCACGAAAGCACAAAATGTCACAAAATCACGAAATGTCACAAACACACAAAATGTCACAAAATCACGAAAAATCCAAAATTTTAGAAAATAACACAAAAGAACAAAATGTCACAGAATCACAAAATCACGAAATGTCACAAACACGCAAAATGTCACAAAATCACTAAAATGCCACAAGGTCACAATATGTCACAAAATCACAAAATGTCACAAATCGCAAAAAGTCACATAACCTCACAAAATTACAAAATTACCAAATTCTACAAAATTTCCTAATGTCGCAAAACTCGAAATGTCAAAAATCACAAAATGTCACATCATCACACGACAAAAAAATCGAAAAATGTTAGTGATTGTTACAAAATTACAAAATGTCCCAAAAACACAAAATGTCATAAATAAGAAAATGTGACATCACAAAATTTCATAAATAACAGAATTTGAAAAAATCAATAAAGCACACAAAATCGCAAAATGTCACAATCAAAAAATATATTACCTTGATATCACTTTAATTTGTATAACTTTGTGATTTTGTGACTTTTCCTGACTTATAATATTTTATGATTTTTGTGTCTTATATTTCATATTTTCAAAAGTGCAGCAGAGGTAGTGGTGGAGGAGTGGGCCGTTTAGTTCCTAAATGAAAACATGCCTGTTACCTTTTCACGAACATAGTCAATAAATGTAAATAATTTTAGGAGGTTTTCTGTAGTAGTTTGTGAGTTATAATGCAGATAGTAAAAAGATTTCCATTTTTGTATGTCAAATAGATAATTTTGTAAAGAATATTTGAAAAGAAATTTTTTAAGAGGAATAAAATCTATACATAGGAACCTTTTTGAAGTAAAACTTCTTAGTCAGCGTTATTCAACTGATTTACAGTTAAGAAACGAAAAAAAATAGTACACAGAAAAATTGAGGGATCTGTTAAAACTAAAAATGGTTAGAGGTATCTAAAATAAATATAGAATATATAGAATAAATTACACTCCTGAAAAGTGATAATGGCGCCTAAGAAGTTTTACTTCAAAAAATTGGAATCCTGTGTTTCTTCATTCCGCATTTAACATAAGTTTTATTCTTACTTATTTTTTTATGTAAATCTATGCCTTTGTTAATGAGCATTGCAATGGAGTTCCATTGATAAACATTTTTTCAGTCTATTATCTGCAAACCAAATTAAGTGAAATGTTTATTTCTTATCATAATAAGAGACGAAATACAAAAATTTTTAGATATTTTGCGGTCAAAATCTTTCAATATTATTTCCCGCGTAATTTTTTTCGTATGTACATACATACATAAAAAGTCACAGTCCAACGGTATACTATACCGTTGCATAAAAATAAAATATACATAAAAATTTTACTACGCAAAGAAAAAATGAATTAAACAATACGTTAATCAAATCTACATTTTTTCTACATAAAAAAAATCGTATATATTTATTAATAAATTCTCCGATAAAAACTGTTCCGACATACTTTCTTTGAACACGCTAAAATTTTCAGTCTATAGGTGAAAATAATCTCAAAACTGTGAAAGTCCATTCTTTACAAAGTATATATAATATTTTGTATAGTTTTTAAGTTTATGTTCCTGTCAAAACTTATTTCTAAAATTATTTAAATCCGTTTACTCTTATAGTGACTCATTATTAATGAGTGGGAGGCTCGAGTCTCACGTTTGGAGACTAGAGTCTCGGAAAGACTACAGTTCATCGATAGGAGACTGTGATTTTGTTATTTCTTATAAATATGATTTTTTGAAGAAAGTCGATCGTTTTCCAAAATTTATAGGAGACTCGAGTTTCATTTGCAGAAACTCGAGAGACTTAATAGTTCCTCCTGGTCATTACAAAGTCGATCTTATGCATTTATTTAAAATTGAATATTTTCTAAAATAGGACAGGTTAGATTTTTCAAATGTGTCCTGTTTAATACCAACAAGCATTTCAATGAAAATCATAAACATCCGTACCATTCTACACCAATCTTCTGAAATTGAACATTAATTGCTTCTACTAAAATTCAATTTATTGAACTTGATTTTTCTTACTCGCTCTAGGTTCAGCATCGAGTTATCTGTATCCACTGAGAAATAGCTTTAAATGTCATCTTCTACAAAACTTAATTAAAGGCGACTTTTTAGACTCATTTTAAGCATGACTTCAAGCTTTCGAAAATAAGTACGATCTGTCTTAGTTTTGTTGCAAGGTAATTTAAGACGCCATTTGGCGATGAAATTTAGATCTTCTTTTTAGAGTGCTGTAGAAAATACCGGGTCCGAACCAAAAATTAGGGATTAATTCTTCATCGTGTCAAGTATCCAGCGACGACGCGAAAGAAAAGGGTGGGAGCGTTTGGTTCCTCTCTTCAGTCTTCAGATTCCGACTCCAACTTCAGTCATCTCGCGGCGTTTGAACCGCGCGCTTCAAACTCGAATTGACCGAAAAGCGCGGATTTCCGATCGAATTTCAGTTCTCGCGAAAACTTTTCCGTCTAACGAACGACCCTTTTAACTTTTCCCACGCGAACGAACGATATAAAATTTATATTCAATTTTTAAAATGGTTCTTTTCCTCGACCCTGGTAGCTGTAAAGATCGCGAATGAGCTATTTTTGATAATGAAAAATAACGAAAATTTTTGAAATTTCGAGGGAGTGGTGTTTTTGGGGAGATGCGTGAAAGTGCGTGATTATTCGGGCGAAAAGTGATGAAAATGGCGTTTAAAAAACCCGTTTTCGCGGTTTTGTTGGTAGTGCTTTTTTGGATTACCGAGGGTGCTTTTGCGGCGAGGAAGTATAGGGAGAATTTGAAGCAAGGTTAGTTTTTTTGAAAAATTGAAATTTTGAATTTGGCGAAATTTTTGTTGAATTTTTAGTTTTTCTTTCAGACTTTTCTATGGTTCTGTGTTCGAAGCTCTTGAAAAAGAAACAATTTTTCAAACGTTCTTCGTCTCGTCTGTAAAAAGCACTAGATATTCATATTTTTTCGAAGTATTACTTTCATGAAATATTTTGAAAGTTGAGTTACCTTCAAAATTTGTAATTTAAAATTGAATCACTGTATCCTTTTTAAAGTTGGAATTTTTCGGAGTTTCCAAACAGTTTTTGGGATCATTCGAAATTCTATTTGATTTTCGAGAATTCTTTTGAGCTTCTGACGTGCTTGAAACATGTGACACATCGTAAGCAATTTGAACTATAATTCCAGTTCTGAGATAAAAATATAAAAAAAAAATTTTGGTAAAGTTTGAAGGAAATCGGACATGATTAACGCGTGCCACAAAACGACTGAAGTTTTAAATGGGACTCCTATGAAGTTTTCATCACATTTTGTTCAAAAATTCATAACTTGTGCAAAACTTATGATAAATATTTGAAACTTGGCATAGTTTGAGTCCATAATGTTACTTTCAAGACTAAATTTTTCTGGATTTTTCTATCGCTGTTATATATCGAAAAAGTACATATCAACGAATTATGTTTGATTTTCTAAAATGTTCAAACTTTATATTTTTTCATAGTTGATAACTATGAAAAACAGTATGAAACTGTAAATTTTCGGTTCTTCTTAAGTTGATAGGGCCGTGACAACGTCGCTCGAGACATTCCTCGACGACTCTCGTTTCTTTGCTTTATATTTAGCGTCGAGCGCGTGCAACGCGAGACTTGGGCGGGAGGATGCACCCTCCGACGAAAACTGGAAAGTTTTCGAGTTTTTCCGGTTTTCTTTAGTGATTGATTTTACGGTGGTTGTTAAGCAGGAATTTTTTTCGTAGAGGTTTTGGACAGTTAACTGTGACACTACAATTGTATTGCCAGGGATGAACTTGGCTTTTAGGAAATGTCCATTATTTTCATACTATGGATATATCCAGAAAGTTTTTTTATTGATAAAATCACAGCCAGAAAATTTTTCGATTCACAAGCATATTTCAAAAGACTTTCATGGCATATTTTCACAATAAATATAGTTTCTATTATTGTATATTTTTCACATGGTTCTCATTTCTAACGGGATGTAATTATTTATATGATAAATTGATACATATACTGACGAAGTATTAAAAAATATTTAAATATGTCGTATTCTGTAATAATATAGAGAATGATTATTTCGACTGACGTCTGTGGCTAATGCGTCTAGTATATATATAGTTTTTTAAAATGACCCCTCCACGAGACAAAAATTGCAAGAGAAAGTAAAATACAATAAAAAACTAGTTTTATATTTTCAAAACTGTATTTCTCATCTTTGTTTCATACTTGTCTAAGAAAAACACCATTTTTCTAGAATTCAGAATGTTCCACTGATTTTTCGCAACTAAAATCATCAGAATGTTATTTTCATTTTCTTTTTATCTTTTTAAGTCTAAATCATCACACTCTAGAATTTTTAGCTAGACCCTAAGCGAAACAAATTCTAAAAAGTAAATGGAATAAAATCACTCTTTTTCATAGATTATCAGGAAAATCAAAATAAATAATCAAAAATACAAAAATGAACAGGTTAAACCAAATCATTCTGAATTTCTTTTAAAAGTTTTTTTGAAACCCATTTAGCAAGATGTAAAATTTTTCTATCAAAAATGATATATTACTTTTAAAATGTTCATATTTTGAACATACCTTTATACTTTCTTATTCCCAGATTTTCTCATCCTATCAATGTTTCTGTAAAATTTGAATAATTCATCTAGTAAAATTTATTATTTTTATCTCAGTTTTACAATAACTTAATTTTTAATTAAAAACTGTTAAAAAAATATTATGTTTAATAGGAAATATTTTGGAAAAATCAAATATGTTGAATTTTAAAACCAACATTTTCGTATGACTTGCCTTTTCTTGAAGCATTAATCCCAAAACTGCAAATTTAAACTAACAAGGAAGAAAAAACTTCAAAGGAGAATTGTGTTACATGCAAAAAGTTGATTACAGGCAGTAATTAATAATTTTCAACTCCATGTTGAGTATTGCATTTAATTTCCATTACAAATACTCTTGAGCAAAGCTGTTGGCCATACTGCACAAAAGTTAAGTTTAGAAGAAGTTTTCAATGCCATAAGTGATCTGGAAATAAATACTGGCCCAGGTCCAGATGGAATGCTTCATATATTTTTTTATTTGTTAACTACGAAAAAACAGTGAATTTCCAGTAGTCTGGATTTACAAATTCACATTTTACTCGTAATTTACAGATACAATATCATATCATCAGCGTTACCACCCGTTTTTCTGAATCCATTTTTCCGAACAAACATTTCTTCGAATGACCAAAATTCCGAAAGACATTTTTCCGAATCGGATTTTCCGAAAGTGCAACTTCCAACAAATTTCAAAATATTTATTAATTAACAATTAAAAGCATTTGATGCAAAAGATTATCAAACAAGTTTATTTTTCAGTCACATTGACACATTGGCAGCTATTGATCGCAAAAACTGTAACTCGTGTCCTCCATTTTTACATTCGTCATAATCCTCTACAATTCTGTGGAGTCTATTTTTAACGATTACAACCCTCGGCTTCGCCTCGGGCTGCAATTTTTCGTTTCATCAAACCAAGCATCCCCAAAAACTGTCAATAATATACTATTAACTTCTTCCTCTTTGCACATTTTATTAAATTATGAATAAATTATTGACTTATAATAAGATCAATATATTCTAATTACACTCGAAGATGCAGAAAATATAAAAAAGGACTTTTCAAACGCCCAATAATTGATCACTGAAAAACAAAAAGTACTGGCCTGAATATGTGTACGATGAATAACTTAATATCACTGTTTCTATCTTGGTGCCAAAATGAATTGATTTCTCTATTTTACGAGAAAAATGTACTTCGCGAATAAAAGTGTTTTATATACTAATTTTATACTAATTTTGGGTTGACACTTGTTTATTTTTCTATGGAAGCATTATCAAAATAATAGCAGAAAACGTGCTTTTTCAAAAACTTTCTCAGGTATTACCAGAAGTATCGAGAATCATATGAGACACTTAGAACAAGAGAAAGAAAGTTTTCAATGTCTAGATCGAGTACGATTGAAAAACAGTTGGTGGAGGAGGAAGAAAAAGTTTTGTCTTGCGGTAGAATCAAACAGATAAAAGTTGGAGGAAAAGACAAACAACGAAGTTGCCTTTTTTGTTTTTATTTTCTTATTGATTGAATAATATTTTTCTTCAAAATCAGGTATAGTCATCCTTAATAGTAATCAGTAAGGCCAACATTTTAATTATAGATATGAGCAGTCACACGTCCTCTATTGGTTGGGTGAATTTCGTTGCTGTATGACAAAAATTTCATTGCGATAAAAAAAAATTTCGTGATATTACTGACCTTAATCCTTATTTGTCTTGGTGGAAGTTTTCCGTATGAATCCCCTGTTCGGTGATGACAACGATTTTTATTTCGTTGTAAATGTTTTGTACCAAAGTCGTCTTCAATCATTCTTCAGCTAACTCTTGAATACTGTTGCGTCCTCGCAGCTATTCGATTTTATTTCACATGAAGTATACATCATTTGAAAGGTTTGAAAAGTATACTTGTTAGCTTTGCGACGATATACTATTTTCGTCTATTGAAAAAGTAGTTAACAGTTACAAGCGTTGGTACATAGTTCAAAATATAATTTTTTGAGCTGTTTTGAAAATTACTCATATGTACATTTTCCGAATTTCAACGTCTGTATCTTGGAAACTATTTTTTCGAAGCACTAAAACAGTGTATCATTGTAAAGCTAAGTAAAATTTTGAAATTATACATATTTCATGTTTTTATAATCAATCGTTTTTGATTATAAAAAAAAAATAATATTCAATAATAAATTCAATAGTTCAATTATTCCGACCTATTTGATTTCCCAGTCAACGATTCGGTCAAAAACCGGGATCAAAATGCAGTTATTGGGAGAATTTGAAGAAAGACTTGACTTGAATTTAATGTGAAAATGAATACTTCCAGAAGTAGTTCAGTTGGTAGAGCACTCGACGCGTAATCGAGAGGTCCCTCGGGTTCAGATCTCGGCTTCTGACGGATTTTTCCTCACATATGAATTCAATGAAAGGAATAATTGACTGGGAAATCGAATAAGTGGGAATAAATGAGTTGTTGTAACCCAGTGGGATAAATGGATATATTTGAGAAATTCAATAATATTAAAAAATGATGATCCAAATAAAATTTGTCGAGTTTCGATATCAATAATCGCCACATGACTACGCTTTTTCCATAAGCACTTTTCCTAAAAGTAAAAAACAAGAAACAAGTCTAGTAAGCAGAAAAAAAACTCTAAAAGAGAATCATGTTGCGAGGCATAAGTTGATTAGAGGCATACTAAATGTATCTAAATCCGAGCGGTGCCCATGGATTTCGAGAAGCGGCGAAATGAGCGATCGGCGATCGGGATTCGCGAGAAAGGACGCGCGGTAACTTGTTTAAGAGGCAATTAACAGCCGGTCAAATCGGCTAGCACGTCTTCCGAGGGACCCTTCATTCGCGTTATTGCGCGACGCACGCAATTATTACCCGACTCATTTAATGACACTCGCTGACGCTGATAAAGAAAAGTAATGCATGATTATAACAATTGTCGTGCAAAAATTGGCATTGAGAAATTGAAAACTTACAAGTTAACACTACCAAGACATAGAAACATAACCATGGCTGGCTGTTTTTGGTTGATATTAAAAACAGTTAAGGAGAGACTCGTTTGGAGGGTCAAAAAAGCGCATTTTTCGAAAATAGTCCTAATCATTAGAATACATATCTAAAAATAATCCTACGAAGATCATATAAAGAGGCATGAAATATCTCGCAGAGCAGGACAAATTGCTCAAAATGAGTATTTTGAGGAGGCTGAAAGAATTCTGTATGGACCGAGAATAGCTGAATAAAAATAATTGTAGAATCATCAAAATATCACTCATTTTTAGTAAAATTTTTTTTGATATCAATGGACAATATGGAATCAGTTTGTTACTGATTTTTTATACAAAGATAATGACCCAAAACATACTTTGGGTAAGGCACTGAAAGTATGAGTATTATCATCCGCAATTTTGTGTCCTGTCAAAGTAAACTGGTATATGTAAGCATTTCACGAAACACAATATTTGAGCCAAATAAATAATAATTTTGAGTTTTAAAACGTAAAAAAAACGTTCCAAGAATTAAGATACGGGTCATTCCACCGAAGATTTACAATTGAAAAATTTTTGACACGTTTTTTTTTTCTGACGAAGTATGAAAAACCTATTATTTATGATTTTTGCAACTTTTAACGCTCGGAGAAATTTCTTGCAAAAGACATGGTATGTATAAATAAAAAATTATGAAACTCAAAAATGTTCGGCATACTACAAAATGAACTTCATTTCCCAAGCTTTCAAATGATGGTAGCGAAATAACAAATAAACTTTTTATTTATAAATAAATTTTAAACTTTATAAACAAATTGATGTATCTAAAAAAAGGGACGTTTTTTTCACCAAATTTTTTATTTATGGTCTCGAAGTATTTATGTAAATACTCAAAAATTTTTGGAATGGTACTCTCAAAACTTTGTCTTACAGAATTTTTCAAAATCCAGCTTGCGCGCTCAGAGCTATTTCTACAATATCATTATTTGTTACACATTATATATCTGCTCCTGATCCAGGCAACGCAAACATTACGTGCGAAGCGCAAGCTCTGAGCACGCAAGCTGGATTTTGAAAAATTCTGTAAGACAAAGTTTTGAGAGTACCATTCCAAAAATTTTTGAGTATTTACATAAATACTTCGAGACCATAAATAAAAAATTTGGTGAAAAAAACGTCCCTTTTTTTAGATACATCAATTTGTTTATAAAGTTTAAAATTTATTTATAAATAAAAAGTTTATTTGTTATTTCGTTACCATCATTTGAAAGCTTGGGAAATGAAGTTTATTTTGTAGTATGCCGAACATTTTTGAGTTTCATAATTTTTTATTTATACGTACCATGTCTTTTGCAAAAATCATAAATAATAGGTTTTTCATATTTCGTCAGAAAAAAAACACGTGTCGAACATTTTCGACCAAAAAATACAAAAAAAAATATTTCGTGGAAAAAAAACTTTCAATTGTAAATCTTCGGTGGAACGACCCATATATTGTATCTATTTATGTACAGTCATCAGAAACTGAAAAAGTACTTTACTTACAATAATGACGCTATAAGTATTTTACAATAATTTTTATGATTTCTCAGATTCGTAACATTTCATATCAGATCATTCAGTACTCGACATGCCATTATAATAAAAATAAAAAGCCAGCAATAATGAATCTATCTTGAATTACCAGTTACAACACATAATCTTACTAAAATATATAGAAATATATAGAATACATTGTTTTTATAGTTATTCGGAAATATATTTTATATATTATAAAACATAATAAAATAATCATAGTACTCTATTATAATATTATTTAAAATATTTATTTATTAATATTTTGAATATAATATTACTTAGTATTACATTATATGAAATGCAATCATTTAATTGCCAATGGCTGTTGAGATTATCTTTTTCAGTGTTAAAAAAGAGACGTGTGACTGAAAATATGTTTTGATAAATATGTCTTAAACAATTGTTAACCAACATTGTCACTTTAATACAATTTTATTTTGGACTTTTTGGCTAATTATACTCACTTTTTTACCGCGAATCTTGCTTCTACCAATATATTTCTTTGAACATCTTCGGATTTCGTTTTTGCACTGTTTAGAGCGATTTAGTCACAAATGAAACACTGTCACAGTATGTTGATTATTTGCATACACTGTTTTTTATCTTTTTATGTTTTCGAATTTTAAATTATTTTTTTTTTGTTTTTAACTGAAAAGTCTAGATCGTTGCAATGCAGTGCAATGTTAGGCAGGACACCAAATGGAGGATGATAATACCTATATACAGTAGAGCGCCTTAGTACCGGGATCCGGAGGAACGTAAATCTTAATAGACGCAAAGAAAATTTAGATATGCTTGACTAGATTCTCGACATTTCGAGAGCTCACCGAAAATTTCAATTCGCGATTCAGTCATTAAATCATTGTCGTTTCAAAATTCTGGCACTTGTTGTATATTGTCGCGTCATTAAAATTCTACTCGCTGTGCCACCGCTGAGTCGTCGGAGGAGCGTAATATACCGTGAATGTTTGTTCAAGTGGCCCGAGCGTTCCTGTACTAAGGCGCTCTACTGTATTTTAGTGCTCTACTTTGGGACTTAGTTTTTCCTATATGTATTAATAAAAAAGAAAAATTCGTTCAAAAAATTTGCTTGTGGTATCTTACTAGTAATAAAATGTCAATTTTTTTCATTTAAACTTATCTGTTAAATTTCGTTGGATTTTAGCTTTGATCTTTTATACTCATGAGGTATTATTGAAAAATCATTGACAGCTATATTTAGAAAAAGCACTTGGTACTAAAGAAGTATAACATGACGCGGATTTTCAAGAGTTATCGAGACTAAGAATCTTAATGGTAGGGCAGGCCCCCTTTAAGATAGGCACGAACCGGAAGTAGTGATGGACAAAAAATAGGCCCGTTGCGTCATTTCTACGCTTCGTCGAATCTAATTTTGATTTCGGTCCAATGATTTTCGTTGCAAGGGCAAATAAAGTGGAGAAAAAAAAGGATTTCAGCGGATATGCGCTCGGCGAGAAAAAAATTACTTGGAATAGGAAATATTGCGGTGATGAAAACTCTGCTTTTATGTTAGAAAAAGACAAGATTATTTAAATATCATCGAAGGTAATCGAATGAATTTGTATTTTACTTTGAATGCAGTAAAAAGCAAGATTTTCATGCATACTAAAATTTTCATTACATATTCGCAATAAAATAAAAAATTGAGAATCTTATTCCATTTTGTATGTGGGAGAGAACTCAGCTACTGTTTGTTATTAGGATACGAAACTGACGAAAATTTTCCATGAATTTAAAAAATTTAAGATAGAAAATACGTCGATAAGCGTGTATTTCTGGAAAATTCCTCCCAAAAATTTTTATTTATGCGCCCCTGATTTTGTATGTTGTCGAAAAAATTTTAGAAAAAAATTTGTTTGAAAATATAGGTTTTCTAGACCATTTTGTTATTGCAAGTTATACATTCACAATTTCAAATATAATTGACAAAGTTTTAAATAATCTTAGTGAATGTCGTTGTATAAAGCTCATCAAACTATTTATAACTGCATTTTTATGTGATAATCATGGCCTTTGCTATGTGAACGTGAAGCACAGCAATAAAGCTTGACAAAAATTGAGTGGAAATGTACTCTAAGTGCGCGATTAATTGAATGTGAGAAATTCTCATGAATCTGACATGGTATAATTAGGGCTGAGAAAGTAGGGCACGAGAAACTTATGATTACGATGTTGCATTTGTACGAATGTTCCAGTGATGTTTTTTAAATTAAGTTTAAAGTTTTAGTATGAAAATTTGTACATGGTCATTATAAACGCAAAATAAGAGACTTACAAAAATTGCAACAAATTGTCTAGTTATTAAAAAGTTTTCGTAGATCTAGTTATAAACTTGGGAGCTCTTTAAAATTCACATGAATTTTTGAGTGATTATTTTTACCCATGGTGTAATGAAATTCGTCGTATTTCAGTATGTATATTCTGTGCACTTTCTATTACTTGCATAAAAATTGTTTCATAAATCAGAATAACAATCGAAATTTGCTCGAACACTAAATTTTCTTAAAGAAAGAAAATAATAAAATTATACAGTCTTTTCAAATTGCATAATTTTTCTGTTATATGTAAATGTATTGGAAAACATTTCCTCTCCCATAAATACAGTTATTTCGAGTTGCGATTTTGCCGCAGCTTTGCCATTACTGGAGCATTTACCTTAATTGCATGTGCGAGTGAGTACAAAGGCTCGTGAAACTCGAGAGCTATTGGCTATCATCGCCTGAAACCTTGACGAGAATATTTTCGTTTTCTTTTGTCTCTCAAAGGAATTCAACTTTCAATCAGAGCACATCTGGCTCAAGTCACGTTTAGTTCGCAAAAAGCCTATTGCGCTTGCAGGATTTTTACGGTACGGTGATAAAAGTCGCTAAAAATGGTCCGGGTGTTCAGTAACACCTGGACTTTTGCGCCCAAGAGGTACTTTATTTTCACTCGCTTTCAAGTGTGACTCGTGTTACTTTCGTTTATTTTGCGTTTAGAAGCTTTTTTGACGAAATGCGAATTCGTTTAAACAAGTCGAGAGTAGGGATAAGATCAATGTGAAAAAGAGTTTTGTGTCATGTTTGTAGTTACATTTAGTAATATTTAAATGGCAAAAATCGCAAGTGACTTCTGGGGATTGGTTCATTTTTCAGAGCAAATCTAAGGTCCATTAGCTAAAGTTTGCTGTATTTCATACTGAAAGTTTTTCAAAGTTTCCGAACATCTTTGCCAAAGCGTTCGACAGTGTCGATATTGACAATATAATATTTAAAATAACTCAAATAGGTATTAAAGGTGTCCCTATTAAATAGTTCATGAGTTACCTTGAAAATAGAAGTCAGGTTCTTAAGTACAAGAATTATAAATCTTTTACAATTTCTGTTTCATATGGAGTCCCACAGGGATCTCCTTTGGGACCGTTACTTTTCCTAATATTTATTAGCACTATATTACCGATTTTTAGGCATTCTCTTTTCCAATTATATGCTGATGATTGTACAATCTGGCGCATCATAAGGAATGAAATTGATGCTCGCATGTTACAAGAGGACATTAATTCTGTATCAATGTACTGCAGGGTTTGGAAGTAACGCGTTACTAGTAACGCGTAACTCTAAAACGTTACATTTTTTACTGCAATGATAACGTAACGCGTTACATGAATAAAAAGGAACGATAACGGGAACGAGTCACTTTTTTTCGGTAACGAGTAACGAAACTCCCGTTATTTTACGTTACTTTTATCTGTCCCATTAAATTTTTAGCACAATTTGCAACTTTTTAAAAAATGTTCTAAAACTGAGATCTTAGTAATTTTTAAGTTCCTCATTTTGAGATATAACATTCTTTATTTATAATTTTTAATGAAACTATGTGGGATAATCTTAATTTGTGTGAAAATTTTGACGAAGAATAGGCTTTTTTTTTTTTTATTAAAAACTTTCACGACTCAAAGCGTCGAATTTTGGAAATTCGCATGAAAAGATATGAAAATACTTGAAATCTATACATCGCAAAATCTATAGCAGGATTTGTATGATTTAGAGATCCTACTAGAAAATTTTATGGAATAATAATGAATACAATAAAGAAAAAAAAGAAAAGAAAATAAAATACTAAAAATACTAGATTCGATTAGGTTTCAAGTTACATGATTTTTAAAATATTTATGTAATTCAAGGAATCGAAAAACTTCCATTTCTTGAGCTTTAACTTCTAAAAAATTTATGTTGATAGAATTCTATAAGAAGATAAGAAAACTTTTATATTGTATAGCTCTGTAAAAAATACAAAAAATATTGAGGGCCCTTTAAATGTATTAAGAAACTGTTCTCTGCAAAATCGATCGAAATATACTCCAGGAATTTCGGACCTCCAATTTTTTTTTATTCTGGAAATTTAAAGAGATATCTTTAAAAAAACTGAAAATTCCACAACATTCTTCAAATATTTCAAAATTCAGAAAGAGAATACGTTCGGAAAAATACAAGCAAATATATGAAACATTGAAAATCTTTCGAATTCCAGAAATGCATACAGCAATGTATAAAAATAATGAACGATCCTTGAAATCATAGAAAAACTAAAGAAATACAAAAAGTATTTGAATAAGGAAAAATCTATCGAGATACTGTTTGGTGAAAAATCCTGTAAAACACGTAATGTTTCATTATATTAAAATTCTAAGGTTCGAAATTCTTGAAATGTATAGAACAATTATTATTATAATAATACTAAAATTATGCTGAAATAAATACTCTATCATACTGAAAAATACGAATGGTTTGAAAAATACTGAACAATGCTTCAAATCGTAAAAAATTCAAAAAATGAAAAAAATCAAATGAAATGAAAATCTTCTTAGAAATTTTTTGCTGAAAAAGCCTCTCAAATAACAATAATTCAGTAAACTTTTAATTCTAGAGCATGAAATTCTTAAAACCTATGTATCAATGTACAGAAAAATATAAATTTATAAAAATTCTAGAAAATCCTGCAACATTTTATACATACCGAAAAGTACAAAAAGATTTAAAAATTCTGAAAATCTGCGTAGATATTTAGTTTCTTCCAAAAATCTATTAAATTGCAAATGTTTTCTTGTGGCTAACATTGAATCAAAAGTCAGATTCAGAAATTTCGTAAACTTGAAAAAAATATAAAATTTTGAACAAGTTGATTGATATTTTTCTCAGGGTGAAAAAGTTCAGATTACTATTTTTTATTATATTTGAAATAAACAATTTCTATAGAAAAAAATCACAAGTACGTTAATATTGTATTTTTCAGCCTTAGTTTTTAGATTTCTGTTATTTACATTCAATTTCTTCCAAAAAGTAACGTGAAAGTAACGGAACGTTACTTTTTTATGTGGTAACGGCAACGAGTTACTATTTCTTTCTAAGTAACGATAACGTAACGGATTAATTTTTTCATCTTTGTAACGGTAACGTAACGCGTTACATTTTTTCAAGTAACTTTCAAAACCCTGATTTACTGCAATATATATAATCTTTCTTTAAATGTGAAAAAAATTAATGTGCATTCCAGACATTCTAGGCATTCCGGATACTGGGCGAATCTGACCCTTGCAAACATTTAAATAGCCATTAAATTTAATGATTGAATAGTGCATTGAAAACGTCGAAGACTACAGGTACATTATCCTGAATCACTTAGTCAAATACTTGAACTAAGGAATGATAATTGAAAAAAAAAACAAAAAAACAAACAAACAAAACAAAACAAAACAAAAAACGTACTATTGTTGTGATCACAAAATATTATAATGTAATACTGAAAAATATGAAAAGGAAATTTTTGTAATTGTTTGTAACAAATGAACTTTGTACAAGAATAACATGTCTATTAAATAATGTATTACCGAACAATAAGCTGAAGGCTAGATTATTTTGAAGGGTGTTAGATTTGCCTCGGGATTTTTAAGGTAACGAAATATAGAATTTTTGAATAAACATTGAATCGGACTGAAAATTCTCTACAGTAACAAAAAAATACCTGTGGGACGTTTCACGCCAGATCGGCCACGATCAACGGATCATGTCTCTGATATTCTCGAAATTTGGAAGATCGACAGAGGAGCCTGAATCTGTAGAAATTTGGTAATTTTCGGTCCACTATTACTGACTCCAGAAAATTTTGAAAATTCGCTTAACTTTTTCGGATTATTCAAATATCAAATCAAAAAACAGTCCTAAAATTCTGAAATGATGCATCATAAAAGCATGTGACACTGGCCTTTAAGAAAATAATTTTTTGAGAAACATAACCTCAAAAACGGATGAAGTAAAAAACACGTTTGTAACGAAATTGGATTTTTTCCAAATTACCTCATCTTCTACAATTTTACACAAATTCTCTTTATAGCCCCAAAGTCCACTTAAATTTTGGTGGTTTAACTTCCATGATAGCTCAAAAATTGTACGAGTTATGAATTTTAAAGTACAGTAGTGCGCGCAAATTTCTCACGGAACCTATATGAATTTTTGCGAGTCGAAATTCAGATGGTATTAATAACGTTTTATAACTAATTCGTCTCTACCACTTTTCATAAAAATGTAGGAAAACGAACAAATCGTACAAAAATTGTTTTTATTTTAATCAGTGTTAGGCTGATTCTTGGACTAGAAACAAAAAATTCGTCAGGAACGTTTACGACTTTGTAATAATACATCGAAGAAATTTTATTTTCCCGAATGAAAACAATATTTCACCTAAAAAATTTCCGAAGAAAATAATGATATGAAAGTTAGCTCCAGCAAATTTGGCCCTCTGAGGCTAGAGCATTGTTTTTCAGATGGCTCAGACGGAGAACATATTGCTTGTGCCTAATTCCATCTATAAAAATATGAAATGCATGGCATCAGGTAAGCATATTATAAAAAATCATGTGATACAATTCAACATACTTCAAAGTGCTTATTGAGTTAGATGAAATGATGGTCCAAACAAATAAGTGAAAATAATTCTAATTTCTAAATGTGTTCTAAATTTTTCATGATTTTCTCCTGGTTTCTTTCATTTTGAAAACATCGAAAATTACAAAACGCAATTTAATAGTTAGTTGTAGGTACTTTACAATAATATTAAAAAGATAGTAAAATAATTCTTTCTGTGTTCATAGGAGACCGAATCGTGAAATCGATGAACGAAGAAAATCATCCCGAGTGCAACTATCGCTATCACTATTTCAAACTTGTGTTTTTGGGTGACTCAGGGAACTTTTGTAAGTTCCGCACGTTTGCGTCTTCAGAGACCACTATAGAAAATAATGTAAAAAATATTAGAGAATGCATTAAACAACTTTCTGATGAAGTAAAAGACAACAGAGATAATGCATTTTTCCGAATTTATAAAAACATGATAGAACTCACGATCGTCGCTTTTGTTAAGGATTCACGCAACGTTTTTTTCTCGGTTGACTCATGCTTAATGTATGATAAGATTTCGAATTTGTGAAAAGTTTGTTATGCACTCGTTTTTTTATAAACAAAAAAATGTATGCTGCTGTAAAACAAACAATCAAAAGTGAAGGAAGGCATTATTATATATATTTTTATATTTTTAAAAATTTTCGGTTTCTTTGAGAATCGTTCCAAGCTACAAGTATCGTCTTACTCGTAGCACATAAGACTAACAAGGAATACTTCTTTGCGATGTGTTCGTTTTCCTTCATTTTTATGAAAAGTGGTAGAGACGAATTAGTTATAAAACGTTAATAATACCCTCTGAACTTCGACTCGCAAAAATTCATATTGGTTCCGTGAAAAATTCGTGCGCACCACTGTACTATAAAATTCATAACTCGTACAATTTTCGAGGTATCATCGAAGTTAAACTACCAAAATTTGCGTGGACTTTGGGACTATAAATGATAATTTTTTCAAAAATTTCAAAGATGGGGTGATTTGGAAAAAATCCAATTTTGTTACAAACGTGTTTTTTACTCTATCCATTTTTGAGGTTATGTTTATCAAAAAATTATTTTCTCAAAGGCCACTGTCACGTGCATTTATGATGCAAAAATGTCTTTATAATTAATGATATACTACTCAGGCCCGTGCGGTCGGGGGGGGGGGGGGGGGGGGATTTGAGGGTTAGAAAACGAGATCTTTCAAACGATTTTGACGAAATGCTTCTATTATTGGTTTTTACGTTTTGATATAGATTTTGATATCTTGCATTGCATGACATTTTTCAGAAAACAGCGTCTGAATAGATTTTTATTTCTTTTGGGTATTTTTCGTATATATCTTCCACGATTTGAAAGATTGTTCAGTATTTTTGAAACTATTCGTATTTTTTAGGATGTATAAAATGTTGCAGGATCTTCTAGTATTTTTATATACTTTAAGTATTTTGATATAAATTTTTACACATGGATTTCGAGGATTTCGAGCTCTAAAATGTGAAGTTCAATAGATTCATAAATATTTCTCTCAGTATCCTTTGTATTTCATCAGTTTTTCTACGATTTGAAGGATTGTTCAGTTTTCTTGTGTATTTCTGTACAAATTTCTGGAATTCAATGTTCTAGTTTTGAAAGTTGAATAGATTTTTAATATTCCATAGATATACTTGTATTTTTCTATACATGTATTGTTGGAAAATTTTCCAACACTATAATGTTGGAAAATTTTATGGTTTTTTCAAAGATATCTCTTTGAATTTCAAGAATTAGATTTCCTAGAATTACTGAAAATTTGAAATATTTCCAGTATTTCGATCGATTCTGCAGAAAATCGTTTCTTTATAGATTTAGAGTGTCTTCAGTATTTTTTGAATTTTCAACAGATTTTTAAAATTTGAACATTTTTCTGGTATTTTTATGGTTTTCTATACACATATATTATTAGAATTCAATGCTCGAGAAATCGGAGTTTCTTGATTTCTGGAATTACAGAAATTTTCGAATGATCTAATAGCTTTTGAAAAAAAAGTAAATTATATCTAGTATTTTTCGGATTTTATTTTTTTCCTGTATTCATAAAACTACGTAAGGTTTTCTAGCATAATCTATAGATTTTAGGGATCCTGCTATAGCTTTTTAGAACTATGGTTACCAGTATTTTCATGTATTTATATGCAGATTTCTAAAATTTATTCCTAGAATTTTGAAAATTTCTAATAAAAAGTAAAAAAGCCCCGTACTCTTGGTCGAACATTCATATATAAATTACTAATACATCACGCTGTTTCATCTAGAACTATAAAACTATACAATTTTTATCTGAAAATAAGGAAATCAAAAAATTACTTACATCTTAGTTAAAAAAAAATTTCTTAAAAAGTTATAAATCGTTCTAAAAATTTGATGAGACAGATGCGAAATGAATAACATGATTTTCGTTATTTGTTACCAAAAAAAAAAAGAACTCGTTCATTTTATCGTTACTTGTTAATTAATGTAATGCGTTGCGTTATCGTTACACTAAAAAATGTAACGTTTTTGGATACTAGAATCTCAGTTGATTTATTTTATTTGCATTGCAGTCACTCCAAGCCTCTTAAAAAAAAAGTTGGGAAAGGGTCATAACTCCACCATTTGATGATTTTTTTTCATTAAATAATGATTGTATATTAAAGTTGACAATATTCTATCACAATAATATAACTGCTATGTAATTAAATTATGTGCTAAATACATTAAAAATGAGCCAAACCGTCCTCAAAAAAGGGTTATACACATTTTAGAAGTGTAGTAGTAGAAAGTTTTTTTTTTTTTATTTCTTATGCATTCGTTATACATCTAAATGTGAAAAAGAAGTAATAAACGTGTTTTTCGCAATTGGATGTCTGTAATTATTAGGTTGTTTGTGTTAAATTTCTTGAAAACATAGCAATACATTCAATATATATTATAAAGTAGAAGTTGTATGTACTGTCAAACCAAATCAATTTCAATTGCATGCCCAGACCAGGATTTGGAAAGTTACTTGAAAAAATGTAACGCGTTACGTTACCGTTACAAAAATGAAAAAAGTAATTCGTTACATTATCGTTACTTAAAAAGAAAGAGTAACTCGTTATCGTTACCACTTAAAAAAAGTAACGTTCCGTTACTTTCACGTTACTTTTTGGAAGAAATTGAATGTAAATAACAAAAATCGAAAAACTAAGGCTGAAAAATACAATTTCAACGTACTTGTGATTTTCTTCTATAGAAATCGTTTATTTCAGATATAATAAAAAAAGTTAATCTGAACTTTTTCACCCTGAGGAAAAAATGAATCGGCTTGTTCGAATTTTTATATTTTTTTCAAGTTTACGAAATTTCTAAATCTGACTTTTGATTCAATGTTAGCCACAAGAAAACATTTGCAATTTAATAGATTTTTGGAAGAAACTAAATATCTACCCAGATTTTCAGAATTTTTAAATCTTTTTGTACTTTTCAGTATGTATAAAATGTTGCAGGATTTTCTAGAATTTTTATCAATTTATATTTTTCTGTACATTGATACATAGGTCTTACAAATTTCATGCTCTAGAATTAAAAACTTACTGATTTATTGGTATTTGAGAGGATTTTTTAGCATAAAATTTCTAAGAAGATTTTCATTTCATTTGATTTTTTTTAATTTTTTTAATTTTTTACGATTTGAAGAATTTTTTAGTATTTTTGAAACCATTCGTATTTTTCAGTATGATAGACTGTTGCAGAATTTCGCTGTATTTGAACATAATTTAAGTATTTTTATGATAATAATTGTTCTATACATTTCAAGGATTTTGAACTCTAGAATTTGAATATAATGAAACATTACGTGTTTTACAGGATTTTGCACAAAACAATGCCTCGATAGGTTTTTACTTATTCAATTACTTTTTTTATCTCTTTTGTTTTTCTATGATTTCAAGGATCGTTCGTTATTTTGATATATTGCTGTATGAATTTCTGGAATAGACTTCTATTACCATAATTTTTAAAAAATCAAGTAACTTTAAACTTATAAGAATCTAGTATTTTTCGTATTCGATTTTTTTAAAAAAATTTTTTTGTGTTCTTTATTATTTCATAAAATTTTCTAGCAGGATTTCTAAATCTTACGAATCCTGCTATAGATTGTGCGATCTATAGATTTCAAGTATTTTTATATCTTTTTATGCAAATTTCTAAAATTCATCGCTTTAAGTCGTGAAAGCTTTTAATAAAAAAAAAAGCCTGTTCTTCGTCCAAATTTTTGCACAACTTACGATTATTCCACATAGGTTTATTGAAATTTAATAATATATAATTTTATATCTCAAAATGAGGAAGTTAAAAATTACGAAGATCTCAGTTTCAAAACATTTTTTAAAAAGTTCGAAATTGTGCTAAAAACTTGATGGGACAGATAAAAGTAGCGTAAAATAACGGGATTTTCGTTACTCGTTACCGAAAAAAAGTGACTCGTTCCCGTTATCGTTACAGCAAAAAATGTAACGTTTTAGAGGAGCGCGTTACTTTCAAACCCTGGCAAAAATACAGGTTTCTGTACACGGGCCTGATACTACTTATATTATCTTTTGTTCGAGAATGGACTTTAAGTATACGATTTACAGAAAGGACTTTAAGTCATGAGAATTCAATGATATACTTGTAACCCATATGAAAATTATGTAGACGAAAAACCATCTAGCTGTGTAGAAACAGCTCGTTAGCCGCGTGGACGGGCCATAATCATCACTCTTGGAGTCGTATCATTTCCGATTGCGAGCCGGATTTCTCACGCACATAACGTAATGACCTCGTGGACGAGGATCGAACTCTCGAAATGGACTCGGACTTGATTACGGCGCGCCAATATGCCGCGTCCAGAGGTGCTTACAAGCAATGCACATGTAGCGAACGCGTGTAGTCGTGTAGTCGGCGCGGGCGATTGTCGCGGAATCGCCCATTCATTTAGTAGCTCGCGCTCGCGTGGGCGATTTTCTGTCGCTCGCATAAAGAGCCGCGAAATGCACATTTGCCGCCACGGCCGTTATCCCGGGAAACGGCGTCGGTTCATTTCTGATTCATCTGATTTTCTGCACAAACTTCAACGTTATTCTCTTCCATTTTTTCAGGAATTACCAGCAAATTTATTATATTCTTTATACAATACAATAGAAAAACCGAACATGTGCCAAATAAAAATTTTGGATTAAAATATCTGAGTTTAAGATTCCAGGCAACAAAAAACAGGAAATTCTTAGAGGGAAAACATTTGATTTCGGAAAACCTTCCTCGCAAAATATGTCTCCGTGCACCTTTGAGAATGATGGGTTTATTGATTTTTTTTTTCGAATGCTTGTTTATATACTCCGATGATAATTATTTTCCCAGGTAAAAACTCAGTCTCAGGTTTCAGAATGGCCCGGAACCATTTCGCGCGTCACGCATGCATTATGTAAAACGAGTAGAATGGCGAGAAAAAGAGGTGAAAAAAGAATGAAAAAAAGTGCAGCGAGAAAGAATCGTTCTCGTCGTTTTGTCGCCATTGTCCCGTCACAGCTTTATATTACGGGAGCAATGTCGCGGGTGACACAGTTGGAAGACAATATTCCATAGCCCAGTGGGGCGTCTTTATGTTCCTTGATACCCCGAGTTCCTCGTTAGAATACATACATACGACATTTGTTTCGCAGGTTATCGTGCTCCTGCAATGATAAAACATCATTTGTGAATCGCGGCGAAAGCTCAAGTTTCTGAAAATTATTTTATTGCCGGCCAATCATGAATGTAAGCAGAAAAAAAATTATTTCAAAAGTGCTAAAGCAGTTTTTAAAAATTGATTAAAATTTGCAATATCCAGGTTTATTTTTGACAAAATGTTTGTCCGGTCTAGAAATATAGACAGTTTTTCTCTGTTTGTTTATATAATGTACCATTACTATTATCTTGTTTCAGAACTTCAACTTGCAAAATTAGAATTGATGACGAAGTATAAATGTGATTTTGTTGGACATTCAAAAGTCTGTTATCATGTAATGTACTATTCTTTTTTTCTTGCATAATAGGAGTTATTAACACAATATAAATCTATGTTCGATTTTTAAAGCTGCGGAATAAAATTCTGATTTTGTTCTAATTTCTGCGCTAGTAATTGAATTTCTGACTTCTGTGCAAACTTACGAACCGAGTAATCTGACTTCTAAATTTTGTGCAATTTTATGAACCGAGTAAACGGACTTCTGAATTCTGTGCAATATTATGAACTGAGTATTTGGACTTCTAAATTTTGTGCAAACTTATGAACTGAATAATCGGACTTCTAAATTCTGTGCAATTTTATGAACCGAGTAAACGGACTTCTGAATTCTTTGCAACACTTAGGAACCGAGTAATCGAATCATCGAACTTCCGAATTCTGTACAAACTTATGAACTGAGAAAACGGACTTCTAAAGTCTGTGCATACTTATAAACTGATTAATCGAACTTCTCAATTTTGTGCAAACTTATGAACCGAGTAATCGAACTTCTGAATTTTGTGCAATATTATGAACTGAGTATTCGGACTTCTAAATTCTGTGCAATTTTATGAACCGAATAATCGAACCTCTGAATTCTTTGCAACACTTAGGAACTGAGTAATCGAGTAATCAAACTTCCGAATTCTGTACAAACTTATGGACTGAGAAAACGCACTTCTAAAGTCTGCAAAAACTCATGCAATGAGTAAACGGACTTCATAATTCTGTGCAAACTTATAAACTGATTAATCGAACTTCTCAATTTTGTGCAAACTTATGAACTGAGTGAACGGACTTTTAAATTCTGTGCAAAATTTTGAACCGAGGAATCGAAGTTCTAAAACCTGTGCAAACTTGAACCACGTACGTTCGAAAGATATCGAAATCATTCAATAAACATTAATCCTGAAGTGTGTAAAGAGTTTATTTTTCGAAATTAGTGAACCCCAAATAATCATCCCTTGGATTAACATTGAATGCTATTTCAATATTGCAAAAATATATTTTCGATTTCTTTAAAGACTCTGAGATAAAATCAACCGTGCGAATAAAAAACATTAAATAACAATCATTTATATCGGTACTCGAAATCACGTATACGTGTCCAGAACCAGTCATTACCGAACCATTTACGGTGATTTTTATCGCCCTCGTAGTGGTCGTAATCGTCGATTATTCGCAAAATTTTCGCGTAATCGATTCGGCAATCACTGTGTTTCGCGCCTACCACGGAGGCTCTGTTCTCGAGAAATTTCGGCAATTTGCTGACTTTCGGTCGCTCGTGAAACGCGTAAAAATGCAGAGGCGTCCCCCGAAATAACGTGCTTTTTCTCTTTTTTTCTTATTCCACGCGCTGGTCTTCTTTTTTCTCCGCTCGGTCCGGAATCCGAGAGTAAAATTAGCAGTCACTCGAGTATTATATTACAGAAAATGACAAAAAATTGTTTTTGTAATTAAAATTTAATCTCGAATTCAACGTTTTCGTTTTTCTTCTCTAAAAATGATAATGCTTATGTCTTTAATAAGAAATAATATTGCACTTTAACAAAGTGAATCAAATTATCATCAGTAAGTGCAATCAATTTTGAAAAACTTCTTGTCTGTATAATTATAGAAATTATTTTTCAATGGTCGCATTGTCTAGTTTTATAGTCAGGTGCAACGTAGAAAACATAGATTTCTGACTTGGTTTTCAGAATAAAAATAGCCACGTAAAGTAAAAAGATTCTGTTGAATCTTGTTGCATCGTAATTTCAGCAGCGTTTTTAAGCTGAAAATAAGAGTGACCTACAATTAGTGATTTTAATTAGAAAAGATTTTTTTAACTTCAAAAGTACTTACTCTTTCAACAGTTGCTTGTAATACGACGTACATTTTTTTTTTTTTTGTATCTATATAAGAAACAACTTTGATTATCGGTTTTCCAGGCAACTCTGAAATTAAAATCAATAAAATAAATTTCATAATCCATTTATATTTATTTCCACTGAACATCGGTTTTGGTATCTTTCGAGAGTAATCTTGTTGGTACTTCATGGTTGTTCATGGTGATTGCAGAGCTCTTTACGGCCCTTTCTTGACCCTCGGAAGTTCATCGTGGTTTCTGGTTTCCGCATTTTTTTTTTCTCGGTTAAAAAGAATGCTTCTGGCTTGAAGATCTTCGAATTTCTTCTGAAGGAAGTTCGAGATGGACGGTTGGGTAAAAAAGTTCGTCTAAATGGGTTAAGGAACATTTCAATTTCAACTTCTTTTACCCGTCATAAAACATAAAGAAACAAAGCGTTTATAGCGTGAAATGACAGTACTTATTTCTTTTTTCTGAAAAAACTGCATTAAAAATTTTATCATTAAGTATGATTTCCTTCGAATAAAACTTCTCTACTCAAGATTCGCTAAAAAAGGCAATGCATTCAGAAATTCTTACAAATTTGTTGTCACCTGTAAAAAACTCGAAAAAATCATGATCGTCAATGCGATATCGTCAACCCTCGGAGTTGACCGCGGCGAGCAATAAACGTCAGTCCCAACGACGCGCAAAATCGTTGAAATTCCCCGTGACAAACACACTTGTTCTCAATAAAACTTTTCCTAGAAAAAATATCTCCTTTACCACCCACACTCAAAAAAAAAAACTATTATTATTTGAACATAATAACAATTCCGCTGCTTCGACGAAGTCCTCTGCGCAGTAAAAGGAAATTTGCATAAATTGAAGAGAATCCAAAGAAAGTTAAATTCTCTTGAACTGTGTTAAAAACCAAAAAAGCTGTCGAATAGGAATAATAGTGTGATTTGTAAAATTCCCTGGATCTTTCAGATTCTTTAACAAAGATACATAAAATTTTCACAGGATTATTTGAAATTTTCTATTGACTTTCATTTTTTGATTATTGCTAAACTATGAATTCAGAGTAAGTACCTGCTATATACATGTATCCTGTATACCGTGAAATTCCCGAAATAACTCATGGACTTATATTACACTGTACTAACTGAAATAAACTACTTGGACCTTTTTTTAATTAGGAAATGTTCTTTCCAACTTTTACGAGGATATAATATTCTTATTGATTCTATATATACAGGAATGTTTCTCTATTAATGAAAATGTAAATTAAGTTCAAAAAAGTAAAGATTTTATGTATTTCATCAATTTTATTTCCAAGAAAAACGTCCGAATGAAAATTTGAATTACCTTCAAGCATTGGAGCAGGAAGAATTAATAAAAACTTATGAACTGAGTAATCTAACTTCTGAAATCTGTGCAAACTTAGGAACTGAATAAACGGATTCCTGAATTCTGTGAAAACTAATGAACTGAGTAATTGAACTTCTAAATTCAATGCAAACTTAGAATCTAATCAATCAAAATTCTGAATTTCGTGCAAACTTATGGACTTATTAATTTAACTTCTGAATTCTGTGAAAAATAATTAACCGAGTAATTTAACCTCTAAATTCTGTGCAAACTTATGCACTGAGTAATTAAACTTCTGATTTCCGTGAAAACTTATGAACTGATTACTCAAACCTAGAAATTGAATAAATGGACTTCTAAATTCTGTGCAAACTTATAAACTGATCAATCGAACTTCTGATTCCTGTGAAAACTTATGAACCGAGTAATCGAACTTCTGAATTCTGTGAAAACTTATGAACTGAGTAATTGAACTTCTAAATTCTATGCAAACTTAAAAACTGATAAATCAAACTTCTGAATTTTGTGCAAACTTATGGACTTACTGATCGAACTTCTGAATTCTGTAAAAACATATGAACTGATTAACCAAACTTTTGAATTCTGTGCAAACTTAGGAACTGAGTTGTCTAATTTCTGATTTTTGTGCTAACTTATGAACCGAGTATTCGAATTTCTAAATTCTGTGGAAACTTATAAACTGACCAATCAAACTTCTGAATTCTGTGCAAACTTAGAAATTGAATAAATGGACTATTTAATTCTGTGCAAACTTATAAACTGATCAATCAAACTTCTGAATTTAGTGCAAACTTATGGATTTATTAATCGAACTTCTGAATTCTGTGCAAACTTAGGAACTGAACAATTAAACTTCTGAATTTTGTGCAAACTTATGAACTTATAAATTGAACCTCTGAATTCTGTGCAAACTAATGAACCGAGTAATTGAACTTATAAATTCTGTACAAACTTTTGCACTGAGTAATTGAACTTCTGATTACTGTGCTAACGTATGAACCGATTATTCAAACTTTTGAATTCTGTGCAAACTTAGGAACCGAGTTTTCTAACTTTTTAATTATGTGGAAACTTTTAAACTGATCAATCGAACTTCTGAATTCTGTGCAATCTTATGAACCGAGTATTTGAACTTCTGAATTCTGTGCATACTAATGAACTAAGTAAAGGGACTTCTAAATTTTGTGCAAACTTATGAACTTGTTATTTGAATAGATTAACAGTTCTGCTGCTTTGACGAAGTCCTCTGCGTAGTTAAAGGAAATTTGCATAAATTGAAGACGATCGAAGGAAAGTCAAATTCTTTAGAATGATGTTAAAAATCAAAAAACCTGTTGAATAGGAATAATAGTGCGATTCGTAAAATGTCCAGGATTTTTTAGAATCTTTAATTTTTTCAGATATTTAAATTTTTTCTAAAATTATTTGAAATTTTATATTCGCTTTGATTTTTTGATTCCTGCTAATCTATTAATTCAGTTGGAGTATTACCTAAAAGATCCACTTAGATCTTTTTAAATTAATAAGAAATGTTCTTTTTAACTTTCACAAAGTTATTATTTTCTTATATATTTCATATACATATTACTCTATCAATGGAAATGTAAATTGAGTTCAAAAAAGTACAGATTTTATGTATTTCATCAATTTCTTTTCCGAGAAAAACGTCCACGTGAAAATTTGAATGCCCTTCAAGCATTGAAAAAGAAAGAATAAAATTCGAGAACATAAGTTACGTTGTTTTCTTTAGTTTGTGTCTCGATGCATCGGCCAAAAGAATAAAAAGTGTGAAAGAGAAATTCTTATGTGCATCGAGCTCGGAACCAATAATTACAGGGCAGTTGTTACATACGCTTTGTGCAGTGTTGGACAGTGTAACTCGACATTCGCGCGATCGCGATATGACCTTGAAGGACATTCTGTAAGTTTCTTTCAAATTTTACTTTGAATTTTCGATTTCTACTCCGTTTTTCCTGTAAAGTTCCTTCAAAAGAAAAATATTCAATGAAAAATTCGATACTATTCAATACAAAGCATATCAACTATATCATATTCTCGAACGTTTCTGCTGGAACGATTGTGTATAAAAGAATAAACTTTCGAAATGGCCCAAAGTTCCTTTTGAAGAGGCCGAAAAAAATAGCACGCAGCGAAAGTTTGCGTGTAACGATGTTATCGCTAAGCGCTCGTAATTGCGGTACAGTATATATTGGGTGATTACAAGGGAGATACGGAGGATTCCATAAAAATTACAACGTTCAAAGGGAGGGGAATTTCGTTCTAAGAAAGGGCGAGTTTCATAATTTTACGATCGCTGATTATTTTCGCGATTGCTACACTTGACGTTTCCATTATCGATTTCCATTGCATCGTCACGAAATCGAGTCGTAATCTTGATTCGAGTACTACGAATTCCGTCTTAAGATACAATAAATTTAGTAAGTTCGTAGATTTTCGTTGTAGTGATAGTCCATTTAAAAGCACACGTCTCATCTTCAGAATACATTCGTGCCTCCATAAGTGTCAACGCTTTGGGGCTCGCCGGACACTTATTGGGGGAATTTGAAGAACGACTTGACTTGAATTCAACGTGAAAATGAATATGCCCAGAAGTAGCTCAGTTGATAGGGCACTCGACGCGTAATCGAGAGATCTCGGGTTCGGATCTCCTCGGCCTCTGACGGATTTTTTCTCACATATGAATTCAGTAAAAAGAATAATCGACTGGAAAATCGAGTAAGTGGGAATTAATGAGGTGTTTTAACCCAATGGGATATATTGATATATTTGTGAATCGCTGGAAATCCATTATAATTAGAGCGATTCCATCACTAGTGCAGTAACTTCGATTTCTGATTCGTTCCTTGCACCCATTTTTCCGTCCACTTCACACAGGAACCCAGTAATCACACGCGAGTTCAATATCTCGAATAATTGGCCGGATTTTGCAAGCAACATTTACATTGCAAAGCGTCGGTATAAATTTATTGGCTCGGGACAATCGGCGGTTCGCCTTGCACTAACGAGCAGTTCGAAGGACGATAAGGCGCGCTTTTCCATGGGAGATCGTACGAAAAAAAATATCGGAAATAAAAAAAAGGATCGAGCATGAAATTATGTCGTTACAGGTGACGCCGGCGATGTCCACTGCCATAAACGAAGACAAATCGCGGTCTGATGAAACGCGCAGTTTATCACTACCGACCAAGTAGCAATTTCTTGTGTGTCGATTTTATCGGGGTCGAAATCGTACATGTGCGATTGCGTTCGATTTAATAAGGGGTTCTCGAAGAGAAGGAAGGGGAGGGGATCGTTAGTCATAAAGAATATTCTGGGAAATTTATTTTTGTACATCTTGTATATTTTCAACTGTGTAAGATGTTTATCAAATAAACGATAGGCATATTATAGAAAAACATTATATTTTTTATAAGATTGAAACACAAATCTGCCAATTAGGAGTGAACGAAAAGAGCAACCACAAATTTTCTGCAAAGTTTATTGTCAAAAGATAAAAATCTTTTAGACAATGTATTGGTTCGAAATTGAATTTACCCTTCTCACACACAGGCGTAGGCAGAAAATTTTCGGGAGGGGTTTTTCTGAAAAATATCGGGATTTCATAATTTTTAATCTTTGACAACATGGTTACAAGCAAGTTGCACATTTTTTATGTACGTAAGTAATGGAGTTCGATTTTTGCGATTTTTAATTAGTAACTGAGGTTTCGATTTCTTTTACTAATACTTTTTGTATTTATACTACTTTGAGGGTAATCTGATATTAATTAACATGGGTTCCTATACAGCTTGCTCAAATTCGATGCTTTAGGAATCAAACATTTTGAAAAATTTATATGTTTGAATTGATTTTTGAGCGGATATTAACCATACTGATAAAAGGTACCTACATCATAAATATATTATGTATTATTTTTCGTATGGTATATTATTCATACAATTCTGTAGTATTTTGTAGCATTTTTATATATTTCTAATATTTCTGTGGATCGCTCAATATATTTTCAGAAATCGATGCTATTCTATTGAAACTTTCAACGATTTTGAGAATTCAAATTAATTTTTTAGACGACATTTTCTTTCATAAAAATTTCCAATTCTTTTATTACATATTTTTTTTTAGTATTTTTACTATCAAAAGAATGTTAAATTGTATGAATTAAATTAGTGTTTTTTTATTTCTTTCTATATTAATTTCTAGATAATTTCTGGAATTATATATAATTATAGTGTTATATGAATCAATATGCTCCAGGATAGAAAGTTTTTGAAATTTCTAAGAAAATTATATCTAAATAATTTTTATGTTTCGAAAGATTTCTAGTAAACTAGGAAGCTGTTCAACTCGTAAATTGATAAGCAAGTAAATTTGTGAGCTAGTAAACTCTAGTAAGCTAGAAAAAGAGTAAACTAGCAAACTAGTGCGTCAGTAAACAAGTAAGCTAGTAAACTAGTAAATTGATATAATTGTAAAATAGTAAACAAGTGAAAAAGTGAAATAGCAAACTCGTTAACAAGTAAATTAGTTAATAGGTGAACTAGTAAATTTGGCAAATTTGTAATGGTAAACTGGTAAACTAGCAAGTTAGTAAACTAGTAAGCTAGTAAACTAGTAGTTTAGTAGGCTAGTAAACTGGTTAACAAGTAAATTAGTTAACTAGTAAACTGGTAAGCAAGTAAACTAGTAAAGTGGTAAACTAGTAATCTAGTGAACTACTAAGCTTGGTAAATAAAAAATTAGTAATCTAGTAAGCTAGTAAACTCGTTAACAAGTAAATTAGTAAACTAGTAAACTGGTGAGCAAGTAAACAAGTAAACTTGTGAGCTTGTAAAGTAGTGAACTCGTAAAGAAGTAAACTAGTAAGTTCGTAAGCTAGTAAACAAGTAAATTAGTAATCAAGTAATCCAGTAAACAAGTAAGCTAGTTAAGTACTGAAATTGTGGAACAGTAAAATAGTAAACAAGTGAGAAAGAGAAATAGTAAACTAGCAAACTCGTTAACAAGTAAATTAGTTAATTAGTGAACTAGTTAACTTGTCAAGTTTGTAATGGTAAACTGGTAAACTAGCAAGCTAGTGAACTAGTAAGCTTGTTAAATAAAAAACTAGTATGCTAGTAAACTAGAAATCTAGTAAGCTAGTAAACTCGTTAACAAGTAAATTAGTAATCTAGTAAACTGGTAAGCAAGTAAACTAGTAAACTTGTAAACTTGTAAGTAAGTAAACTAGTGAACTCTTAAACAAGTAAACTAGTAAATTAGTAAGCTAGTAAACTAGTAATCAAGTAATCTAGTAAACTAGTAAGCTAGTAAATTAGTAAACTTATTTTTCACATTTTTTTAGTACAATGTACGAAACCCTGGAGGATTTCTACGTATTTTTATAGATAACTTACATTTTTATAGATTGCCAGAGAGATTTAAAAAACTCGATGCTTCAAAATGCGAGTTTCTATCTATTTTCGGTAATTTCAAGAATAAATGATTAAATCACATTCATATAGATTTTTCAAGTTTTATATCGTTATTCTTTTTTCGTATTTTTAAAATATTTAAAAGATTTTGTTGCGTTTTCTAGAATTTTTATAGATTCATTGTATAATTAGAATTTGATGCTTTAGAACCCCAAAGTTTATAGATCGTAGAGGCATTTGTCGAGAATTCTCAGAAAACAGTTTTTTCCATAGAATTCAATGAATTTCATTATTATTTTAGAGTTTGTATGAATTGAAAATATTTTTTCACGCTCGCAGCACGGAAATCACTTATTCTTGTTTTTACTATTGTCCCGTGAAAAACTCGTTCTCGCCGCGCGCCTTCTCACCGTTTTCTATGCCGCTCGAAGGTCGAGCGGCAGAGAAACTCGTCTTTTCACGACACAACAGTAAACAAAAGGCTAAGTAATTTCCTTGCTGCGAGCGTGAAAAATATCTCTCGTGTCAAGGAGCATCAAAACTCGCGTTTTACTCGTTTCTGCTCCTTGATACGAAATATACTATAATACTTTCATATGGATTTTATATATGGTAGATTTCTTGTATTTCATGTTCTAAGACTCAAAGTTTTATGAATTTTTAGCTTTTTCGTAGATTCTTTTTTTTCTTGATTATTCACTGGGTTGCAACAATTTTTCTGATTCCTATTTTCCATGTAATCCTACGTTTTGATAATTTTTACTTTTTCAATAAATATATACTGCTAATGTTTTTACGCATTTTTTCTAACTTCTATTTTTATTGTTTATTCATGTATTTTTTTTGTTTTTATATGAAATATTGGTCGATTTTATCAGAATTTCGGGAGGGGTTTGAACCCCTAAACGCCTGTTCTCACATAATTTACGTGTACGTAATGGTAGTCGGAGCCTTGTAAATTGTTCCGATTCGGAGTACAAATTTGCATTGAATCAAACACCGTTTTCGCCGCTTTGCCCTAAACGAGATATAATTTGAAACTTTTCTGTAATTTATGTGATCGTTGTACGCGTGCAATAAATTCACGTCTTCCTGTTGCTCGGAGTAGGTTTTTCAATTTTTCTCTCAGGGCTAACGACACCGCGTTCTGTAATTGCGCAATTACACTCGATATACATAATGCCCATCTTTCTGCTGAACGTTCTCGCGCAAGTCAAAAGCTCGAACAGCTCGTTATACGGAGATTTACAATCCGTTTTTCAAGCTCGAAGGATCTTTATATTCAGGAAAAATGACCTGTAAAATATTTTCCATAATTTTTGAAAAAAAGTTAGAAAATCATTTGCTTTCGACATCAAAGGTTTTTTTCCGAAGAATCACTCTCGAATTCTCGCATCGAACAGAGGGGGAATTCGACTGTTTAATTCTATCAAAATTCGCTTTAAAAAATTATGACAGTGTTCACTCAAACTTCCTTAAGTTCTTGGTACAAAATATATACGAAAAGGGTAGAATTGGTACATTTAATTCTTTCCGAAAAGATAAAAAAAATGTTTTTGGCCCAGAAATGGTATCGCGAGAAAAATGTGCACTGATACCGGTAGAATGCGAAGCTTGCAGCGGTAGCAGGGGACGCATAATTCACGGCTTTGTGGACTTTTGCCGCAGAAATTCCCCAAGCAGGGTTGAGTTGGGGCGTTTACTCAAAAAGCCCATCAAGAACTTTTACTTCCGGGCTGTCGGGGCTCATTTAACGCTTTTCCACGCACGCTAAATTATCCCGCTACAAGCTCCATGCGCCGACAATCAATAAAAAATGCACGCAAATCATTTTACGTTGCGTGCAGGTATATTTCAAAGCGCCGAGATATTCAATTCTCGTATAAATCCTTAGGAGTCTTGTTCGCACGTAATGAATAATTGTGTGACATTTTTCAAGTAATGTAGAGTGATTTTGGAGGAAGATTTTGTACCTTCATTTTGAAAATGAGAATGGAAGGAAGGTGTGAAATTTGAGAGCATGATATTTTTTTAACATACATTCTATCCGTTTCAATAGATTTATTCTGGAACATTATCGAAGTCTTAATAGCTTTGACAATTTTGGAAACAGTTCTTAAAGCAGTCTTATCAGTTTGGAAAAATTGCGATTCGTATAGTTTGAAAAATTCGAAGGTTGCAAAATATTTATTACTTCTGAAATTTTAATAGTTCAAACATTGTCATAGTTAATAACTAAAAATTTCTGGTATACCTAAGCAATAAGAACAGTATAAAAGTTTTCAACATTTTTTAGATTTGCAAAAGTTATACAGTTTTTAACAATATCAACAGTCTTAAACAGTTCTGAAAGTACAATTTGACAGTTAATTTCAAAATAACAGATTTAATAGATTAAGAATTTATAGCAGTTTCTACATTTAAAGTGTAGTTTTGAACAACTGAAAGTTTTTCGATATTATTCTCAGTTACAGTAATTATGCTCATTCATGAATATTTTCGATTTTTCAATTTTTTACGCTTTTAAATGGATTCAACCATTCAAATAATTTCTAGATCGTGTAATTTGACTTTTAGACAGTTAAGTATAAATTTTTCACGAATTTTGTTTTAAAGTTTATCTTACAGTTTTTATCGTTTAACAGAATAAACTAGTTTTGTCAAAATTGACAGTAAAATTGTTTTTCATTCATAGAAAATTTTGCTTGATTGATGAATAATGATTATTTTTTCAACAGTAATGATTCAATGGTTTCATAGTAATTCTGAATAGTTAGGTATACTTATTTCCCAGATATTTTAGGAGTGTTCCCGGAAAATTAATTTCTAGTTCTATGTTGCTTTTATAAATATCTTACTTGATTGAAATGAGCAAAAATATTTTTGCGATTTATTATTCCCGTCGACGATTTTCTTAAGAGGTTATATACACTTGTTCTCGAGGAAAAAAAATACGTTTTCACGATTTGTTTGTTTTTTTTTGAAAAACAACACAACATTTTCTGAAAAACTTATTGCCTATTAATTCGTCACCGTCATCAGGTATTTGAGAAATTTCGATACCATAAATATTAAAAGTTTCAGTAAAATTTAAGATTATTACAACCAAAACTACACCATCGTTCTGATATTTGAAATGTATACATTTAAAAAGTAAAAAAAAAAGAATATAAGCCCTTCAAATTTGAAATTCCGCAATATTTGACAGCAACTATCTAGAAAGATTCTAAAAATCCAAGCACATAAATTAGGAGCATTGTCCTTAAAGTCCTTAGAAAAAAAAAAAAAAAAAAAAAAAACACTAACCTGGCCAAAAAAACACAAGTTCTATGAAATAAAGAAAATGTTTTGTTTTTTTTTATTTATATTGGAATAAGTTGGAACTGGTCGGAACGCAAAAGCAAAAACCTTTAAAACATGACGTTTTTTGCACTTTTTGACATGCTCTGACCTAAATTACCTATTTTTTAGATAAAAAATTTTTTCCAAAAATTATGATGGTCTAAACTAGATGCAAGATGAAATGTCATCGATTTATAGAAAAGTCATGCGTGTATACTTGAAATAATTTAATGATTCAATAGTTTTTGTCCTAAATGTTAATTTGTAGCCGAGAGGAACTTTGACTTTCAAAAGTAAGAAAATTTCGACACATCTTACAATAATTTTTTCTAAACGTTAATATCTGATAGTATAAGAAAAAAGCTACTGTTTTACTGGCTTCATTAAGTTTCGAGATTCGAAAAATCAGGACACAGGCAAACTTGGAACACACTAAATTTTCATTAGCCTAAATTGTTTATCGACAAATTGATTTTTTCATGGTTACATACAACCTTTGTATTAAAGTACTACGTTATCGAGCATCCAGTTAAGACTATTAAAAATTTCAAAAAAAAAAACTTCTTTTGGTAAGAAATATGTAAGGCAAAACATGTCGAAGAGTGAAAACAAAAACGTAATTTTTCAGAGGTTTTTGCCTTCGTGGAACGACTCATTCCAATGTATGTAGAACAAAAAAAAACTCAATTTTTTGAAGTAAAACTTCTTAGGCGGCATTATAACTTTTCAGGAGTGTAATTTATTCTAACATAGAATTTATGTAGAAAGTAGCTTGGTGATTTTACATTGTAACATGTAACACTGTAAACTGTAAGCCTGTAAATTATGATGTAAGTAAAATCTACCATATAATTGAACGGTTCATGACAAATCACAAAATATCACAAATTCACTAAATGTCACAAAATCACAAAATATCACAAAACACAAATGTCACAAACACACAAAATGTCGCAAAAACGCGAAAAATCCAAAATATCTCAAAATGTTACAAATCACAAATGCCACAAAATCACGAAATGTCACAAAATGTCAAAAAATCACAAAATGTCACAAAATTACCAAAATGCCACAAGATTTTCATTTTTTATATCAAATAGATGATTTTGTAAAAAATATTTGAAAAGAAATTTTTTAAGAGGAATAAAATCTATACATAGGAACCTTTTTGAAGTTAAACTTCTAAGTCAGCATTATTCAACTGATTTATAGTTAAGAAACGAAAAAAAAATACTACACAGATAAATTGAGGGATCTGTTGAAACTAAAAAAGATTAAAGGTATCTAAAAATCTATAGATCGGAACCTTAAAAAAAGTAAAATCAGAAGTTTTACTTTTTCTTTTGTTTCATAGGATTTGTGATCTTCTTGCCGTGTACTTAATAACATTAACACATCAGCTTCATTTATATGTAGTTTTTTTTTTCATGTTTCTCCTTCATCGCCGAAATTCTATTCTTCATCCGTCCTTGTCGACTTTTCTGAAAGTCACGTTTAAGAGCTTTCTCGCTCTTGATTTTCGAAAGCCCGATTACGCGGTAATCTGTGTAACTCGCGAGACCCCACAGGGCGCCAGGGGCAGCGCCCGAGCTGCTTTGTACGCACAAATACGGCTGTGTTTATTTTTTCACGAGCTGCTTTGGGCCCCATGGCAGGACGTCGGCCCCTACACCTACGCTCGGAATATTTAGACGTCCCGACGGCGTCTTCTTGTACCGGTGACAGTGAGGGAATTCAATACTCTCGTGAGAACGTAAATATAAACGCGGCCAAAAGTGCTACTGAACGTTTCAAGTTCTAGGTAGCAACTCTAGCAAGTGGCGTGTATGACTCGAAACCGGAACTGTCGGTGATTTCATGACGCCAGTCACAAAGGCGTAGATGACTTGCTGTTATCAGAGCAAAAGTTTTATTATTTTATCCTAAAATTTAATAATTTCCAGCAAATTGTTGAGCCTATTACGAAAAATGGTAAAGTTTGAAACGATAAAGTTCTATTCATCATAAAAAAACATGGACGGAAAAGGATCACCAAACAATTGAAAACATTCATTCAGAATCCCGTTCATTTTTCTTATTGAACATCTTGATTTATGTCATGATAATTACGATGAATAGCTATTGATATTTTTGAAGGGCATCAATATTATCGATTTACAGTGACTTGAAATTGATCATGAAATTCAGATTTATCTTAGACAGGGTACTCAACGCGAATTAAGAATATGACTGACGATGGGTTTACTATTTTTTACTCTCATCTTCTAGCTTAAGGATACTCGAGAGTATGCACACGAGCTTACTCTAGCGAACCTGTTCTTGCTACTTGAATACCCATGCAACCTGTTCCGTCGTGACATACGACTGCACCTTAGTGTCGATGGTGTCAAAACGCCATGATAAATCCCATAAGTCATTAAATAATACGCAAGGCAATTTTCGGTATCGTAAACGTTGATGACAAGCGGAACCTTAGTTGATTCATTTTGTTATTACCATATTTTACCGAGTCATTTTTGATTTCACAGTGTCATTCATCGTATCTACCATTATATTTTAATGAAGAGTGTGATATTTTAATGAACATACCTTCGAACGAAAATATCGATCAGAAAAGCAAATTAATAACTTATGACAATAGGAAAGCGCATAGCTAAATGATAAGAAAATATTCTTTCAGGCCAATATTCTACGCGAAATACGAAAGGTCGTGCTTTGTTCCCCTCGATATTCAACATAGCAGCCAAAGCCGACGTATTCGTGAATGCGACCTGTGGTGACGACGGTCCGGAAACGTTTTGCAAGCCGACGGACTCGCTCAGATGCTCTGTGTGCGATTCCCGCAGTCCGGATCCCGGAAAGAGGTACGATATCAGCTACGTGCTGAATGGCAAAGGAAAGGGGTGGCAGAGCCCGACACTCGCAAGGGGAGAACAGTACGAGTACGTCACCATTGTCATCGATTTAAAGCAGGTTGGTACCCTTAATACACCTCAGTCAAACATAATCATCGATAAAAAAGGTCCTTCCTCTGAAAATATCTCCCAGTCCATGTTTGGGAATAAATGTTCAATGCCAACGAATATTTTAACAAGATTTTCAAAGTTTTTGGACATTTGGATGGATTTTTAAGTCTATCTGAAATCGCGAGGTGGTCGAAATCGTGCGGACGCGCGCCATTTTGGATCGATATAGACAAGAGGAACGGAGCGAGTTCTCGTCGTGATTATACGTGTTCTTTTGATTGTTTGGTCGTTAAGGTTGTAGAATTTGCCGAGAATAATAGAACGCGGTCTTCTAGGGGCGTTTTCGAGCATTTTTGCGAACCTCGGAAGCGCCACTTAACTTGACGACCTCGACGTCATTATCACGAGCAAGGCTCGTTAAAAATGCCGAGCTGACGACCACTCGCAATTTGTAGGCGCGGTTCATTTCAGGTATATACCTCGCCACACGCCGCCACCAACTTCCAAGAAAACTTTCGAATGGATCCTCTTTTTTCGACGGTCTGATCTATGTCCCACTAGTGGGAGAGCTGTCTCATTTCGGGTCTCCCGCAACTGGCGTCATTCGCCAACTCATTCTCGTGTTGTTTTCCTTCGTATCTTCGGAACGAGAAAATAAACGATTTCTTAAAGCATGGAAATGCAATTGCGTGGTGGAAACCCAAGTTGGACAGGAAATTCCAAAAATGCCACCCACCTTTATATCCTGAAATTTACATTCTCGAAATGAGAATTTGAGAATGTATTAGGGTGAGGTTAGATGATCCGTCTAGCCATCACGAGCCCTTTCCATGTATGTATATGAGGGGTGGCGGTTCTATATGTGGTGACTGACATTTTAGGAATTTTTCAGGAGGAGGAAAAAACGTTATCATTTCGAAAATTTAGAAAATAAAAATCCGAAAAAATAAGTCGCTTACACAGATTCCAATAAACTGTGAAAGTTTGAAAAACCTATGATTAAAAAAATGAGACTTTGCTACCATTTAAAGTAAGAACAGTCGTAACTGTAGGGATAGTGTTCGTTCCATAAGTGGTAAGTGACATAGAATCCAGGTACAAAAATTCTAGCTGCATTCAAGTCAAAATAGTATATTTCGTATCAAGGAGCAGAAACGAGCGTTTTTACGAGTGCGAAGTTTTGCGAGCGAGCGTAGCGAGTGAGCAAATCGCACGAGTAAAACGCGAGTTTTGATGCTCCTTGACACGGGAGATATTTTTCACGCTCGCAGCACATGAATCATTTAGTCTTTTGTTTACTGTTGTGTCGTGAAAAAACGAGTTCTATGCCGCTCGATCTTGGAGCGGCAGAGAAATAGCAGCGAAAGGCGGTGGCAGAAAATTCGTTTTTCACGGACATTAGTAAACACAAAAATAAAGGATTTCTGTGCTGCAGGCGTGAAAAATTTTTATTTTATTTAATTTACAATTTCTTGCACATAACAAGTTCTGGGGGAATGTGAGGGATGATTTTTTGAAGGTCTTTCTTTTTTTCGTCACTCAAATCCTTTTTCGTGGCCAGTGAGATTTCTAGGTCTTTTAGGTTTTTCATCGATTTTCCTGTCGAAAAAAAATTATTTCACTTGTAACGTGGATGAAGTTGTACAAAAAAATGGAAACATTAGGAATTTTGGACAAACTACTTGTACTACGGTATATAAATTTCAAATAATGTTGTTTAAACAATTAGTTTGAACTTATTATTGCAGGTTCTTGTTTTTACAAAAGATATGTGCTTTTTATGGTTTTTGGGGATACTGAACAAAAATTCAATATTATTTTTGCAAAATTACTATGTGTGAACAATTTTTTTGAACAAATTATTGCAAATTTTTGTTAAAAAAATATGTATATGCTTTCCATGGGTTTGTTATTCGCTGATCAAAAAATCAACATGAATTCTAAAAAATCAATATACATTCAAACAATTTCTATTAAAAAATTATTACAGAATTTAGTTTCTACAAAATATGTGTTTCTCATAGTTTTCTGGGTTCCTGAACGAGAATTTGACATTTTTTTAACAATTCTTTCGAACAAACTCATATCACACTGCCTTTAACTTACCCCTCTTGAAGATGTTATAACACTCAAAAGAAACATCAGTGAAAGATTCCCCCGATTTCGTTGCGTAGCTCGAGCCGCTCCGGCGATGCTCCGAACGCTTCTCTTTTTCCCTCGGCATATCTATTACAATATTTTCGTTGAATGGAAAATTTTTACAGTTTTTCACTTGTTACATACACAGAGATGAAAAACTGGGTGCTTTTTTTTTATTATCACAATAGTTATTACCTAAAAACAACGATAATCCTCAGAGGACACCTCGAGTTCTTAACATACTTTCACTTTGTAGACGAACTGGAAATGACGCAAGGAAAATTTTTTCACAGTCACGTTTTCACGACCAATGATGACTCATTTAAGCTCACAGATGGCAATTTTCAGAAAAAACAAACGTAGGAACCGACCGGTTGTAGAAAAAAGCACGATCCTCACGTGTATCCAAATGTACAGTTACCACATTTAGAACGATCAAGGGGCATGCAGTTACCTCATTTCGATTTTCAAAAATCGGAATTAAAATAAAAAAACCGAATTTTATAAAAATTCTCATGACATCGTGTGCCCCTGGGCCTGATACTTCAATAAATGCAAAAAAACGATGTTGCGAAAAAATGTCAGTTACCGCCACCCCTCATATATATATAGATATACTAATGGTCTAGCCGCATCTTTATATTTCGTAAGTAATTTTTGATTGTAAAAATTTTGGGTTCAAACATGTGCATCCTGCAGTTCGAGCTTTTCAAAATGTATGAAAAGTTAAAAACGACTCCGCAAACAAAAAATATGTTCGAAATCACAAACGAAAGCATTAAAACGCAGGCCATTCAAGACGTTCCATTGTAGGGACTCATTATTTCCCGCCAAGTTTGAAATAAATCTCACTTTTTACAATGCATTTGCGACCCTTTCGTTCTTGTGTGAACACGGCGCCTGCGTCTTTTGAGACTTTCTTCTCCTCTCACGGTAGTCGTCTTTGTCGGGTCGTCTCGACATAAATCGGAAGAGGCACAATGGTCCAACGAAAAGGAAACGAGAAGAATTTACGAGACACTTCTTGCCGACTTTTTTCTTTTTTTTTCTCTCTCCCTATCAGAGTATTTTGGCGATGCCTTAAGTGGAAAAGGCCGTACTCGCCGCGTGCTAATGAATGGTAGCCCCGAGTCGATGCAGAGCGTTATGGAAACACGTGGTTTATTCGGTGGAGCCCGGAAGGCTTGAGATTATTTACGATCTGCCGTAAGAATGGGACCTGTTCCCATTGAAAAGCACGAGGACAACGAGAACGAATCTCGTCTGGACTTTTTAGGCCCGCCGTCAATATTTTAACGAGCGCAAGACAATGATCGACAAACGTCGAACATTGATTTGGAGCGTCCTTTCTGGGTCGGGGTTGTTCCTTTTCTATGCTAATGTGTTTCTAATTAGTCTCGCCCTTGGTGGGGACGATAAATTTTCGGCACAGTTTGAAGTTCTTCTGTCTATTGAATGGAAAGGTTAGTGTTAATTTTATGCTTTCGGGATTCAGAGTCAATTAGAAATGTTCTTTTCCTTGAGAGTTTGACGTTTTAAAAGTTCGCATGGCTTTATTTTACATATTTTATTTTGTCTGCTAAAGTGCCAAGTTATTTTCTTCAGAAACGCTTCAAATATTATTTGAGAATTTTAGTTTAAGTATTCAACAACAATCAAATGACATTTTACACAACTCAGGGATGAAAATGCTTACTTTCTTCCCTCCTGATTTTCTATTTTGATGGGACGCAAAAATATGATGCCTGAACGGTGAATACTTCAAAAGCTCGCTATAACTAAAATCCCTGTGTATGAAACTATGCAAGTCTGGGCACATCATGCCCATCTCAGGATAGGTTGATTTTGAGGTGCCGCCATTTTTCGCTCTCTCTAATGAGTGAAACGCGGTGAATTGCAGTTCATTTGAATTAAAAAAAAATTCTTAAACGATGTGTACATATTCTACAATACTATTGTAATATTTTTCTTTTTCGACTAAAATAAAAAAAAAAACATATTTCAAAAATGTATAAATTTACTTCGTACTATTGATTGAGAAAAAATACTGACTTTCGTACCTGGTACTAATATTTTTGCATGACTTTTGTAAAAAATTTTATGAAAAATACAAATCAAATAAAAACTGTAAAATATTTCACAATATACAGTACCTTGATTTTATTTTTATAATATCATATAACCTAATTAAAAACAATATTGTTGTATAGGTAATAAAAATTCATAATTCGTTGAATATCATTTATAATATCTGATGGTATAAAAGTATTTATTGTAATGTGTAATATTAAATATCCTACACCAAGAATATATACTTGTGTATCCTTTTTTCGTATTTATACCAAAAATATTCATTAGTAGCGGACCCAGCAGATGTTGTTCTGCCGGGTCCACTAGTTAGTTAATTTTTTTATCAGTAAATTATATTAATAGGTCAATGTTATGTATTTCAACTACCTGGATTATTTTTGATAAGTTTATTGATTAATATGTTACAATGTGAATATAGCATTGCAATTGATCGAAGTTACTGAAATTTGTGGTTATTGGAAATAAACAAAATAAAAAAATTAGTTATTTAGATGAAATTGTTTGAAAATAGATAGGAATAGAATTCAAAATGTTTGTTTCTTGAAAATGTCGAAATTTTACATTTCTATTTAAAAAGTGTAAATGAGGCACTCTTCAAAATTAATGCAAAAAGTAAAAACGCTTAAGTAAAAGTAAGATAAGTAAAAACGAAAAAGGAACAATGTATCAGGAACTAAACCTTTTTTTCTTATTCAAATTATGAACAATTTCTTTCAGACATTAAACATCTGCGGAATATCTAGGAAGAAATACTTGGAATGCATTAATTTCAAAATATTTTCATAACCCGCATGTCCTCTATCAAGTTCGATGTTATATTTTTTCTGGTAATATATCCTATCAGGGGCTCAATAATTTTGATTGGGTAGATTTTTGGTTTTACTGCTAAATATCGATTGAAAAACTAAATTATCCGTAATTTTTATTCCAATGAATTTTTTTAATGTATACATTGGTCGTGTGGATAATTTTTGAGCAGAGTGTGCAACTTGACCATCACTATTGCGTTATTTCTTTTAGCTCTTACATGCGTTTTTCTCAAAATATTTTTCCATCGTTCTCTCGTTTTTCGAATGCTCTTTTGTTTCATAATTAGAGATGCAGAATGACTGTCAATTTTTTTATTCAATGTCGGTCGATTGACCAAAAACAAAAGATAATCAGTCATTCTCCAAAAGAACCACAATTCCAATCAATATTTAGCTTTATTTAAAAAAAGAACAACATCACAAAAAAATCACTCAAACAACAAACTCACATACAAACTCAGACACACAAAATTATTCAGCACAGAAAAATTCTTATAGCCTTCTCTTAGCATCCGCCGCATTTCCTGCACCTTGCTGTTCATACTCCTCCGTATGATGGACAGCAACAGAAGGGGCCGAATTTTATTTTATCTTGCTATTTCGGCAGCACGTCCTTAAAAAATTTAAACATCAAGAATGTAAAATTTGGAATTTCGGTATTACGTTACACAATGATATTCATTATCATAACTCGAGTATGGGAATGGGAATAGGAAAGACGAGGATTATGGCCTGATGAGACTAATCCTAGGATATGATTCATCCTTGACAAATTCGTTGCACCAAGTTGGATACTACATATTCTTCATTTCCAAATCAAAAGAAAGAGGAGGTAGGGCTTTACATACTTGCAATTATGTCGATGGCCTCTACTCCCAACAACTCTACCGAACCTTTTCGATCCTTCTGTGCCCAACGCCTTTCAAAGAAGAAGCAAGTATTCCTGATGTTGTATTAATGTTTTTTTTTTTCACGGGTAATTACGGCGTGATGAAGACGCGTGCACGAAGCGGTTTAATTGGTTCGCCTACGCGAGACATCGCATAATTGATACGCTATTAATACAGCCGCGATGAAACAAAAGAGCGACGAAACAAAAGCACGAGCGAGCGTGCTATGGTCGGGTAATTAGGTGGGTGGTACGGAGTCTCGGAAAAGTTGCATTTCTGTCTCGAGTAGAACATTTTCTCTCCTTCATCGTCGCTCAACTCCAGTCTAATGTTTTCAGAGGACGTTCAACTCGCCAGAAAGTTAGTGTCACCAGACGTCTCGGTTTTTCACTCTGTCCCATTTTCCCTATTTCTCAATTTAAGGCTAGATTGACCATCCACAAGTAACTGATTACACAACAGCTTTAATTTCAACTAGGAAGCAGACTGTTTCCCTCACTAATCATGAAGAGCAAAAAGACAGAGAACATCTTCTGCATCCGAAGATTCAAGCTTAAGACGTTTGCTATGAAAGACCGAGCCTCTTCCGCGCCCTCATAATACGTTTTTACTCCCGATGTACATTCATCTTCGAACAACAGATCATATTACTTTTCCATGAAGAAAAACCAACACAAAACATCTCATTATATTCGCTTACCCCATGATTCACCCACTTCAAAAATCCTCTGTAATCCCAGAAAAATGACCCCCACCATCATAAAGCCAGACAGCCTTCATTGATTCAAGCACTGATCGTTCCATACCAATCGAAATTACCGATCCCACTGATTTATCGGTTCCAAAACCTTTGGATGGGCCCTTTTTTCCGGTGCTCTGAACTGCAGTATGCGATTTCGAGGTCAACAATGGCTATAAATTACGGGAGGATTCGCAATTACATTCGGAGGCGAAGGGGATCGCTGACCCCGAGAAAAAGCCTCCTCTTTATCGCGGCCGAGCCGTGAAATAAAAAGAAGCCGGTCGGATTGGAATTAATCTTGGGCCCCCGGGCGTTTATGAGGGCGTTTCGCGGGTTGAAGGGACAAAAGATGGCACTCGAGGATGGTGCCACGTTGGCTGCCAGATTGAATCGGCATTGTTCGTGGATTAACGAGTCGAGTGGCACTGTCTCTTTTTCCAGAGTGCGAGGGCCACTCGACACGTCCGCGACGGGATGGCCCGCCAGAAAATCCGCGAGATTAATTGACGCCGAGGGCGATAAGGATCTCACGGGCGAACAAACAAATGTGTTTTTGTAGAGATTTCGCAGGGAAAATATTGTGATTGTCGCAAGCATGTGTATACAAAGAAAAAACTTTTATTGTTAGTCCAAAATACTATAGTCCTAAGAGAATTCACCATACGTTCGAGTTAAGGTAGTACGTACCTAAAACCGTTTACAACAGACTTTGGTGGAAATTTGTAAGTGCATTCTTTGAAGCCTCCTTAGGTTTCATGTAAAATTTCATTAAAACCGAGTTTATAGTTTTTGGGAAAAAAAATTATAAAAATTCATTGTTTATTATGGAAGTTTGAAAATTTTGCTGCATTTTCCAATCGAACCAATCGAACCAATCGAAATGTATTTCTATACGTTTCGATTGGTTTATGTGTTGTGACTGGTAATTGAAGATATGTAGATTCATTATTACTGGCTTTTTTATTTTTATTATTTATGGCATGCCGAGAACAAAATGATCTGATATACAATGTTATAAATCTGAGAAATTATAAATACTATTGTAAAGTATTTTTTACCTTTTGAAACTCAAGATCATTTTTTTTTGCCCAAATATTGTATTTTGTGAAATGCTGACATATTCCAGTTTATTTCACAGGACACAAAATGGCGGATGAGAATACTCATACTTTTAGTACCTTAGTCAAGTGTGTCACGCAACTTCCACTACATCATTTCAAAAAAAAGTGTATTGTATAGTCTTCATGTAACTTATTTAATATGTAAATATTTCGTCAAAATATTGTTATTTGTTGATGTTATAAACAATCAAACGTTTTTGTAAGCCTTGATTAAAAAAGTCATATCTCCAAAACAATTCAATACATTCAAAAAAAATTTTTTTTGTGTATTTGTATTAGTATGCTCTGTATTACAAGCTGAAAAAAATTTATTTATTGTTAAAAAAAATCATTGTAACCATGATTTTTTATTCAAAAATTGCTTTTTACTCAAGAAAAGAACTTAATAAATTCAATATTAATTTGATGTTCACCATTCATATGTAATAATAAAAATTCGGAATCGCGTAAGCTTGTAAAATGTAGGTGAAAAGATGAATTATTTTCTAAATTTCAATGACCGATATAATTCGGTAAATCTTCATTGATAAAATGAATTTAAATTTGTATGATAAAAAAACTTCTCACGAACTGTGTTATTCAAAATAAATCATTTCATTATTTTTTAAATGTTATTTAAGATGAATCGTTGTTTGGTTTTTCAATGCATACTTTTTAAATAACGCAGTAATGGCTGTGAAAAAATATATTATTTGCAATTACATGCAAAGGCAATGTAAAAGAAATTCATTTTTCGGCAACGGTCTAATGTTTTACTTCTTTTAAATCAAAACTAGAAATAACCAACAGTCGAAACATATACAAAAAATTTTTGTTATAATTCTTGTAATCTTCGAGTGCTCATCCGATAATCGATTTTCAACTTTGTATTCATGCTATACACTCATCTTAGTTTGCCTGGCAGATAGACAGCGCAGTAAGCATAAAGAGACGTAAATGATGATAAAGATCTCTTGTGAAAGTAGAAAAATGGTCTTGACATTATGACTCTACATTACGATCTATCATTTCTTTCAATCATTTTGTAATATTCATGATTGATTTTTCTTTGACATTCATTACTAATGATGTTTGATGTTTCAAGACACTTGCTATAAAAATTGAAAATTAAAAGGGGAAATCGAATACATATGTGGCGTGGAACGAGGAAACGTACCTTACAGCACCAAAAATCAAAAATAAGATAACCAATAATTCTGGATATAGAAAACTTTGTCTATCGATTGAGCCTACTCTCGAAATTGTAAGATTATTGTATCGCATAAAAATTTGAGCTTCAAAGTTGACCTGCTCGTTATAATCATAGGGACTTTTTATTTTCAAACTCGTTTTTATCTTTAAGCGCACAGTATTTTCTTTACAGAATTGAATAAAAAAAATATTATAATGTAGTAACATGATAAACAGTATATTCTTGTGCCCTGGAATATGAAAGTATAAAAAAAGCGGAATGGGTATTTTTCATCGCTTTTTCAGCTTTTTTGAAGTATTTGAGGAGTGTTGAACTTTCTTTCGACTATTTGTTGAGAATTTTGTTATTTATGAACTGGCAGACAAGATATTGTAAAGAACAAGTCTCACTTCACTGAAAATCTTAGGAATTTTCGTAAATTTTTAACGGATTTGAGTGGAGATAAGATAATGGGAACCATTGCATTCAAGAATTTTTTCGAACCCTGCATAAATACTTTTGTTTATTCACGTTATCAATACATCAGTGTTTTTTCGCTAATTTTTGCGTTGCAGCAATAATGAAACAATGACATCATCTACTCATTATTTGTGTAACTCATCAAAAACTGTGTAATATAGTGAGTTCATACTTCGTGCTTTTTCAATGTTTTCGAAATGTCATCAAAAGTACCAAAATAAGTACTATTCTTCGTGCTCCAATAATAATGGCCTGTTTTAGCTCGAGGCAGACGATGCATGGCAGTAATTTTTTTACCCCCAGAAAAACAAAACCTCTCAGGCAACAATATTAAAAAAGACAAAGCGCACCAAAGACGAAAAAAACTATAACAGGAAAAAGAGGCTCTAGTCCAAATAGATTAAAGTCTTCATAAACTTTGTCCAAGTCATATTCACGAACTCCAAATTCTTTGTCCCAGCGTTTTTTTAAGGCCAACTTCATTAAATTCGATGATGTTATAGAAATTCAGAACAACAATCAATATTTAAAACTACTTGCGAATAATATACACTAGATGCTCGAATAGACGACTTCAAAAAAACAATTTTAAGTTTACAAGACTAAAGAACGTTTAATCTAAAATCATCTATTCAAGGGTCTAGTGTAAAAACCAGCGAATTCAAAAAATTTAATGGCGACTGATAGATTCTTTAAAAGGACTGTCTTTTTTTATCATCATCCCATTATGAAATGGGATTCCAATATCGATGCAAGTCAGCGCACAGGGAACTCCATCGATTTGTGGAGCGATGCGAAATTTAGCATTAATGAAAGCTACATTTTTTTCTGTACACACCTGTTAAGAAAAGTAATCTCGATTGATATAATTAAACAATTTTGAAAAAAAAATCATCCTCAAAGTCCATAACACTCATGCTGTTGAGCAGCAATCTATTTTTCAAAACAAACTTTTAAAATGAATACTGAACCTGATTATAAGCTTGATGCTCATTTGTGGGTAGCTCTGTTTTGATCAGTGGTTTCAATCGACGAAAATCAATGTTATTACTGTTCAATATATCCGAATGTATGACAGCATTTTTCTTTACAATAAGTTTGTACGACCCATCTGCAATGAAACTTTCCAAGTCTTCGAAAGGTAAGGCCAGTTTCTGGACGGACAGGTAACTCATCAAAAATGAACAGTACACTTCGTAAACGGTGTAAAAAGTTAAAAAGATAGCGATCATAGCAATCCTGATTGAAGCATACGTTGACTTTTCTGGAATTTAAAATTTCGTGTCAGTGCAGCCTGTATAATGGATTCAATTTGACCGATAATTGTTGTACCTTTGATACATTGCTTTCAAACGATCCCCCAAACATTCAAGAAAACTTCCAGAAGATAGGAGAAGCGTAATTTTTTACCTTCACGATATTTTTTGAGTATTAAAAATGAAAGGACAACGAGCGGACACAGTGAGATGATTGCCACCCACATTTTAGTTTCGAAAACCTTTACAGTAAGCTGAAATAACTAACATAGATACACTCGTTGCTTCATCGAATAAGCGTGCATCGAACAAGCAAGCCAGGCGAATGAGCGTGTAAATTTTGAAGGAACGAGTACCCCTTACTCCCACCCATGGCCTGTGGCGATGGGGCGGGAACAGGCGAGAACTCCTTTCTCCCTCTTCCCGCGCGTCCCGAAACCTAAAAGCTATGGCTTTCTTATATTCCGAAGCGTTCGACTGTCTAGCTCCGACTGACTTTCGCGCATCTTGCTTTGCGCAGTTCGTTCGAAAGTGGGAGCCCTCTACGCATCTCAACGCAAAGAAGGTCACGGTCCCGAGATGCTTGTTCGATTCAGCAACGAGTGTAATTCAATACATAAATGTGACGAAAACGAATGAAGAATACAGAATACCGTAAATATTATTTGTACAATCTTGCAGCAATTCGTTATTGAAATGAAAAAAAACCTATTTCGTTTCGCATGATAGGGTTTTCCGCATAATTTGTTGTTTTCTTACTTTGTAATACGCCGACCATGGGACCTCTGATTTTTTCGGTTTTTTTATGAAGAGGCAATATGGAACGACTTCAACAGTTTGAGTGAAATCAACCGTACTTAGTCTTTCATCTGTAAAGCTAAATGGATATATCGACAGATCGGTTTTTCCATTTACAATATTTTCAGTCGTGACGTCCCACGTGTTTTTATAAAACTCTTTTACGTTCTTTTCAATCAAATTATTCACGGTTGCATTCATTTTACTGATGATTGATTTAGCAAACGCTCCATAATATCCACCAAATGTGTTGTTTTCAATTTTCATAAAGTTCGACTAGAAAGAATAAAGGTTATTCAATCTGCCTCCATGGAAATATTTTGAAATATTATGATAATTTGTACATGGCAACAGTAATCCTTAACAAGTTTTTGAATTTCTTAAAATGATACGGACCTCGTAAATTTCGATATTTATTTTTCTCTCCTTAAACCTGCGATAAATATCTGAAAGGTTTTTTATAAAGATTTCATCTTTCGCATTCCCAGTACGAAATCGAAAACTCTCATTGAGTTTTCGTGATTTTCCAATTGTCGAAACTTTGATTCGTTGTAGCATGGTACAAAAAGGAAGAAAAGGAGGTTCAGGAAGAAAACCAAAGAAATTGAAATTAGTTGTTGAACAGAATGTATGACCAGTATCGGATTCAATGTCAAAAATGAAAACCCATTCGAAAAGATCATTTTTAGCATCGTCTGCAGCGGCTAGTAGGTGCTCTATTGAACTTGACGTTGTTAAAAATGCCACAAGAAAGGTCGTTCTACTCCACTCTCAAATTTTTCGATTATTCCAGCAATGTTCGAAACTGATGAGATTTGAATACTTATGCCAGTTTTGGATAAATTTTTCATCAATTTTTGGATCTCCGTGGGATCGTTAAGATCTAGAGTGAAATAAAAAAATAATTTCCGATCTACGTACGTTATAATAATGTATGATAACAATTTTACAAAAAAAAAAATTACGATTATGTTAGTAATTTATCTTTCTCTGTAGGCTGCTTGAATGTGACTAGAAAAAAGTATTCATTATCATTGGTGAAGGCTCGATGTGATATTTTTGCTTAAACTTACAATTTTTTGAAAATTATTCCATATTCACGTCTAAAATTGCAGTGATGCAAAATTCTTACTCACCATTTTCTTTCTCTTCAAAAACCCAGTGAAAAAATAACAAAGCGTGACGTTTGTGATAAAATTGACACGCGGTTTTCATTGCATCTGTGTATTTTTTCGAATCGTATTTTCCGCAATTAGAAAAAACAACGCAAGTGAAAAGAACAGAAAAAAATAGGATTCGGAAAACCATGTTTATTGAAATTATGGTTCATGTATGATATTTTGCGAAGTACACAGTAATGTTTCATTTTTTTATATGTAGTATGAATAAACTACTGACTATATTGCACATTGGAATGAATATTTTACTATCACGTATGAATTATGTACTTTAATAGAAGTTTTTTTTTTTTTATATTTTTTACGTGACGGGACAGCTTGCATGACAAACCGTATTTGCTGTAAGGCATGGAAATCTATTTTTCTGAAATGACCTGAATCAAAAATAACTATTACAGATAAAGATTTTTACAAATCATACTTACGATAAAAGCTACACGTGGGTCGGTAGAATGAAAAAAAGTCCAATAGTATTATCTTACAAGAAAAAATTTTTATATTTCTGCTATAATGAGGATCCTTAGACATAAAAATAATTGTAACAATAGAGTTCCGTTTTTGAATATTATGTTATTCATTTTATTACTTTGCTCAAAAGTCCATCACATATTAGAGTGGTCCCTAAAATGGCTTTGTTGAAATTTAAATCGTAACGCCCCCCTCCCCCCTCAAAATTTACTCCAAATAATGAAAAAAAAAAAAAATTCGCGAAATTTGAGTGCTATTTCTAAAACCTTCGAGAATTTTGCATTATATTCAATTAAACCTAAAATTGAGGAATGCTCAATTCATCAACAGCATGGTTTCAGATCTGGACATTCAACGGAAACCAATTCGATTTTATATACCAATAAATTGTATAAATCTCTTGAAAATGGAGAACAAGTTGATGTCATATATACGGACTTTGCCAAGGCGTTCGACCGTATTGATATTGACAATCTAATCTAATAAGTCAAATAGGCATTAAAGGCGTTTCTATTAAATAGTTCATGAGTTACCTTAAAAATAGAAGTCAGGTTGTTGAGTACAAAAATTATAAATCTTTTACAATTTCTGTTACGTCTGGAGTCCCACAGGAATCTCCTTTAGGACCGTTACTTTTCCTAATATTTACTAACAATATATTACCGGTTCTTAGGCATTCACTTTTTTAATTATATATGCTGATGACTGTAAATTCTGGCGCATCATAAGGAATGAACTTGATGCTCGCATGTTACAAGAGGACATTAATTCTTCATCAATGTACTGCGATATAAATAATCTTTCTTCTAATGTAAAAAAATGTAATATATTGTCAGTTTCAAGAAATCGTGAGATGTACACCTTCGAATATAAAATTAATGAGACAACATTAACACACAAGGAGTTTATTACACCGTGTGACCTCAAAAATTACAAAAAAACGAAACCTGTCCAGAACGATTGATAATCACCCCTTGAATACTTCCTTCAAACGTTTTTTTAAGATTAACCCCCGTTTTCGTTAAATTACTTCATTAATTTTTTTTTAATTCATGCTCTAAATCACGTAATATTGGTCCTTTTTTCTCGAAGAAAAGACGATTTGTGTTCTCCAATTACCCTGTTTACATTTCTGCGATAAAATATGTCGAAATCTGCACGCGAAAAATTTTGGAATCACGCCCGATGAGTCTTTATTTTTCTAAAGCTTGAGCTCCTTTTTAAAAGTCTGGAAAATAAATCAACAGAGGGTTCCGTGCGACTGATTTGGGTGTCAAAGCCGGTGATGGAACGGGAATAACAGGACTATTAAAAAGGAGCTCCGGCTATAGAAAAATAAAGTCTCATCGAGCGAAATTCCAAAATGTTTCGCGTGCAGATTTTGACATATTTTAAAACGGAGGCTAATCTTGAAAAAACGTTTGTAGGAAGTATTGAGGGGGTGATTACCAATTGTTCTAGACAAGTTTTTTTTTTTATAATTTTCAAATTTGTTTTTTGGGGCTGTCCATAAATTACGTAACGCAATTTTCAGTATTTTTTATCCCCCCCCCCCCCGCGTGACGCAATTCTCCATAAGCGTCAACACAGGATGTAACGTTCGGTCTGACCCCCCCCCTTGGTGCGTTACGTAATTTATGGACAGCCCCTTGGGCACCCAGTGTTATTGATGAGTCCTTGAAAATGTAAGGTTTTCTGAAAAGACAGGCTCAAAAATTTAAATCTTTGCACACTATAACACGGCTATATAAATCTTTGATTGTTACTAAGCTTATGTATTGTTCGACGATTTGACCACCTTCAGCTGATTTTATGATCAAAAGGATTGGAAGAGTTCATCATAAATTCTTATCATTTGCAGCTTACAAAGTAAGAATTCACAAATCCAACTGTGGCCCATTTCCATCTAATAGGGACATGAGAGGTGCTACTACATTGTTTTTTTTTTTTTTAATTATTGTAGTTACTCACGCCACGCGATGGGCTTTTGGGTTTTATTCCACTGTTTGTCCTTCTTTTTCCCTTTCTTTTTTGTAACATGTGTATACCCTGTGTTTCCAATTTTCCTCTTGTCCCATATATACGGCAATGGCCGACTTTACAATAACCTACATAAACTATGAAGAACCCCGCAGCAAGTAGGCAGTTAGTTACGAGTTTTGGCAGATTTTTTTAGCTGGCCTTCTTGCTGCCATCATAAGATAGAGGAGAGAGGTTCAATCTTCGTCTTAAGGGATCCAATCGAGAAAAATTCCTGAATTTTTCTTTCTCCGTTGCATCCAAGGTGATTGCACCCCCGCCCAAGTTACGACAAATAATACCGCTGCTTGAGTCGGGCAATCGACTGTCGACCTCGGTGTAACAACTCCATTGGACTCTATTACAATTTTATACTTACTGGCGTTATTACTTGTCAAAAGTTGCGAGATTGTTTCATTTTAAATGAATCAACATGCAGTATTTGGAGGGATACGAATTTTGTTGATACTTACAATAGGAATGCATTTACTTACAACTCGTCAATACCTAGAATGATTAGATTGGGAAAAAAGATTGTAGTTGAAAGAATCTCAACACTCAGCCTTGTTGAATTTATCAAGGAAATGTGTGACTCCATACTGGATTATGCCGGATGATAATTGATGAATGACATCTGTTTAATGAACTGTGATGGTCTTTGGGTAAATTGGGATTTTGTATACTCTTTCTTTTGAAAATTTTTGTATTTTGTGCATTTTTGCCTGTTGGGAAAATAAAAGAAAAAAAAGTAGATTCGTGATGCCCTGGAAAAATTAGTGAAATTCCCACTGATTCAGATATTTAAAGAAAACAAGTCCATCCCCTCATCAGAACTTTAATGGTTCCTTCATCTCATGTATTGTTCCTCCTTTTTTTGCACTTTTCGTCGGCCACGAGGCCAAGAATAAAACTCGGGTAATTCAATTCCCACGGTCACTGACGATAATTGCCACTCGCCGGGGCCGCAACTCTGTATCTTTTTGCTTCCGTAAGCGTCTCATCTCGCCTTCGTCCCCGCGTCGTTTCCTTTCCCAATCTCGCACGCTCTTCCTCGCAAAATTTCGAGTCCGCCACTCGCGCGGATTCGTCGTGGGAAATGTGGCTTTTTCCATCTCCTTTGAGCGACCGCGGCCGGCGGGCTTTATTAAGACGTTTCGTAATTATCTTCGGATGGTTTGCTGTCTTCTGGCGTCTCGCGGTTCAAGTCGTTACCCTCGATATCAAAAATAAATCGGCATTTCTTACACGCGTATGGGCCGAAAATTAAAATTTCACCTATGGCTGATTTAGTATAAATTAAATTGCAAAACTACACTGTAAAAAAAATCAAAAATTTCCCATGAATATAAATCGAAAATTTACCATAATCTCTGTTTTTCCATAGATGTTCGGAAATTTACTATGAGCCATAGTACTTGTACAACTTGCAATCATAAAATTAGTACACTATAATGGGAAATTAAGTCTATGGTAATTTTTCCATGGTAATCCATATTATTCCGATCAATGTTAGTAAATTTTCTAGATAAGTTCATCGGAAATACTGTATATTGCATTACTTAACTTGCAATTAAATTCGAAAATATTTCGATCATTACATGAGGACAATTTGATGAAAAAATGGAAACTTTCCTCTTGCCAACTATGGGAATTTTTTTATACTTTCCATTTTCCCATAGATTGTCAGAAATTATGTTTTGTTATGATTTTTCTTCATTTTCAATAGTAAATTTTTAGAAAAGTCAGCAAATGGAAATTTCCACATATAAGACGTGCATTTTTCTTCATAAATATTTGCGACTTTGCTACGTAAGTATATGGGAACTATTTTACTTACAATTATTGAAATTGCCACTTAGTGACAGAATATGTCTATTTCGATCTGCGGCAAATTAAGAAAAAATAAAGAGAATAACTTTCCATACGAAAACCTTGAAAAATTTACCATTCTATTCATTTCCAATACAATGTCATAAGTTTCCGACTGGCGATGGTTTTTTTTCATTTTCAAAAGTGAGTTTGTAGAAAAGTCAAGCGAATGAGAACTTTCTTATAAAAAATGCTATTTTCTCTATATATATTCGAAAATTTGCTGGATGAGTATGTGAGAAATATTCTATTCATGCATTGAAATTGCCATCCATATATATCATAATCTGTGGAAAATGAAGAAAATAATAATTTTTTCCCTATCGAAAGCTACAGAAATTTCACGATAGATATTTTTCATTCTTCCATAAATTGTCAGAAATGAATGATAAATGAGAGTATTTTTCTCATCAACTACATTCAAATTATACTAATGTAAGGGAAATATGTTTTCGCGCATAACAGATGCATTTTCATTGACCGTATTGTATTTTCTCGTGAGTTGCCGGGGAAATTATTACTTGTCAAAGAAATACGTTTAAATGTAAAGTCCCATGAAAGCTTGTGCTGCACCATTTTGCTATCGAATAAGAATGTTCATCATTAGGTCCCGTGGCTCAGTTAGCAGTGAGCTGCGAATGGAAAGCAACTAGTCCAACGTCCGAGGTTCGCGTCCCGATTCAGGCAATTTTCACTGGATAAAAAATGTAATATTTTCTGTAATGTCTATGTGTCTATTTCAGCTATCTGCAGTGTGCAGGGTGGAGCTCCCTAATATACATAAAATGGTAACTACATGAACATTCAACATGATAGTACAGAATCGTATCGAATAGTGTATATTACATTTTTTAATTACAAAAATGTAATATTTTCGATAAAAAAATGGGAAGATTTCCATTACGAATAGTAATTTTCATTTCCGTATAGAAGGAAAAAGCTTGACTGCGTGTATTGAAATTTCGATGTTTGGAAAAAAATTTACTATATAGATAAATAGTAAATTTTTCAATAAAAAATAGGTTAACTACGTCCAATTAAAAAATGGGAAGATTTCCATTGCGAATGGCAATTTCCACTTTCATATAGATGGAAAAAGTGTGAATGCGTATAACGAATTTTCGATATATGAAAAGAAAGTTTACTATATCGATGAATGGTGAAATTTAATAAAAAAATAGGCTTATTACGTTGAATTCAAAAATGGGGAAAAAACCCAGAATTTACCTCTGGACTAATTTATTCAGTATTATTTACTCTTGTCCAATAAAAACTATAAAATTCTGTCGCAGTACAAGGTTGACCTTGAAAGACACTCGTGAATAAAACTATAAAACGGACTTGACCATTTACATCTTCATAATTTTTCTATTCTACTCGACTCGGTCATATAATCGCGAGTTTACAGTGCAGCCTGATTAGGGACGGTGATAAATATTTGATCCTCTTTTGCTCGGATCTGACATTCTGACGGCGCCATACCACCCGGGTCATCACGCACACGCGTCTCGTTTGTACTTGGCTTTTTTCGCGATCAACACGATCACTTTCTCGCTCAGCGGAGGGGATTTCCCGTGTTATTGAAAGCGCCTTGGCGCCCACCCGCGCGTCTTATTCGCATTGCAATGCTAAAACCTTTCCTTTCTTCAAAGGTATTTCATCTTTATTTTATTCTTAATTCAAATTCATTTTAATTTTATTTCTTGAGATTTATAATTTTAATTCAAATTAAAAGTCTCGAGAATTTGCATTATGGTCTAGTTATTGTAGACATTGATATCATGCAATTTTATGAGTATTCAGAGAGTTAATAATCAAGTGATAAGGTTTACGTAAATCGAGTTATAACTATTTCTTATAGTAGTTGTCTATTTTTTAGCTTCAGATTCAAATAAGCAGATTACGATAATTATAAAAAATTGAATCTGAGATTATGAGATCTACTCTCTAACCATCTCTCAATTCATTCCGCATTTAACATCTTGGATCATTAGCTTTAAAGAAAAATAAATATCTTATTCGATTATAAATTATAAGATTAAGATCGTTTGAAAAAGAAAAATTCCGTGCTCGGGAAAATAACGTATTTTTTGTGTAATTTTTTTCCTATCGATTTTTGCAGTATATTATGTAGGTACATTACATGTAGGTACGTCATAATAAATAGATGTGAGATTGAAAAAAAACACATGTTATTATACACGATCGATATGTGTTTTTGAAATAGTAATCTCATTGTGCAAAGTTGTTATTTCAAATGTATAATTCATTCATTAGATGTAAAAAAAATCGAAACTATGCTTTTTAACCTTAGAACGTTTCATGTTTGAAGTGAAATTGAACAAAAATGTATTTTCGAATCAGATTTTTTTCTATTTTTTTTACTTGCAATATAATATCTTGTTGCGAGGAATACCATTCGGAAAAATACGTGGGTGTAATTACAAATGCTTGTCAGTTTTATAAAAAGAATACAGCTCTTTTATTTTCCCACCCCGAGGATGAAGAATATAAAAATGGTAAATGACACTTAAGCTACCTTTATCCCTGTATAAACATGAAAAATTTCTCCTGGTAATAAAGTTTTCGAATGGAATACAGCAAAATTTGTTAGTTTATAAAAATATGATACCCAAAAATGAGTTTGGTTTAAGAGCTGTCGAAAAAGGTTCCCTTATTAATTCACGGTTATGTATGATCTAATGTATATATATAATTGAATAGAGGACAATGCGATTTATTACATAATCAACATACCAATTTTCTTACATAAAAAAAGTGGTACTTATTAAAATTATTCTTCAGACTTTCACGACTCCCTGGAGATGCAAAATTTGGTTAAGAAATTGTCTAAAGCTGGCATTAGTATTCAAATCTCATCGTTTTCAAACATTGCTAGAATAGTCGACAAATTTAAAAGTGGAGTAGAACGACCTTTGTTCGTGGCATTTTTAACAACGTCAAATGCAATGGAACAATTTCAAATGGCTGCAGAGATGACTCAGAATTTTTCTTTTGAATGGGTTTTGATAATCGACGTAAAATCTGATGCTAAATATTGTTTTTGTAAAACAACTGGAGACAATTTCCTCGGTTTTTTCCCTGAACCTCTGGTTTTTGTACCATGCTATGACGAATCATCATTGCAAAAATCGGGAACTGAGGAAAATGATACGAGCATGTTTGGTTTTGGTACATGGAATGGAAAAGACGAAATCATTACTGCAAACATTTCTGATATGCATCGCAGGTTTATGGAGAGAAAAATGAATCTGAAAGTGTATAAGGTTTGTATTTTGTTTGGGAATTCGTCAAAACTTTTGATATTAACAATTTTATGTGGAAAGACTTACGACATATATGTAAAATCGATGTATGATTGATAAATATGTACAGAGTACTCTGTACTGTTGTTCTTGGAAAAAATTTTTTCATGATGTTCTCACATGTCAGAAGCATTGATTTTATTTTTGTGTAGTTTTACACTGTTGAAATCAAAGACAACAACACGTTGGGAGGATATTATGGAGCTTTTGCCACTTCAATTATCAACAAAATGAATGCAACCGTAAATAATCTAGTATTTAAGGACGTACATGATTATTGGTCGAACTCATGGGAAGTTGCGACTAAAGATATTGTGGAAGGAAAGATTGATCTTTCGATATTACCTTACGGTTTTAGTAGTGAGAGACAACGAACAGTTGATTTTACTCAAACGATCAAAATCGTTTCATATTGTCTGTTTTTAAAAAAACCTGACAAATCAGAGATACCATGGTCAGCATATTCTCAAGTACGAATTATGACTATCAACAATTTGTAAAACTAACTCATACATAGCATGCATTCTTTTGTTTCCGTTAAAGAAAATATTTAGTCATTCAGGAAAAAAAATTTGTAAGTTATTTTAATCCATACTCGTTAACGACAAAGATATTTTGATTATCAAAAATTTGCTACTAGAGCTAAAGCACTCTCATCTTTTACTTAAGTACGTCTTGCACACTTATTTATATCACTCATTTCGTCAGTAGCTGCCAATTTACATTTTGCGAAAAATCATAGGTATATAAAGTTACTCATTTACCGTATTTTTCACGCTACTTACCGTAAAATTACTCGAATTACAATTTGTTATATAACTACACAGGTATTTGAAACTCAAATGTGGGTAACAATCTCGATATTGTTTCTTCTTGTCATTTTTTTACTAGCAACGATACAAAAATATAGAGAAAACAAGAAATTACATGTTCTTAATACTTCAGAAACTTATACAATAGTTTGGGGAGTCGTTTGTCAGCAGGGGTTTAAAGGTATGACTATAATTAATTCTTGAAAATGAATATGCCGAATATAATTACAAAAAATTATTTCAGAAAAATCAAAGTATGCATCCATAAGAATCGCTATGATCGCGATTTTCCTGACTTTCTACATTGTGCACGCGGTTTACTGTTCCTTTTTGAAGAGTTATCTCTCAGTCACTACATCGGCTCCTCCTTTCAATGACTTGGAAAGTTTCAGCGAAGATGGGTCATACAAACTCATTGTTATGAAAAATACTGTCATCCATATGGACATTTTGAATAATGACAACATTGTTTTTAACCGGTTAAAACCATTGCTCAAAGACAAGTTGCCAACGACTGCAGATCAAGCTTATCATCAGGTTCAATACTTAGAGTTAGATTTTTGAAATTACAGGAGCAGCTGGAGGCTTGTAAAAATAGGTCACTCCATTTTTTTAACAGGTTGTAAAATAACAATAATAAACACATTTTCCAACAGGTGTGTACTGAGAAAAAAGTCGCTTTCATAAATGCAAAATTTTACCTCGCCTCACAACTTGATGAAGTGCCCTGTGCACTGACTTGCATCGATATTGGAAATCCTTTGCATAATGGAATGATAATGAAGAAAAACAGCCTTTACAAGGAATTAATCAATCGCCAGTAAACTTGTTGAACTTTCTTTATACAAAACTACATGCTCGAATAGATGACGTGAGGTCAAATGCTTTTTTGTGGAGTACACAAAGTCGTTGATTCAAGCATCCAATGTATATTAAGGCGCGTTTCCAACTCTTGGGTTTACAAGAAACCAGCACAGTTGCCACAGTTCCAAGAGCTGGGAACTCGCCTTTAGATTCGAACTTCTAAGATTTTGAATATGATTCTGAATTTCACAGCATTATTGAACTTGGCGAAATAGGCCTGAGAAAACGCTGGGACAAAGAATTGGGAGTTCATGAATATGATTTGGGCAAACTTCACGAAGACTTCAATTCATTTGGACTCGAACCAATCATTCCTATATTAATGTTTTTAGTCTGTGGTGCACTTGCCTCTTTGCTTATACTGTTGTCTGAAAAATTTATTTTTTCTGGGATAAAAAAAGTTACTGACGGACGTTCTTTGCCACGTGCGAAAACGAGCCAGTATTATTGGAGTACAAAGAATACTACGTATTTTGGGACTTTCGATATTATTTCAAAAACATGGAAAAAGCACCAAGTATAAACATTGTCTTTTTTGCATTTGTTTACTAAAATATGTAGAATTGATTGTTACTGTTTGAAAATTACTGTATTGTTGTAATGAGTAAATATGCACTGTGTAATTGACTTCAATAAAGCTACCTATTATTCAAGACAGTGCTATGTTGAGTTTGTAACCAAAGTATGTTTTTTATCAAAGACACGCGAAAAAAAAAAACTAATCGTGGACTCTTGTACACAAAGTATAAGAGTTCTTCTATTTCAACATATTTATATTGCGGAACAGCATATTAACACTTGGATGATTAAATAAAACAACTATAAAAAAGTTGTAAATAAACATGCATGTAAAGAAAAAATACATGAAAAAACGTATATAAAGTATGTAAAAAAGTACTTGTTCAAGTATTTTATGCATAAAAAATATATAAACAGTATAAAATTTTAGGATGAAAACCCGTTGCTTGAATTTTTAGTTGAAGAATATCATAAATAACAAATTAGTTTAAATTTTTAAATTCGAGATCGTTCTATTCGAATTTTCCATTCAATTTCCCCATATGCACCTTCGATCATAAGCATAATATGGGAAGATTTCATACACAATATAAATTGTGGATTCAGGTCGTTACACTGAAATGCATTTTTATGCTTTCAAACTGAATCTCCTTGTCATACATTTTTTTTTCCACGTAAAGATATCAAGAATTATTTACGTTATTCACATGTGACAATAAAATATTCATATGAATGTACAGTAAAGAATGATTTGGTTTGTAATTTATTCATACTATGAAAAATCGAACCAGTACTTTGTAACTTACGATATCTTGTACAGTGACCACAATAAAATTCGAATAATAATGGTCTCTCGAATCCAACTTGTTTCTGTTCTTTTAACTTGCATCTTTTCATCTCACTGTGAAAAATTAAATTTTTATAAATACACAGGTGTGATTAAAACCGCGTGTGAATTTCATCAAAAGCGTTACGCTTTTTTATTCTGTTTCTGGGAATTCGAAAAAAAAGGAAATGGCGAGTGTAAATATTACAGTATCTAGTACTAAAATCACAGACTTGCATATGGGAAAATTGTTATAAAGATTATTAGAAATTCTGAGTCAAAATAACACTTCAAAACTTTATCAATGGGAATAAATACTTGCTCGTTACTTTAACCTCAAAATTGACATTTTGAATTTGGCAATTCAAAATGATAGATAAATTGTTATTGATATTCGTCAAAAAGACATGAAATTTTCATTAAAACGTGTGTTTAGCTAACTAACAATTATTCCACATTCATTATTAAAATTTATCACCGTAGTAAATCACGACAAAAATTTCTTTTCAAAATTTTCTCTATATCTCTACGATTTTATGGAGGTCCAAAAATTGGTGAGAAGTGTATCCAAGATTTGCATCAGCATTCAATTTTCATCAATTTCGAACATTGCTGGAATAATCGAAAAATTTGAGAGTGGAGCAGAACGACTTTTGTTGGTGGCATTTTTGACAACGTCCAGTTCAATAGAGCACCTACTAGTCGCTGCAGATGAGGCTGGAAATTATCCTTTCGAATGGGTTCTCATTTTCGATTTGAAATCCGATACTAACCATACATTCTGTCAAACAACTATTTACAATTATTTTGGTTTTCTACCTGAACCTCTTGTTTTTGTACGAAAATGAGAAAATCATGAGAACACGAGTTTTATCGATTTTGGTATTTGGAATGGAGAAGGTGAAATCATTAGAAGTAACGTTTCCGAATTTATCGCAGGTTTAAGGGGAGAAAAAGAAATATCGAAGTTTATGAGGTTCGTATTTTGTTGAATAATACAAAATTTTTTAGCATTATTTTTTCATAATGAAAATTTTTGTGATATGTAGAAAGACAAAGTTACCATTAAGTTATGAATCAATATGTACGATCAATAGAAAAAAGTAACACATGTTAGGAATACGTCAAAACGAGGAATTCATTTTTTGACATTATTTCTATGTGAGGAATTCTAAAATGTTTTTTTTTTAGTCGTCCGTTTCGAAAGTCGAAGACAACTCATTTGGTGGATATTATGAGGCATTTGCTGAATCAATAATTAACAATATAAATGCAACCTTCAACCGTATGATTATAAAGGATATTCATGAGTTTTTTTCGAACACATGGGAATTTAAGACTCAAGATATCGTCAATGGGAAAACTGATCTATCGATCAATTCATTTAGCCCTACTGTTGGAAGACAGAAAATCGTTGATTTCACTCAAACAACTGAAGTCGTTCCATGTTGCCTGTAGATAAAAAAACCTGAAAAATCGGAGATTTCATGGTCAGCGTTTTAAAAGGAAGAATATTTAATAATTATTAGTCATGAATAAAACTCGATCATGCAAAGTAGTAGTTTTTTTGGGTTCAAGATATGAATAACATTATTCGATGTTTACGAAGGAGGCACAATGATGGTCTAATTAGCAATTTGATTAATAGTACATTGTGGTACAAGTTTTAAAACATAGCTTTTGTAACGTTAAGCACAGGTACTTTTTCTATAATTCGCGAAAAAAATGACAGTTTTCGGTGAAAGACGGGTCTGAATTTGCTGGGTGACGCACAGCGCGCAATGACGTTTGGGAGACGACAAACGATATGACAATTCGGTATAAAAAAGACAGCACGACTGGGTCGTATTAGCACAAATAAAGGAATCGCGAGCGAATTTATATTGAATTCAAATAAATCAGTGCTGCACTGTTTTACTTTTTTTGATTTGTTTTGATTGACGACAATTGACGACATTATTATTGCGCAATCAGGATGAAGCTGGTTGCGGGTAAATCACGAACAAACACGAAGGTACACGAAGCAGCACGAAGCGCTGTGTTAAAGGTTCCGGTGACTTCACAACAATACGTTGTTTGTATTTCCACTTGTTTAGAACGTTAAAATACGCAATATTTTTACACTCTACCGCAAAACTGCGACAATCATTACGACCGCAGTATTTTTTAGAGTGTTTCTTGTACACAATACAGATTTTTCGCGTCTGCAAAAGTTGTATGGATATGACATAGAACGGAACGCATTAGTGTGAACTCACATTTACGTGCGCATACACCACTTGTCATTTTTCCGTAAGTTATGAAAAAATGAGGTTTTTTCGATTCAAACGGAAAAAATATCACGTCCGTCACATTAAATTTTTGAAATATCTTTTTTGATTCTTTCATCTGACCACACAGGTTTTCGACACTAAGATGTGGGTCGCAATTTTATCATTGATTCCCCTCGTCGTTCTTGCGCTTTAAATAATCAAAAAATACCGCGAAAATAAACAATTGTGGCCTGTTAATCTTCTGGAAGTTCTTTTGAATGTTTGGGGGATCGTCTGTCAGCAATGTATCAAAGGTCAAACAAAATAAATTCATCATATAAATCACACCAACTCGAAATGATAAATTTCAGAAAATTCAAGGTGTGCGTCTATAAGAATTGCTATGATCGCGATCTGTTTGACTTTTTACACTACTTACGAAGTGTATGGTTCATTTTTGCTGAGTTACCTGTCAGTCCAGAAATTGACTCTACCTTTCCAATACTTGGACAGTTTCGCTGCAGATGGATCATATAGACTTATTGTTTTGGAAAATGCTGTCCTACATTCGGATATATTGAACAGTGACAACATTGTTTTTGGTCGATTGAAGTCATTGCTCAAAGCAAAGTTACCAAGAAACTTGAACCAAGCTTATGATCAGGTTCAGTATTCATTCAACAAGTTTTCTTAAATCCTTTATTAGAGTAAGATCTCTATATAAGCATGATTTTTTTCATGTTAAAAGCGACGAATGTTCAGCATGCTAAAAAAATTGTTTTAGAATACCAATCAAGATCACTTTTTTTCCAGGAATGCACGGAAAGGAATGTAGCTTTCATAGGTTTAAAAATTTGCGTCGCCTCACAACTCGATATGCTTCCTTGTTCGCTTACTTTCATCGATACAGGAACTTCTTTTCATAATGCGATGATGATGAAAAAAAACAGCCCTTACTAAGAATCAATCAATCGCCGGTAAATTTATTTTATTTGTTTACAAAACGAAATACTAGAATAGGCTATTTCACATGAAACGTTTCTTAGTTGTCTATTGGAGCACCTAATTAATATTTTTTTCAAGTAATCTTGAACAAGAAATGTTGTTTGAATTTTATAGTATCATCGAATTCAATCAAGTTAGCTTGAAGAAACGCTGGGACAAAGAATTTGGAGTTCGTGAATATGACGTGGACAAAGTGTTTGAAAACTTTAACGTATTTGGTCTTGAGCCTCTTTTTCCTGTTTTAATCATCTTTGTCTTCGGTGCACTTTTGTCTTTGCTAATACTTCCGTTCGAAAAATTTCGTTTTTCTGGGAAGAAAAAAATTATTGTCATTCATCATCTGCCTCGAGCGAAAACAGGCCAGTATTATTGGAGCACGAAGAATAGTACTTATTTTGGTACTTTTGATCACATTTCGAAAACATGGAAAAAACACGAAATATGACCTATCCACTGTTTGTCACGAGTTATTAGACTAATAGATGATGTGCTTTTCTGAGTATTCTGCTATGTCAAAATTGTAGAAGAATATTCATGTATCAGTAATGTGAATAAACACAAATTTTTATGTAGTATTAATAATTAAGTAATCAATTTATTCACTGTTATAGAAATTTCTCAGATGTCTTATTTGTCGGCGTATAAATTACAGCCATCAGAAATTCAGAAACAATAATCGAATTCAAGTTTGACACTCCTCGAACACTCCGAAAACGCTCCCGCGCAAAAATTATCTGATTTAAAAGCAATAGAGACGTGTAAAGTAGCTATATATTAACATACGAAAATCCATTGAAAAGACCGGTCGCGGCTTTCTGGTAATGAATAGAATCAGATAAATGCCCACAAGATTATAGGTCTGAAATAGCACGGCAAACATCTCGTAGTTTGCCTTCTTTTCGAACTTGGGCTTCTGCTCAACTCGTTCCTTTACCCTCAATGAATGCTAATTCTTGCTTCGCTCTTCAGTAATGAAAAATACCCCTTTCGCTTATTTTCTCATACTTTTAGATTTAGCTGCTATAGAATAAAAGAAACCAAAATATAGCATATCAAAAATTAAGGAATGTTTTTTTTAACCGTTCATACCTACATTACTCGATTTTCGACATGCAAATATCAAATCCTACACAGTAAAAAAACTTAGAAATTTTCCCATAAATATGAATGGAAATTTAAAAGTGGAAGGAAACGGTTCCTCGGAGCCAAATGTAGAGAAAACTTATTTATTTTTTCATATACTTCAGTAAATCCCAAGCTTTCGACCAACATCCGTAGTCATCATCAAGAGAACTGAACAATAATTATCGATTTTACAAATTCATACTTAAACATCTCCTTTTTTTCATAAACAATTTAATACAAACCATACTTCGGCTGATTAGTAAGTTACGAGAAGATCCTTTTTCTATCAGCATAATGAAATTTCTTTTTTTTCTTCCAACTTGCATGATAAATTTTCCAGAACGGAACGTCAAACTTTGCAGCAGTGGTAAATTATCAAAATGAAAAACAAATCTCGTCATACACACGCTATGAGTCCTGGCTAAGGATCAACTGACAAGGGTGACAATATCACATTCACTATAACGCATTTTATCGATAATACGAATGCGACGCAATAAAATTCCAAAATCTCATTTGATAATAACATTGTTGAACAGTTTATCATAAATGGGATTCAAATTTTTTGTGTCAGTTTGTCTATTTACAGTATTCTTTGTAGTCTTAATAAAAACCATTACGGCCACATTACGTTTATAATAATTTTTCTCCCTGTTTAAAATTGTATAATTTGTCCAATCGAACTCATGATCAAATTCTAAACGATGCTGAGTAACTACTGAGTGGTCGGACATTAGATGATTGATATTATTCCTATGTTCTCTAATTCTCGTGCTAATTTTCCCCTTCGTTTCTCCTATATATACAGCATCGCAATTTTTGCAATTGGAAATTTACTATGAGCCATAGTACTTTTACAACTAGCAATCATAAAAAATTACTACACTGTAATAGGAAATTCAGTATATGGTAATTTTTCCATAGTTATCCATATTTTTCCCATAAATGTTAGTAAATTTTCTAGATAATTTCATCGGGAATACTGTATATTGTATTACTTAACTTGCTATTAAATTCGAAAATATTTCGATCATTACATGGGGAAAATTTAATGAAAAAAAAGAAACTTTCCTCTTGCCAAATATAGGAATTTTTTTATACTTTCCATTTTCCCATAGATTGTCAGAAATTATGTTTTGTTATGATTTTTCTTCATTTTCAATAGTAAATTTTTAGAAAAGTCAGCAAATGGAAATTTCCACATATAAGACGTGCATTTTTCTTCATAAATATTTGCGACTTTGCTACGTAAGTATATGGGAACTATTTTACTTACAATTATTGAAATTGCCACTTAGTGACAGAATATGTCTATTTCGATCTGCGGCAAATTAAGAAAAAATAAAGAGAATAACTTTCCATACGAAAACCTTGAAAAATTTACCATTCTATTCATTTCCAATACAATGTCATAAGTTTCCGATTGGCGATGGTTTTTTTTCATTTTCAAAAGTGAGTTTGTAGAAAAGTCAAGCGAATGAGAACTTTCTTATAAAAAATGCTATTTTCTCTATATATATTCGAAAATTTGCTGGATGAGTATGTGAGAAATATTCTATTCATGCATTGAAATTGCCATCCATATATATCATAATCTGTGGAAAATGAAGAAAATAATAATTTTTTCCCTATCGAAAGCTACAGAAATTTCACGATAGATATTTTTCATTCTTCCATAAATTGTCAGAAATGAATGATAAATGAGAGTATTTTTCTCATCAACTACATTCAAATTATACTAATGTAAGGGAAATATGTTTTCGCGCATAACAGATGCATTTTCATTGACCGTATTGTATTTTCTCGTGAGTTGCCGGGAAAATTATTACTTGTCAAAGAAATACGTTTAAATGTGAAGTCCCATGAAAGCTTGTGCTGCACCATTTTGCTATCGAATAAGAATGTTCATCATTAGGTCCCGTGGCTCAGTTAGCAGTGAGCTGCGAATGGAAAGCAACTAGTCCAACGTCCGAGGTTCGCGTCCCGATTCAGGCAATTTTCACTGGATAAAAAATGTAATATTTTCTGTAATGTCTATGTGTCTATTTCAGCTATCTGCAGTGTGCAGGGTGGAGCTCCCTAATATACATAAAATGGTAACTACATGAACATTCAACATGATAGTACAGTATCGTATCGAATAGTGTATATTACATTTTTTAATTACAAAAATGTGATATTTCCGATAAAAAAATGGGAAGATTTCCATTACGAATAGTAATTTTCATTTCCGTATAGAAGGAAAAAGCTTGACTGCGTGTATTGAAATTTCGATGTTTGGGAAAAAATTTACTATATCGATGAAAGGTAAATTTTTAATAAAAAATAGGTCAATTACGTCCAGTTTAATAATAGTGAAATTACTATTTTTTTTTTAAAGTGTACATTTAAATATCAAAAAATAAAAAAGGAACTACATAACCCCTTTTTTTTCATATTTTCAAGTGAAAATCCTACCCTTGAAAAACCTTGGAAAAAAAGAGCAAAACAATGATAAATTAAAGGGCAAAAACACGTAGGGACCACCGGGTGCACGTACCTACAATGCTCCACTTACTTTGCTGAGCTTCTCACGAGAAGCCAAGAGATCCCCTTTATATGGATATAGCACAGGACTCTGACTACGGCTAAAGAAGAACGCTAATAAATTGGCATTGCGCGTGCGGGACCATAAATGGCCGCGCGTCGTAAGAGAAAATTTACGCGGATGGTCCCTATGAAAGCGGTTTTTAAGGTCAGCATCCTCGTCCCGACGTCCCGGGAGCGGCCTCATTGTCTTCGCCGACATTAGGCATAATTTGCTGGCCCCGCTTTCCTTCGTAGCGATTAATACGAGCTCGTGTAGGAGGGTCCGAAACAAATTAATCCCATTGTTTACGCGACAGTTGCGTCATTTGACGATGGCGTAACGTGCGTGATTTCAATGATTCCACGTGCGTGGAATGAACTGCATGGTCGTAAAAACCATGCGAGAGTAAAATATGGATTCACTATATTTGACTGCACCCTGTATATCGTTTTTGCGTAATTAAAACAAGGTTTATGAATTTTTCTAAATTTTTAGGATAGCTTTTAGCTGTATCTCTGAAGACGCACTAGAAGAACCAACATAAAAAAATCACGATAGAAGATGATATGATCATATAAGTAGTTATTCATAACGATGTTACAGAATGTAGTTATATCACATACATTATATTATGATGTTATTATAGTTTGAAATAAAATCATATGAATATTATTATCTTTATTTGTATCGAACTTGTATGAGATTATTATATCAGCATTCAATAGTATATTATGGTATATCGTAGTACTATCATATTATATTATCAAAAGCCTAATTTTGTAAACACATCTCCTTCTACGCTATTCAACCGATTTAAATAATTCTTTTTTTTATGTAAAGCTAAAAGTCTGGTGATGTGCGAACTGAAGTTTCTTTCCAGAATTTCTTTCTTCTTATTTCTTTCTTCTGTTGATAACGTTTCTTAATTTCTTGAGGTTCATCCAGTTTCAGACAAATCATTGCTCTCAAATTTTTTTAATTCGTTGATAGCAAAGATGGGCGGAATCAATTACTTTCTATGATACGCAACATTTTTATTACAAATTACATCAGGTGCTACGTCGTTACATTTATTCAAGTAATCGTGAAATGGCGCACTACTTTGCTACATGTAATCTAGCAATCGTAAAATAACGCGTTACTGTTAAAAGTAGCGATGCGAGAACGCGCTACTCCGCTACGTTCAATCACGCAATTTTGAAACAGCGCGGTATCGCTACAAGTAGCGACGAGAGAACGCGCTTCTTCGCTACTTTTATTTGAGCAATCGTGGAATGGGGCACTATGTCAATAAGTATCATAACTTTACTGTGAAATTTGTGTAATCTTAACTAGATAGCTATTTGTATTTTTAGAAACAAATTTTGGCGAGGCGCAGAAGCCGAGCAAACAGAATACATCAACCGTTCATTCATGGATAAATTACATGATTTTGGGGAAGTCCCCTTTGGGAGAAGTAGAAGAGTAACAAGCTGGAGAGGTGACGAACGAAGGGCATATAGAAGACATAATTTCTCGTAATACGTAATATAACAATAATAACGAGCTTCAAACTGACAGTTCGTATTGTTAGCGTAAATCGAGAATCACGTATGCTAATAGGGTTGCTGATATTTTTAAAAATATCGATATCGATATTTAATGTTCAGAAAAAAATACCATCACAGGCTGATATTTATCATTGAAATAATATCGATATTCCGATATATCGATAAAAAACCTAGACGTACGATATTTTGAAAAAAATCGATAATTATTACGATATTTGCAAAAATATCGATATTTATTGCGATATCTTAAAAATATATCGATTCTCAGCGTTAATAAATATCAGTGACTGATAAATATCATGGACGAATATCAACATTCGATATTTTTAATCGATATTTTAAAAATATCGATATCATCAGCAAAAAAATCGATATTTTACAATACCGATGAAATATTAACAACCCTAGAGAGGATTTTTTTCGTAGCATGTAATGAATTCGGAGTAAATTGAGTTCCGAGGATGAATCATGTGTAACTAATGTGATTAAGTCATTGATAAGAAATTTAGTAATAACAGTTGATCGAAGGCCTGTTAATCATTGAAATGATTCAAAAAACGAAAAATTGAAAAAGGATTAAAAAACTTGAAAGGTCCGATCCCAAAAAGCAAATTTTGGCCAAACAGGCAGAAAAGTTGCTAATTGTAAGTGATAAAGGAGCAATAGAAAAATGAAATTTAGGCGGTGTCTAAGAAACTGAAACAGACTGTCAACTAGAAATGGGCAAAATTAATAATCACTATCACAAATTACAAATTACAAGTAACGTAGCGAACAAGCGCTACTTCGGTATATGTATTCTAGGAATCGTAAAATTGCGAGTTACCGTTAAAAGTAGCGATCCGAGAACGCGCTACTCCTCTACTTTTAATCGAGTAATCCTTAACTAGAGTGCTACTTCGCTACATTAACTCCAGCATAGAATAGTGTGGAACTATTCAATCTAGCAATTTTTAAGAAGCGTCTCGCTGTGTTACGTTTATTCTATTATTTGTAAGAGGAAAGCTACTATCTCAAGCAACATCGTGAATATTTCGTTCTTTTGTGAATTTTGTAACATTGGCTTGTAAAAAATTATCTTATAACTTTTAATAAGGTTTTTTGAAGATTCGCCGATGATATTATTAAACTTCGATTTTTACGTTTATCGTAGTTTTCGGCTTCTAAATCAATATTCTATATTATTATGAATCGAAAGTTTCGAAGCAAGTTTTGTTTTTCATCAAATCTAAGAAATTAAACTACAAAAAATAAAAATTGCTGATAATTATAGGCAATTTATAGGTTAATCTGGAGGAGTAAATGAAATTCTTTCATATGTGAGGCAAGTACAAGCTGATTTAGGAAAAAAAAGGAAAGTTATAAAGAACTTAATCAATACATCAATATCACAAAATAGAAAAAGTGACGTTATAAAAAATAAAAAGTTAGAGAAAGAATTTTGATGAACTTAAAAATCGAAGTAAAACAGTATCATCTGCAAATCTGCGAAAAACTTTATATCCATTTGTTAGATATCATTTCTTACAATCCAATCTTACAAAATTCATAGAAGAAAACGAAATCTCCACCACGTTACTAGAGATGGTAGAGATGGTGGCTTTATCTCTTACAAATACTAGAATATATGTGACACAGCAGGACGCAACTTAAAAATTTAAAGATTGAATTATTCCACACTGTTCCATGCTAAAATAAATGTAGCGAGGTAGTGCCTTTTTGCTACTTCGAGGTAGCACCTTTTTGCTACTTCGCTACGTTAATTGTAACGATAGCGCGCCATTCCGAATACAAGTAGCGAAGTAGCGCGTTCTCGCATCGCTACTCGTAACGATAACGCGCTATTCTACGATTGCTAGAATACGTGTCGCGAAGTAGCGTGCTTTTTAAGGATTGTCAGATTAAATGTAGCGGAGTCACACGCTATTGCACCATTACTCGAATAAATGTAGCGAAGAAGCACGTTAGGTAAAGATTGCTCGATTAAAAGTAGCGAAGAAGCGCACTATTCCACGATTGCTCGAATAACAGTAGCGAAGTAGCGCGTTCTCGGATCGCTACTTGTAACGGTAACGCGCTAATCTACGATTGCTAGAATACATGTAGCAAAGTCACGTGCTTTTTAAGGATTGCCAGATTAAATGTAGCGGAGTCGCACGCTATTGCACCATTACTCGAATAAAAATAGCGAAGTAGCGCGCTGGTTAAGGATTGCTCGATGAAAAATAGCGGAGAAGCGCACCATTCCACGATTGCTCGAATAAAAGTAGCGAAGAAGCGCGCTCTCTCGTCGTTACTTGTAACGATAACACGCTATTCTACGATATACTTAGCGATACCGCGCTAATTCAGGATTGCCTGATTGAACGTAGCGGAGTAGCGCGCCAATCCACGATTACTTGAATAAAAGTAGCGAAGTAGCGCTTTCTCGCATCGCTACTTGTAACGATAACGCGCTATTCTACGATTGCTAGAGTACATGTCGCGAAGTAGCGTGCTTTTTAAGGATTGTCAGATTAAATGTAGCGGAGTAGCACGCTATTGCACCATTACTCGAATAAATGTAGCGAGGTAGCGCCTGTTCGCTACGTTACCTGTTATTTTTTAATTTGTAATCGTGATTATTAATTTCGCCTATCTCTGGTTGACAGTCTGTTTCAGTTTTTAAGGCACCGCTTAAAGTTATTCTTCTTTTGCTGCTTTATCACTTACAATTATTTGCAACTTTTTCTACCTGTTTAGCCAAAGTTTGCTTTTTGCTTCGGATCTTTCAAGTTTTTGTTTTTCAATCATTTTACTGATTAACAAGCCTCCGACGAACTGTTATTACGAAATTTCTTATCGATGAGTAAATGACATCATTTACATATAATTCATTCTCGAAAAAAAAGCCTCTTAGTATTCATGATTCTCGATTTACGCTAAGAACTGCCAGTTTGAAGCTTGTTTTTATTGTTATATTAGGAGAAATTCTATCAATTACACGCCCTTCATTCGTCACCTCTCCACCTTTTTACTCTTTAACTTCTCCTGAAGGGCGTTTCACCAAAATCGTGTAATTAATCCATGAATAAACGGTTGATGTATTCTGTTTGCTCGGCTTTTGCGCCTTGCTAAAATTTGTTTCTTAAAATAAAAATAGCTATCCAGTTGAGATTACAAAAATTTTACTGTTAAATTATGATACTAATTGTCATGGAAAACTTCATTTCTTGGAGCTGATACATTTTTATGAATGTATGTTTTTTTTTTTTTCAATAAAATACTTTCAAATCTTACAAAAGATCTTTTGGTTTTATTCATTCAACCCTTTTGGGTAAGTGCACTTTAGCTAGGTTGTGGAAAGTTACATAGATTTATTAATCTGATTTCATACATGTCTTCATCTGTTCTTTGTCAGTCATATACTTTTTTCTTTTGGATACTAAATTTTGTTACAGATATAACGAGAGAAACATTTATTGATATAACATGCAAAAACTCTTCAATCGAAATGCTGATTATTCCAAGACGTGGTGATTAAAAATTGTAAGCTCAATAATCTCAATTCATACGCTTCAAACATGGGAAATTCAAACATGGATATGATATGTAAGGACAATTATTCTCGTTTCGGCTTTGATTTAAAACTCCTAGATATTATTAACAAATTCTTCATACTGAACGCCCGAACGAAATATCGTTTCTGAAACAAAATTATAGGGCTATAAATTTCTCGCCACTAGGGCAATTTCGCGGAGCCGTCGTGATTTGCGGACTAATTTGAATTTTTATTCAATCTTAGTTTTTGAAGTCGGGAGCGGCGCATAAATTTTGGAGGCGAGGAATATGCTAGTGCTGAAAAATGCGAGGGCGAGAGATTGATGGCTTTGGATTTCGTTGGAATTCGTTTGATTTAATTTGACTGTTTTTTGTAAGGTCGTCATGAAAATGTATTTATTTCAGGGTTTCTTTCAAATGTGTTGGTGGTTTGGTAAAATGAGAAAAATTATTTACATCCCCCCTGTAAAAAATTTAACAATTTGAAACTAGCTCTTTTTAAAATATAGTATTCCTTTTTTTCTACTCCAGGTTTATCAGGTGGAAGTTGTGATACTGAAAGCAGGAAATTCCCCAAGACCAGCTGCATGGATTTTGGAAAAATCATTGAATGGAGAAAACTTTGATGCATGGCAGTACTATGCTGCAAATAACGATGATTGCTGGGTACGATTCACAGTTCCTCAAACCCCCGGGAAACCAAAATACAGCGCCGATGACGAGATCATTTGCACTAGCTTTTATTCAAGAAAAATGCCTGAAGAAAATGGCCAAGTAAGAAAAATTCTCAAAGTATCACAGTTTTTATTTATAAAAACTTCTCTTAAATTTGAAAATTGACAAATAATTGTAGAACTATAATCTTAAGATTATATCTGATATCAACGAGTTCCCTATCAATCAGAAATGATCTAGCTAAATTAGTAGATAACTCTTATTAATTATACTTTTTCCAGTGATCTATTTCTTTTAATTTGCTTAAAAAATTTTTTTTCTTTCAAAGTTTATTTGAGTACGTCTCAAGTGTTTTACAGTATATTTATGTATTGTTTCCCATTGACTGCCGGTCAAGGCGCGCCGCCACTGTGGGGGCAAAGACCAACCGATGAAGTGCTTCTGCGTTGACGATTTAATATCCGGGGTATGATGTTTTGCACTTGGCGGTCTCCACGGGAGTTTTCCCCGGATTTTTTTCGAGCCGTCAGCGCAAAAATGGCGAGTCCCTTCGGCCACGTACGCGGGGCCCTTATAAGGCCCTCAGCGCCGTACATGGCCGGAATGTAGGGATCGCCGTTTTTGTCATCGATTCTTTTCCCTGGGAAGAATCTTCAGCTCGTGATCCGTCTCACGGATCCGTGACGTTGACCTCCGATTCCCGGAAATAAGATTTTTTTGCTAGGCGTTAAAAAAGCATACAAATAAAACAAAACAAAACGAAACAAAAACTTCGAGGTAATTAATAATATTTCTCCTTCACTTTTAATTGAAACCGCATTGAAGGCAGGTATGATTTCAAATTTAAGGATTTTTCAGAAACTGAATTTGTTATTTACAATTGCGTTCGAGACAAAGGGCATTTTCAGGATTTTTTTCCAGAAAAACAAAACAACTCAAAGCCTATTTATGTAGTATTAATGTCGCAAAGTATTTTATGAATTTTTTCAGAAAAAATTTTTCGTAATGAAGGTCGTAGCGACCATTATGCTAAAACAAAATTTTTCTGACACCGCGCGCTGTAAGTATGATAAATAAGGAACTGTTCATCTGTAATACAAAAACCAAAAAAAGACCTCTACTTTATACCTTTACGCTATGCGTTAACGAGATTTTTGCTAAATTAATATTTTTACGAAAATAGTGGCCATTTTCCTAAAATGTTTGAATATTCACCGTCTGGCCCTTCTGTTTTTGCAACAAGAAAAAAAGGTTTGCTTGAAATTCAAAATCCTTTATTCACGCAGAGGATATTATAATTGTGTTTAGATGAATGGTTTTCGAGAAACTGTGCTCACCGCGAAAAAACATCGGATTTTGGCGCAATTGCTGTAGTGCATCCAATTACGAAGATTTGATTCTGAAAAAATTTCTAAAACACCTCGTGATATTGATAAATTAATATGTAAAAAAATATAGCGTTTTTTTTCAAAAAAAAATCGTAAAAACGCTTTTTTTTCGAGAACAAGTGTATACAACCCCTTAAGGACTATTTGAACGTTATCATTTTTGCAAATATTATTATACAATAGATTGTGAGTATCCTTTGATTTATGTTGGTCTTCACTGAGCATTTAAGAATCGTTTCTTTTTTTTGTTTTTTATTTTTTTTTTTTGTGTATTCCCAGAAAAATGCTGTGAAATAAGCGGTATTTCAAGTACCTAGTTTTTAGATTTTAAGAAATGTAGTGATATTCAATAAAATGTTGTGTACTTTCTTCTCTCATTGGTTTTGTCATTTTTTAAGTAGGAAAAATTTTATCTCAAGTAATGAATTTTCAAAATTTTTTTCTTAATTTTGAATGAATTTTGGAAATACTCTTGTAATCCTTTAGACAGATTAGTTCGAATAAGTAAAAATAATTCAAAGTGACCTTTTGAATATTCTTACTGCTCTTTTGTCTAATCAAAAATATTCTGAAACCTCAAGAAATAATTAATAATTTCTAAAAAAATTGCTAAATATACGAAGCTTTTGCAAATATTTTGTAACAATAGAAACTTATTTTTTAAAGGCATGTCAGATTGTTATATTTTTTCGTAAAATTTTCAAAAATTCCATTGCCTTTTTGAAAGAACACATTTTTTACGTAAGATTTTGATTTTGAAAAGATATCTCAAATCGAACCAATGTTTTATGACTGAGCTGTGAAAGTCATCATGATTTGTTAAAATACTTCTAGGTTCATCAAACTTGTTCTACTTTTTCAAATTCGTTAATTCAAAAATAATCTTTATATATAGTTGCGAAAAATCCTTAGTGTTCCTGCGTCATTTCAAAAATATTGACAACTTAAAAATGTAATAGTAGTCGGAGTAAAGTTAATCGACGTATTTCTAAATAATGGTATCATGAAAAATTAAGTTCAACAAATAGTTTCTACTACTCTAAAAATTCATAAATATCAACCAAAAGTACATGTAAAACTCATTGTTTTTTTATGTACCTACTAAATTTTGTCAATAATAAAACTGATTCCTCATTTTATTTTCCTCGACAAAATCTTCGAATGGCTTGTATTAAAACATTTGATATAATTCATTGTGATTTTTCTTTTCAAAATAATAGAAAGCATTGGCAGTTATGCTGTGATTTTCATAATAGTTTTTCTTTAGTGTTTTAGGTTATATTTACCCAAAAACAATATTACCTTCTGTATTATTACTAATTTTTTGCAGTTGATAATTGAATTTACTAATAAATATAAAAAAAAAAATAAATTATTTATATCTGTCATTTAAAAATTGAGCTTTTCTTGACAAAAACTTTATTCCAAAAGATGGGCTGGAAACTATTCTTCAGACTTCAGACAAGATTTATTTATTTATGATTTATTTATTTACTCCAAAAGCTTCAATTTCATATCGAAATGATTGTACACGCGATTTTTTGAGTTTTTTTATTATGTTCATATTAATTTTAATTTTCATTTTAATTCGTCAAAATGAAAGCACTTGTCTATTTACTACCACGAATTCATATTTTCAAAAATTTTTTTAATATAACGTCTTAAAGAATTTAATTAACAGCCAAAAACGGACAATTTCAAATCGTGGAATTGTCCGTCTTTGGCTGTTAATATATTATGTAAGCCGTTGAAAATTAGGAAAGGAAAAAAGGAGGACAAAGTTACAGTGTATATAACAGAATTTTTAATATTATTTAAAATGAGATTCAGGCAAAAATGGACGCTTTTTTTATTTTAAAATATGTATTCCTGAAATTAAGGGGTTATATACGTTTCGCTCTAGAGAGATATAGAGTTTTTATTAATTTTTTTTTTTAATATGTTACCATAGTTTTATTCAAAAACGCTGAAAAAATTTAAGCAGAACATTTTTCAATGTACGTTCGTGTGAAATTTCGAGTGAAAATTCGGAAAGTTGGGGAAGGTACACTCTTTGCCACAGAACGCCTTTTATTATTGCGTCGAGCACGATATCTCGCAAACCAGTGTATTGATCACTTTAAATTTTTATTGCTTTTTTTTTCTTGTAATAGTCAGTCCGCGAACAAAGAAATTTTTTTTTCAGATAAATACTCAAACTTTTTTGGCCGGTTAAACTAAATTTTTTGAGCATCAAAAGTCGACTCTTTTGAAAAAAACGTCACTGCAACTATACAGAATTTTTTTTTGTAAAATCCTTTCACGGACAAGGTTACACTATATACTAACGAAGATTTTTTTTTATTTGGTTTCACTGAAGCCATTACTGATATTTTATGCTCACCGTAAATAATTACGAAAAAAATGTTTTTTGTGGCAAGGAGTGTACTTTCCCCAATTTTCTGAATTTCCACTTTGAATATTGTATGAATACACACTAGAAGATGTGATTTTTGAAAATTTTGATCGTATTCGACGAAAACTATGATAACGTAATTACAAAAAAAAAAAAAAAAAATAATAATATAAAACCTATATTTGGCCGGAGCGCAACGTATATAACCACTTAAGGGAAGACATTTTAAAAATTATTTCATACTCCAGCTTCAAAGCGTTTCCCATAATTTACAAAATTCAATTCTCAACGTGTAAAATTTATGTCACTTTTCAGATTCACACATATTTAGTGAATGGCAGACCTGGAGCTTTCAGGCAGAGTTTGACTATTCAAGAATTGACCAGAGCTCGATACGTAAGGATTCGACTTCAAGGACTCCACAGAAATGGCGAAACCATCGCTGACAAAAGAAGAGCTTTTTACTCAATAAGGGAAATAAATATTATGGGACGATGCGTATGTTCTGGTCACGCATCACGTTGCAGATACAGCGTTCAAAAAAAGGTAACACATAAAATTGAATGTCGCATAATTTAGAATACTCGTATAAATTTGAATTTTCGGATTTTTCTATTTACACTGATTATTACTGGTGCTAAAAGCAATGAAATAAAAGTTTTACATCAAAATAGTTAAATTAAACAATGATTTACGAAAAAATCAGACAGTATTTTTAGCAGGGTTTGGAAAATTACTTGAAAAAATGTAACGCGTTACGTTACCGTTACAAAGGTGAAAAAAGTAATTCATTATGTTATCGTTACTTTAAAAGGAATAGTAACTCGTTTCCGTTACCACTTAAAAAAAGTAACGTTCCGTTACTTTCACGTTACTTTTTGGAAGAAATTGAATGTAAATAACAAAAATCGAAAAACTAAGGAAGAAAAATACAATTTCAGCGTACTTATGATTTTGTTCTATAGAAATTGTTTATTTGAGATATAATAAAAAATGCTTATCTGAAATTTTTCACCCTGAGAAAAAAAACAATCAGCTTGTTCAAAATTTTATATTTTTTTCAAGTTTATGAAATTTCTAAATGTGACATTTGATTCAATGTTAGCCACAAGAAAACGTTTGAAAATTTAATAGATTTTTGGAAGGAACTAAATATCTACCCAGATTTTCAGAATTTTTAAATCTTTTTGTACTTCTCAGTATGTATAAAATGTTGCAGGATTCTTTAGAATTTTTATAAATTTATATTTTTCTTTACATTGATACTTAGCTTTTAAGAATTTCATGTTCTAGAAGTAAAAGTTTATTTAATTATTGGTATTTGAGAGGATTTTTCAGCAAAAAATTTCTCAGAAGATTTTTATTTCATTTGATTTTTTTTTCACTTTTGGAATTTTTATACGATTTGAAGCATTGTTTAGTATTTTTGAAACCATTCGTATTTTTCAGTATTATAGAATATTGCAGAATTTTCTAGTATTTTTACATAATTTTAGTATTTTGATAATAATAATTGTTCTATACATTTCAAGAATTGCGAACTCTAGAATTTGAATATAATGAAGCATTACGTGTTTTACAGTATTTTCAACAAAACAGTGTCTCGGTAGATTTTCACTTATTCAAGTACTTTTTGTATTTCTTCAGTTTTTCTATGATGTCAAAGATGGTTCATTATTTTTATATATTGCTGTATGAATTTTTGGAATTTGAAAGATCTCTAATGTTTCATGTATTTGCACGTATTTTTCCGAACGTATTTTCTTTCTGCAGTTTTAAATTGTTAAAGAATGTTGTGGAATTTTTAGTTTTCTTAAAGATATCTCTTCAAATTTCCAGAATGAAATAAAATTAAAAGATCGAAATTTCTAGAGTATATTTCGATCGATTTTGCAGAAAACATTTTCTTTATATATTTAAGGGGCCCTCAATATTTCTTGTATTTTTCACAAAGTTATGTAAAATTAAAAATTTTCTTATCTTCTTATAGACTTATATTAACATTAATTTTTTTTAAATCAAGTGACTTAAAACTTAAGAAAATCTAGTATTTTTCGTATTTTATTTTGTTTTTTATTTATTATTATTCCATAAAATTTTCTAGCAGGATCTCCAAATCATACAAATCCTGCTATAGATTTTGCGATCTATAGATTTTAAGTATTTTATGTACCTCTGGCATAGAAAACGCGTTTCTATGCCAGCTCGAGATCTCCAAACGCGTTTTCTATGCCCTCGGTACATAAAATATCGTTCGTAATAGGCACGGATGTGCTAATAGGCAAAACGGGTTACAGTCCTCGGCTTCGCTTCGGACCGTAATTTCCCCGTTTCGACAAATTCGCACATCCGTGCCTGTTACGAAATATACTATTTATACCTTTTCATGTGAATTTCTAAAATTCAACCCTGTGAGCCATGAAAGTTTTTAATAAAAAATAAAAAAGCCTATTCTTCGTCAAGATTTTCAAACAAATTACGATTATCCCACATAGTTTCATTAAAAATTATGAATAAAGAATTTTACGTCTGAAAATGAGGAAGTTAAAAATTACTGAGATCTCAGTTTAAGAACATTTTTGAAAAACTTCTAAATTGTGCTAAAAACTTAATGGGTTTGATTTTAATAATTAAAATCAAACCCTGATTTTTAGATACATTCACAGGCTCTCTAAAAATATGTCATGTTCCTTTTCTCGTCGTTTCAACCCCAATGCACTGAAAAAACTCCGAAATTTCACACTCGGTAATAAAATCAACAGACCACCTCAAAAATAACCTCGAAATAATGACATTATATAATCCACCATATAAATCCAGCCGAAAATACCCGAGAAAATTAACAGCCACGTCTCGTTTCTTTTTTTCACGGCCCATGAAAATAATTTCGCGCAACCGGAACCCCGACGTCGCATAATTTTCACGAATTCTGAAATGTATGCTCGCGCGTGGAAAGAGGTAGTGAAAAAGCGAAATCCTGCCCATCCGGATATAGCCCTTTTGAATGCTTCGCGTGGAAATTCAGCGCAAAAGTAGGGAAAGTAAATCCGTTGCGGGCGTCATAAACTTGTCCGGGGTTTGACTGTTGACACTCGAGACGTCGCGGGACCTTTGAATTATGAAGCACCAAAATAGCCACGCCCTCGTTAACGACGCCGGACGCGACGTTCGATTTGCGCGCCGTCTACGTGAGCGCCTATCGAGCTTTTTATATGATACTTTCGTGAAAATCGTTGGAAAATCGCTGCTGATGACGAGGTGTTTCTCGGTAAAAGGGGAGACACTCATTCCTCCGAATTTTCAAAAGTCCGAATGAGGAAACTCCGAAAATGCAAAATAAAGGCGATTCCTAATTCAATTTCAAGTCAAAAAGTCCTCTACAACTTTTTATAAAACTCAAAATTAAAAAAGTTATTCAAGCTTGAAATTAAAACAGTAAATGCACTCTTTTGACAAGTAGGAGTAGACTTCGTGGACCAAAATTTGCCCAAATTTTCTTCATAATTTTCCGAGTTGAAAAGTCCTTTGCCACTTTTTACAAAAGTCCAAATCAAAAAAGTTATTCGTGGTACAAGTTTCAGCCAATCATGTTTCTTAGATTTTATACTTGGAAATTTCTTGTTGAGAGAGCGCGTTTATTGATTAAATTTTAGGCTTGAATAACTTTTTTAATTTCGAGTTTTGTGAAAATTGGTTAGGTACTTTTCGACTTAAATTTGAATAAGAAATTACGTGTTTTTTTTCTTTTTTTTTTGTTCAGGGAATTGGAAACATTCTGTATAAAAGGATTCGACTTTAGTGATATCCATGAAAGTCACTGAGGTTCAGATTTTATTTTCCATTACTTCCGGTATTTTTCATAATTTTTTTTTATTATAAATATATTCTCGAAGAATTTTCAAATGTATAATAAATTTTTATATAGCTTTCTATAATTCGATACTCCAGAAATGAAAGTTCTGAAAGTTTTTTCATGTATTCCTAGATTTTTGAGAAAATTATGCGTAAAAAATTTCTAGTATTTTATGGACTTCCAGAATTTTCGTATTGTAGATACTTTTACAAAATTGCGTTATATTTTCTTGCATTTTAATAGATTTTTATTATTTGATGTTATAGTATTGAAAATTTCAACGAACTTGAGTATCCCAATTATTTTGAAGAAAACAGTATCTTTCACACAGATTTCTAATACTTTTTGAATTTTTCTCATATTTTTATAGTATTTAAACCACTTTGAGAACTTTCTATTATGTTTGTGAATTTTCTTTTTAGGTTTCTAGAATAATATGCACTAGAACTCAAAATTTTAGTAATTTTCCAAAAAATCAAATTCACATACTTTCTAGTACATATTTCTCACTTTTTGTTTTTTTTTTTTACAGCGCCTAGAAAATTTTTCAGTATACATACTTCACGATTTTCAGTATTTTTGTATATATGTTTCTAGAATTCAATGTTCTAAAGTACAATGTTCTAGAATCCAAATTTAAATTATCCTCAATTAATTTATAAATATCTAGAAAATCTACATTTATACAGTTTTTTTTGTATTTTAAAGATTTTTGGTATCTCCGTCTTTTTTTTAGTATGCATATGATTTCATAGCTTTTTTTTGTACTTACAGAGATCGTGGGTTTTTTTTATCAGATTTTCTAAAAGGATGTTAATTTCTAGATTACGATATTGTAGAGTTAAAATTTCAGCCGATTTTTAGTAATTTTACCGATCTCCGAATTAAATACATGTAATATCGATTTTCGGTGTTAACAGATTTTTTGAACTTTCGTAATTTTATAGTGTCTATAAGATTTTGCACCCTTTCTCTGTATTTTCATAGATCATGTGTGTTATTTCAGATTTTACAGAAGTACCTACATTCCTAGAATTTGATGTTCTAGAATTTTTTGTGTTTCATGAATTTCTGGTATTTACGTATTTTTCAATAAAAAAATACTATAGTATTCATAGGATTTTGTAGCTTTTTCTTGTATTTTTAGAGAACGTGGGTGTTTTTTTTAAATTTTCTAGAAATATGTTAATTTCTAGAATTCGATATTGTAGTGTTAAAATTTTAGCCGATTTTTAGTAATTTTACCGATTTCCGAGTAAACTACATGTGTATCGATTTTCGGTGTTGAGAAATTTCTTATCTATAAGATTTTGTGCTCTTTCTTTGTATTTTCATAGATCATGTGTATTATTTCAGATTTTACAGAAGTACCTACATTCCTAGAATTCGATGATCTAGAATTTCGATTCAAATTGATTTTCAATAATATATCATAGATTTTCAGAAGAATCACACTTATGTAGATTTTTTGTGATTCATAGATTTCTTATATTGTCGTTGAATTAGTATTTATACGATTTTCTAAATTTTTTGGTATTTTTACAGATTCCAAGTATTTATTTAGAATTTAGATTGAAGATTGATCTTGTTTATTTTTTTCAGATGATGGAAAATCCTTTCAGAGAGTACCTTCTTTCATTTTCAGTATTTCTCTGAAGTTTGCAGGATTAAAAATTTTTCTAGTATTATTTTGGATTTCTATTGTAGAGTTCAAGAATTCGATGTTTCAAGGTTCCAATTTTCCCATATTTCTAAAATTTTTATTAACTACAATTTTCCTATAGTATTGTATTATTATATTAAAACAATTCGAATATTTCTGTTTCGAACGTTATCCTTACCAAAAATTATTCATGATTAGAATTTTGTTCATGAAAAAATTCTTCCATAGACAAAATGAATGCAATTTTAATGTTATTATAATTCAGAATCCTGAAAATTGGCAACTTCAAGTACTTACATGAAACCATTTATTATTTTCTCAAGATTTCGAAAGGTACATTTTCCGTGGTTTATACTCATTTCGTTTTTCCTGCATTATTCTTTTTCACGTGTATTTTTCTAATATATTGTTAAAATTTTATATTCAAATAATACTGCAAGTGTAAATACCTCTAATCGATCAATAGAACAAAATTTTTTTTGTTTCTTCGTATACGACTTTCCAAATTCTCTTTTTCCGTAAAACTGACTTTCCACTTCCCATGCACATTAATTACACCCGGCGAAGTAATGATCTCAATTAATAAAAAACCGCGGGACGCGGGAGTATCGGCGCTAGAAACATGCCGAGCGTGACGATTTCGCATGCATCATTCGCCGTCGTCCGGCTTGCGGGGTCTCCCACGCGAGTAGGCCCCTGGGCCCGGGGCATTGCGGGCAACGGTAAACGTGGTGACTAATGACGCGACATGGGATTTTCGCAATGATTCGCATCGAGACGCGTCGGCAACACGTTTAAGAAGGAAAACTGTCACGCCGAGCCCGCGGCGATGTCCATAGTCGGGACTTTGAGGGCAGTCGGGCTCCTTCCACTATTTGAGATTGTAGAATGATGTTTCTGAATTTTTTTCTTTAGTTCAAGATATTTTTATAAATAATTGTTTACACTTCTTGAATTTGATGCTGTTTTTTTGGTATGAGAGTGATGAAAAATCTTTTTCATCTATTTAAACAAAAATTATTATAGTTCAGGGGAGCGCCAAAAAATGTTCCGAAAAAGTTTGGTAAGAAAAGGTATATTCCTTATACTTTTGAAGTTTTGAAATGGATTTGTCTTATAACAAGATGAATTTTTCTACAGAAATAGTAATAAATAAAATATTCACCACTTTTAAATTTTAAACCATGCGGCGTTCCCCTACATATGTTTGATACCGCGTGGAAAAAATTTATTCGGCGACAGTTCGGCGAAAGTTCGGCACGCTCAAATTTTTGGAAAGGCTATACCCAGGGTTTGGAAAGTAACCTAAAAACATGTAATGCGTTACGTTACCGTTACTTAGGTGAAAAAAGTAATTCGTTACGTTACCGATACTTTAAAAGAGATAGTAACTCGCTATCGTTACTACCAAAAAAAGTAACGTTGCGTTCCTTTCACGTTACTTTTTGGAATGAATTAGACGTAAATAACAAGACATCGAAAAACTAAAGACAAAAAAGCAATATCAAAATACTCATGGTTTTGTTCTATTCTAGAAACTGTTTATTTCAGATATGAAAAAATGGTTTCAGAAGAAAATAGATTAGACGTATTTCATTTATTTTCGAGTTTCAACAAAACGTTTTGCTCGAACATCTCAACGTATTTTCGAGATCTGTTTGTCAGGGCGAGTCCTGCAGGAATAATTTTTTTATGTGAGAATAATTATAAAGTATATGATAATCTTTACTTTTTGACCCTGAGGAAAAAATCTGTTGGCTTGTTTCAATTTTTATATTATTTTCAACTTGGAAAAATTTCTGAGTATAACATTCCATTCAATGTTAGCCGCAGGGAAAAATTTGCAAATTTGATAGATTTTTAAGAGAATCTTTTCTACCCAGATTTTCAGAATTTTTGACGCTTTTTGTAGTTTTTAGTATGTATAAAATGTTGCAGGATTTTCTAGTATTTCTATGAATTTATACTATTTTTCTGTACATCGATTATAGATTTTGAGTATTTTATGCTCTATAATCCATAGTTCATTAAATTATTTGTATTTGAGAGGATTTTTCAGCAAATAGTGTCACTGAAGATTTTTATTTCTTTTGATTTATGTGATATTTTATACGATTTGAAGGATTGCAATATTTCTGAAACTATTTGTATTTTCCGGAAAAATAGAATTCTGCAGAATTTTCTGGTATTTTTACATACTTTCAGTATTTTTTTATAAATTAATTTACAGGGTGTCCCAAAGTCACATATAAAAAAAAGACCTTGCATTTTATATTCAATTTCAAGTCGAAAAATCCTTTACCACTTTTCATAAAACTCAAAATTTAAAAAGTTATTCAAGTATAAAATTTAAACAATAATTACACTTTCTCGACAAATGAGGGTGAATTTCACAGACCAAACTCTTAACAAATTTTCTTCATATTTTTCTACGTCAAAAAGTCCTTTGCCACTTTCACAAAACTCAGAATCAAAAAAGATAATCGGTTGGCAAGTTTTAACCAATTAGATTTCTTAGATTTGAAACTCGAATATCTTTTTTGATTCTGATTTTTGTGAAAAGTGGCAACGGAATTTTCGATTCGGAAAAATATGAAGAAAATTTGGGAAAATTTTGGTCCGTGAAATTACCCCCACTTGTCAAGAGAGTGGAATTATTGTTTAAATTTTAGACTTGAATAACTTTTTAAATGTTGAGTTTTATAAAAAGTGATAAAGGACATTTCGACTTGAAATTGATTAAGAAATCCAAGGTGTTTTTTTTTATATGTGACTTTGGGACACCCTGTATGTTTCTTGAACTTTGAGCTCAAGATTTCAAACTCAATGTAACTTTTTCTTGTTTCAGAGGATTTTTCAAAAAACAGTGTCTCGATAGATCGATTTTTACTTCTTGCAGTGCTTATTATATTTCTTCAGTTTTTCTGTGATTTCAAGGATCGTTCATTATTTAATTAATAATATGTTGCTGTATAAATTTCTGAACTTCAATAAATTTTCAATGTTTCATATGTATGTTTATACGTATTTTTCTTTTTACTATGTACTTTCTTCCTGTATTTTTAAGTATTTATAGAATCTTGTAGAATTTTGCGGTTTTTTTCAAATATATCTCTTTGAATTCCCAAAATTTGATTTCCTAGAATTGAAATTTTGAAATTTGTGAAGTATCTTGATCGATTTTGTAGAGAACAGTTAAGCCCTGAATATGTTTTTTGATTTTACAGTAACTTTACGATTTGAAAAATTTTCTAGTATCTTTAGAGACTTCTATAAACAAATAGTTTTACAATTCAATGCTCGAGAATTCGAAATTTCGCGATTTCTGGAATCGCATAAATTTTCGAAGGATCTAATAACGTGAAACTAATTGAAATCTAATATTTTTTTATATTTTTTCTGTATTTATTGTAGATATCAAAGATCTTGCTGTAGGTTTTGAGATCTATAGATTTTTAGTATTTTTATATATTTTCATGCGAATTTCTAAAATTTAACGCTTGAAATTGTAAAAGTTTATTATGAAAAAAAAAGTATATATTCTTTGTCGATATCCGTACACAAATCACTAATATTCCACACTGTTGAATTAAAAATGATAAATATAGAATTTTCCGTTCAAAAATAAGGAAGTTAAAATTTGCTTATATCTCAGTTTCAGAACATTTCCTAAAAAGTTTCATATTGTTCTAAAAACTTAATGAGACTGATAAAAGTAACGTGAAATTACGGAATTTTCGTTACTCGTTACCGAAAAAAGTGACTCGTTCCAGTTATTGTTACTTGTAAATAATGTAACGCGTTACGTTATCGTTACCGTAAAAAAATGTAACATTTCTAAACCCTTTGCTAAAACCCTCCTTTGCTAAGATGTTCTGCAAGAGTTCGGCAAAAATAAAGTTTGACGCAAATTTACGTCAAGCTTGGAGCAAGCTTGTTCCGAACTCTTTTTTTGCCGGACTTTTGCCGAAAAACTTGTTTTCAAAAAAATTAATATGGAATATGAGCTTGCAAAACTTTGTCTGAACTCATATCGAAAAAGGTTTTGCCAAACTGTTTGCTAATGATCGGGAAACGCTTACTATCCGAACAGTTGCCGAACTATTGCCGATCAAATTTTTTCTACGCGGGATGGACAAGCAAATAGACTTCTCATTATATTACATAGGAGTAATCTGGAAAATCAAGTCGGATTCAAGTCATTTTTATGTTTAGCCGTGACCGGCTATGGCAGATAATGCCCCGGTGCCGCAGCTGCGCCGGGGAGAAAGTGCCTGCTAACAATGCCGATTAAATGCCGACGCGTGCTACCCCGAGTCTCCCTTCGTACGCTCCTCGTTTCCGTCCTTTATCGAGCTCGTTACCCACTTAAACCTCGTGATTTACCATTGTTTGCGGACTTTTTCTTCCGTTTCTTCGTCTTGTTATCATGGCGGACGTGAAATTATAGGGAAGATATTTCACGGGATTAAGGCAAATCTGACAGATAAAAGTCGTTAATTAAGAGCGCTACCGTACAATCATCAAGAATAAATAATCATTCTTCCCAAATAAAAAATACATTGAAGATCGTCCATTCCCTGCTGAAGAAGTTCCGACTTAAAATAGTCGGACCATAGTCGTAACATTGTCGAACGTAACGACTGTATTTTAAAACTTCGATTTTAGGTAAATCCCATCATATTATTTGCGAGAAATCGGCGGAAAAGAAGCAAAATTACCTTCTTTAATTAATTTTGATGCTTAATATTTCTGTATTGCTCTAAAAATTGTGATTCATCAAGTATCAAAACTTACAACATCGCCATAACCTCAAAAAGGCATTGTTTCATTGTTTCGATTGTTTCGTCCGTTCAAGCGCGCGAAATTTGAAAATGATAATAGTTCAGTTTTATCGAATCTTCAATGAAATAAGTGTTTTGCTCTTCAATTATTATAGTAATATATATTATACTTGTATATATGTTTACTATGATTTTTCAATTATAATATATTAATAAAAATATAATTATTACATAAATTTTATTTAATAATTACCTTTTTATGAATATATGTTTCTTCATTAGTATTTTATTATATTTTATTATGAATATTATATATTATATATATGTTTCAACTATAATATATTAATTACTAAACATCAGATATCAAAATATTCATCTATATGCATAATTAATTACAGTTAATGTTCTCGTATATATTTAAATTATTGTTTTAATAATATTTAATCTTAATTTTAAATAAACCGCGCGCGACATACTACTCCAGCCAAAGAATCAAGCACCAATATCAAGACTCTAGATAATCTGAATATCTAGGGTTCTTGACCAATATATTGATCGACACAGCTGGTCACAGCTTGTCAGATCGACTACTTTGTCGATAAAGTCACATAGTTCTGCATCGTTTTTTGTCGTTCTGTTCTATCCAGCCCGAATACCACTGCGAAATTGTCACTCATTTTTAATAAACACAATAAAAAATGTGTAATTTTTTCTGGAATCAATAAATAATCGCTTCAACTTATTTCAGGAACCACATGATCACAAAACGTCACATCAGGGGCAAGAAAAAAAAATCAAAGTTTTGGTCGTAACTTCGTCAAGCATAACGACTATCTTACGACAATTAATCGTCGTACTATAGTCGGACAATAGTCGGATTTTTTCCACCAGGGAAATGAATCGTCAAAGAAACATAATCTTACAATTAGCTTAACACGTACTTGTGATTTTGTTCTATAGGAATTGTTTATTTCAGATATAATAAAAAATGTTGATCTGAAGTATTTCACCCTGAGAAAAAAATCAAACAGCTTGTTCAAATTTTTATATTTTTTTCAAGTTTTCGAAATTTCTGAATATGACGTTTGATTCAATGTTATCCACAAGAAAATATTTGCAAATTTAATAGATTTTTGAAAGAAACTGAATTCCTATCCAGATTTTCAGAATTTTTAAATCTTTTTCTACTATTCAGTATGTATAAAATGTTGCAAGATTTTCTAGAATTTTTATAAATTTCTATTCTTCTGTACATTGATACATAGATTTCAAGAATTTCATGCTCTAGAATTAAAAGTTTATTGAATCATTGGTATTTGAGAAGATTTTTCAACAAAAAATTTCTAAGATTTTCATTTCATTTGATTTTTTTTTACTTTTTTTAATTTTTTTACGATATGAAGAATTGTTCAGTATTTTTGAAACCATTCGTATTTTTCAGTATGATAGAATATTGCAGACTTTCTTAGTATTTTAACATAATTTTAGTATTTTTATAATAATAATTGTTCTATACATTTCAAGAATTTCGAACTCTAGAATTCTAATATAATGAAACATTACGTATTTTACAGAATTTTCAACGAAACAGTGTCTCGATAGATTTTTACTAATTCAAGTACTTTTTGTGTTTCTCAAGTTTTTCTATGATTTCAAGGATCGTTCATTTTTTTTATATATTGCTGTATGAATTTCTGGAATTCGAAAGATTTTCAATGTTTTATATTATATATGCACGCATTTTTCCGAACGTATTTTCTTTCTGCATTTTTAAATATTTTAAGAATGTTGTGAAATTTTCTTGATTTTTCAAAGATATCTACTCAAATTTCTAGAATGAAATAAAATTAGAGTTTCGAAATTTCTGGAGTATATTTCGATCGATTTTGCAGAAAACAGTTTCTTTATATATTCAAAGGGCCCTCAATATTTTTTGTATTTTTCACAGAGTTATTACAACATGAACATTTTCTTATCTTCTTATAGACTTCTATTAACATGAATTTTTTAGAATTTGAAGCTCGAGAAATTGAAATTTTCTGATTCCTTGAATTGCATAAATATTTAAAAAATCACGTAACTTAAAACTTAATAAAATCTAGTTTTTTTCGTATTTTATTTTATTTTATTTATTTATTTTTTTTTTGTGTATTCATTACAATTCCACAAAAGTTTCTAGCAGGATCTCTAAATTATACAAATCCTGCTATAGATTTTAAGTATTTTTATATCCTGTCATGCGAATTTCTAGAATTCGAAACTTTAAGTCGTGAAAGTTTGTATTCAAAAATAAAAAAGCCTTTTATACGTCAAGATTTTCACACAAATTACGATTATCCCACATATTTTCGTTAAAAATTATTAATAAAGAATTGTATGTCTCAAAATGAGGGAGTTGAAAATTACCAAGATCTCAGTTTCAGAACATCTTTTAACAAGCTCTAAATTGTGCTAAAAACTTAATGTGACAGATAAAAGTAACGTAAAATTACGAGATTTTCGTTACTCGTTACCGGAAAAAAGTGACTCGTTCCCAGTATCGTTACTCGTTAATTAATGTAACGCGTTACGTTATCGTTACAGTGAAAAATGTAACGTTTTAGAGTAACGCGTCGCTTCCAAAGCCTGATAATCTTTTCTTCGAGGCTTTTGACAAATATACCTATATCCAAGATTGTTTATCTATTATTTTTTTCTCGCGATTTTGTATAAATACAGACTCGCAATCTTGTTTATTGGGTTTTATTTTGTAATTGTTCACATCAGAACAAGATCGCCAATATCACTCGTAAAATAAATATATTTCAAGAAAACTGGTAATGTTTTATTCCATTTCGTGCGAAGGCACGACAATCTCACAAACAAAAAATTAACTTCGAATTTCTTTCAACTTCTTTCCATATATATATGTGTCCATGGTATTTATTTTCGTGGGTTTTATACAGAATTCTGGAATTCGATCGATTTTCTGTAGTTTAATGAATTTCTGGAAAATGACACCTATACAAATTTTTTGTGTTACATTGATTTTTCGTTATTTCAATTTAGAGTATTTATGAAACTTTGAAGAATTTTTGATTCGTGTTTCAAACATGATTTCAAGATAAAGTTTATTTGAGTTTATTTTTTGACAGTGCAACTTCGAAAATTTCTTTGACTCTTGTCAAGTTTTGAAAGTCTAACACATTACAATATTTCCGACGTTCTGACAGACATGATGAGTTTGTGCTCCGGATGAAAACCTTAAATTGAAGCGTAATTCACGTCTCTTTGCTCGCGCTGGGAACCCCGATTGCAGTTAACACGCGGCAAATAATCCGCTGCGCGTTATAAATTCGCTGGATCTTGGCGCGATGTGTCATGTCGACACCAGCATCGATTATTAATTTGCTCTTGCTTGGTTTAACGTCACCAGGTTCATCAATTATAGGAGCTAATGTGCCGAATCCGTATCATTCGCGCGAACGAATGCTCGACATGCTCATTGAATTAATTTCAATCAAACCACTTTCATAGCTACTGATTTTAATCAATCATTGATAATCGCGATTGACCATCATTTGGAATAATCCAATTTGTTTTCATTTTTCCGTACGTATATGTCGACACGATTTTGTACTCTTCTATAAGCTCGTCATTCATGATTCAATCATTGTGAAAACAATGAAGAAGTTTTGAATGAGACGCATATTTTTTAGTTTTTTAAATTTAAATATAGCTTTCTAGATTTCGATGCTACAGGAGTCAATATTCCAGAATGTTTTTAATATTTTTGTAGATTTTTTAGGAATCCAAAAGATTTGACTTGAGGCATTGCATGGATTTCTAGAATTATAGTATTGTATGTTAGACATACAATTTTGTAATATTTTTTATAGATTTCCAATGTTATTATGGATAGCTCTACAAATTTTTACAATTTGAAAGTTTCAATAATTTTTTGCCTTTTATATGGTTTTGTAGAAAAAGATATTTTTCACATACGTCAACAATTTTTTTATTTTTTGAATTTTTTATTATTTATGCACTTTCAAGAATTTTAAAGAAGAATTAATCAAGTTCTATATACATATAGATTTTGGAGTTTTATGCTCCAGCATTCGAAGTACTTTTATGAATTTTCGATATCTCCATTAGTTTTTTAGTGATGAAAGATTTCTAATATTTCTCTCTTTTTTTAAACACTTTCAAAAATTTCAAAAAAAATGTTGGTATGTTTATAGATTTTTATTTTCGTGGGTTTTATACAGATATCTAGAATTCGATGTTCTAAAATTCCAATTTTGATCGATTTTCAGTAGTTTAAAAAATTTCTGGAAAAATGAAACCAATACAAAATTTTATGTGTTTTATTGAGTTCTTGTTATTTCGTTTTTTAGGTTACAGTCCTCGGCTTCGCCTCGGACCGTAATTTCCCCGTTTCGCCAAATTCGCATATCCATGCCTGTTACGAAATATACTATTTTGAATTTTAAAAATTTCACTCAGGTGAAATTCCTTAAGAAGAGTTGCTACTGCTTTTCTCCATGCCCATAAATATAAAATTTACACCAACGTTCGTCAATAATTTTATATAAATATTGCAACGCCTCGCTTCCATTTTCGGTACATTTAATGACCGCGAGAATTTCTCCTCGTCAACTTAAAAAAGCAATTGGGTAACACGAATCCAAGTCAAAGGGTCATTAAGGTGAAACTCAGAAAAATTGAATCCCGTTTGAAACTGGTCCAACGCGAAAACAAGGATGCCAATTAAAATTACGGTTTCTCAATTTTCATCCGGTTCTCTTGCAATGAAAAAACGATGATTTACGAACGAAAATCGGCAGCCTTAATCGTGCAAAACTCGTGCCTAGAGGAACATCTGGTTGCGGTTTTTAAGGGGCACATATAGGAAAAGCATGTTTTTTTAAAGAATCTGGAAAAATTGATATTTTGAAAGACGTATGTTTTTTTACGAATTAGTAAAATTATTATTATTTAACATTGCTATAAGACATGGGTAAAGTTGCTTATTCTCTTTTTCAGAGGGTTCGACCATGAGTTTTGTGAATTTTGTGGATGAAAAATTTTGATAATCATATTAGATAACAAACGAAAAGAAAGTTATATGTTTTGTAAATTTTATGCCCAGCAAGGTAACTCTGTTGTATAAAAATCTAATAATTAACAGTTGTTATCTTTAACATAGACTTATCATAAATAGCGAAATTTCGTCGATTAATCTTTAAAGTAGGAAGCAACAGCTAAAAAAAAAATAATCGATAACTTCGTCGTTTTCTAATTTCAGAAAACTTTCACTTCTTCAAACATAAATCACAAGTAATTTTAATCGTGCAGAAAAGCTGTGCTAATTGCGTGATTGTTTTGTTGTTTCCTCTCGTGTGTTCGTTTTATCGTTGCCGCATCGCGATAAATTATTAGCAATATCTCACGCGGACAACAAAAGTTCTCGCTATGAAATATGTAGCGAATTCGTTACGGTGCAGCCGGGCTTGATTACTTCTGGGCGTAACTTTGTCCATTATCGTAGCAATAAATTAATCCAGGCAAAAATTCGCCATTTGCCACTCGATCATGGGGTTGTTGAAAGTTCTAATTTATTCGCTCCGTCATCGGCGATGGGATGGTACAATGTACACACTTGCTCAATGGTAAAATTTTTATCATTGTTTCGAAACTTATAATTCAAAAAGAGACTTTGTGTAATCAAGAAACTTCTTTATGAATTACTTAATCGAATTTAAAAAAATTGGAGACTATAACATAAGAGTGTATTTATGATTTTCATAATAATTTAGCAAACAATGCAGAAAGGGCAAAAAGATGTAAAACAAAATTTACACATTTTATACTGCAAAACTTGACTTGATATTTGTTTGCAATGTAAATTTGGTTTAATTTAAAACATCGAAAATTTTTTTTGATCTAGTCCCAAGAATGCGAATGTGAGCGTCACACGTGCGGCGAAAGCTGCGAAAAGTGTTGTCCACTTTACAACCAAGTCCCATGGAAACCCGGGATAAACGGCCAAATTTTCCATTGCGAAAAGTGCAATTGCCATGGACACGCAACATCTTGTCGATACGATCCCCTGATCGATCAAGAAAAAAAATCTCTGGACATACATTTGGCTTACAGTGGAGGCGGCGTATGCAACAATTGTACCGTAAGTATCTTGCAATTTCTCGAAAAAAAAAAAATAAATAAAAATAGAAAAGAAAAAAAATTAAAAATTAAATTTAAAATAGAAATAAAAACGAAAATACAAACCAAAAAAGAACCTAAAAATTAAAATAATAAGAAAAGAAAATAAAAATGAATAAAAAAAAGAATATAATATAATAATACAATGAAAATGATAAAATAAAACCTAAAATACAAATTTAAATAAAAACCTAACATAATAAAAATTTTAAAACCTTAAGAAAAAAAAAATAACCTAAAAATAAAAATAAAAAAAAATTCCCAGTAAACATTTGTGATGTCACGTAATGTCATGACATGTCATTTCGTGACGTCCCTTTGCTGTTGCAGGGATTTCATTAGTGACAAGTGAAAATAATAAAAGAAGAAAATAAAAATGAATAAAAATAAAAATAAAATATTAAAAAAATACTAATAAAATAAAAATGATAAAGTAAAACCTGAAATACAAAAAAAAATTAAAACCTAACATAAAAAAATTTAAAAACCTGAAAAAAAAATAGATAAAAAAATAACTCAAAAAAAATTTTTAAAAAAATTTCCACTAAACAATTGTGATGTCACGTGATGTCATGACATGTCATTTCGTGACGTCCCTTTGCTGTTGCAGGGATTTCATTAGTGACAAGTGAAATCACTGTGCTAGCAAAGGGATGTCACCACGTGACAATTCACTTCATGATATCATATTGACATCAGGAATGTTTACATGGGAATAGTAAAAATAGAAATAAGATAATAAAAATAATAAAACAAGAAAGTAAAAATGAATAAAAATAAAATATTAGAAAAAAAATAATAATAAAAAAAAATTATAAAATAAAACTTAAAATACAAAAACAAATAAAAGTCGAACATAAAAAAAATTTAAAAACCTTAAAAAACAAAAAAACAAAAATAAACTAAAAATAAAAATAAAAAAAAATTCCCAGTAAACAGTTGTGATGTCACGTGATGTCATGACATGTCATTTCGTGACGTCCCTTTGCTGTTGCAGGATTTCATTAGTGACAAGTGAAATCACTGTGCTAGCAAAGGGATGTCACCACGTGACAATTCACTTCATGATATCATATTGACATCAGGAATGTTTACTGGGGAATAATAAAAATAAAAATAAGATAATAAAAAAAATTATAAGAATTAAAAAAAAAACTTTGGAATAAAATAAAAAAATTAAATAAAAATGTAATAATAAAAAGTAGTCATAATAATAAAATAACAAAAATAAAAGAAATCCCGAAATAAAAATAAAAATTATAATTATGGTAAAAATACTTAAAGAATTTGAAAAATATAAAATGTCACTTTTTTATTTAGATTTGTTCGCTTTTTTCTCAGAGTCATACAGATGGAATCAATTGTGAGAAATGCAAAATCGGTTACTACAGACCAAGTGGGGTACATCCAGACGCATCAGAGCCATGTTTTCCTTGTGATTGCGATGCGAAACGTAGCACAGGATATTGCGTTTCTGATGACACTTTAACTCATCTGGGAAAAGTAATATTTATCATCATGAAACCTATTGAAATAAAGATTTTGTACATTTGATGAAGTTATTAAAAAACAAAAATTGACAAATATAATCGATGAAGAGCGAAATCAAAAAATTTTATATTTTAAATATCCTTAAGCAATAACTTTTTTTATAATTTACTTACAATTATTCCTTCGTTTGCAAATCATCCTCCTGAAAATAATAAACTCAAAAAAATCATGTTATTTTATATAATTCATGTTTCTATCGTTAGCGACATTTAACATTCAAACAGGTACTGTTTAGGGGTGCTAAAGATCTGATCGTTGAACAAAAAAAATGGATGAAAAAATTTTCCTCAGCTTGAAATCATTTATATTATGGCAGCGTAAACTAGGGTATATGCACTATTTTTTTAAAATGAATTTTCGCAGGTTCCTGGAGCTTGCGAATGCAAAGTCGGTTTTTCCGGCTCCAAATGCGACCAATGTGCTCCAGGTTTTCGGAACTACCCCGAATGCACACCATGTCCTTGTGATCCTGATGGCGTTATTCCTTCTCAGAACTGTGAAGGTAACTGTCATTGCAAAACAAACGTCGAAGGTGAATTCTGCGACCACTGCAAACCTGGATTTTTTGCCCTTACGCGGGAAAATATCAACGGTTGCACTCCCTGTGACTGCTTCGGCGTAACAAGCGAATGCAGCGCCGCCAAACTAACCTATAATTCAGTAAGTTAAAGCTACATGATGAATAGAAGAACATATATTTTGTATAGATTGAAGCATATTTCAGAATTACAAAATATAGAATATATGGAGCATAAGAAAACCATGTATCAGGGGCGTATTAATTTCTATATTTTCCTTAACTTTTTTTGTACTTTTGTAAACGTAAATTTGAAGGATTTTCAAATATAATATGATAAAAATTTTTATACAGCTTTTTAAAATTCGATACTCTGGGAATAAAAGTCCTGAAAAATTTTCTATATGTTTCTAGATTTTCTAAAAAATTATACTTAAAAGATTCTCAGTATTTTATGCACTTCCAGAATTTTCGTATTATATATATTTCGTATAAAAGATATTTTCATAGAATTGTGTAGTGTTTTCGAGCATTTTGAATTTTTATAGATTCTTAGGATTTGATGGTATTGTATTACAAATTACAACGATCTTAGGTATTTTAAATAATTTTCTAAAAACAGTGTCATTCACTAAGATTGTCAATACTTTTTGGAATTTTTTCATATTTTTGTTCCAATCAAACCATTTGAAGAAGATTATACCATGTTTATGAATTTCTTTATAGGTTTCGAATTGTATGCTCTAGAACTCCAAATTTTATAAATTTTTCAGAACAACGCTTTTATATACTGCTTGAGTATTTAATGATTTCCAGTATCACTTGCGTTTTCAATGTATTGATATTAGTAGCTGGGTATGTTGAGTCAATAAATCTTATCAATTCATCATTCAAAATATCATAATTTGTTTCATATCTAAATATTTGTTTCTTGCTTTTTTTTTTTATTATTCATAGAACCTGAAATGTTTTTCAGTATATTCTACGGCTTCTGGTGATTTCGTGTATAAATTTCTTGTATTCCTGTATTTTTTTAGTATTCATAGAATTTTGTAGCTTTTTCTTGTATTTTTAGAAATTGTGGGTGTTTTTTTACATTTTCTAGAAGTATGTGTATGTAGATTTTTCGAATTCGATATGTTAGAATTCAAATTTGAGCCGATTTTCAGAAATTTTATAGATGTGTGGGAAAACTACATGTATCGATTTTCAGTGTTTATAGATTTCATATACTTTAGTATTTATTTTAGTAATTTTAAGATTTCTTAGCCATTTTTTGTATTTTCATAGATCACGTGTATTTTTTTTTAGATTTCTTAAAAGTGCCTACGTTTCAAGGATTCGAGTTTGTAGCATTCAAATTTAAATCGATTTTCAATAATTCTTTAGATTTTTGGGGAAATTACACCATTATAGATTTTACGTAAGATCTGGATTTCTTATAATATTTTCATTTTGACAGCATTTGTACGATTCTATAATTTTTTGTATTTTTGTAGATTTCCAGTATTCATACAGATTGAGAGGTATTTTCAAAATTTGATGATCTAGAATTTCGAGTTGATTATTTTTCAGATTTGTTAGAAAACAATACTTTAACAGAATACTTACTCTAATTTTTAGTATTTCTTCAGAGTTTGTAGAATTTGAAAGATATTCTGGCATTTTCCCAGATTTCTACTGTAGGTTTCTACAATTCAATGCTTCAGGGTTAGAATTTTTCTAGATTTCTAAAACTTTCGTGAATTCTTATATGTCTGTACAATTTCATTAGGTCGGAACAGTTTTAAAAATTTTTGTTTTCTTACGTTATGCTTACCAAATATCTATGACTAGAATTTTGTTTAAGAAAAAATTCTTTTTGAGCCAAAATTATCATTATATTTGTGTTATTACAATTGAGAGTCATGAATATTGTTAACTTTGAGTACTTACATGAAACCATTTTTTGTTATTTTCTCAAGATTTCAGTGAGTGCTTTTATGATGATTTCGATTTATTTCATTTTCTGTATCATTCTTTATCATTTGTATTTTTCGTATTTATTCTTATAATTTTTATTATTTTTACATGTAATATCAATTTGATTCCAATTTCAAGAGGGGTTTGAACCCCAAAAACCCCCCTCTGCCTACGCGCGTGCAATGTATGATATTTTAAATAATTTGATGCTGATTTTGACAATTCGTAGTTCATAGGCATAGGAATGAACAATCTTCTGCTTAAAAGTCAGAGGTAGAATCTTTGATTATTTCTTAACGTTTGAGGTAGCAAAAATTATTTTTAAGTGAAGTATGAAATTGGTGAACGAAATGATGGCAACATATAATCATTGAATTCTTGAAACAATCCATGAAAGTTCCAAACAAGTTTCGAAAGCATACGTTTGTCGTTGTTTTTCCATGCTACTCGTAAGGACGCGTGAAAGTGCCGTAAAATGGACGATAAATGGACGTTACGATCCTTATCATTCTTATCAAATACTCCGAACCTGTAATCAAGCTGTCTTTCGACCTCGCTTGGCCACCAACTTTCATTATTTTGTCACTGTCGAGAGTTGCAAGATCGAAGTGTATAATGAAAAACATTTTTAAGAACTGATTCCATGTCTTCTTATCTTGTTATCAATCTCTTGTTTTTAATTTTAAATCATATCAATACAAGAAATTTCGTGATTCACATCTTTGTTTATTTGAAGAGTCGTTAATTTTTTTAAGCAAAATAATGATCATTGTCAAGGTGCATAAACTTAAATAGGAGCTTCTGTCCCACGATGTAACTAAAAAGCCAATCTGCAGACGGCGCTGTTGACCGGACTCTATTGTTCCACGCGCGCCTTCATTGGGTGTTCTCCCCCCCCCCACTACCTTTCCTACGTACCCCTTCCACCTTTGGTTTCCTTGATCATAGTTTAGCATTGTTCAGATATGAAGTTTCTTGAAACGGCAGAGAGCTGATACTAATAATAATTTTCGAGAAATGGAGAAGAGAAAAACCAAAAACAAAAAGAGAGATGACAAAAATATGAAACTACATTGCATATACTCAAAATTCTGAGCAGAACTTTAATCTGAACCCAGGAATCGACAATAACTCTTGCATACTATCTGACATAATTGAGAGAAGTTTTTTTGGAGAAAGTATCATAAAAGTTTTCAGCAGGCTTTGGAAGTAACACGTTCCTTGTAACGCGTTACTCTAAAACGTTACATTTTTTACGGTAACGATAACGTAATGCGTTACATTAATTAACAAGTAACGATAACGGGAACAAGTCACTTTATTTCGGTAACGAAAATTCCGTTATTTCACGTTACTTTTATCAGTCTCATTAAGTTTTTAGAACAATTTGAAACTTTTTAAGGAATGTTCTGAAACTGAGATGTAGATAAATTTCAACTTCCTCATTTTTGAACGAAAATTTTTATATTTATAATTTCTAATTCAACAGTGTGGAATATTAGTGATTTGTGTACAAATATCGACAGAGAATATATGCTTTTTTTTCTTTTTATTATAAACTTTTACAATTCGAAGCGTTAAATTTTAGAAATTCGCATGAAAATATATAAAAATACTAAAAATCTATAGATTTCAAAATCTATAGCAGGATCTTTAATATTAACAATGAATACAAAACAAATACAAAAAATACTAGATTTCAATTAGTTTCACGTTATTAGATCCTTTAAAAATTTTTGCAATTCCAGAAATCACGAAATTCAATTACTCGAGCATTAAATTGTAAGATTCCATGTCTACGGCAGCCTGTAAAAACATTAGAAAATATTTCAAATCGTAAAGGTACGGTGAAATTAATAAACATATTTAGGGCTCAAGCTGTTTTCTACAAAATTGATCAAAATACTTCACAAATTTTAAACTTTCAATTCTTAGAAATCCTATTCTGGAAATTCCAAGAGATATATTTGAAAAAAACCACAAAATTCCACAAGGTTTTATGAATACTTAAAAATACAGGAAGAAAGTACGTAGTAAAAAGAAAAATACGTGTAAATATACATATATGAAACATTAAAAATTTATCGAATTTCAGAACTTTATACAGCAACATATTATGTATAAAAATAAAGAACGATCCTCGAAATCATAAAAAAAAGAAGAAATACGATAAGTACTGCAAGAAGTAAAAATCGATCTATCGAGACACTGTTTTCTGAAAAATCTTCTCAAACACGAAAAAGTTCCATTCAATTTGAATTCCTGAGCTGAAAGTTCTTGAAACATATAATAATTCATAAAAAAATACTGAAAGTACGTAAAAATAGTAGAAAATTCTGTAGCATTCTATTATCCCGGAAAATACAAACAGTTTCAGAAATATTGTAATCCTTCAAATCGTCTAATTGTACCACAAAAATCAAATGAAATAAAAATATACATTGACACTATTGGCTGAAAAATTCTCTTAAATACAAATAATTTAATGAACTTTGGATTATAGAGCATGAAATACTCAAAATCTATAATCGATGTACAGAAAAATAGTATGAATTCATAGAAATACTAGAAAATCCTGCAACATTTTATACATACTAAAAAATGCACAAAGCGTCGAAAATTCTGAAAATCTGAGTAGAAAAGATTCTCTCAAAAATCTATCAAATTTGCAAATTTCCTCCTGTGGCGGACACTGAATGAAATGTTATACTCAGAAATTTTTCTAAGTTGAAAAAAACATCAAAATTTAAACAAGCCAACTGTTTTTGTCCTCAGGGTCAAAAAGTAAAGATTACCAAGTACTTGATAATTTTTCTCACATAAAAAAATTATTCCTGGAGGGCTCGCCCTGACAAACAAATATCGAAAATACGTGAAACTCGAAAATAAATTAAATACATCTAATCTATTTTCGTCTGAAACCATTTTTTCATATCTGAAATGAACAGTTTCTAGAATAGGACAAAACCATGAGTATGTTGATATTGTTTTTCTATCCTTAGTATTTTGACGTCTTGTTATTTACATCTAATTTATTCCAAAAAGTAACTTTAGTAGTAACGATAACGAGTTACTATCTCTTTTTAAGTAACGGTAACGTAACAAATTACTTTTTTCACCTACGTAACGGTAACGTAACGCGTTACATTTTTCAAGTAACTTTCCAAACCCTGGTTTTTAGTAGATCGTATGATAAAATTTAAAATTTATTAGTTTTCTGTAACAGAGTGAAATGAGACCAAATTTGTCAATTATAGCAAATATCTCAAAAATTGCATGAAATAATTGCTGATTCGATGAAACTACACTTTTTAATTGATTTCAGATGTCGATATTAGACGACTGGCTCGTATCTGACATAAGCGCGTCACGTGCGACGGTCCCCGACGTCGACAGTGAAACAAAATGGCTAACTATCGCGTCTTCTGAAGTCGATTATCAGAGTCCTTATTGGCTCGCACCGGAAGCGTACACCGGAAATTGGCTGTCCTCTTACGGGAGCGAACTTAGTTTCGCCGTGACATGGGAAATTATGAGGGGCGACACGAGCGGCAAACCCACTATTGCCCCAGACGTCGTTCTCATCGTAAGTGCAATTTTTCACCCTTATAAAAGTTAACGAAAGTTCTAACATCATAGTGTTCTGCTGCAAAATTAAAAAAAACAATGATTGACATGAAAATATTTCAATAAAAAAAATTGGCTGGCTGTAATTACAGCCACGGCGATGTATCATTTTTTTATTTTTTTTTTATTATCACTATTCATTTATTGTGATAAATTTTTCCTATTCAAAATTTGAAATATTTTTATTGCGCTTGAAAGGAATAGTAGAAATCCTCCTCAAATGTATATATATTCACAAATTTAGTATATTACTTTCGAAAGTATGTAATGAGAATAAAAGATTTTTGTAAGATGTATTTTTATTGTTTTAATACTCTAATTGACAACAAAAGTAGTTTGTGTTGAAAAACGAGTGCCTCGTAGCACAATTATTGTATGGAATATACTTGCTACATTCAAACTTTCCCGCAACTGAGCCTGCGCACTGTGCTAACCAATCAAAAATGGTCGTGGTCCTACCCCCCACGGGAGGTAGACTCCCCTCGTCTAAAGTAGGACCGTATAAATGTAATACTACTATATGGCTAGCGTCCCATGTTCGCCTGTAAGCGGGCATGAAGCCAACATTATGAGACAGAATCTCATAGAAATCATCGTCTCATCTCTCTCACTCAAGAGGCAAGTCGGGGAAGGGGTAATATGCAAGTTGCGAGAGTGCCTTTTGAGTGAGAGAGATGAGACGACATTCTGTCACGTAATGTTAGCTTCACTCCCTCCCCCACAACTGGCCATATAGTAGTATTACATATATATTATGAGTAGGACCTTTTACTCCGTCCCTATATTCCTGTGTCTATGGGCGAGCACATGCCCTTCAGTGGTGGGGGTGAAATGACAGAGGGGAACGCTCGTTAACGTAAGTCGCTCGTTCACATAGAGCTCGTTAACGTAAGCTTTGAGTGTATATCGATTGATAAAATCATTGTCCATTTGCAATTAATATGTATGCTTCAATTTAAACGAATACGTTTTTTCGAATTTCATCCGAAATTTACAATATTGTGGCAATTTCATAAAAAACGTAGAAATCTTATCAGTTTTAGAATAATCTTGTAAACCGTTAAATGATTCTGATTTGCAAATAACAATAAATTTTATGGAAGAAATCGATAGTTTTATGGCCATATGTGGAAAGAAATTGGACGAAAATTGCATTTGATCGTGTTACGATTAGGGTAGAAACGGAATGCGGATTGCGTATGGCGGAGAGTCGTACGGGGGACAAGGAGCGGAAATTGCTGTCCCTTTGAGAGAGGGAAATTGGTACCACGTTCCCGAGGAAATAGAAGATCTTACCACCAGACACGCTGAATTTCGAGGAAAAAAAGTGACCAGAAGGCAGATGTTGAGGGTGCTGGTCCAACTCGAGTACTTGATGATCAGGGCGCAGTATCATTCAGACCAAATAGAAGGAAGGTAATGAACCTAAATCATTCATGATGCTAAAATTTTTTTATGAAATATCAAATAAAGAAATAACATGTTCGGTAATTATTGTAAAAATATTCAAGTGGACAATTTTTGATCGATTTCATGTTGATGGCATATATTTTATCTACTCAGTTTATACAAATTTCGTTTCAACTTTTTTGAAAAGCAATTACATAAACTTTTCAAAATGTACAAAACTGATACATATTGTAAGTCGTGTCTTTTATGAAATTTTTGAAACAAAAATTGGTGATAAAAATTCCATAGTCATTTAAATGTTGCTGTAGCAATGTATATGCCAGGCAGAACGTAGGACGACAAAAAACCCGCACCACGTTTCTAAAAAAAAAATTTTAAGTGTAACTTCAAATGGTAAATATTTTTTCAAACTCACAGACACTTACGAATATTTGTCAGCAGAAGAGACCCAAAAAAGACGAAATCCGTAGTCGGAAATTTGTTATGAGCCATACATATAATTGTAGTAGAAATGTTGAACCTCAAATATTCGCTGTAGTATAAGATTATCCAGGGCCACATGAGCCGTGCTCTCCCCCGAAAAAAAAAACAATAATATTTTTTTTTCAAATCTTGAAAAAACTACATTTGTAACACATATTTTCCGAAGATCATTACCTTTTGTAAACCTCTGATGGCCGATTCCGTAGTTAGGTATTGCAAGAAAAATATAACAACAATATTATAGTCATCATTCCAATTTCGACTGTCTGGTATGAAAAAAAAATGAAGTACGGAGACCACGGAAATAAACTGTAATAAAAGATAAAAATTTTTGTGATAAAAATGATGCAGTTACATAAAAAAGTATGTATATTTTAAATATATTTTATGTGATATTATTTTTTGTAATTTTCTTTGTAGAATTACATGAATCGCGTTAAAGATTTCGGAATTGAAAATTTCAAATAATATCGATACAGTTAGAATGTGATTGAATTATTTTTGAATCTTATCCAATTAATTAATTTATTCGTAACATAATTTTTTTTATTAAACAATGCTAACTATTATAAAAACCAGAAAAGATATGAATATATGAATAAATGTTTTCTTACACGTATAATAATGAGGATTGTCATTGCACTGTTTTGTTGGGATAAAATTTTTTTGAACTTTAGCTGCCGTGATTTTGCAATTCTTGCCTGGACCTCCATCACAAAATCGCTGCAATTTTGGGAAACAAATATTATTTAAAATGATGCAAAATTACATTTCATCATCCAGAAGCACGATTTTCTGTTGAAATGTCAAATTTATTACACATTTTTGTATGAAAATAACATGATTTTGAAAACTTACTCTGTGTACTCTGCCATTTAGACTAAATATTTAGTAATCACCAATAAAAATTTGTTTATAAAAATTCGAAAACTTTATTATACTGGAGCACCTTTTACTGCTAGATACTTTCAAAACTGACAAATAATCACTATTTAGTGCGTTTTTTTTAGAACTTATCATACTTCGTTTTCCAATTCTCATTTCAAAACGTGTACAAAACAATATGAAACTATCAAATAACATTTAACGTTCTATCATTCTTGATTACTATCAACTTTTCTCAGTCATTACCCAATCATTCGTGATTGACGTTCAGGAAATTTGATGTTAATGGCGGTAAAATGTTATTCTTTTGTTAGAAGTTATAATACTCGACTGAGAAAAAATTAACAAAGCTTACTAAAAAAATGAAATTGTCTTCTACACTTTTGTAGCCAAATTTACTCCTTTACTTTTTTATTTCCTACCAATTTAAAATTGAAAGATTATTAATGTCATTACAAGCCAAGCATACAGATTAATCAGTAAACAAAAAGTTACTAGAAATGCGTCTAAAACATATTTACTAAATTTGTAAGTTCAAAAATACACTCGTTCCTCGCAGGAGCGAGCTTCGCAGGAACGAGCCCTGAATCGAAATGAAAAGAACGAGAATTCCTTACTCCCACCCACGGCCTACGGCGATGGGGCGGGCACCCCTTCCCCCGCGCGTCCCGTAACCGCAAGCTATGGATTTTCTTATAGTCCGACGCGTTTGACGGTCTAGCTCCGACTGACCCTCGCGCATATCGCTTTGCGCAGTCCATTCGAAAGGCTCTCGCGTGTTCGTTCTTTTCATTTTCTCGGTCCCGAGCAGCTCGCTCATGCGAGGAACGAGTGTATCTGATCGTGTATAATTGATGAGTTCATGATTTTTTCAGTCTGCAGTCCGCTATTTTAATGACCGGTGAGGTTTCCAAAAACATGAAAGAAAAAGGCAATTCCGTGGTTGAAATCTGCAAATGTCCTGAAGGATACGAAGGACTATCCTGCGAGGATTGTGCATGGGGATACGTGAAGGTTCATGCGAATGATTCTGATAACAATAATAGTCATTTGTGCGTCAAATGTGATTGTTACGACCATGCCCAATCCTGTAATCTTTTTATGGGAGAATGTACAGTAAGTATATTATTCTTCAGCTTATGAATTTATCTGTAGAATATTTTTTTTGCTTTTTTTTTGTTTTCTGAACAACTAATGTGGCTCGTAAGGTTGAATTAAGAAACATGATTTCATACAAAAATCGAATTTATCACTGTATTAAGACTTTCTTGATCTTGTATACAGTATAATGAATTTTTTAAATGAACGTGTTTTTTTTTTTTTCATTGCAGACTTGCTCTCATAATACAGCAGGTGTAAAATGCGATCGTTGCGCAGTTGGATTCTATGGTGATGCTACGAAAGGTACTATCGATGACTGTCGAAAATGTGCTTGCCCTTTGCTCGTCCCTTCGAATAACTTCAGCCCCAGGTGTCAATTGAATGACCCCAAAAACATGGAAAGTGGTTACGTTTGTACCCAATGTCCTCCAGGTTACACCGGTGATCATTGTGAAAGGTAAGGAAAATTTTATCAATGAAAAAATTCTATATACAGTAGACGCTCTCTAATGTGACTTTTGTCGTATTAAGACGACTTAGAAGACACGCTAGAAATTCCTACCTAGCGTCATTTATATTCTTCAATTTTTTTTCCATGAGTTTCAAGCCATTTCTAGATATCTTATAACAATACACAGTTTTACAAAAATCGGCAAATTATTTGCAAAAGTTTTCATAATTATGTACTTTACAATACAGGTAATCTTCACTTCAAAGATTATAATTGTTTCAAACTTGTTTTTTTTTTTGCAATTCTGTAAAATAAAGGAAGGAAGCAATAATTCAGGAAACCTATACATAAATTAACAAGATCAGGCGCGTAGGCAGAGGGGGGTTTTGGGGAGTTTCGTGTCTTTGGTCCCGAAATTCTGATACAATCAATCAATATTTTATGTAAAAATGAAAAAAGTTACATCGATAAACAATAATAATATAAGTTACAAAAAAATGCATGAAAACGTTAGCAGTATACATATAGTAAAAATTTTCAAAACGAAGGATTACGCAGAAAATATGAATCAGAAAAATTGTTGCAACCCAGTAAATAATCAATAAAATAAAAATATACGAAAAGCTGAAAACTTACAAAACGTTGAATCTTAGATCACCAAATTCTACAAATCTACGAAAAATCCATTAAAAATTATCAATAATCTTTCGATTCATACGAACTAAAAGAATAATTAAATTAATGAACTTCTATGAAAAAACTGTTTTCTCAAAAAATCTCGACTAATCTCTTTACGATCTATGAATTTTGGGATTCTAGAGCATCAAATTCTTAATATACTAATTATCTATACAAATTCTAGAAAATGTAACTAATTTTTTAAATGTTTCAAAAATACGGAGAAGAAATAACGATACAAAACATGAAAAATCTATATAAAAGTGTTTTTATCATTAATTCTTGAAATTACTGAGAATAGATCGAAATTTGCATTTTAAAGCATCGAATTTTTTGAATCTCTGTAGCAATCTAAAAAAATATAAGTAATCTATAAAAATTCTTAGGATTATCCAGGGTTTCGTATATTATGCAAGATAAATGTGAAAAAGAAGTTTACTAGTTTACTAACTTACCAATATACTAGCTTACCAATTTCCTAGATTACTAATTTACTTATTAACGAGCTTACTAGTTAACTAGTTCACTAGCTTACTAGCCTACTAGTTTTTTATTTGACTAGCTCAGTAGTTTACTAACTTATTATTTTTTTATTTTATCAGCTTACTAGTTTACGAGCTTACTAGTTAGTAAGTTTACTTTTAAAAATTCGACAATTTACTAGTTTATTAATTAACTAATTTACTTCTTATCGAGTTAGTTTAATATTTTTTTTTACTTGTCTATTGTTTTACTATTTTACGATTTCAATAGTTTACTAGTTTACTAGCTTACTTGCTTACTATCTTACAAGTTTATTAGCTTACCAGTTTACTTGCTTTCCAGTTTACTAGCTTACTAGTTTAATATAAATCTTTCAATTCGTAAAAATTTTGTAGATACAAATGTATCTGCATAGTTTTTATTTCTTCGGGCAGAAATTTGTACAACTTTCTGTTCTGGAGCATATTTATTAATTAAATGCAATAATTATAAAATTGTTTGGAAATCATTATAAAAATTCATATAGAAAACAATTAAAATATATCCAATTCAATTTGTACAATTTATACGATTAAAGATACTTTCGATTGTGGAAATAATAGAAAAATATGTAATTGAAGTATCGAAAATCTTCATAAAAGAAACTGTCGTCTGAAAATCAATTTATATTCTCAAAATCTTTGAAAGTTACGATACTACATCATCAATTCTTAAAAATCCATTCAGCGATTGATATAAATATTTGAAATATGTAAATATACCTAAAAATAGTGCAAAATTTGATTAATAATATACCATATCAATATAATATAAATTTATGATTTACCTTTTATCTGTGTAGTTAAAATTTGCTCAAAAACCTATTCAAATATATAAATTTTTTTCAAAGTTAGATTCTTAGAGCATCGAATTTTAGAAAGCCCTGTAGAAACCAATATTACTCAATATCAGATAATCCCGAGAGTGGTGTAAATGTAAAAAGTATTAGTAAAAAAAGTTGAAACCTCAGTAACGAATTGAAAATCGAAAAATCGAATTCCATTATTTACTAACATGAATAATGTGCAACTCTGGATTCCAAAAGTTGTATAACTTTTACATTCGAGAATGTAAAATATTTCAAAATCGCTTTCTTGTAACTATATTGTCAAAGATTAAAAATGATGAAATCTCGAAAGAAAAATATTTTTCAGAAAAATATTTTGCCTGCCTCCGCCCCAGAACAAGATAAATATAATAATTTTCTTAACTTAAGACGACTCGGAAGACTTTCTCTATTCGTCTTAAGACGACTCGGAATCGACTGTAGTGTAAGAAATATATATACAGGATGGCGATAATTTCACGACCGATAATTTAACCAAATTTTTTCCATGTTTTTCTGAGTCGAAAAGTCCTTTGTCACTTTTCCCAAAACTCAAAAACAAAAAAGTATAGAAGCCATAAGTTTTAACCAATAAACGCGCTCCTTCGATAAGTGAGGACAGAAACCTTGGAAACAAATTAACTAAGATTTTCTCCATATTTTTCTGAATAAAAAAGTCCTTTGCCACTTTTCTTAAAATTCATAATCAAAAAAGATATTCAAGGGACAAAATGAACAAATCTGATCGGTTGAAACCTGTCCCTCGAGTATCTTTTTTGATTTTGAGTTTTAAGAAAAGTGGCAAAGGACTTTTTATCGAGAAAAATATGGAGAAAATCTTAGTTAATTTTATTTTTTATAATATGCAATTTCGAGAGACTTTGTAATCCAAAATAAAATAATTATTCGTTCAGTAGAGGTACTTGCCCATATTTCATCATTTTACCCAGAAGACTACAAATTTTGAGTTCAAATCTATTACGACTGTCAAATTTACTTAGACGTAATTTAAACATGGGAACATAAATTATCGATGCGTTCCATTTTCTTAGGAGAATTTATGAATGCCTAAATTTTGTAACCTAGCCGAACTGTCATTTTATATTTGAACTGGATCAAATTTTTTTCTTCATAGATAATATTCCCATCTTTTGGATTTAAATCAACATGCTTCACACTTTCGGAAAGAGTTATTTTAACATGTATAACAATAGGTACATGTTTAAATAATTTTATCTATATTTAATATTGATAATAATAAAAAAATAATAATTTCAATAATAATAATTTAATAATAAGTTGAATAATTTAAATAACATAAGTTAAAAATTTATTTTCAGTTGTGATTTTGGCTATTTCGGAGATCCAACAGTTGTAAATGGGACTTGTCAGCCTTGTGCATGTAATGGGGGGGCGTGTGATCAAGAAAATGGGCGATGTTTAGAATGTCGCGGAAATACTGAAGGTTGGAAGTGCGACAAGTGCAAAGAGGCTCATTTCGGCATTCCTGAACAACAGAATTGCAATCGTAAGTTTGTCTAAAAATGATTATTTATCTGGAAATCACGTTTTCCGTTTTTATTTCCCAAATCACAGTTTTTTAGAATCCGAATTCAATTTCTCTTTAACATTCATCTGCATTGAAGAATAAAATTGTATAAGAAATTCAGAATTGACTAAAGGTAACTTACAAATTTATCAATTTTTTCATTATACGAAGTTATATTTCAAGACATTATGCATTTATTCTCAAATTACAGATATAAAATTGTAATTTAAAGTCAACAATGTATTTATTTCATTGCTTTATCTGACTTTTAGGTTAAAATTTAGGACAATTGTCCACATAAGTCATTCTATTGCGAGATGTTGCTTAAATTTTCCAGCTTGTGGATGCAGCGATTTTGGAAGTTCTTCAAATATTTGTGATTCTTCAACGGGCCAATGCGAGTGTCTGTCTTTGTACACTGGCCGCGATTGCTCAGTTTGCTTAGAGGGGTACGGAAATGTGACAGCTGGTTGTCGGGAATGCGATTGCGATGCAAATGGGGCCATAGAACCAATGCGCTGCGACCAAGTCACCGGTAGCTGCAACTGCAAAACTGGAGTAGTTGGCGCCACCTGCGACGCATGCGCACCAGAGCACTTCGGATTCTCTGCTGACGGCTGTGAAGGTAAGTCCTAGAATGTACAGAATATATTTTCAATAGAAAATATCGACTGCATACGCCATTATCATTCTGGATTTCAATCATAATACATAATGATAAATTAATTAATTAATAAATTTTAATAGTAAAAAAAACATAATCAAAGTCTTACACCTTTTATAGTAATTTTTGCAGAACTAAATATTTGAAATGATTATCATGCACGTCATATACAAATATGTGTACTACGGAACATAATGGGAAATACTACATTTTTTTTATACCATAATTCAGCATTAAAAATAAGAAAACTACCATCAGCTTGATTTTTACACAAAAACTCATGAATAAATTACAACCTTTCAAAGGTCTTAATCCCATTCGAATATCACCTCCTTTCCCGAAAAAAAAATATACGTAAAAATGGCGAAAATTTCTCGCCTGGCAAAGATTGAAAAAAATTGAAGTCGCCCTTGGCATGACTTCGCCCACGGAAACGGCAGGACGAGTCTTTGCAAAATAAGGAGAGCGATTTTATGGCGTTGGTATGCCTCGTTAGCGATCGCGACAGGATTCGAATCTTCGATTCTCGCGATAAGGGTCAATCGGTAACAGCGATAAAATCTGGAGCTCCAAAAGTCCACATTTCTTTCTTTTTGTTTTTGGTATTGTATAGTGGCTAGAAATATTTTTTTCAGGAATATCGTATAACTTATGAACGTAACTGTAATTTATATGGAAATTCGAAATCGGTTTCTGGATTCATGAATTCTGAGAAGCGAAATTTCTAGTTGACATGGAGTAGGATAAATATGCCTCACTTTTTGCTGACCAATTATATATTTTATTCTATGATCGGATACATAAGTGATGGAGTGAGAACTTCATGCAAACACTTTTACATAATTGATAATACAATTCACATCAAAAAATTGAATAAATACAGTATGGAGTGTAAGAGGTGCAGCCAAATCGTATTCGTTTTCTTAATTAAATTTTTAGGTGATTCAAGAAAAGTATTGTATGAAGGAATTCGCGTGAATAACGCGACACTTGATGTGCATTTCCACTATCATGTCTGTCAGTGATTATATTTTGTCAATAAAGTAAACGCCAAAGACACAACAATCAACAACAAACTCGAAGCAATTTGTACTCCTGCACCAGGGTTATGTGATGGAGGTGTAGTTGGAGGTTTTTGGGTAAAAGTTGTAGTGGTTGAAGTAGTTGATGTAGTAGTTAGTTTGCTAGATTTCCGTGTTGTTTTGGTAGATTTTGCAGTAGTCTTCTTTCTCGTAGTTCTTTCAGTTCTTGCTGTAGTTACACGTTTCGTAATTTTCCTTCCGGGTTTCTTAGTAGATACTTGAGGAAATTGTGGGGGAGTAGCTTTAGTGGCGGATTTAGTACTTTGACTACTAGTTCTGCTATTGGTTCTACGATTAATTGTCTTTCTGGTAGAAGAGCTTTGTACGCTACGCACTGTAGTTTGCTGTAAGGAAGAAAAATATTGTACTAAATATTATTGTATGATAATAAAATAAATAACTGATTGCAATGTTGTGTATGAAAATGAAATAATAATATTCGTCTAGTATTGTCTCTCTTAAAGATTCAAGAGATAATTGTTTGACCTAAACGTATACTCACTTGTTCAGAAAGCGATGTCATCTGTTGAGGAGGAAAAGATGGAATATCAGTGTCCATTGGTGATGTAACTATTGCCTCATCTGTCACCATGCTATTTTCGTCATCAATTGCTAAATCAAAACCAACAGACATATAGGTTGTGTCATCAAACGTGTCCGAAGTGGAATGTGAATCACTGGTAGCGATTGTCCAATCATATAATACTGTCTTACCGTGAGGAGACTGCGTTTGGCGATCAATTTCGATAGGTTCTTCAGTAGTACTGATGAAATTCTGTTGATTCTGCATTTGCACCCGGTTGTCTCGTAAAAGTTCATTCTTTTCAGTAGTAAAAGAAGGAATATCAGTGTACTTTAGTGTGGTTACTGTTGCTCGCTCTGTCACCTCACTACTTTCGTCAATAGTTGTTGATTCAAAACCAACAGAAGTATAGGTGGTGTCATCAAACTTGTCTGAAGTGGAAGGTGAATCACTGGAAGCGATTGTCCAATCATTTATCAATGTGCAATCGTAAGGAGACTGCGTTTGGAGATCAATTTCAGTAGGTTCTTCAGTAGTCTCTGTTCTACTGATGAAATTCTGTTGAATGTGATTTTGTACGTGGTTGTCTTGTAGAAGTTCAATGCTAGCAATGGTAGTTTGAGTGTCTCTTGATCTAGCTGTAGTACTTGTAGTCTTCTCAGCTGTTGCAGCCTGTGTGTTATAGATGATATATGGTAAAAACTCATTCTCATTTTCTAAAGAATTATCGACAGCAACAGTTGTATAAGCACTTGATGAATTAGATGTAGTACTTGTAGTAACTACAGTTGATTTAGGTGTAGGATAAACTGTCGTTTCATCAGCATAATTATTGAATTCATCGTCGATGATCGTTGCACCTATGCTGGTCGAGTCTATTTCTTTTCCATATATCTTCGGCAACCCTTTTTTACAATAAATTTATAATTAATAAAAACAATTCTGAGCGTTAAATTTTCAAGTCGGAATGCAGATAATTATTAATTAATGTAGAAAAATATAATGCGATCAGATGAAGCGTTATTGGATCATACATCAGAATATATACAGAATATACATACGGAGTATGCAAGGTGCAGCAAAATTGTATTTAATTTGAAAAATTTATTTTGTAAGTGATTCGAGAAAAGTGTTGACTGAAGAAATTCGCGTGATTAACTCGACGCTCAAAATGCACTTTTACCATAATGTCTGTCAGTAATTATATTTTGTCAATAACGTAAAAGCCAAAGACTCAATAATCAGGGTTTGGAAAGTTACTCAAAAAAAGTAACGCGTTACGTTACTGTTACAAAGGTGAATAACAAAATTCGTTACGTTATCGTTAGTTAAAAAGAAAAAGTAACTCGCTACCGTTACCACTTAAAAAAAAGAACGTTCCGTTACTTTCACGTTACTTTTTAGAAGTAATTGAATGTAAATAACAAAAATCGAAAAACTAAGGATAAAAAATAATATTTCAACGTACTCATGATTTTTTTCTATAGAAATTGTTTATTTCAAATATAATCAAAAATGGTAATCTGAACTTTTTCACCCTGAGAAAAAAATCAATTAGCTTGTTCAAATTTTCATATTTTTTTCAAGTTTACGAAATTTCTGAATCTGACATTTGATTCGATGTTAGCCACAAGGAAACATTCGCAAATTTCAGAGATTTTTTAAAGAATCTCTATACCTACCCAGATTTTCAGAATTTTTTAATGTTTTTGTACTTTATAGTATGTATAAAATGTTCAAGATTTTTTGGAATTTCTAAAAATTTCTACTATTTTTATGTACATTGATACATAGATTTTTAGAATTTCATGCGCTAGAATTAAAAGTTCATTGAATCATTGGTATTTAAGAGGATTTCTCAGCAAAAAATTTGTAACAAGATTTTTATTTCATTTGATTTGTTTCAAACTTTTTTAATTTTTTTACGATTTGAAGAATTTCGATCCTTAGAATTTGTCTCGATTGATTTTTACTTATTCAAGTACTTTTTGTATTTCTTAAGTTTTTCTATGATTTCAAGGATCGTTTATTATTATTATATATTGCTGTATGAATTTCTGAAATTCGAAAGATTTTCATTGTTTTATATATTTGCACGTATTTTTCCGAACGTATTTTCTTTCTGCATTTTTAAATATTTAAAGAATGTTGTGAAATTTTCAGTTTTTTTAAAGATATCTCTTTAAATTTCCAGAATGAAATAAAATTAGAGGTTCGAAATTTCTGGAGTATATTTCGATCGATTTTACAGAAAACAGTTTCTTTATATATTTACAGGGCCTCAATGTTTTTGGTATTTTTCACAGCGTTATACAATATGAAAATTTTCTTATCTTCTTATAGACTTCTATTATCATACATTTTTTAGGATTTATAGCTCAAGAAATTGAAGTTGTTTGATTCCTTGAAATACATAAATTTTTTTAATATCAAGTAACTTAAAACTTAATAGAATCTAGTATTTTTCGTAATTTTCGTATTCTATTTTATTTATTTTTTTATTTTTTTTGTATTTTTTATTATTCCCTAAAAATTTCTAGCAGGATTTCTAAATCTAGCAAATCCAGCTTTAAATTTTGCGATCTATAGATTTAAAGTATTTTTATATCTTTTTTTGCGAGTTCCTAAAATTTAACGCTTTGAGTCGTGAAAGTTTTCAATAAAAAATAAAAAAGCCTATTATTTGTCAAGACTTTTGCACAACTTACGATTATTCCACATAGTTTTATTAAAAATTAATGATATAGAATTTTATACATCAAAATGAGGAAGTTGAAAATTACGAAGATCTCAGTTTCGGAATTTTTTAAAAAGTTCTAAATTGTGCTAAAAACGCGATGAAACAGATATAAGTAACGTAAAATAACGGAATTTTCGATACTCGTTACCGAAAAAAAGTGACTCGTTCCCGTTATCGTTACTTGTTAATTAATGTAACGCGTTACGTTATCGTTACAGTAAAAAACGTTACGTTTTAGAGTAACGTGTTACTTGTAACGCGTCACTTCCAAACCCTGTCAATAATCAACAACGAGTTGGAAGCAATTTCAAGTTTCGTACCTGGGGTATGTGGTGGACGTGTAGTTGGAGGTTTTTGAGTAGAAGTTGTAGTGTTTGAAGTTGATTCAGTTATTTTCTGTGTAGTTAATGGAGTTCTTCTTGTTATAGTTGGTTTAAGAGGTTTTGGTGTTTTTGATGAAAATTCTGCCCTCGTATTCCTTTCTCCAGTTCTTTTAGTTCTTTTGGTTCCTTTAGTTTTGTTAGTTCTTTTTGTATCTTCACGATCCATTGCCTTTCTGGTAGAAGAGCTTGATACGCTTCGCGGCGTAGTTTTCTGTAGGGGAAAAAATATTTCTTCAAGTATTCTGTGAATTTCATAGAAAAGTTTTTTGAGGACATATAATTATAAATGTCAACTATGATTTTTGAATTAAAGTTGAAGCGGATACTAAAAAATACGCGTTGTTCATAAATGAAAATTTTTGAAAACCAACTTTTGGCAGTCGCATGGGTTTCTATTTGTCACTGGGTTCAATTAAATGATACCAGACCTGTCTCACTATTTTTTTGTTAGTCTTATACACTTTAAATAAAATGAAAAAGAAAAAAAAAATCAAATACAGGTTAATGGTAAATTCTATTCCATCTATTACAATGAATTCCATCACTCAACCTGAATTTCAGTAGGACTGGCGGATTGTTGAATTATCGTAGCCGGTGATTCGGATTCTTGAACGTCTTCCTCTAGATAATCATAATCGTCTGGAGCAGTAGTGTGTGTGTTTTTTGATCTAGCTGTAGTACTGGTAGTTTTTTGGTTTGTTGCAGCCTGTGATTCGGATTCTTGAAAGACTTCTTCTGGATAATCATGATCGTATAAATCAATAGTAGTTTGCGTGTCTGTTGACCTAGCTGTAGTACTGGTAGTCTTCCCAGCTATTGCAGCCGGTATTACATTGTACATATATCGTAAGAACGCATTCAAATCTTTGTAAGGATTGACGACAGGAACATATGCAGGAGTGCTTAGTGAACTCGATGTAGCACTAGTAGTAACTACAGTTGATTTAGCCCTTTTATCAGCATTATTCTCGAATTCAGCGTCAATGATCGCTGTACTAAAGTCGCTAGAGACTATCTCTTCTCCAGTACTGTTCGGCATGCCTGTTCTTCAAAAAATTGATTTACAGTAAATAATTTTTTAGGGTTGAATTTCCAAGTCGGAATTTGCACTGTAAGTAGAATGATTTTTGTCAAGTTTTTCTAACTTCTCATAAAAATAACTTTTTGTATTTTTGACATATGTACTTTCGTATTGCCACTGAAATTTAGATTTTAGAATTTGATATTTCGAAGAGAAAAGTTGAATTTATCAAAGTCATACATATTCTGAAAAAGCATGATTCATATACTTGAAAGTAGCTTTGAAAATCATATTCGCTTCAGTTACTTTTGAAAACATTTTGTAAGAAGGGTTAAACGTTATTTTATTTCCAATGATAATTAGAATTTTTCTAATCTGTGATTTTACTCAGGAAACGTTTATTTATTTTCAAAACTCAAGGATTGAGTATAAAAACTTGATAAAAGAAAAAATCGACTATAATTTAAATAGTTTTATCAATTTGCATTTTTAACCCATATTTTGTCGCTAACTTTGCATATAATAGTTCATATTTCTGCATTTCTTCACGTCTCTATAACAGTTTCATTCAAATATTATGCCATTAGAACATAAACGTTGCTATGTGCCATTTTCATGCTGTTATGATTACTATTCGAGACACCTATACATTTTTGCTGCACTTTTCACATTAAATTGGATTATTCAACATGAAAAAACAATGTTGATTAGTTTCTAGAATATCCGTAGTTATTGCATAAAAAACATATACTGTTCTTCAAGTTATATCACGTTTTGAGGATTCATAGTAAACGTTTAAAAACACACCAATGCCAAAAATCAATAGAATTAGGTTTTTGAAATAAAAAAAAAAAAACATTGATTTGTTCACACTGAAGCGAAAATCATGAAATTGCCGGAACGAATAAATTTTCGCCTTTTGTGTCAAGATTTTCCACATATTGAAGAATTTTGTGTTTGATATTATACATAATGATTATCAAAAGGAAAGAGCAGAAGATTTTGCTTACCTATACTGAATGCTACCAGGAAAACAAAATTCAGTAAAACCGATTTTCTCCGAAATGCGCCCATATTGGAAACAATGTCGAGTACAGCCGTGAGTTTTTATTTGAATCAGAACTTTATACTTCATGAAGTAGTAGCTACACTAAAATCATACATACGAAACGATGATTTAGTAAATGACTTTTTTTTTTGCAGTAATTTATCGTTTTAAGAACGACTTGAGAAATAGATTAATAATTCCTTTCATTGTAGGATAATTGATTCTTTACGATCCATTAGGTTCAGCTTATCAATCGTTTTTACTGATTGTTATGCAAGCTTCTAATATCCTTCGTTATTATACCTAGTGGTGGTGTAAAAAATTTTTTTAACCAACTTATATACCTGTCAGAGGGAACATTTTCACTTCAAAAATTTTAATAATAATGGAAAAATCTTCAACCATCTATTCTAGAGTTCATTCATTTGACCATATGGTTTTTTTTAACTGTGTTAGCAAATGACAGTGATTTATATAGAAACTCCAGTTACTTATGAGAATAAATCAGTTCAGTCTTAGATATTGCATCTGAAAATAGAATCATAAATAATTTTTTTGAAATCTCTTGCTTCAAACTGCGTTTAAGTAGGTAATATTTAATCTTTAGATCTGCAGTTTATAATCATTAAAGTCAACTGTATTTATTAAAGTTATTTCAGCCCTTGAATTGAAGTTCTAATTTTAACGTTTGTAAAATTTGGAAATTTGATTTTTAGCTAGTTGTAAGAATTTCTCTGGTGTTTCCAAGTTACTTTGAAATTTTTAACGTTTTTTTTAATGTTCGAAGATTATGATAATTCCTTCAACTAACAAAAGTTATAAAAAGTTGAGCAGAATTATCAATCTTTCCAGTTATAAAAAAATGAAGATATCAATCACTACACAATAATAAATGTGTTGACATTTTTAAAATACAGTTTTATGTAGGTATATTTTATTACTTTTCTGTGAAACATAAAACAATTTAAAAATTCAGTATCATTTTTTGTTTCAATAGAATAATAATGAAATTCAGCAGATGTGTGAGGAAATTAAATAATTTGTGTGAATCCTAAGAAAACGTAATTATTAGTTGATTTTTAGAAAACTGCTTAACGCTCAAAAATTTTAGAACACAGCTCAAAAGATATTCATAACACAACTTTAAGAATTTCCTTGCTATTGAAAAAATCTGGAATATTTATAGTTTGGTGAAAGTCTAAACAGCTTATGAACTTTTTTAAGGTCTTCAATACCCGGTGAATTTTGAAGGTTGTTACGAATCCTCTAAAATTTTTCAATGTTGAATAAAAAAATGAAATAAATCGGAATCACTGTAAACGTGTAAATACTCATATAAACCGTTGAAAATATTCATAAATCTTGCAAAAATAATTAACACATAACATTTCTTAATTTATCTATAGAAAAATTTCTTCAAAATGCCCATAAAACACAGAAAAAGTTTTCGCGTTTTTTTACTGACTATTGACAGCTCAAATACGTGTCACTGTCAAATGTCAAATACGTCAAAATAGTGATTCAGATTCATAAAATTTTTCGTGAAAACTCATCCTCATTTTTTGAAGGATCACTGACTGGAACAGTTTTTGGAGTGCTAGTTAGGTTCGATGAAGCACTAGTAGTAACTGCAGTTGATTTAGGTGTAGGATAAACTGTCGTTTCATCAGCATTATTATTCAATTCAGCGTTGTACTAATGTTTCTAGAGACTATTTCATCTCCGGTACTTTTCGGCAGCCCTGTTTTTTAAACAATTTATTTTCAGTCAAAAAAGTTTTTTAGGGTTAAATTTAAAAGTCAGAATATTCACTGTAAGTAGTATGATTTTTGTCGAGTTTTTCTAAATCCTCGTAAAAATGACTTGTGAAAATAGATTATATGAAAAAAGACAACTTATTGTTTCTGGGATGAACTTTACATTGAAATTCGAACAAGCTAAAGAATGTATATGCGAAGAGAAAATATCTGAGCGACCGAATATCAAAATTTAAAAACATTAGTAATTGAAATAATCTAATTGTTTTTCAATGAAATTTAAACCTTAGTTGGAAACGCCTGAATCACAAATTGAAAAAATTCTTATGGAAAATAAATTTTATTAAAGTGAAAGTTCGATTTGAAAAGGAAATACAACTGTAGTGATACAGTTGTTGAAATATCGCAGTTGGAACTCAGTAAGTCTTTTATAAAAAGAAATAGTTTGTCAGTTTTATCATACATATAAGTAGATTTTTTCGGGGTAATTCAAGTTTCTCAGTAAAATGTTAATGAATTTTATGAATTGATGATGCTTGTTTTTCGAAACAAATTAAGAGTCAAGTTTTGAGGTAGAATTCTTGAGTATGGAAATAAAATCTTTTTTTTCTTTACAAGTATCACACCAAAATGTTTCAGCATCCATCGGCTTGTGATAGGTACCGTATTATCAATAGTTTTGTTATAAAAAATGAGAACCGGAAAATTTTTTTGTCATGACTGATCTTATTTTCCGTATAAAGTACTCGAAAATAACAAAATTATATGTTATTCACGAATAACTGTTTTATTTAGTACCTAAATTTTTATCTAAACTTGTTTAACAAAGTAAATTCTAAAGCAAAAACTATCAAACTGCGCAAAATGGAAAAATTTTAATTTTGGTGACCATGTTACTACTAAAATTCTTATTATAGAATATCTCATATTTCAAAATCAAGAGTTGAATTTCTCATAGTCATACTTTTTCTGAAAAAGCATGATTCATATACTCGAAAATAGTCTTCAAAAACATGATAAAAGAAAAAATTTATTGTAATAAGAATAAAATTATATTTTGTACTTTTATTGATAATTTTTTCGCATACATTGCATATAAAACTATATATTTTTTACTTTTTTCACGTCTTTATTCCGGTTTTATCTAAATATCATGTCATTTGGATATAAATTACGATTATTATTTTTTATACTTTTCATATCAAAATGGATTATTGAAAATAAAGAAACAATATTTATTAGATTTTGCTTGTGACATTGATGAATAGAAATTTTGTTTTTAGAATATTCGTTTTTATTGCAATAAAAACATATGTTGTTCTCAGATTCATACCACGTTTTGAGTATTAATAGTAAGCGTTCACAAATACACAAACGCTGAAGATCAATGGAATCAAGTTTTGGAACAAAAAGAAAAAAACTGGATTTGTTCACACTGAAGCAAAAATCATGGAATTGCTAGAACGAATAAATTTTCGACTTTTGCGTCAAGATTTTTCACATATTGAAGTATGTCGTGTTTGATGTGATTCTTCAATGATTATCAAAATAAAGAAGGGAAATTTTTTCTTACGTATACTGCATGCTGCCAGAAAAATGACGTTCAGTAGAACTGATTTTCTCCGAAAAGTGCCCATATTGGAAACAATGTTGATTACAGCCATTGGTTCTTATGTTCATTAGAACTGTACACTGCTGAGGTTAGTTAATAACTGAAATTTCGATACATAAAGTAGAGGCTGCACGAACATCACACATACGAGACGGTGATTTTGTAAACGACTTTTTTTTTGCAATGGCTTCTCGTTTCAAAAACGACCTAAGAAACGGATAATTTATCACTTTTCGTTGTGGTTTTTAATTCTTTCCGATCCATTAAGTTCAACTTAATAATCATTTTCACCGATTGCTCTCGTAAGGAGACTGCGCTTGGAGATCAATTTCAGAAGGTTCTTCAGTAGTCTCTGTTCTACTGATGAAATTTCGTTGAATGTGATTTTGTACGTGGTTGTCTTGTAGAAGTTCAATGTCAGCAATCGTAGTTTGGATGTTTTCTGAACTAGCTGTAGTACTGGTAGTCATCTCAGTTGTTGCAGCTTGTGCTTCAACGGTATCGAAGCCTTCTCGTGAAAACTCGTCATCATCTTGTACAGTATTGCTGTCAGCAGCAGTTGTTGGGGAGCTTGTTAATTTAAATGTGGCCCTCGAAGTAACTACAGTTGAATTTGGCGTGGAACTAACTATCGTTTCATCAGCATTATTAGGTGTATAGTTTTCTGTTGTAAAAGTTTGTTGAGAAGTTGTATTAGCTTCTATGATCGTGGTACCAATGCTGCTAGAGTCTACATCTTCTCTGGTAACGTTCGGCAAGCCTGTTTTTAAAATCGATTTATTTTTAATTGACAAATATTTTTAGCTGACAAATGTTATTTTGTTAAGTCGGAATTTTCATTCTAAGTTGTATGATGTTTTTTATCCTCGTAAAAATGTCTGGTTCTCTTAGATTATATGAAAAAAAGACAACTAATTGTTTCTAGGATGAACTTAACATTAAAAAAATTATTTAGTGTAACGCCAAATTGTAATACATTAGAGTATGTATGTGCGGAAAAAAATTTCTAAGCTAAGCAAATCTAAAAATTTGTATAATCTGAATATTATAAAAATGGAATGTATAGTTTTCCAATGAATTTTAAACCTGAGTAGGAAATGTCTGAATCGGAAATCGACAAAATTCTTATGGAAATTAAATTTTGTTCATGTGAAAGTTTGATCTCAAAGCGAAATACAACTGTAGTATAGCGAGCAGTAGTTCAATTTTCAAAGTTAAAACTTAGTAGTGCTCTTATATAAAGAAACTATTTGTCAGTTTTATCAGACATAGAAGTATATTTTTTTGAGGTAATATAATTTCCTCAGTAATATTATTATGAATTCGATGGATGGATGGTGCTCTACTATGAAACAAATTCAAGGTCCAGTTTTTTGTAGAATTCTTGCATGTGAAAAAAAATTCATTATTTTACAAGTAACACCAAAATGTTTCCGTATTCATCGACTTGTGATAGGTAATTAGTTTTTAATAGCATTTTTTTATAAAATCAACATTGGAAAATTTTTTCACGTCATCACTGATCACAGTTACCGTATACAGTACTCAACAAAAAACAAAATATTTTTTTTTTCCACAATTAACTGTTTTGATTGATACTTAGATTTTCATCTGAACTTGTACAACTAAGTTAATTCATATAAAAAAACCATCAAATTATGAAATCTGAAAAAATGAAAATTTTACACTAGCGTTAGCTCTAAAATTGAAGTTTTAGAATTTTTGATATTTGAAAATGAAAAGTTGAATTTATTAAAGTGATACTTATTCTGATAAAGCATAATTCAAATTCTCGAAAATAGGGTTGAAAATCATATTTGCTTCCGTTACTTTTGAATACATTTTGTAAGAAGCACTAAACGATTTTTTCATTTCTAATGATTTTTACAATTTTTCTAGACAGTGATTTTACTCAGGAAACGTGTATTGATTTTTAATATTCAAGGATTCAGTACGTTAGTCATATTCATAAAAACTTGATAAAAGAACAAATCGACTACAGTGTGAATAATATTACATTTTATACTTTTATTATTATTTTTTTTGCATTCATTGCATATAATTGTGTATTTTTTTTTGCATTTTATCACCTCTCTACAACGGTTTCATTTAAATATTATGTCATTGGGATATAAATACTGTTATTTGAGATTTTTTTATCATTACTATTCAAGACATCTATACATGTTTGACGCACTTTTCAAATAAAAATAGATTATTGAAAATAAATAAAAATATTCATTATATTTCGCTTGTGAAATTGATGGTTAGAAATTCAGTTATTTGATTATTATCAGTCGTAATTGGATTTAAAACATATGCTGTTTTGCAATTCATACCACAATTTAAGAATTGATAGTAAACGTTCAATAATACACTAATGTTAAGAATCAATTTATCAAAGTTTTTAAAACTGAAAAAAAACTGGATTTCTTCACAGTGAAGCGAAGTCATGAAATTGCTGGAATGAATAAATTTTCGATTTTTGTGTCAAGATTTTACGTACATTGAAATATTTCATGTTTGATGTAATTCTTTGGTAATTATCAAAAGAAAAGAGCAGAAAATTTTTCTTACACGTACTAAATGCTGCCAGGAAAATGAGATTCAGTAAAACTGATTTTCTCCAAAACGCGCTTATATTGGGTATGTCGATGTCGAGCACAGATGCGAATTTTTTTGTAAATTAGAACTTTACACTGCTAAGGTTAGACAATGACTGAAACTTCGATACATGAAGAAATAGCTACATTAAAATCTCACATACTAGACGGTGATTTCGTAAATGATTCTTTTTTTGCGATGGCTTGTCGATTCAAGAATGATTCAAGAAACGGGTCTATAGTTATTTTTCTGTCTAGGATTTAAATTATTTCCGATCCATGAAGTTTAGCTTATCAACTGATTGCCGGGTAAGCTTCTATTTTTCTGCGTTATTTTACCTAATCGTGCTGAAAAAAAATAGTCTAACTAACTTATGTACCTGTCGGAGAGAAAATTTTCACTCTAAAAAATAAAATATTAAAGGAAAAATCTTCAACGATTCAATACCTAAGTTTCTACATCTGAATGTATAGTTTTTTAATAAGTAACAATAGGTAGCTGTGTCATCAAACGAAAGTGATTCATAGCTCCAGTTACTTATGAGAATAAGACAATTCAGTTTTTAATTGATAATCGCAAAATAGAATCATAAATAATTTTTCTTGAACTCTCTCGTTTCAAACTGCGTTTTAGTAGAAAATTTTTCAATCATTATCTTTTTATTTTATAATCATACAAGTCAACAGTATTTATTGAAGTGATTTCAACGTTTGCATTGAAGTTACAATTTTATTTTTTTAGAATTTCTCTGGTTTCTGCATACTATTATTGCTAGATAAATTTTTACAGTATTAAAATTTCAAATACAGGCAAAAATGTTAAAAAAAGTATTTTTCTTAAGTGAACATTTTTAATATTACACTGCTGCTCCAGAATTTCTAATTTTTGAATTACCTGGTCCATCAATTTTTCACGCGCAGAGAAGAGTTTACTGAAACTGACTAAATATTTAATCACATATGAACTTATTAAAGTTTCTACTCATATCTACTAAAAAATTTAGTCAAATCATAAAAGATATAGTCGATATGACAAAATGTTTAGCTCGATTGGAGAAAAAACTTTTTTGGTTGGTATTTGACTAAAGATTTTTCTGAGTGCATGTTTGATTGTCCAACAGTTTAAAAATATGATTAATTCATGATATTATTTATATATTGATCCTGATATTTCTGCTTTTTTCATTTCGTCAATATGTAGTCAAATCTGAATCAGTAAGCTTTTTATCATCAAAGTTCTTCCATCTGAAATCGTTTTCACGAATTCTTAGAGCCTCTTAAAATAATCATATTTCACATTTTAATGCACTTAGATCCCATAACAACTTATCTCAATATTTAAAGTAGTGTCCATTTTCATTCAATCATATAAAAGTGAACCGTTCAGCTTACTTGCTTTTAGTTCTACGATTTCAAAATTTCAGTGAGCTTGATTGAAATGACCAATGATAGCTCATTTCAATAGCATTAAAATAGTCAAGTACACCATTGCCATCCCGAACGAAAAGATGGAGGTATCAAGAAAAATATGCACTTACCTTTTATCTAACGAATCACTGGATCAGGCGAAATCGTAGCGCTTCTATCTGGATTGGTCACAGGGTCATCAGTAACAGCGGCAGTTGTTAAACGGTCTGTAATGAAGATACTTAGGATACTAGAAACTTCAGTAAAATTAGGTGTAACAAGCATAAGTAGTCATATTACCGATATTCGAAGATGTTTCGATGGTGATATCGGGTTGAAAAGAAGTGCTTTCTGGGGATTCAGATAAAGGTTCAGTTTGTACCGTAACAATCGTCAGGTCACTAGAAACTGCATTTGATTCCGATCCAGAAAAATATGATGAACCAGTATGGTCACTTAATGCTCCCTCTGGTATAGGAAAAGTTGTCTGAAAAATATCTGCATCAGTACTGAAACTTGAAGACGTACTGCTAGGAAGAGCTGTTCCGAATTCCGTTGTTTCGCTGTCATTCTGCGTAAAATTTTCTTCTCCATTTTTAGCAAAATGAGTTTCTTCAGTGAGAGTTGACAAGTGAGAATCATTAACAATATTTTCAGTGTATGTTAAAATTGATGGTGTGCTGCTTGACGTGGTTATTGTACCGAATCCAGTATCGATTGTTTCAGAAACAATACCATCAAACACTTGATCCCTCGTGGTGATTGTAGGTTGACTAGTATTCATTTCGGTACTTCTAGTTATTGTATCAGTGCCGAAAGTGGTCGTTTCCACATTCGTCCACATTGAACCCAAAGAAGTCTTGCTTTGATTATCAGTATTGGAAGATTTTTCTGCAGTATCTGATTTGATAGAGGAGTATGATACAGTGTCTTCTGGATATATTCTATCCTGTTGAAGCTGAATGTCAACCGATGTAGTCGGAAAGTCTGTTGAACTGGTTGTAGTACTACTGGTTATTTTTTCTTCAAAACTGCTAGTATAAGATGTGATTGTGTATTGAATAAAGCACTTGAAGAAGACAGATGGTTTTCATCAAAGTAAGCCGGTGATTCTGTACTAGAAAAAGTATAATCTGCATTTGCTGTTACATCCATTTTATCATCTGTGTCTGGAGTTAAATGTTCCATGGGAGAAATTTCAGTTTTCAGAGTTTGACTGATACCGGTTGTTCTGTGACAACAAGACGTTCAGTCGTTGTTTGCTCGTCGACAAACATCTGGGTATCGGTGCTAGTAGTGATTATTTCTGTGGCTAATGTTGTTACACTTATATTGAATTGTGGCCGTTTGTCTGAAGTAGTTATAGATTCAGTATGAGAAGTCATCGAAACAGGGCTGGAATTGTTAAGTTTGACGCCTGACACTGAAGTTTTTTCATTTGCCATCGATTCAATTGTTTAATATTCGGAATTGAATGTTGTATGAAAAAAAGTACTTGGTGCTTGTTCTGTAGATACAAGTGGTTCATCAGTAACTAATTCTGCTATGTTCACCTGAGTCTCAGCTCTTATATCATTGATCCTAACTTCAGGTGCGTTGTCCACAAAGGAATCAGACGGTCTACCAAAAGCAAAATCTAATCGATTTGAGTCCATTTCAGTAGGCAAGGTCTGGGATTCCATGCTGGAAAAAATGTTTTCAGTGTTCGTCGCAACAGAAGCTTCATCAATTGTAATGTCTGTTGATTGAGATCCAGGATAAATTGCTGTTTTAAAGTTGTTACTAGATACAGTGGTGCTGATTTCTCTTTGGGTTGTCGTTAGTAAAAGATGAATCAATACGTCATTTGGAAGCGGAATGTGCGTTATTTTTAATTCAAGCTGCTCGGTAGATGTTGTTTCATAATTAGAAGATCCAGTCTTTTCATTGACGTACATACTATCTGAGTTGGATATTGCATTCATTGGATCATCAGTATTTGAAGTTAAATCCTGCTCGGGATAAATATAAACTTCAGTAGCTTTGCTAAATTCTGGTTGGTCTGTGCTGACAAGTTGAGTCGTTTTCTGCTCGTCAATAGCCATCTGGGTATCAGTGCTTGAAGTGATCGCTTCTGTGACTGATGTTGCAACACTTATATTGGATTGTGATAGTTTGTCAGAAATTGATGGAACGTTAGTAGAAATGTTGTTGTTTCTATGTTCAGAACTTATAGACCTTTGGACAGTATCATCAGATACTAAATTGCTGGTTAAATCGGGTGGTTCACTGGTACTCACTTCAACAACAGTAGTTTGTGTATGAATGCTGTCAGCGATTGCAGCATCATTTGTCAATGTGTAACCGTAAGGAAACTGTGTTTGGAGATCGATGTTAGAAGGATCATTAGTGGTTTCTGTTTTACGGAGAGGATTTTGTTGAATGTGCTTTTGTATGTAGTTTTCTGGTAGAAGTCTTGTGTCAGAAGCAATAGTTTGTGTGTCTATTAAACTAGCTGCAGTGCTTCTAGTTGTCTAGGTTGTTGTAATCTGTGTTCGAATGTCCTTATAGTTTTCTTGTTGCATAGTATTATTGTCAGCAATTGCACTTTGAGTACTTGTTGAATCAAATGTAGCATTGGTACTAGCAACCGTTGATTTTGACGTAGTACCATCTATCGTTTCGTTAGTATGGTTGGATGTATATTCTATCGTTGTGAAAGTTGGCTCAGTAGATATTTCAGTTGTAAGTAAAGTTGTATCCTGGTTTTCAGTGACTGTTGCTTCTCAACTGCTATTCAGCAATTCTGTGTTTGAGTGAAACATATTGTTAGATTCGAAACCTGACAAGCTTTTTATTTTGAATAACAAATTTAGCTTTTTTACGTTTTAATACAAAATTACCAATTAATTTTCACAAACGTTAAGTTTACAATAAATGACCAAAAAAATTCAAAGCGAGTTTACGTATACTACTTAGGTATACGAAAATTAGGAAAAAATTGGCAGAGGTTTTTCGGATTCAGAAAAATATGGCAAAAAATCAGGCATATTATCCTTTGTGGTTTCTGATACACCCTGTATAGATACTAATGCTAAAAATCAGCCTTCAATCTTTTTAGTATGAACAAATTATGATTCATTAACATAGTTTAGTATGATTGCAAACAGTTTTAAAACCTTAACAAAAACTCGTAGTAAAATTGTGCTTACGTGTACAAAACACTGCCAGGAAAATAAAATTCCGTACCATTCGCATCCTCGAAACTCTATTCATGTCGTGATTCTAGAATTTCCACACTTTTGAGATTATCAGGTCGAAAAAATCTTAGTACATAGAACTGAAGTTACACTGACATTCTATACGTTGATCTTTGAAATTATAATTTCTCGTACAAACTGTTGAGTTGTACAATTTTTTTTTCGTAATTGTGATTCGACAATGACAATTGATAGTTGTAAATGAACGTATATAGCGAATTTGCAGAAAATTTCTTAACATCCATTTAAAAGTAGTATTTCAACGATGTTTTTGGAGAAGAAATTTTTTTCTGATTCCTCGAAATGTAAGTATGTTTTTAAGGCTTCAAGTTCATTCTACTTGGATAAGGTTAAAAAATTTTTATTCTTCATATTCATAAATTTCTTTTCATCAATAAGTATAGTTTTCCAAAATTTAATAAATAATTTAGCTTTTCATGTCAGCTTTTTTGATGACAAAACTTCAACTTTTGAACAGACATAATATTCAATTTGTAGAAGTTTTGAAAATAACTTTTTTAGGAACGTTATACAGTGATTTGATAGCCAGTTCTTGAGTAAATGAATCTCATCATGATTGAAAAAATTTTTTTAAACTTGGACTTACGTGTATTGTAAATAAGACAGCTCGATTTCGAGTCCTGTTATTCAACTTTCATCACAAATCAATCTATCATTTCACATGATAAAAATATATTGTCAAATGAAACTACTTACAAATCAAAAGTCTAGCGATTTAAACACGAATTCCTAAAATTCAACATATTTTATTCGAACGAAAAATTTTTGCTAGAAAAATAAAATATTTGTAACACAAAAAAATTGGAAAACAATGATTCAAATTTTCAAATTTTTATATTGTGTTTGTATTTTTATTTCAGTAACTACCATTATCACGAAAAAAATGTAAAAAAAATTGTAATCTATAGCATCCACGTAAAGTAATATTCAATAAATATCATGTGTAAAATCTTATACGAATGAATCAATAATAAATTATTTGAAAACAAGAAATTGGAAACCTGCGGTTGAAAAATTATGGATACATCAAATAACGTGATCATTTTGTCAAATACTTTACATGAAAATTTTTGAAATTCGTTCTGATAACTATGTACAAGAATAATATTATAAAATATAACAATATATAGCATATTAAATTGTCCAATAAAATATAATAAAATTAAATGAAATAAAATAATAATAATAAAATGTCATTAAATAATTATAATAAAATATAATATTATAAATATTTTGCCTCTATTGTGTCTCTATATCATTCAATCCAGTGTGAAACAGAAAAAATCTATTGTGCCAAAAGTTCCGTTTTCGCTAGTGTCATTGATATTCACACATGCGTAAATAAAAAAGAAAAGAGAATCAGTATTGGGGACAGCGCGTTAAAACTGACGCCGACAAAGTCAGGCTATAAAACAGTTGAGGAATCCCATAAAAATCGTCCATGAGCTCCTGGCAAAGTCACGTGCGGCGCTCTTTTGCTTTTTGCGCGTGTTACGAATAACAACGCGAATTTTCAAATAAGGTGCATGTTACCATGATTCCAAAAAAAAGGCGAATTTACAATAAAAAAAGTACTGAATTTCAAACTAGTCTTGTACTGTTTTTCCTGTAGAAGTTGTTGATGATTGCATTTCATGAAACTTCTTGAATAATTTCTTTAAGATGAAATATTTTTATTCCATGATGAGAAGGAAATTTTTTTTTTCTAACTGAGAATATTAGTTTCTAATATTTATAATCTGCTCTCAATTATATACACTTGTTCTCGAAAAAAAAGGGGTTTCACGATTTTTTTTTGGAAAAACATCACAATATTTTTTGAAAAACTTTTCTCTTATTTTTTTATCAATGTCACAAGGTATTCTAGAAATTTTTTCAGAGAGAAATCTTTGTAATTGGGTGCACTACAGCAAATTATGCTAATATCTGATATTTTTTTCGCGGTGAGCATAGTTTCTCGAAGACCATTTATCTGAACGGTCCGAATTTTTTCAGGCCTGTTTATAATTGTAATAGCCTTAGCGTGAACTAAGGATTTTGAATTTTAAGCAAAACTTTATTTTTTGCTGCAAAAAACCAAAAGTCCGAACGTTGAAAAAACAAATATTTTAGGAAAATGATCACTATTTTCGTGAAAATATTAATTTAGCAAAATTCTTCGTTTACGCAGAGCGAAAAAGTATAGACCAGAAGTTTTTTTTTTTTTATGTTTTTTGTATTACAGAGAAACAGTATCTTATTTATCAAACTCACTGCGTGCGTTATCAGAAAAATTGTGTTTTGGCACAATGATAGTTATGACCTTAATAACGAAAATTTTTTACTGAAAAAATTTTTAAAATACCTCGTTACAAGAATACATAAATAGGCTTTGAGTTTTTTAAAAAATGTGTTTTCTTTTTCTAGAAAAAAAATCGTGAAAATGCCTTTTATTCCTCTAGCGCAAGTGTATTTTTACAAAATGTCAAAATACTAGGAATTTCGTAAAATTTCCATTACTTTCTAATAAGTGAAATTCTCAGTTTTGTTCACAACTTCACTTTGCTATTTCTTCGTTTCGATTGCTTGCAAACTCTCGCACAATCGTGAAAGGATAAAGTACTAATGGCACTTACTGTCTCAGACTTTATAATCAATGTTGCTAATGGAAAGAAGCGGTCTAATTACGGAAGACGTTGATTTTTTAAATAGTGGTTTAAGTGCTATTCCTGGTCATTTTTATGTTCGCTAGGTATATAGGAAAAATGTAAAAGGTTTAACCGTTCGACTGTTATTAGAAACTTAGATTTCAATGATAAGTGAGCTTGAAACTCGATATCAACGTTTTACAATTACGAGGAACACTTCAGAAATCTGCTGAAGATGTTGAAAGGAAATGACTTCTTGAAAAGATCATATCAATATTGAAAAGAGAATTATTTCACTGGCAATTTTCCAATGAAATATCTCTTCATTTTTTTTTCATTCGATCATACATAATTCCAACAGTAGATATTTACAGGACTACAAAATAAGCGAATAGTGTCTCAAACTAAATGAAAATATTGTAGTAATAATAACAATAATATCACATCTGAAGTGAGAAATTGAAAGTTAAAGAAGTGATCGAAAATTGTGAATTAACGAAAAATTAAACAATAGCACCAACAAAAAATTAAGTCACAGCTGATACAAATTCATTCAATGAAGTAAAAAACAAATTAGCATCATGATGTGAACTATTAGCCATTCGATAAGTTTTAAAACAAAAAAGATATTATGATAGGGAAATTCATATAATAATTAGTACGCAAAAGATAAGTATTTAGACAAAAAAATTTTAAGGCCATCCCTGAAAAATTCTCACCTAAATTTTCATTTCATTACAAAAAATACATGGCAGAAGTCGGATCGCATTCCTCAGGTTCAGATCCAACTTTCGAATGATTTTGGCTCGTGAACATGAGAAAAAAACTATAAGCTTGTTGAAAAAAATTCTGAAAAATCCACAAACACCGTGGAAACCCAGGGTAGAAGGGAATTGTGAGAAATCGCGAAACAAAACAGCCTCCCATGAATAATTCAGCTGGCATTATGTAAATAAAAGCCCGGTTTGGCGAATGGTATGAGCGCGAGCAACGACACCGCGCGTAATTGATATCGCTCTCGGTAACTCAATTTCCCAAGGTAGCAATCAGGGCCTTTTATAAGTTTCGCGTCGTTAAGTTCCTCGCGCCTGAGAAAAGCGAAATCCTCGTAATTCGAGATCGCGCGATTCCGGTTTTCGCGTTCACAAAAATGCAACCGAGAAAATCGGACCTCGTAAATTCGATTCTTACAGGAAATCGCGAAATTTCTTGATGCGTACCTATGCGCATTTGTGGAAAATTTTAGGAAATTACCAGAAAAATTCTTGCGCACTACAACAATTTCTTGTGCTTTATTAGAATGGGGAAAACGAAATATATATATATATATACTAGGGGGGCTTTGCCCCCCTAGGCGCTTTGTCCGCCAACCCCCTTTTAGTATTAGTTTTAGGTTGTTTTTATTCAACAAAATTTTTTTAATAAAGTAACAACATTTATTGATAATTTCTGAGTATAATAAATAGATATAAATTAGTTATAAAATATAAGAAAAGCTGAATTATGTAATCGTATCAGTCGATCCTCCTTTCCGTCCCCCCTTGCCCCTCCCCTCCTCCGCCCCCTACTTCCCCTACCCTCCTGCCCCTCTCTGCATTTCGCTTCCCTCATTATCCCGTCCCCTCTCCTCATTCCGCTCTCCTCCTATCCCCTCCTTCGCACTCCTATTCCTTGCCTCTCTCCCCTCCCCGATCCTTCCCCCTCCGCTAATTCCTCCTCCTCTCCCTCCTTTTCTTCACATCCATCTTTTTCCCTCCACTCTCTTTCTCGCAGCCCCCTTTTTCTTCTCCCTTCTCTTTCCTTGAGGCTGCCACTTGCCGGAGGAACGGTTTCCATGGCAAACTGGATGGATCGTAGAGGAGAGGATAAAGCAGCGGAGGGGAGAGAAGGGGAAGGATCGCTGAGAGAAAGAAGGGAAGAGGGAAGGAGAAGGATAGAAAAGGAGGGGAGGGAGTAGAATTTAAATGCACAGTGGGGGGAGCATTATAAACGGCAGGGGCGGCAATAGAAACGCTTGATGTGGCAAGTGACAGGCTCAGGGAAGGGGAGGGGAGATAAAAAGGGGGATAGGAGAAGAAGAGTGGAGGGAAGAAGGTGGATGATAAGGGCAGCAGGAGGGGGAAGTAGAGGAGAAGGAAGAACGGGGGAGGGGAGGAAGGGAGGGATGGGAGAGGAAGGAGGAGAGGAGGATCAACTGACACGGCGGCAGGGGCAGTGGAGGTCAAGTTATTTGAGTTCTTTTGAGTTAGTTCGAGTTTACTTGGGTTCACTCGAGTTAACTCGAGTTCACCAAATCTTTAACAGCGGGTGGTGGGGGGGAGGTAAAGTTTGTTTATAATGTAGAATTAATTAATTATTAAAAATTATTTACATAGAAATGCCAAAAAATGTTTCTGTAATGTGCCAATGTTGAGGAAGTTCCAAAGTTTAATTCCTAGGAAAGAAATACCTCCGATAAGTGTTAAGTCAATAGTACATTTTGCATCTAAGGAAAAAATGAATTTCTCACGAGGGTGTGAGTTACTTTTTCCCTAGATGTGAAACATGCTATTAAATGAACCCCGATTTTTTCTGCATAAAAATAATACGTGTCAGAGGTTTTTGCAATCACAAAGTGAAATCTCGAGAGAATTCAGAAACATAATTTTAAAATCCATAAAACGATTTTTGCAGATAAACGATAAAAACCTTAGGAATACAAATAAAAAAAACAGGTGTGAGTTTAAAAACTTGCGAGAGAAGTGAAAATTCTCACGGCAAACTACTGCAAAAGAAAGTTTGTTTGTTTTTATGAGCATAACAACTGAAGAAACGATTAAAACCAATGCATTAACTGCTTTCAAAACTGTAGCTTAAACTGGTTGAATAAAAGTCGGAATTTTGATCGAGAGAAATTAAAACCTAAATTTGAAATTTGACGACAAAGATTTACTTTTCTTTCACATTGCATTTATACCATACGATTTTAGCTGTGGCAGAAAAGTAAATCTTTGTCGTTAAATTTCAAATTTAGAATTGAATTTTACTTGTTTCATATTCCGATTTCAATTTAATCAGCTTCCAGCTACAGTTTAAAACGCAGTTCATGCTTTGGTTTTGATGGTTTCTTTAGTTGTTTTTCTCATGATATTAAATGAAGTTTTGTTTTTGATTAACTAAACTTGCAGTAGTTTGCGTGAGAAGTGTCACTTCTCCCGCAAGTTTTTAAACTCACACAAGTTTTTTTTTCCAAATGTTATCCATAACGAAATGAGTGTAAAAAGTTGAAACTAGAAATGCGAATTTTCCGTTTAAAATTTTCAACACATCCATTCAAGACAGAGAATTATACATTTTCTTATTTCAGTATCATTAACTTGATTTACTTTCCATTTCAGAATACTGAACTTAATATTTTTTTCAAGGTAATTATTACTGAAAAAATTGAATATTCTTTTTCATTTTTCAGATGATAACTTTTAATAAAATAATATTTATTGATGTCTTATTTATGTGAAGCAATCAATGTCAGTAATAGTAACCATTATAAAATAAATAAAAAAGATGGAAGTAAAAATGTCAGTTTCATGTTGATCGATTCTTTGAAATTCATTTCAGAAGAGCATTTTATATTAATTTTTATTTCACAATATCGAGTAAGTTTAAAAAAAAATTAGAAGACATTGAATTTCAGTTTCGTTTGTCTGAAAAAGATGTTTATAATATTTTTCTACTATTACAAATAAATAACAAATAATTTCTTCGACTGTAATTATTATAAAAAGAATCAAAAAGACACAACTAAAAATGTATGTTTTATATTTACTATTTCCCAAAAATTCTAGTAAGAATCACCGTTTTAAATGTCTATTATATGGTCTAAGCTTTGTTACCAACCCTTCGTTCCCAAACCATTGTTACGCTCTCAAACGGATTTTACTCCCAACGAGCCATTAGAAGTTTCACTTTAAAAAGTAAGATAGAAATTTAGAGGACCTACAATTTTTTGAAAAAATTGTGGCAAAAATTCTTTCTTTTTTTATGAACTCAACAAAGTATTGTCGTTAAAACTTAAAAAAAAAATTTTTTTCCAAAATTATTGAGTCTTGTCAATTTTGATGTGATGTTTTTTGATACGATCGATCAAGGAAATAAAAGTATTGCTTTTTGCACTTGGCGAGAGCAGATGAAACTCGCGTCGTGGGTGGAAAAAAAATACTCTGACCTCATGCATAAAACAGGACGATTGCCTCTGCACTCTTTAAATCGTCGACGGTAAATGAGTTGCATTCGTCGATGGGGATTAGGAATGAATTATTTATTGGAGGATTCGATAGTAAAATATAATGAAATAGTATTTTTAAAATTTTTTTAAATATTTCAGAATAATGTCTTATTATAAAAATACGCTTTTTATTTTATTATCAAGATATGAACTATTGTTGCGTATTTTATAAACAAATTAGAGATGACTTCTCAGAATTTTAAGCAATTTTCTCAATTTCACGGAAATTTAGATGGAAGTCGAAATCACAGTTGAGTCCTGGAATCTCACTTTAATTCGACGAGTTATTAATCATAACCTGATACTTCTGTTGTCGGAATGGAAAAGAAAGATCCAATCTATCATTGCTATAAAATATCCGATTACGGCTTGTGGTTAAGACTCGTTGAAACGTTTCAAAGTTATGAATGAGAAATCAAGTTTTTTATGACACATTGTTTAAATAATAAAAATAATCAGAGTTGTAGGTTTTAGACTAGAATAACAATTTTTTCGATCATTGGCGCCATAAATATAAAAGACTTATGAAAAATGAAGCCTGAAAAAGATGACAAATAAAAAAATTTTTTCTTCAATGTAAAAAAATATAAGAAAATTATCAGTATTTTTATGTTTCATTGAAGTTGAAGAAAAGAAACAATAGATGTAATCATAATTAGTCAAAAATTTTTATACAATCGAACCATGTTCAATCTTAAACCTTGGGATAAGATTTTTTGTTGTTAAAAATTTTTAAACTACTATGATACTTGTTAAATACTCTGATATGTAAGAAAATCCAGTTTGTACAAAAATGAATATTCTAATTTTTTTTTCAGAATATTTCCGTATGCATTAGAGTGGTCGTTAAAATGGGTGAGGTGGAATTTTGACGGTGGCGCCCCCCAGAACTTTTCCAAATGATTCAATAAAAACCCCAAATTTTTTCAGATTTTTAAAACAACGTTTACCCGTGTCGGTAAAGTCGTCCTTTAACCCATTTAAATAACATGGGATTTTGTCTTGAAGGCGGTCTATCATTTTTCACGGATACACAAATCGCTTTAAAAATTGGTTTGACACGGCAAATTATTGTCGATAGTTATTACAAACTGCAAAAAAATTAGCAGCTGTCTAAAACAATCGTATGTCTGTTGGTTCGAAGCCAAAAAACCAAAAACCATGGAAATTTCGGCTTTTTTCGATGAAATAAAGAATTTTACACGATATCAAGAATCAATGTGATGTATAACTACATTAAATATCATTCTATACGTTCGTGAGTATTTTTTATTGTTATACAAGTAGAATCGGTCACATTGCTACAGTTTTAAAAATGTGCATCACTATTTTAATAACGAAGTTCGATAAAAAAACAAATTTATGAAAAGCTATTTCTTAAAATGAGTTTCTCACTAGATAAATGACACTTATTGGAATGAATTATCTTGTATTAAACTATACATCAATAATAATGGTCAAAACGATAATACTAAAAAAAGTAGTAATAATAATAATAAAAATAATAATAATGATAATAATATAAATAGAAATCATAATCATGCGAACAATCTAATGCACTAATAGAAAAGATTTTTATTATAACGTAACACGCAATATAGTTAACTTTAAGACATCAATACCAAGTTATCAAATTTATTGCCGAATATTGAATAATAAGACAATCATTTATTTCAATTCTTCATCCATCAGTCACTGAACAATATCAGAAATTTTACAAAGATGCAGAATTTCCATAAAAGTTTGCAGTTTTTGCAAAAATGGCTAAATTTGTTTGACAACTGAGACATTTACCTTATCCATAAATCCTAGAAAGTTGTTTTGTAATCACAAATTATTCAAAACTAGTACTACAGCGCATTAAACATTGCAAACGAGATCACAGAAACATTCGTCAATCTTGAATAATATTCCTTACTCAGGTTATTATTATTTTTATTGATGTTATTCCTATCCATTTTCAGATTATCCTTATAACAATAGTTCACGATCATTTCGAGAAACAAATAAGATATTAATAGAATAACCAGCTTTTTCCCTTGACATGTAAATGTATTCATTCTTATTTACCAATTTAGAACTATTTATATTCTTATTCCTATTCTTATTATCATCATTATTATCATCATTATTATTATTCCTACTACTTTTATTATTACTATCGTTATGACCATTACTATTGATAGTATTCCAATAAGTGTCATTTATCTAGTAAGAAATTCATTTTAAAAAGTATCTTTTCAGAAATTCGTTTATTTATCGAATTTCGTTATTAAAATTGTGATGTACATTTCTAAAACTGTAGCAATGTGACCGATTCTACTTTTGTAACGATAAAAAATACTCACTAACGTATAGAATGATATTTCATGTAGGTATACATCACATAGATTCTTGAAATCTTGTAAAATTCTTTGTTCCATTGAAAAAAGCCGAAATTTCCATGGTTTTTGGTTTTTTGGCCTCGAACCAACAGACATGTGATTGTTTTAGACAGCTGCCAATTTCTTTGCAGTTTGTAATAACTATCGACAATAACTTGCCGTGTCAAACTGATTTTTAAAGCGATTTGTGTATCCGTGAAAAATAATAGACCGCCTTCAAGACAAAATCCCATGTTATTTAAATGTATTAAAAGACGACTCTATCGGCACGGGTTAACTTTGTTTCAAAAATCTGAATAAATTTGGGGATTTTTTTTGTATAATTTCGAAACGTTCCGGGGGGAGGGGGGCGCCACCATTAAAATTCCACCTCACCCATTTTAACGAACACCCTAGTATGCATACTCCTGAAATTACGAAGCGTTTCTTATTACAGTTATATTTTTTCTTTCCAGTTTTACTTTTCGAAAATCCGGTTCGAAAGTCACTGTCCTTGATGTCAATCTTATGAAAAAAGTTCTAAACCTCGAAGAAATTGTGAATTATATCATGACTAACGGAAAATTTCGCGACGTCGTAATAAATTAGCATGGTGATAAATTTTCCAAATCATTAGCAAGAGGCTCGGAACAATATGCCACTTTCAACGAGACAAATTGCGATAAAGATGACGATGGCATGGCGGAAATGGAGCCGCGCTATCGTAAATTCTTCGTGCGGCGCCATAAATCAAGCGCGCCCATCCCCATTACATTTATTATTTTCGCCATTAATTTCGGTTCACGCACGTACAATTATATTTTCACGAAGTGAAAACTCGAGGCGATGATTTGAGGCTAATTATGTTTAATGGGAATTAGTTGAAATTCTAGAGTTCCAAAATAATTTAATAGTCTTCTAATAAATTAGCCTTTAACGAGTCTTGACTGAAAAAGTGTGAATTTTTTTCGAGATTTCTCTAAGCATAGCTCGATAAAATTTCAAAAAATTTCTACTCCTTTTTGAGCGTTTAGGTTATGAGGGAATTTTGGGAAACTAGAACAATGTTTTCAATGAAACTTCAAGAAATAATATTCAAAATTTTCCTTCCATTTCTCGAGGTATATTTCAATGTCAAGATAAACGATGTAAAGCTTAGGGGTCCATTGTTTTTAACGAAGATTAAGGTTACTTTTTTTGGGAGAGTTTCATGGCAAAAAACTTGGCCACATACATTTTGAATGCTTAATCTTCTTATCTGTGAACACTTGTACTTGAAATAAACAAATCATGGGATTATCTTACGCGAATGATGGACAGGTTAAGCGAGGAGCAAAACGTGAAACGGGCGAGTACGTATTTCAGCGTCCAAAACCCGTCCAACTTCGGTATGTTTGGAGAGTAATGGAATATTTTACTCACACGTTTAGCTATTCAGTAACAAATTATTCTTTCTATCATTCGTAGACTCTTGCGAGAATGAGATTCAGAATAAATTGTGAATACAGGTATGACTTTTTTACTCGAGAATAAGTGAAAGATTTTTTCAATGGTATAGATGTAGATAGGGAATTCTAAAATCTACTCGAGTATTATATTTCTTTCATAATTAGGATGCAAAAAAGATACCTTTGTGAGAATTCCAAGTATCACAATTAGGTTACTTTAGAGTGAACTTCATAAGTCATAGGGAATGAAATCATGGTAATAATATGATTTTTGTTAATTCAATTAATAGTTGTTACAGTATAAATAAGCTACTTTGTAGAAAAGTGAATTTCGTATAAAAATATCAACATTATCATTATTACAGCTATACAACTTTTGAAGTCCAAGGTAGTGCATTTTTCATGTTCATATTTATTACAATAAGATTCAAGATATGCAAGTAATTGTGATTGAGATTTTTTTAAAGTGAAACTTCTAATGGCTCGTTAGGAGTAAAATCCGTTTGAGAGCGTAACAATGGTTTGGGAACAAAGGCTGGCATAACTAAGGCTTGGGAACAAAGGATTGGGAACAAAGCTTAGACCGTATGATAGACATTGAAAACGCTAATTTTTACCAGAATTTTAGGGAAATAGTAAATATAAAACCTACATTTTTAGTTGTATCTTTTTGATTCATTTTATGATAATAAAAATGAAATAAATTTTTGTAATTCAATTAATAATAGCAAAAAATATTATGCAAAAATTATTTTCAGACAATGGTCAACATGAAATCAAAATTTGTAGTTTCATCTTTTTTATCTATTTTATAATAGTTACGGCATATTACTGAAATTTATTGCTTCACATAAATTAGATTAAAAAAAAAAAAATTATTTTATGAAAAAATTATCATCTAGAGAATCAAAGTGAATATATTATTTTTTCAGTAATAATTAACTTTAAAAAATTTTAAGGTTATTATTCTGAAATGAAAAGAATATCAAGTTAATTATTTCAAAATTAAAAAATATATAATTCTCATTCTGAAAAAAATATGTTGAAAATTTAAAACGGGAAAATCACATTTCTAGTTTCAACTTTCTACACTAATTTCATTATGGATAACATTTAAAAAAAAAAAAAAAAAAAACTGGTGTGAGTTTAAAAACTCGCGAGAGAAGTGACGCTTATCACGGCAAACTACTGCAAGTTTAACTAAACAAAAAAGAAAGTTTGTTCAATTTTATGAGAAAAACAACTAAAGAAACCATTAAAGCCATGAACAGCTTGAAAACCGTTGCTTGAAACTGATTATATTAAAATTGAAATGTTAAACGAGTGAAATTAAAATATAAATTTGAAATTTGACGACAAAAATTAACTTTTCTTCCACAGCTCAAATCGTATGGTATACACGCAATGTGGAAGAAAAGTTGAACTTTGTCTTCAAATTTTAATAAAAATTAAAATTTGAATTTAAATTCAAAAATCAATTTGCATGTCATTCGTTTAAAATTCTGATTTGAATTTAATCTGTTTCAAGCTACAGTTTTGAACGCAGTTAATGCATTGATTTTAATGGTTTCTTCAGTTGTTTTCCTCATAAAATTGAATGAACTTTCTCATTTGTTCAATTAAACTTGCAGTAGTTCGCCGTGAGAAGTTGCGCTTCTTTCGCGAGTTCTCAAACTCACACAATTTTTTTCCTATTTATTTTGGTATTTCCCATAATTTTTTTTTTTTTTTTTGATACATATACTTGAAGGATTTTCAAATAAAATATAATAAAAATCAATACAGCTTTCTAGAATTCGACATGAAGGTTCTGATTATGTTCCTGAATTTCTTTAAGGGTTTCTAGAATTGTATGCACTGGAACTCAAAGCTTGATAAATTTTTTAACAAGTGATACTAACATACTTTTTCAGTATTAAATAATTTCCAGTACTTCTTGCGCTTTGTGTATTATTTATTATTATTTACCTGAAAGATATTGTAGTATATTTCACGATTTTTGTGTTTTTTTATACATACCCACCCCTAGAATTCAATGTTCTAAAATCCAAATTTGAATCAATTTTCAATAACTTTATAAATTTTTTGAAAAATTACAATTATAAAGATGTTTTGTGTTTTATAGATAATAACTGGTATTTCCGTATTATTTTAGTATGCATAGGAATTTGTAGTTTTTTTTTGTATTTGAGAGATCGTGGGTGTTGTTTCAGAGTTTCTGAAACAAGTTAATTTCTAGAATTCGATATTGCAGAGTTGAAATTTTAGCCGATTTTCAGTAATTTTGAAGATTTTTAAGTAGACTACTTGTATATTTCGTATTTTTATAGTATTTTTAAGATTTTGTTCCTTTTCTTCGTAGTTTCATAGATCGTGTGTATTTTTTTAGATTTTTCAGAAGTACCTACATTTCTAGAATTTGAGGTTCTGAAATTAAAATTTGCATCGATTTTTAATAATTTCATAGATTTCCGGAAAAATTATACCTACATAGATTTTTTGTGATTTATGGATTTCTTATAATATTTTCTTTCTACTAGTATCCATACGATTTTGTACATTCAATTCATACAATTATTTTATTCAGTTGTTTTAGAATATTCTTTCACATAATACTTACTCTAATTATGAGTATTTCCTCCCTAGTAATTTGGGTTTTTATTAAGTTTTTATAAAACTTCTAATAAAATTTCAGTATGTTTTCTGAAATTCCGCTTTTTTTATACAGCTATTATATGAAATGAGCAATGTTTTATAAAGATTACATTAGTTTTTATGAAGTCACTTTATATAAACTTCATAAAATCTTTATGAATAGAGAAAATTTTAGAGTAGATTTCAAAATCCAGTTGATAAAAATGCCGTCATTCAATAAAGATTCTATAACATTTTTATGAAAAGACTTTATAAAAACTGGTAAAAACTCTAAAAAACATTGCTCTTTTTATAAAGTGACTATATAGAAAAGGGAATTTTATAAAAAAATATCAAATTTTATAAAGAGTAATAATAAATTTACAAAGATTCAAATTACTAGGCCCTCAAAGTTTGAAGTGCTTAAAATATTTTCAGGTATTCTTCTGCAAAAACTTGCACACTAGGATGGTCGTTAAAATAGGTTAGGTAGAATTTTTATGGTGGCGCCCCCCAGAACGTTTCCAAATAATTCAAAAAAAATCCCCACATTTTTTCAGATTTTTAAAACAACGTTAACCCGTGCCGGTAGAGTCGTCTTTTAATCCATTAAAATAACATGGGATTTTGTCTTTAAGGCAGTCTATAATTTTTCACGGGTACACAAAACCCTTTCAAAATCGGTTTGACACGGCAAATTATTGTCGATAGTTATTACAAACTGCAAAAAAATTAGCAGCTGTCTAAAACAATCGTATGTCTGTTGGTTCGAAGCCAAAAAACCAAAAACCATGGAAATTTCGGCTTTTTTCGATGAAATAAAGAATTTTACACGATATCACGAATCAATGTGATGTATACCTACATGAAATATCATTCTATAATGATAATACATAATAATAATAGAAATAGAAATCATAATCATGCGAACAATCTAATGCACTAAAAGAAAAAGATTTGTATTATAACACAACAGGCAATAGTTAACTTTAAGACATCAATACCAAGTTATCAAATTTATTGCCGAATATTGAATAATAAGACAATCATTTATTTCAATTCTTCATCCATCAGTCACTGAACAATATCAGAAATTTTACAAAGATGCAGAATTTCCATAAAAGTTTGCAGTTTTTGCAAAAATGGCTAAATTTGTTTGACAACTGAGACATTTACCTTATCCATAAATCCTAGAAAGTTGTTTTGTAATCACAAATTATTCAAAACTAGTACTACAGCGCATTAAACATTGCAAACGAGATCACAGAAACATTCGTCAATCTTGAATAATATTCCTTACTCAGGTTATTATTATTTTTATTGATGTTATTCCTATCCATTTTCAGATTATCCTTATAACAATAGTTCACGATCATTTCGAGAAACAAATAAGATATTAATAGAATAACCAGCTTTTTCCCTTGACATGTAAATGTATTCATTCTTATTTACCAATTTAGAACTATTTATATTCTTATTCCTATTCTTATTATCATCATTATTATCATCATTATTATTATTCCTACTACTTTTATTATTACTATCGTTATGACCATTACTATTGATAGTATTCCAATAAGTGTCATTTATCTAGTAAGAAATTCATTTTAAAAAGTATCTTTTCAGAAATTCGTTTATTTATCGAATTTCGTTATTAAAATTGTGATGTACATTTCTAAAACTGTAGCAATGTGACCGATTCTACTTTTGTAACGATAAAAAATACTCACTAACGTACAGAATGATATTTCATGTAGGTATACATCACATAGATTCTTGAAATCTTGTAAAATTCTTTGTTTTATTGAAAAAAGCCGAAACTTCTATGATTTTTGGTTTTTTGGCTTCGAACTAACAGACATGTGGTTGTTTTAGACAGCTGCCAATTTTTTTGCAGTTTGTTATAACTATCGACAATAACTTGCCGTTTCAAACTGATTTTTAAAGCGATTTGTGTATCCGTGAAAAATGATAGACCGCCTTCAAGACAAAATCCCATGTTATTTAAATGGGTTAAAAGACGACTCTATCGGCACGGGTTTACGTTGTTTTAAAAATCTGAAAAAATTTGGGGATCTTTTTTGAATCATTTGGAAAAGTTCTGGGGGGGGGGGGGGCACCATCAAAATTCCACCTCACCCACTTTAACGACCACCCTATTGCACACCCAATGTCCCTACGTTCTCGGGATCCATAAAGAGGAAATACATACCGCACCAAATAAAGATCCACAAAATACCCAACTCAGGAAAAACTTTTGCTCGAATGACGCCCAGCCAGATTCAGCCTCAAGTTATTTTAGCCCGTAGCGCGACGCTAAGTACGTTACGGTTTTACGTATTTCTATAAAAGTCATCTTTTATAGTTCGATCGGTGCGTCCTGTGGCGCTCTATAAATTAAGCGCCACGTCCTACGTGGGCGCGCGTCTAATTCATGGGGCACTTTGTGGGCTAGCCGCTGGCTAATCCGCTGGTCCCACGCACCGGGCACACGAGCCATCGATTTTCATGCCCGCGATTTTAATTTTATCGTACCGAGCAATTGCGAAGCGCTCGCATTCGGAAAAAAACCGTCGCCTCGTACCGCGATTATCAATTGCCCTAGGTAAAACGCGTGGAAGGTTGTTCGTAAATCAATTATACTATGAATCGTTCCTGATTACGATTCAGAAAAATTCAGAGACCGGAAGGAGTTAACGAATGATTTGTTGTTCCCAAAATGACTCGAACAATGCTTGAAGAGAAGATCGTCTGTGAGAGAAAAATTCATTGAGAAAAAGATCTTGTACTTTCTGCCACACTGAGAAAACTATATAGCACGAATCGCTATATTCGTAAATATATATGATGAAAATTACTAAAATATAGCATTGATTACTATATTTTAGTAAGTATTGCTAGAAAAATAACAATATTTACTTGATAGTATAGCAATAAGTATCGTATAGACAATGTTACTAGCCTAGTGTAGTAATAACTGCCGTTTGAGTCTAGTAAATGTAGATTTATAAAAATAATAAAATTTGCTGAATGCTACATAGTAATCATCACCAGCCGTTAATAGCAAACATTACGTAGCTATCTATGGTGATATTTACTACAATTTATAATCGCTATTCTAAGATTCATGGTTCTACCATTCCAGTGTAGTAATAAGTGTTGCGAGAGATAAGTGCATACTGCTTTTTTCATATGATAAAATTTGCGAGAAACCGTATAATAAAATTAGTTGTCTGTACACAGTTGTTTTTATAATCTGGGAGAAAAGCGCAGAGAAATGGAAAAATTCATTTACGTATTTTTTTACGCTTGTATCAAGTATAACATTTTTGGACTCGATCTGCAGTGCTACACGGAAAAAAATTCTCGGGTCAAATTCCCATAAAAAAATGGAATCGCAGGACGAGGGTCAAATTTCTATTTTTGTCCTTAGCTCAGTGTAGGTAATACGAAATTTTATTCCTTTGTGCTATTAGAAAATGCTACAAGTTCAATATTTATGGGAAAAAAGTAATTCAGCATCATCTCATATTTAAATGCTTACTATTTACTATAAGCGCACGATATATTCCTAGACGTTTGGTAAAAATTGACGAGCCGAAAGTCACGTGATACGTTGGTGTTTTAAGTGCCATCGTATCTCTGTCAAAACTGTGGAACCTCGTGGTGTTGTTGCATCGAGGCCGCCAATAAGTCCCTAAGTTCCTGTTGCGGTAACTGGGGGCCACAACTTAGACGGGGGTCGGTGAGACGCGCGCTCTCTTGGATGCAGCGCAAAAAAAATTTCTAGGTCGACCCTCAGCACAGGACAAAGACGACGATATGTCTAAAAGTCACCATGTTGCCAATGACGGTACAACAGGGGGAGGAAGGGGGGGGAGGGGTTACAAAAATTTTTTTTTTCCGCGTAGACAAATATAGCGATTCGTGCTGTACTTGTCTTTCAAAATGTACTATATCCGAAAGCATTTATTATTATCTTGTCAATTACGGAGTACAATACGAAAACGTTAAGAAGTATTACTTCAGTATGGCATTAAGTATTATATTTGCTGACTAATGCTGCAGTGTCCTACAAATATAGTAACACTTGCTATAAATTTCTCTCAGTGCATATAATTGTAGTTTTTACAATATTTCTGTAGTTTTGACAATATTATTGTGAAAACTGCAATATTTATTTTACCTACAAAAAGCAATTAGTGTCATAAAGGCCGATAAAGGGACTTAAGTTCACGATCCTTTTATACTTTTTAACGCTTCCCCTCTCGGGGGCCCCCTGTCGATCCAGTGGTATGGTGAACGAAAAGAACTACATTAATTTTTTTCAGCTTTTTCGAAAACTGTATCATATCACAATATGATGCACGAAAAACCTAGAAAGTATACAAAAATATTGGAGAAAGAACCTATACAGATCTGTATACTGAAAAAACTGTATGGAATTTTCAAAAATCTGGATTAATAGGAATAACAATATGATATTGCAAAAAGTACAAGAAATATAGTAGGAAACGAAATATGTAGAGGAGTTTTTACAACAAAATATATCTATTACTACAATATCATATGACGATATTTACAATATGTTCTTACAAAAATTGATATATTATCTGACAAAATGTACAACATGTCTGAGTGATTCCCATTTACTATACAGTATTGTAATAATTACTATATTTTTTTCTCAGTGATTGGTGAGATTTCTGGCAGTAGTGTTTGCTATAATCAAGGTTTGGGAAGTTACTTGGAAAAGTGTAACGCGTTACGTTACTATTACTTGAAAAGATATAGTAACTCGTTACGGTTATCATCCAAAAGAAGTAACGTTCCGTTACTTTCTGGAATAATTTGAATGTTAATAATTAGGAATCGAAAAACTGAGGATCAAAAAACAATAAAATGGTTTGGGATAGATAAATATTTGACGTGTAATTTTTTTTCTTTTTTTGAATTTTTACAAAATTTTTTGCTAAAACAAAACATAAGATGATCTGTTGTCACTTAGGAAAACCACTCCATGAATAATTTTTTAAGCTAGGAAAATCATTAGACACTTGTAAATCTTGACTTTTTGTCCCTGAAAAAAATTAGATGGCTTGTTTAAATTGATATATTTTTTTTAAGTTTAAAATATTTTTGACTATGACATATTATTTAATGTTAGCCGTGGGGAAATATTTGCTAATTTCATACATTTTTTAGATAATCTTATCTCCTTGGATTTTTATTATTTTTTACACTTTTTTTATTTTTTAATGTTCATAAAATGTTGAAGAATTGTACAGTATCATTACATATTTTCACTATTAAACAATTCCAACATACGCTTTTATTTTTCTAATTTTTTTTGGTACTTATCAGTTTTTCGATTATTTGATTTATTATTTAGTATTTCTGTAACTATTATAATTTTTCAGTATGTATCTAGAAAATTTTGTAGGAATTTCTGGTATTTTCATATATGTATATCTAGAATTTTTATGTGAAGTGTAAAACAGATTTAAAAAATTTCCTACTCTAGAATTCAAAGTTCAATATATTTTTCGTGTTTAAAAAGATTTTTCAGAAAACACTTTCTTAATTGATATTTTTTTGGGTGATATTTCTAGTACTTCTCCAGTTTTTGAAATATTTTAAGTATTTTGATCAGTTAGTAGGAAATACAGTTTATTGTTACAGAGTGCCTTCAGTTTTTTTAGCATTATTGGAAGACTTTTACTGTTTGCAAAATTTTTTAAATTTTCATTGACTTCTGCATACTATATTTCTAGAATTAAATCCTAAAGAAATAAAAGTTTCTGGATTCTTGGATTTATAATATACATTTTTTACGAATCGAATATTATTTATTAGAAACTAATTTGATTTGAGTTTAGTATTTTTTGAATTTCTTCTATTTATTATATTACGTGAAATTTTCTAGCAGGATCTGTAAATTTTGAAGATGACGCTACAGATTTTGAGTATTTTTATGTATTTTTCATACCGATTCATAAAATATAATGCTTTGAATTTTATAAGTATCAAAAAAAAAAAAAAAAAAAAAAAAAAAATGAAAAAGTACTTTCTCTGTCGATATTTGTATCTACACTTTTCGAAAATGCATCCTGTTACATCGGAAATAATGAATATAGAATTTTTATTCAAAAATAATTAACGGAGCTGAAAATTATTTCTATCTCAGTTCCAGAACATTTCTTAGAATAATAACAGAATTTTTGAAAAAATCAATGAGACTGATAAAAATAACGTGAAGAAAATAACGGTATTTTCGTTATTCGTGTCCGAAAAAAGTAACGTTTTAGTTACAGTAACGATTTCCTCGTAACGTGTTACTTCCAAACCCTGGGTCTATAATTTTAATATACTTGATTTGTCTACATTTATTTATTTAAAAAAAATTTTTCATCCAGATTTATATATTATCTCCTCGTAGCTCATTAATTATTACTAACAAATGTTCAAGAACAATAATAAATATACTTATTTAACGTAAAAACACCTTACTCTGAAAAAATATGTCATTAAGAATGAAAACTCGCACTACCAAACACGACAGTAATATTAGAAAATTAAAAATATTTAAAAAACTAATAACTGAATAGCATAATACTTGAGTAAAATAGGAGCAAGAAAATTTTTGAAACTTCTATCAGATGTAACATGTTTGAAACATCTTCATTTTTATGTCTGTAAAATGTTTGAAACATCTACCAGTTAACTGACAATAACAACATTTTATTTTTAATCCAAAGAAAAAATGAATAAATCTTTACCTTGTGAAATTCGCTAATTTAAACAAATATTGTGACTTGAAAATTACACAATTTTGTAGAAAAATAATCATACTGTGCGCATTTATCATCAAGTGTCCTATTATTAAATTCATTATTATTCAGTAAACCATTTTAATAAATTTCTCTTTTAGGCCAATTCATTTCTCTAGGTAAATTTTTCACAGTATCCCAATTGAATTCATGGTCTGTTTCAAGTCGATGCTGGGATGTCTCAGAGCAAGAAACACACGTCTAAAAAATGTTATTCTTATGTTACGTTGACACTAGTTTTTGATTTCCTTTTCGTTCGGCCTATGTTAACAGCCTGGCAACATCACATTATATTTTTAACTAAATTCATACTATCTGCTTTTAGTTATTCATTTTCACTTTTTATAATTATTATATTCTGTTTTTTTATTCCCTAGAATCTATGGAATTTAAACTATGTTTTGAACAAACGAAAAAAAAAAGAATCCCTTTTAAGGACTCATCATTATGATCCTCCGAGCAATTTTGATAGAACCTTTAAATAATATTTTTTTAAATATATTCTATAGGATTGTAATATTATGACAATACTTTTTTCATAGAGTCTGAATTTTCTTTAACGAATTTTTTCGCAGTTCTGTGAATTTGGTCATAATATCGATTGCTTACTTTTAAACTTATGGGATCTATTGAAAAAATCAAAAGAAAAATTTATCATTATAATAATTATCAAATGTTCTACAAAAAAATTATGAATATATGTAAAATGAATTAGACGATTTTCAGTATAAAATAAATATAATATAATGGTAAAAAAATTTTACAGTATGTTTATATATAGATGCTTTTTTTTACAATAAAAAAATAAAATTTTAGAACAAGTAACATGTTACCACGTCAATGTACGCAAAGCTCAACCAAGAGTGAGATGTTACCCATGGAATTTATTTATAATAATGAATTTCAGTCCTTAATCACTTTTTAAAATGTATATGGAAATTCAAAAATCTCGATCGATATAAATATTGTATAATATTGTATTGTAAAGACTAAGAAGAATTTGTATTATATTTCATAATTTTGTAGATCGACGTTCTGATTCTGGTTTTGTTTTATTTTGTAAAGGGGAATTATTCCTGACCCTGAAGATATTCTAAAATAAAAGAACGAAACTTTGGTCAATTATTGAGGTGACATTCTAAGAGTCCATATGCTGTTTCCATCCTTTTTTTGTTTTTTTAATGTATAACTTTTAATCTCCAGCCTCAGACACAAATCTGGAGTCTGTGTTTCCCAATTTAATTTTCGTTGTCGCAAATTCTCGAATTGTTCATGTGAGGCCGCGAAAATACCGCCAATAAGTCTGGGAGAAGAGCAAGTCGTGGAATTGAAACTCGTCGACCGGAGGCGAGCCACGCTCGGTTTCCGGTTCGCAAGTTGATCTAGGAATGCTCGCCGAGATACATCTTCCACGCGGTGATCGCCTCCTGGGTGGTCTTGGCCGATCGCCGCTTTCCTTGACTACCAATTCCGCCAGGGTGTTCTCATTCGGACAAATTGATTTTGACAGATCGTTTTATTGGCTCCAATTCGTGCACTTACATCGAACCAACTCATGACACTTGTAGAGATCATCCAAAAAAAGTTTTGTCGCGGTTTTTTAATGATTTATCAAATTTGCGAAGCTGTAATTGCGGGATGAAAACAGTATCGTCAAGCCCTTTGAGAAGTTTTACGCTAATTATGATAAAAGTTTTGATGTTATTCGGTATTTATTTATTTATTATCAATATGTTTTTAAAGTTTGAATTGTTTTTTCATACATATATTTTATTAATAAATAATAGATAACGCTCCGTTGGGATATTATTATCCAAGAAAAAAGCGATCAACCGGAGCAATAGTGAGAGAATAAATCCACCATCAAATTCTGTGCCAATGTTGCACTTTTATTAACCAAGCTTTCGGTCTATATTGAGACCATCTTCAGGGCAACTATTGAACAAAATACAATCTTGGAAATCAAAAATGAACCTTTTATCAATAATTCCAAAATCTCAAACATTACTCACAATATGCGGTTTTAGCTCATATTAACAAGGGCTCAATCGTGTCCTTCAACATTCGTCAACAATATGGAATGGAGTAAAATATCAATATAAATCGAAAACATTACATAATAAAATATAAATCTCAATAAATAAATTCAGAATTAAAAACAACATTAAAAAACGACTTACAATTTATGATTCAAGAACAACAAAAATCCATTCCTATCACGATCAATATGACAGGTCTGGCTCATGTCAAAAGAAATGAATACGTCTAACAACGTTCATTACCAGTAATAATGGACTAAAACACTCGTCAAACTAACAAAATTTAGGCGCCAAATTCTCATCACTTATAAACAAGGGGGGGGGAGACCATTTGGGAATGACTACGTCTATATGGAGAGACAATCGAGTATATTTCAAAATTTTATCATAAATCAAAATTCTGAAATTGAGAAAGGTAACAAGATAGTTTTTTTGGAGACTACCTTGATTAGGAATTTCGAGACTAAAGGGTCGGAATATGATTGGTTTAGGAGAAGTACTTCTTCTGGTAGATATATCAATCACCACTCTAAACATACTATTAGTCATAAAATTGAGATTGTTTATGGACTTGTTGATAAGGCTATTTTGCTCTCAGATAAGATATTTCATTATAAAAACCTGGAATACGTTAGGAATATTTTGGAGATAAATAATTATCCACTTGAATTTGTGAAGAAATACATTGATAAAAAGATTTGGAAATTACGGGGAAAATGAATTCGGTTGTACTACCCTACATTGAGGGGTTTTCTGATAATGCTAGGAGGCTTTTCAAAAAACATAATCCTACAGTTGTGGCCATATTGCGATTTAAATTGTTTCTTCGAGAGATCGATTGAGATCGATCGATAGTTCCCCCATGATAGACACGCATGCGCGGTGCCTTTCTTCATCGAATTCGGGACGAACGCGTCTCTGGCGTCCATATTGGCACTGAGAGTTCTGACGTACAAAATCTACTCCAGTGAAATTTTTGATTATTTTGTTAAATATTTTTGGAGCACGCTCAAAATTTGAGGTTGTGAGTGTATTTGTTCATTTCGAGTGTTCGGGGTTCTCGTGTTCTAAGGATAATGTGGTTTTTAGGTGATTTCGGGACATTAATTCTTTAATGAACGTGATTTGATTTTTTTCTTTATTTAGCTTCTTGTGTCGTAATCTCAAAGCCTTGGGATTGGGGTCTTTTCTACTTTCCATCAAGGACATTTGGCCACGGTTTTCCTACTGAAAATTACGGAAACCGAATTTTTCAAGAAATTTCGGATTCTCGTCATTGTTGGAACTTGGACTGTCTTTTTTCCATGTTTCGGCTTAATTTTCGACTGCAATCTTGAATTTTTTCTAATGATTTGCTTTGGAAAACGCTGATGGGGACGATTGAATTTTTCTCTTGGCCACAAAAAGGAAAAATCAGGAAAGACTTTTTGAAGATCTATTATGATTATTTGATATTTGATATTGATATGTGATATTTTTTTTTTCGAGAGAGATTTTGTTTGTGGATTAACTTGTTTTTTTTTTCGGAGATAAGATATTGTGATGATTTTTTCTTTGTTGTTGTTCTTAATTTGTCAGGATTTTTTATTTTGATCTCATGTGTGATTTTTTGCTTTTGATTTTTTGAGTTTATATTCTCTGACAATTGATTTTCTGTGGTATTTTTTTTGATATTGTATTATAAGATGATTTGTTTTTGAATAATGATAAAATGATTTATGATTATGCTATTTTGGGGTTATGTGAAAAGGCTGAATTTTGGGAAAGGAATATTTGCTTTTGGATTATTTTTTTTGTGGTCTGATCAATAATGAATTGATGACGTGATATAATAGGGAAGTGGATTTGAATTTTGTGAAAGATGATTGATATTTATGTGAGAATGATTATGTTCATAAAGTGATTATGAAATAATGATTTATTGATGTATATTGAATATTGCATAATTAGGAAAATGTTAACAATTGATGATTCATAATAAATTCAGTGAATATTTATATTATAAATAATGGGATGTTTATTTATTGCCTCTACCAATAACTGAAATTCCTGCATTTAAGGTATTATTTTTTTCATGAATATAGTTGACGTTTAATCGATTATTAATAAATGAATATCAGAACGTTACACAGTTGTGCATAAAGTTACTAATAAACTGAATGAAAGAATTATAAAGAGAGGTAAGGATATTCTACCAAAAGAAAATAACGAGCGCGTCGTTGAAGAAATTAAATGTAATGGGTGTGACTGTGTTGATATCGGTGAAACAAAAAGGAGATGGAAAACGAGATTGAAGGAACATCAGAATAACTATAAATTGGCTCTTGATGAACATAGTGTTATTACGAAGCATAAAGTTGAATCGGGTCATGATTTTGATTGGGATAACGTTAGAATATTAAATTTTGAAAGTAATTGGTTTAAAAGATCCATTGCTGAGATGGTCTTTATAAAAGGTAGGAATAATAATATTAATCTACAAACCGATACGAAGAATTTGAACATGATATATAATAAAATTTTGAAATATACTAGATTGTTTCTCCATATAGACGTAGTCATTCCCAAACGGTCCCCCCCCCCCCCCCCACCTTGTTTATAAGTGATGAGAGTTTGGCGCCTAAATTTTGTTAGTTTGACGAGTGTTTTAGTCCATTATTACTGTATACGAACGTTGTTAGACGTATTCATTTCTTTTGACATGAGCCAGACCTGTCATATTGATCGTGATAGGAATGGATTTTTGTTGTTCTTGAATCATAAATTGTAAGTCGTTTTTTAATGTTGTTTTTAATTCTGAATTTATTTATTGAGATTTATATTTTATTATGTAATGTTTTCGATTTATATTGATATTTTACTCCATTCCATATTGTTGACGAATGTTGAAGGACACGATTGAGCCCTTGTTAATATGAGCTAAAACCGCATATTGTGAGTAATGTTTGAGATTTTGGAATTATTGATAAAAGGTTCATTTTTGATTTCCAAGATTGTATTTTGTTCAATAGTTGCCCTGAAGATGGTCTCAATATAGACCGAAAGCTTGGTTAACAAAAGTGCAATTGGCACAGAATTTGATGGTCGATTTATTCTCCCACTATTGCTCCGGTTGATCGCTTTTTTCTTGGATAATATTATATAAATACCTTATTCATCTACAGTATCCAGTGAATTACAGACAATATAATCTATGGCAAAAAACGGAAATCCACGCAATGCATCGACGTTTTCTAATGATTTAAAACTTCTTGAATATTTCGTAATGTCTAACAATTTCTTACATTTCGAATGTTTTTCATCTTTGTAATACAATATATGCGGTTTTTCAACTTCTGTCGAAATTTCTAAAATCGCCGAGGATGAACTCTTGTTGAGTGCAACTTACTTGATTCTTATAACAATGTTTCGAACACACCAGCTCCTCCGGTAATTTAAAGAAATTCACCAAATTCCTCACAAATTTACAACTTATTTGACAACCTTGCAATTAATCATATCCCTTGAAACCTGAATCTAAATTTAATTTTTGAAACTTTCTACACACTACGCACTTTTCTCCAAATTTCTGATTACGGAGATTTTTTTTTTACAAAAACTTGTTTTTCTGAGTGAACAATGCACTGTTAAAAACTATATGTTTAAAATTGAATTAGAATCGAAAATTAAAATTAAACGAGGAAAAACAAGAGGCAATAGATATGTACCACAATGGAGAAGTGGGTGCAATAGATACAAATAGATTTCGATAGCTCCATAGTTCAGTTAGTAGAGCATATATTGGAAGTATTATATTAAATTATGAATCCTGCAGCCAGTAAAGGCTTTCCGGGTTAGGAGAGTAATGGCTAGAAGCCGTGAAGGACTTCCTGAGCTGAGTTAGAAGTAGTAGGCTCGATGGAAGCTCGCTGACTTCTGCATTTTCAAATGAATTAGGCCACAGAGGTACCTTTTCGAAAACGAACAGCGCACCAATTAGGCTCCACGGCGAATTTCCCCACCAGCCGCAACAATTATTTATCAGATACGGCCGCGTGGGAATTTTGAGCCTTTTCCAAAAACACCAGGAAGTTTTCTTATCTCAACGCGCTAAAAAGATTTCTATTTTGATTGTTTGGACTCATGGCCAAAATAAAACAATTTTATTGGTACACAATGATTTAAAATTTTTATTGCAAGTTATGCGTTTATACTTGTTTTTGTAATGACAGTTACTTTGAGTATTACACTCTTGATATTTACTGATATCGAAAGGGATTTTTACTGAATGTTAATGTATGTGTAACAAAAATCTTACAAAACTTACTTTATTCTTTAACAGATAACAGGGGAATTCAGAAAAATTTTCCGTTTCCAGTGATGAAAAAGCAACGTGGATAAATTGTCAAATAATGAAAATTTTTTTATGAATTAGTACGCCAAGATGTAAGACTGACAGTAAAAAGCTCGAGGATCTGGAGACGGGAAAGCCTACAATGTATTTTAAAGTTTTTTTTTACATCCGATTCTGAAATAATGAAAATATCATTATAAAACGTAATCAGTTTATTAATTACTTAAATCACAATTTTAGTTTGGTTAAATTTTGACTTTTTTAATGTAGTAACACTTGATGATGAATAAAAGCTTAAAGATTTGAAAAATTGTTTTGATCCTAATAAAAGCTTGTTAATTTCAACATTTTTGAATCGACGAATTAGATAAGTCAAAAGTTTTTGTCATAAAAAGTGCGTAGAAACTTAGGAAATATTGTTTTATTTTTTTTTTTAACACAGAGTTTGGTGTTACTATTTCAAAAATTTAAAATACATCACACAAGAAATACATTCAAAATAATCAAAATTCGATTACAGAATAACAGCTATTGCTTTAGAAATGTTAAAACACTACATATGTATGTATATGTAAAACTTGTTTTCAATATTCTCTAAACTTTTCAAAAACTGACTATTGTTTTTGATTGCTTGAGATAATCATCTGAGGTATGTTCGAAATGAATAATTATTTAAAATTGTCACACGCTTTTATTACTCATTGTTGTATCAATCGCTACATAATGTGGTTATTTCAAAAACTTAAGTTACTCCTCAACTTTCTTCAAAACTGCAAGATTTTTCACAATGATAGTATTTTATAAAGTTGGAGCAATGTTCCTAAAGAATCTATAAATATATCTTCGAATGTTGAAAATGTTAAAACAAATTCTAGTCATTTCATCCTCGGCTATAGTGCACAAAACAAGAAAATTTGTATATTGCTTGGAAATCATTTTCAGTGAGTTCTGTAACTAATTTTTGCATATTTCTGCGCTAGATTTTTGGTTACCAAATAAATTAGACAAGAAAAGGCGATGCTAGAGAAAATTTTTTTAGAAGTGACTTTTTATAGATCGACCTTTTTATTAAAATTTTCATATTTTTTATCGTAGCAATCTTCAAACGATCGTAAATACATGGGGAAATTTAGCCTGTCTTTTTGCCTTTGTCCATTTTCAATTTTCATACAGATTATTTTCAGTAGCACGAATTTAACAGTAAAGTAATGTTTCCAATAATTTTATGAAAAGTTGACTAAATGATTTTCATCGTCTAATATTTTGGTTATTGATGTATATCCTTGAGCGGAAAAAAATTGATTTTATGAAAGTCTTATTTTGAAAAACGTTCGATTGTGTTTCCTTTTATTTCAGGAGCACGTTGTTTGGGATATTTATAGAAGTCGGGTGCATTTCAGAAACAAAAATTTTATCTCCTATTTCTGTGCACGCTTTTAAAACAAACATTGGATTCGAACAAAAAGAAAGTAACATTTTTTCACTGATAGAAGGATATAAAAACATCATTTACAGAGTTTCCAAAATGTTTTGAACTATTCAGAAATTCAAAACTTTGGCATTTATACTTAAATTTAGTATTAGTTTCATGAGTATTTAGTATTAGTTTCACGTTGCTTTCATTCAACAAAATTTTTTTTAATAAGGTAACAACATTTGTTGATTATTTCTGAGTATAATAAGTAGATATAAATTAGTTATAAAATATAACAGGCTAAATTTTTGGCAAGTATTAGCCAAATCGTATCTGTCGATCCTCCTCTCCTTCTTCCCGTGCCCTCATTTCCCTCCCCTCCCAACCCCTCATTCCATTCCCCCCTCCCCTCTACTCCCCTCATTCCTCGTACCCCCTCCCCCGCCCCTACTTCATCTACCCTCCTACCCCTCCGCATTTATCTCCCTTCATTCCCCTCCCCTCCCTTCCATTACACTCCTATCCCTTCCCTCTTTCCCCTCCCATCTCTCCCTTCTTCCTGCGCTACTTCCCCGTCCTCTCCCTCCTGCCCTTCACATCCATCTTTTTCCCTCCTCTCTCCTTCTCGCATCCACCTTTTTCTTCTCCCCTCCTCTTCCCTGAGGCTGCCACTTGCCGGAGGAACGGTTTCCATGGCAAAACGGATGGATCGTAGAGGGGATGTGAAAGCAGAGGAGAGGAGATAAGGGGAAGGATGGCAGGGAGAAAGAAGGGAAGAAGGAAGGAGAAGGATAGAAAAGGAGGGGATGAAGTAGAATTCAAATTAACAGCGGAAGCAGCATTATAAACGGCGGGGGCGGCAATAGCAACGGTTGCTATGGCAAGTGGTAGGTTCGGGGAAGGGGAGGGCAGAAGAAAAAGGAGATTGGGAGAAGGAGAGTGGAGGGAAGAAGATAGATGTGAAGGGCAGGAGGGAGAGGAGGGGAAGTAGCGGAGGAAAAAGGATGAGAGAGGGGGTGGAAGGGAGGGGTGGGGGAGGAGGAGAGGAAGATCGACTGACACGGTGGTGGGGGCAGCGGGGGGTCAAGCCATTCGAGTTCACTCGAGTTCATTTGAGTTGATTTAAGTTGACTGACATGGTGGCGGAGGCGGCGGGGGCAGCAGGGGTGTCAAGTTTTTTCATAATATAGAGAGATATGAGTAGGAAATAACTAAATTTTTAATTCTTCAGGTTATATACACAGGAACCCATTTTTGTTTATCACGAAAAAATAATAGAAAACTAACTAATAATCACTTTTTTTTGTTCCAGGTAAGTGAAGCCGATGCAGTATGCTGACGTAATTAATCAATAACACCTCCTTTTCGGTCATTATAATTTTTGTCACCGTGGTAAGTGTCTAATTTCAAACCAAACGTCTACTTTTTCACAATATTGAACACAAATCCGTTGGTTCTACTTTAGAACGACATATCAGAACTTTCAATTACACAAAACGTTCCTGGAACCCTAACGAATATCTTCGGGTATCGCAAAAACGGGCGCAAGTCGCGTTGCTTGGCTTTTTATCATCGGGATAAATTTTATGACGTGCTGAAAGAGCACGAGGCGCTGAACAATGAAACAATGGAACAATGCCCCCACGTGAAATATGTATCGGTTCGCGGAGAGTGAAGACATTCCAAGACGGGAAATTTCGCGATTGAAATTTAATCTCCGTCTCCTGGTTTCACTGATCGCCGACAAATTCGTGCCGGCAATTAATCGCTCCATGCAAACTACTCGCGCGAATTCGATTACCCGGAAGAACTGCGACAACTAGACTTGCATTTTTTAGCTTTTCCTATAATATTTCACTCGTTTTCTTTAAAATATTGCTGGTTTGTACTGTGATATCGAATGACTTCACACCTCGTTATAAATTATACGTAATTCTAGAAGTTGCGAAAACAATCTAAATTATTAATATTTGAATATGTAATAAAAGGAAAATTAATTTTGAGTGCAATATTTACTCGAAATTATGTTTACTATTTAAGTAAAATTTTTTTAAGATTTTGAATTTATCATCTAATACATTTTACAATTTTATTGAATACAGATGATGTACAAAATTTTAGGGGGTTATATACATTTGTTCTTGAGGGAAAAAAATGTGTGAACACGATATTTTGTTGGAAAAAAACCACAATATTTTTAAAAAAAACTTATTGCCTATTTATTTCTCAATGGCACAAGGTATTTTAGAAATTTTTACAGAATAAAATCTTCGTAACTGAGTGAACTACAGCAATTATTGTGCCACAATACGTTTTTTCGCGGCGAGCACAGTTTCTCCAAAACCATTAATCTGAGCAGTCTAAATTTTTTAAGGCTTGTTTATAATTAATTAAAAGCCTCTACATAAAAGGAGAATTTTGAATTTCAAGCATACCTTTTTTTTTGTTGCTGCCACAACTGAAAGCCCAGACGTTGAAAAATCAAACATTTTAGAAAAATGACCACTATGTTCGTAAAAATATCAATTAAGCGTAATCCTTCGTTCGTGCAGAGCGTAAAGGTATAGTCTAAAGGTTTTTTTTTGTTTTTGTATTACAGATAAACAGCTCCTTATTTTTCATGCTCACCACGCGCGTTGTTAAAAAATTGTGTTATGGCACAATGGTCACTGCGACTTTAGTTACGAAAATTGTTTTTTGAAAAAATTCATAAAATACCTTGTGACATTGAATACATTAATAGGCTTTCCGTTTTTGAAAAACAATCATTTTGCTTTTCTAGAAAAATATCGTGAAAATGCCCTTTATTTCTCGAGCGGAAGTGTATATAACACATTAATTCATAATTATTTATTTGAAATCATTATAATTATCAATCAATCATGCTCATTAATTATAGGTACTATAATAGAATACTTTATTAAATATCATCAATTATAATACTATTATGAAATAAAAGTAATGATTACATATAATTGAAACTATCGTTTAAAGTTATCTCCTTTCTAAAATGTGTAATACATTATAATAGTTTATTTTTATCAACCATAATCGATATATTATGATTATACGATCTTTACGATTATATTTTTTTTTATGTTGCTAGTTTTGTTTATTGTTTTCATATTTTGGAATCATCGATAATTTTTAAACAATTTTTATAATTTTTGGAGCTATAGCAAATCATTTATTTATAAAGTAATTTTGAATTCAATTGATAACACTTCAGTTGTTTTTAATTATTTTCTTAGAGTACTATCGAATTTTAGGTTCATTATTCCATCGTTTCATAATATTTAACATGTAATTTTTATGTTTCTTATAAATTTTATTAAATGCATATATTTATATTCTAATAATAAATAACTTTTATAGTCTCCGTTTTTTTCTATTTTGTTTAAAATTTTTTTAAATATTGTACATAAACAGATAAGTATATGACAAGTTTGAAGGCTCATTATATTTCATATATTTTTCAGTGCATACGCTAATTTCGAATTATTTATTCTCACCGATTTCAAGTTCTTTAAAAAAAATTTTGGAAATAGTTCATAGATAGAAAAATCTATAAATCTTGAAATAATTTCTAAAACTCGTAGAATATTAATAATTTAAATATTATTATCTATATGAATATTTCAAAACTGTTGACAAGTTTAAGATATCTAAAAGATCTCAGAAAAAGTTCATAAAATTCAAGACTGTCTATAAAAATTAACATTACGAAGTAAAGTTCATAAATTTTTCATAAACTTCAAGCATTTTACTTGGTTCTACAGGAAAATTATATTTTTTGGTGTTTGTATGATATTTTCAAGAACGGTTTCGAAACTTTAACTTTATAGCAAATAAAATTGAACTTGACGTGTTCGACTTGCATCGTAGTCACCGCGTGCATCTTAAAAAAAAAAGTTGTTTCGGGGAGAGGCTCATAACTCCGCCAATTGTTGAAATTTTTTTATAAACAAATCCTGTTTTTTCAAGTGGACAATACACTATTAAAAAACAATGACTTTGGTGTCATAACATTAAATGGCTACATACCTCAAAAAATACTTCGAAACATATATTATACAAATTCTTGAAATTAGCTGTTTTTTCGGTGTCGTGGCGCGATATTTTGAAAGCTCAAAAATTGTTTCGTAAAATACAAATTTTATCAAAAATAACTGACATTTATCTAAGTTACTTTTTTTGTCTCAACATTTCCAAACATACGTACTAAGTGTTTCGGTTTATACATGTTTTTGAAGAAAAGAATCTTTATAATCATCCTGATTAGGAATTTACGAAAAACGGAGTATACAGATAATTGAAGTTATGGAATTTTCAGAGCAAACCAAAAACCGTTCATCAAGACTGAATATGTGATTCAACAAAATATCCCAAGTTATCCCAAACTTCCAAGTCATGATCATCATCAAAATAATGATTCAGTTTTTGGCGTGAAAAAATCGTTTATTTATGAAATGTGCGTACGAATGAATTCGGTTTATTCAAAGGAGTTAGACTGTTACAACGAGGAAGCTGTTGGGAAAGGTCGAGTCCAATGCCCACGATCGTGGATCTTACGAAGCCTCTCATTAGGTTCGACCTGCGCATGATAAGTGGAAGGGAATTTATTATTCCATATGGGAATGTAGCCCTTGCGACTAGACAAGGCACAGAAATAGAAATTTTTTGATCACAACTACAAAACTGAACGTGTTTTTCATAATCTAGTTAGCAAAAAGTTATATAAATATATATATGTAATTATACAAATAATTTAATTTTTAATCGCGCCTTATCACTATTCCATCAAAATGTCACATTACTTAAAAACTCCTGCAAAAAATCGACGCAGCCTCCATTAATTAATGCACAGACATCAGTCATAAAAAAGCGCGGAAATGAAAATCTACGATCAACAGGGAAATTAAATTCGTCCGCGATCTCAGAAAACCGCGTTCGCACGCATTAAGTCCAATAACATTACGAATATAGAACGCGATTTGCGTTGGTCAGATAAACTCACTAAGTTGTGTGCACGTGACTATGAATTTTTACACTCTTACGAACTTATTCACTTTTGCGGAATGTTTTCCCGAAGAAATACATATTGAGAATTTCAGTGAGTTGAATGCATTACACTCGTCCATAATTTAAAAGTCCAAAAAAATGTATCAAAACTCGTCAATTTTCAGCCTTAAATCATTCTCAAGGCGAAATAAAAAATATAATTACGGCAATTTGTACCTCGGTAAAATGGTGAAAGAACGAAGGATTGGAGATTAAGTGGCAAAAAAAGCACAATTAAGCGACAAGCGATCGATTCAAGTTCTTCCAGTTCGCGAATGAAAATCGCCGCGCCCCAGTCAATGGCGGCGACGAGTGAATGAAAAGTTATGAAACGCGTGAATTTACGATCGGCGTGTAAACGATATTTAAAAAGCCCATTTTCCATAAATCCTGAACGAATGCGCTCGCGTCGCGTAAGCGCGGAATACGTGAGTTATTCACTCGAGGGTTATTACGCGCTGATACGATAGAATGAACGTCTTTGAAGTTGAAACGAAAAATTTTGTTCTCATATGGAATGGTAAAAAATTTTCAAAAGAAATGTTTTTGCTTCGATTTTTTCAATTTTATAGTATCTTACCATAAAAAATGAATTTTTTATGGAAAAAAGGATATTTCGTTTAATTTTGATAATGCCTCATCAAATACAATAATTCTAGGACAATGCTATCAACGAATTTACAATTAAATCATATTACATTGTTTTGAAATCTAATTCTAAAATCTAAAATTTTGAAGTAAAACTTCTTAGGCGGCATTATCACTTTTCAGGAGTGTAATTTATTCTAGAAAAAATGGAGCGTGTTGAATCAACACGCGTTAGAAGTAAAACTTCTCATGTTACTTTATTGAAGGTGAGAAGGAAATTTGAGATTTTGTAACATTTCGCGATTTTGTGACATTGTGGCATTTTAGTGATATTGTGACGTTTTGTGCTTTCGTACCATTTTGTGATATTTTGGATTTTTTGTGACTTTAAGACATTGTGTGATGTTGTGACATTTTGTGATTGTGTGACATTTTATCGCATCTTATT